>CM065637.1:20813483-21443483 GCA_033220585.1 Dipteronia sinensis
CTTCGTCTATCTCTCCGGCTGGGTCTAAGATGGCCACTCTTGCTCGCGGCTTTCCGGCTTTGGGGTAAAGCTCCCCAGGTGGTTGGCCCGGCTGCTTCTGTCCCTTCGGCCGTGGCCGCTAAAGTTGCTACCCCCCTTCGACTCAAACACCTGATTCCGCTGCGCTTCCACAACCAAAGCTTCGGAGGTTTCTGGGAAAGGCGTAGCTTCTGGGAAAGGTGTTGCGAAGGTTCCTCCCAGCCGCTCCCGGCCTCAGTCGAGCTCGACAGGGCGGGATGAGGTCCTAGAGCAATTCATAGCGTCCTGTCCGGGTGGCGGGATCTCTAAGATGGCTTTCATGCCTGTAGACGTCCTTATAACCAAGGGGTCTGCTATTTTAGCTGAGGTAATTGTATTCCTTCGTGCTACTCTTGTTAATTCGTTCAGTTTCTAACTCGGGTTCTGTATTTTGTAGGCCTTCAAGTTTAACGTTGCAATGGGCCAGCAGTAGCCCTCCTCCGCGATCGGGCTGCAAAAGCCAAAGCTGAAGCCGAGAAAGTTGGGGAACTGCTCAAGCAGGCTCAGTCTTTAGTGGAAGAGGTGACTTCCAGCCAGGGAAAAGTCGAGGCCGAGATGGCTGAGCTTCGCTGCGATCATGAGAGGATGAAGCAATCTTATGATCAGGAGCGTCTTCAATCTCCTCCGGCGGGCTAGGCAGCGGGATTCCTGGAGATCTGAGGCTAAGAAGTTGGACCTCGAGAACCAGTCTCTGATTACTCAGGTGACCAAGCTGCAAGCTGATGCGGAGACCTCCTTCAGCGACGGGTATTTCTATGCTTCCTTTCGGGCCGCGGAAGCTCTTCCTCCTCCCTTTGATTTGTCATCCATTGCTGGCTGGGATAGACAGGAAATAATGCTCAAGGCGGCCGAGCTATCTCGCCCTGAAGGCGACAAGGTGGTCCCTTTGAGCCAAGCCGGAGCTGGGAAGTAGCCCGCTCAGACAGATCCTCTATTCTCTCTTCCTACCTTTACCACCTCAGGTTCTGGGAAGTCTTCCAGTAAGGTGATGTCCTCTCGATCCGAGGAGGACCATTCGGGAGCTGGTGAAGAGGTTAGGAGCCCATCTGAGGATCCCCCTTTAATAGAGATGGAGGTCGATAGAAGCCAGACGGGGTCCATGGATGCCCTTCTTGACACGGCTATCCCGCCTGAGGTTATGGTCGTGATAAATGAGGTTTTGGAGGAAGATCCTGCTGATCAACCGATAGAGCCTCTAAATTGAGGAGCAGTCGGCGAGGATAACCCCGATGGACAGCTATCTGTTGAGGGGGTTGATGGCGGAGGTCAGCAAGAAGGAGGAGGGCCAGGGGAAGGGAGCCAAGAGAGTCCCAAGGCTTGAAGCAGTTCATCATGACTTGTTTTTGATCGCCTAGAAAAGGGGGTGGGCACCCCGTTTTGCCCTTATCAGCTTTCTCTTTTTTTTTTAGTCCGAGTTCGGGGGTTGGGCTCCCTATTTGGTGGATATAGCCTTATCGGGGGATAGGCTCCCCTTGTCCTTAATGAGAAATCGAATCGCTTTTAAGAACTCTTATTTTATTTCCGGTCTTGAATGGGATCCAAAGTAGCATCTGTAGCAACAATTAAGATTCGTGTAGGGAATTATGATGATTTTGATCCTGCACACGAAAGCAAAACTTATATATATATATATATATATTTGTTTTTATATGGGGTGATAGCCCAACCAAGACATCAGGAGGGCTACTTAGCTATTTCCTAGTCTTTGAGATCTGGAGAGCAACTATGCTCTTACACTCAGATCCTTCTTGGGGGTGGTAGCCCGACCAAGGCATCAGGAGGGCTATCGAGCTATTTCCTGGTCTCGAGATCTGGAGGGCAACTATGATCTTACACTCAGATCCTTCTTGGGGGTGGTAGCCCGACCAAGGCATCATGAGGGCTATCGAGCTATTTCCTGGTCTTGAGATCTGGAGGGCAACTATGCTCTAACACTCAGATCCCTCTTGGGGGTGGTAGCCCAACCAAGGCATCAGGAGGGCTATCGAGCTATTTCCTGGTCTCGAGATCTGGAGGGCAACTATGCTCTTACACTCAGATCCTTCTTGGGAGTAGTAGCCCGACCAAGGCATCAGGAGGGCTATCGAGCTATTTCCTGGTCTCGAGATCTGGAGGGCAACTATGCTCTTACACTCAGATGAGGTAGCCCGACCAAGGCATCAGGAGGGCTATCGAGCTATTTCCTGGTCTCGAGATCTGGAGGGTAACTATGCTCTTACACTCAGATCCTTCTTGGGGGTGGTAGCCCGACCAAGGCATCAGGAGGGCTATCGAGCTATTTCCCGGTCTCGAGATCTGGAGGGCAACTATGCTCTTACACTCAGATCCTTCTTGGGGGTGGTAGCCCGACCAAGGCATCAGGAGGGCTATTCAGCTATTTCCTGGTCTCGAAGCGTTTATGTTGAGTTTCTCATACAAGGGTGTAGTCACTAATGTTGAACATAGTTGGAGACAAAGATGGAAGAGAAAAGGAAAATGACTTTATTGATGATCGAGATGTAGTACATCTTTATTAGGGTCGGTAATGAAAACTAAGTGGGGGTAGTCTATTGGAGAACTCCCTTCAAGAGTAGAATTTCCTCAAATGATCTGCATTCCAAGTGTGGTCGATGGATCGTCCGTCCATGTCTTCAAGTTTATAAGCTCCATTGCAAACAACTAGCTTTATCAAATATGGCCCTTCCCAATTGAGACATAAAACTCCATCCGACCTTTTCCGAATGTTCAGGTCACCTTCCTAAGTACCAAATCCCCTTCTTTGAATTTCCGGGCTCTAACCTTTTGGTTGAAGTATCTAGCGATCTTGCTCTGGTAGATCGCTACTTTCTATGCTACCCGGTCTTGTTTTTCTTCTAAGATGTCTAGATTAGCCCGGAGCTTGACTTCGTTGCTTTCGGGCTTAAAGTGGTGTACCCTGAACGATGTCAACTTATGCTCGATGGGGAGGACTGCTTCAACTCCGAAAGCCAGGGAATAAGGTGTCTCCCTGGTAGCTGTTCTTTTTGTAGTCCGGTATGCCCAGAGGACCTCTGGTAGCTCTTCGGCCCACTTGCCTTTCTTCTGCTGTAGCTTCTTCTTCAGAAGTTTCTTAATAGTCTTGTTGGTGGATTCTACCAGCCCGTTAGTCTAGGGATGAGCAACGGAAGCGAGTCTGAGGTGGATCCCCAATCCTTTGCAGAAGTCTTTGAACCTGGCGTTGTCGAATTGCTTTCCTAGGTCGGCTATAATGATGAGAGGGGTCCCGAATCTGCATACCGCGTTAGTCTTAATGAACTTGGTTATGTTCTTTTCTGATATTCGAGAAAGAGGTCCTGCCTCGACCCATCTTGTGAAGTAGTCGATAGCCTCGATAGCATGTTTCATCTGTCCTGGAGCGGTAGGAAGTGGCCCAATTAGGTCGATTCCCCACATGGCAAAGGGGGTAAGGTGAACTGAGAGACGACAGTCGCTCGGGTGGCTGGTGGTTGAAGTTTGAAGTTCTTTGACAAGGTTCGTAAGATTGCACAAAACTCTTTGCATCTTGATAGATGGTTGGCCAATAGTACCCCATACAAAGCACCTAATAAGCTAGAGCTTCCTCACCTATGTGGTTCCCACAGTCCCCAGAGTGGACCTCTCTCAATGCCCACTTAGCATCATCGGGATGCAAGCACTTAAGTAAGCGGAGGGATCTGCCCCTCCTGTAGAGGTATCCGTCCATCATACAGTATCGAACTGAGAGTCTCTTAATTCTTCGGGCTTGGTCGGGCCCTTCGCGAAGCTCTCCTTCAAGGAGGTAGGCGACAATTAGGTCCATCCAGCAAGGCAGGCGATCCAGGGAACAAATTTCTCCATTTATGGCTATGCTTGGCTGGGTGATTACTTGGAGGGGAATTCCCCTTGGTAGGGACTGGCCTCCGTTCGCCGCTATTTTAGCCAGAACATCCGCACGATGGTTTTGGTGTCGAGGCCCTTGATCGATCTTGAGTCCCTTAAATTTGCTTTTTAGCAGACGAGCTAGATTTAGGTAGGCAGCCATATTATCTCATTTTGCCTGGTAGACCCCAGTTACCTGGTTGACAACAAGCAATGAATCGCTCTTGATCTGCAAGTAGTCGGCCTTTAGTTCAATGGCTACCTTCATCCCGGCTATGAGGACTTCATATTCTGCTTCGTTGTTGGTAGCTTTAAACTCGAATCTGAAACAGTGACAGAATTCGGTCCCCTCCGGATCAATTAAAACTATACCAGCTCCTCCCCCGGCTCGCCCGGATGCTCCATCTGAAAAGAGGATCCATGGCTTGCAGCCCTCCGGCCAATTGTCGACCTCGGATATCTTCTCAGGGACCTCATTTGATACTGGGGGATCATCTGGATCTGGGATCGTTGAGAATTCTGCCACGAAGTCGGCCAAAGCCTGTGCCTTAATCGTAGTCCGGGGTTTATACTTTAGGTCGAACTGAGTAAGCTCTAGTGCCCATAAGACTAGCTTTTCTGACACGTCTGGTCTTTGCAAGAATTGGCAGAGGGGTTGGTCTGTCACCACTGCTATTGTGTGAGCTTGAAAATAGGGACGGAGTTTCCTCGCTGAGATCACCAGAGCATAAGCGAGCTTTTCCAGGAGAATGTAATTCCTTTCTGATTTGGTCAAAGCATGACTCACATAGTATATGGGTCTTTGAAAACCGTCGCTACAATCCTTGGCCAAAGCCCCGCTTACTGCAGTTTCTGATACGGCCAGGTAGATCTGTAACTCATCTCCAAGAACCGGCTTGACTAACAATGGGGGGCTTGTTAGGTACTCTTTCAAAGCTTGAAACGCCTGTTCGCTCTCCTGGCTCCATTTCATGTTCTTCCCTTGTTTGATGGCCTTGAAGAATGGGAGACATTTATCGGTGGAGCGAGAGATGAACCTGTTGAGTGCCGCCACCCGTCCAGTCAGAATCTGTACTTGCTTGAGCGAGGTCGGGGATTCCAGGTCCAAGATAGCTTTGATTTTTTCTAGGTTGGCTTCTATACCTCTCTCATGAACCATGAAGCCCAGAAACTTCCCTGCCGTTACCCCAAAGGCACATTTGGAGTGGTTCAAACGCATCTGATTTTCCCTCAGTATGAGGAAGGTTTTGTGAAGGTCTTCCTGGTGTCCCTTTGTGGTTGGGGATTTCGTGATCATGTTGTCGATGTACACTTCCATCGTCCTTCCTATCTCGGGCTTGAACAGCTTGTTAACCAGCCGCTGGTATGTGGCCCCGCATTCTTCAAACCAAACGGCATCACCTTGTAGCAGTATAAGCCCTGCCCAGTAATGAAACTGGTCTTATCTTGGTCAGTCGGGTGCATTTTAATTTGGTTGTATCCTGAGAATGTGTCCATAAAACTCAAAAGTTTATTTCCGGATGTGGAGTCAACCAGCTGGTCGATCTTTGGTAAAGGAAAACTGTCTTTCGGACAAGCCCGGTTGAGGTCGGTGTAATCGATACACATACGCCATTTCCCATTCACCTTCGTGACCATGACCACGTTGGCGATCCATTCGGGGTAACGCACCTCTCTGACGAACCCTGCTTTGATCAATTTATCAACCTCTTCCTGCACCGCCGCATTCCTATCAACATTGAAGTGACGCCTTTTCTGTTTGACGGGCTTGACTGTTGGATCTACTGCTAGTCGGTGGGTGGCCAACGATGCCGGGATTCCAGGCATTTCATCATGGTTCCAGGCGAAGATGTCGCAGAATTCCCTGAGAAGGTCAATCAGTCCTCTTTTTACTTCTAGATCAAGGGTGGCTCCGACCTTGACGACCTTGGAGGGATCGTCATTCCTGATAGGTATCTCTTCTAGTTTATCTACGGGCTGCCCGCTGGCCCATTCCTTACTCCGTTCTTCCTCGTAGGGCATAATAGGTTCGCTCTCCGGATGCCCAGGATGTTCCGCGGGCTCCTTCTTCTCCTGGATTATCCGAGACGTATCCCTGTCTTCCTGGACTAATGTCACATGTACACACTGTTTCGCTAGGGCTGTAGGATTGGCAGATACTGCATAGCATTTCCTGGCTACCTGCTGGTCTCCACGTACCTCTCCTACTTTGGTTCCAACTGGGAATTTCAAGACGTTGTGGTATATGGACAAGACTCCCTTCAAGGAGAACAGGAAAAGTCTCCCTAGGATGGCGTTATAGGCCAATGGGGTGTCCACCTCAACAAAGTCGGTCATAACATTCTGTTGGAGTGGGGTGATCCAGATGATTACTGGGAGGATCATTGACCCCACTGGTACGATCGAGTCTCCAGTGAAATCGTAAAGCGGAGTGGTACAGCTGTTGTAACAACGTTGCCTCAGGTTCAATTTTTCCAGGGTATCCTTGAAGAGGATATCTACACTGCTACCTGTATCCACGAGCACGCGATGGACCAGACAGTTGGCGATCTGTATCGTGATTACCATAGGATCATCATGAGGTTGCACAGTGTTGAAGACATCTGCTTCAGTGAATACGATATGTGCTGATTATGAGGGCTCTGTCGGGCTCTGGCTGACTTCAAAGATCCCTCGGCTTTCTCCGATGCGGGGAACCTTTCTTGCGTGGTTTTTCCGGGAGTTATTGAAAACGCCAGCCAGTGTAGGACCTCCGCTGATAGTGTGTATCACCTGGATCTGTTGCATTAAGTCAGCCTGCTCCCCTTTCCTCTTTTCTGCGTCCTCAAGGATTTCAGCTTGTACCTCCCTTCCAGTCCTGATATTATCTCTGACTTGTTGTAAGAACTCAATCAAGCATCCTCCCCTTATCAGGGCTTCAATCTAGTTGCGCAAATTATAGCACTCTAAGGTGTTGTGGCCCATATCTTCGTGGAAGTCGCAGTACTTGTACTTGTTTCTCCTGTCAGCTGGGGCCTTCATGGGAGCGGGCTTTTGGAGCAACCCTTTATCTCGTATGGCAAGGTAGACTGTTTCCCTGGAAGCATTCAAAGGGGTGTAGTAGTCATACCCTTTTTCCCCTTGCATTACTGGAGCCACGGTCCTAGGAGGCGGCGAAGCCCGGGGAGGGGTTCATTTTGCTGGATATCTTTCTGGCCTATGCAGAGGAGCAGGGAGGCGATAGGTCGACCTGTTGGGAGGTTTATTCTGAGTTTTCTGTACTGGCTCAAATTTGGGGGCTTTTTTCTTCAAACGCTTCACCGTTCTCATGTTGTCGTGTTCCATCTTGACCTTGAGTTGTTCGTCGATCTCGACCTGCTCAAGAGCCCGGTTGTAGGCCTCCTGGTAAGTCTCGGGAGGTCTCTTGGCGAAGGAACGGAAAAGCTTTCTTGCCCATAGATTTTGCCTGAAGTTGGCGAGGGTTTCTTTTTCAGTGAAGACTCCCATTTATATGACCTCCTTGTGAAATCGCTCCACGTACGATCGAAGAGTTTCACTCCGTTCCTGGATCACATATTGGAGGTGTATGGGATCTTTCGGGCGAGGTTTGACTCCTTGGAATTGTGAGCAAAAATCTGTTGATAATTTTGTGAAAGAATTCACGCTACCAACGGGCATTTTCCTGAACCAGGTTTTCGCGTAGTCGGTCAAGGTCGTTGGAAACATTCTGCACATAGCCGCTCTGGTAGTGTTCTGGACCTCCATCTGTTGAACGAATCTCTCTAGGTGGCTTAGAGGATCTTCCGTTCCAGTGAACTTATTTGCTGGCATTTTGAATTTTGGGGGAGCTTTGCTTCCCGGATCCACCTAGTGAAGGGAGCGTTCATCTCACTCAGGGGATCCTTTTTATCCTCCTTATTCTTTCCCTTCCTTATCTGCTGGACCTCTTTTTGTAGCTTTGCCAGCTGATCCCTCAGTCGTTTGTTCCCAGGTCTCTTCGAGTTAACCTCAGATTCCTCACTGTCGAATCTTTCTGATGAACTGGCAATTTCTATCCGATCCTCCTCCTGGACATGATCCACTAGGGGAGTTTGTCTACTTTCCTCCTCTAGGGCCTGTGCAGTTCTCCTGGATGTAGTAAGATGAGATAGCCCTCGTGGCTTCCGGGTAAAAGCATCTGCGGCAGACTTAACTAGCCTGGGTTGATATTGTGAAAGTCTTTTCGGAACTGGGGGCATGGGTCCCAGCCTATCCCGGATCGAACCTTGGGGCCCTGATCTATCTCGAGCCGGCTCTGGAAGAGGAGGTCCTAGGCGATCGAAAGCAGGTGGCCTAGCTCCGAGCCTGCTCGGCTCTCCCTGATCATTCAGGTTGGTTGGCTGGATCGTGATGCCTTCAGCGAGAAGGCGGACGCGGATGGATTCTACGAAGGCCGCCGCTTGTTGGTCGAGCGCTGCCTGGCTTACTATGGGGTGGCCAGTAGCCCGCGTATTGGTTGTCTGGATCGGAGCTTGAGTACTATATCCAGACTTTCTCCCCTTTCTTGGGGCTTTTGGTGTTAGCCTCGCCGGAGGTTACTCCGGGACTCTATGTAGGTCTTGGGAGGAGCGGAGCCTCATAGTTCCTGTAAAACAACTGAAATGTAAATGCAAATAATTGGTTAATTGGGTGTAGGGTAATTCCCCACAGACGGCGCCAGAAAGTGTTAATGAAAATTTTGCTCAAGGTGAGAAATCTCAGTTAACACCCTCAAGACCACTACCACGTAGGTGGTGGCCAAGATTGATCGTATATGTCAACAATGCGTTTCGAAATGATCAAGAACAATGAAAGAACAATGATACAGTTTAACATCCAAAAGAGAATAATATTTTCTTTATTGAACGTGTATGATATACAAATTTCTCTCTAGGGTATAGTTGAATGTTTGTCGTATGCCTGTCGAATAGTAGTCTCCTCTTTTTCATTTTCTTTCTTTTCTATTTATACATAGTTTGTAGGTCAAACAGACTGATTCTCCCCTTGATTTTCTCAGTCTCTCCCCTCCTTATCGGGCGGGATTTCTCGTTTTAATGTCATTGACTTTGCCGAATTGAGAGTATCGTGGTGGAGATCAGCTTATTTCCTTTTTGGATTCTATTACTTGTTATGCATATAGGTAACGTTTCCATATATGATTCAGTGTATCCCTCGTATCCTTTCAGCATGATCCTTTATAGAGGTCGTTGAATATGGCATGGTGTGGTGCACCAACCAGTGAGGTTGATTAGTGTTCTGACCTTGATATCTGAGATGTTTCATCCAGCTTGGAGCCAGATCTGGCTTCCCTTGACCCTTTCGAAGCTAGGTGTGGCTTTCCCTGACCTTTCGAAGTTAGGTGCGGCCTTCCTTCGCCCAGCTTGGAGCCAGGTCTGGCTTCCCTTGACCCTTTCGAAGCTAGGTGTGGCTTCCCCTGATCTTTCGAAGATAGGTGCGACCTTCTAGGGACATTCTTCTGTGTTAATCGAGGTATAGGCGAGTCTCTAGAGCGTTTGCGAGGTGACCTCGACTTCGGGGAGCTTCTAGCTTTGGTGATGCGGGCTAGATCTGATCGTTCCGGGCTCTATCCCGAATGTTTCCGGAGCCCGTCCTTGTTCCTGGGGTGGTATCGTAGTTCGGCTCTGGATAGAGAGGTCTCCTGGTGGAAACTCTCAGGTATGGAACCAGGTCTGGGAGGTGAAAAATTTTCCTTTGGTCCTTAGCCAATTTTGGCTATTAACAAGAACTATTGCCATGTTTGTTTTGGTGGAATGGAATGGAAAGAAAATCATTCCTAATGTTTAGTTTGCTAAAATGTAATTGAATAGGGATTCCATTGGAATGTTGATTCCACCATTTTGGTGGAATGGGCTTTCCATCCAAAAACCAATAGAATGCCCATTCTAATTCCAAACTAAAATTGGTATTCCATAAATACCCTCATATGACCCAACTCTATTCAAAAAATTCCGTCATTTCCAAAAATAATATATTATATATATTTAATATTATTATAATATATATAATGATATATAAATATATATTATATATATTATTATGTAATATATGTATATTATATATATATATATATATAATATATAATAATATTAATATTACTAATATATAATATACATTATATTATATATAAATATATATTAAAATTATAAATAATATTTATGTTATATATATTATTATGTAATATATGTACATTATATATATATATATATATAATTATATATATTAAATAATATATAATAATATTAATATTACTAATATATAATATATATATTATATTATATATAAATATATATATATATATATTAAAATATATATAATAATATTATATTATATATACTATTATGTAATATATGTATATTATAAGTATATTATAAGTATATTATTATATATTTTTTAATATTAGTATTACTAATATAATATAATATATATATATATATAATATATTATATATAAATACATATTAAATATATAATAATATTTATACTATATATATTATTATGTAATATGTGTATATTATATTTATTATATAATAAATAATAATATTAATATTACTAACATATAATATATATTATATATGAAAATATATATATAATATTATTTATATTATATTATATTATAATATGTTATATGTTATAATAATATATATAATATATTTTATTATTATTATCCATAATATATCATGTTATTATAAATGTTTTGTAATTAGAGGTATTTTGGTCAAAATACAGTTAATTCCATTCCTTTCAGTTGTTAACCAAATAAAATAATATTAATTCAGATACTGATTCTAAAGTCCTAACCAAACAAAGAAATCAGCTTTCCATTCCAATTCTCATTCTCATTATCATTCCACCATAGTAACCAAACGTCACCTATATGAAATAAAAAAGAACTGCAGATGTCTTGAATTTGGTATGTAAATATATAAACAATTTTATTAGGAAAATAAAAAAGAATATTATTAGGAAAATAAAAAAGTTTGATAAAAAAAACAGAACTGCATCATCGTGGAAGATATAAATTCGTATAACATCCAAACATCCATTCTTGGTCTTCTGTATAAGATCAGTTGATCAGACACATATGTGAGAACCCAGTTTTCAATAGCTAGACATGACCGCGGTTCGGTTCAAATCGTGGAATCGAACCGTAACCCGTGGTAAAAAATCGGAACCGAAACTGGAACTGGAACTGGAACTGGGGCTTTCGGTTCCAGAATCGGACCAGAACCGTGAGCCTTAAGGTTTCGGTTCCAGTTCTAGTTTTTTTTTCCTATAAATTCCCTCCCCCCCTATATTTCTCCTCACACCAATTCTCTTCCAATTCTCTCTAACTCTCAATTATTCAATTGTTTATATTTATTTTATTGCAATATTTTTTAATCAATTCAAAACCATTTTCAACAAATTTTTCAAATTTATTTCCACCCATTTATTTTATAATTTTTTCAAGAGTTTTTTTACAATTCCATTTCTTATATGGCAAGTGGAAGTGGAAGTGGAAATGGAGCTGGATACGCTCTAATTCCTCCAAGCCATTCCATTACCAAGAATTCCAGGACTAGTAAAGGTCTTATGTCGGAGCCGGTGCCGGTCCAGGCGAACAATATCGGTTATGACAACGTTACTTACCATGAGTTCTTGCAACAACAATCATATCTTCAATCCCTAAACTATCCGGCCCAATCTAAATCCCCCTTTAATAATTTCTAAACTCGAAGCTAGCCAGCCTAGCAGCCCTAGCCCCAATATTACAAGCCAATCTGAAAATATGCCCGATCAACCTCCATCCTGATTTTGAAGTACCACCTACTGAAGAGATCTTAGAGAAAGCTGAGAAGCAGCCCAAATCTAATCTCTTCGTGTACCATATGAAGAAAATTACAAATGATGATGGAACGATGGTAGCTGTTTGCAATTACTGCCACAAAGAATTTAAGTGGAGTAAATCTGGTGGATACGGTACATATCGGAAGCATATTACAACCCGGCATCCAGCCAAACATGCCAGATCGAGTAAACAAACTCAAATTTCCCGATTCGCTAGCCTTAACACTCAATTATTTAAATATAGTGATCAAACTAGTAGAGAAGAATTAGCTAAACTGGTAGCTATAGAACATTTACCTTTTGGTTTTTGTGAAAAGGTTGGTTTTATTAATTATTGTCATAGAGCATTAAATCCAGCTGCATGTCGTGTTCCTAGAACCACTGTCACACATACACTTTATGATATTTATAAAAGAGAAAAAAAGATTTTTTTTTTTTTTTGAGAATTATAAAGGTAGTGTTTCCGTATGTGCCGACATATAAACTGACCATTGGCGAAAGCATTCATACTTGGGTGTCACTTATCATTTTATGGACAAAGCATATACAATGCAAAAAAGAATTCTTGCATTTAGAGTTTTTGATGATGTACATACTGCTGATAATATTTATAAAAATATGAAAATTATTTTTAAAGAGTATAAAATTCAAAGAAAAATTTTTTCAATTGGTTTTAATAATGCTTACAACAATACGGCAGCTATTCCTGCTTTAATTGAATTATGCAAACCTTATTTTAATAATTTTTTTTTATCAAAGATGTGTTTGCCATGTTTTAAATTTATGTGTTCAAAAAGGTTTGGAAATTCTTCAAGCTTTTATTAAACCCATTAAAGATGCCCTATTTTATTTGTGGAAACATTCTTCTGCGATTAAATCATGGGTAAGATTTTATAAACAGGCAGGTAGGCGTCTCATTAGATTTTCTCGTGCTATTCCAACATGTTAGAATTCTACTTATAAATTACTTTCTGAAAGTGATGATTATATGGATTTATTAGTTTCTTTTATGGAATATAATGTTATTCAAATCAATCTTTATCCACACCATTGGGATGTTTGTACAAATATTTGTAATTTATTAAAAGTTTTTAATAGTGCTACTAACAAATTTTCTAGTATTTATTATCCTACTACTCAATTATTTATTATTGAGAGTTATAATATTGTTGGTGCATTTTCCGAGTGTTTAACCGATATACAACTACAAGCATGCATTGAAGCTATGAAAAAAAAATTAGTTAAACTATTACAAGGAGTTTCCAACTATTTATTTGCTTGCATTGTGTTTTGATCCACGTTGTAAATTAGAAAATTTGTCTGATTATTTGACTCTTTATTATGGTTGTTTAGAAATAGATGTAGATATTCATAGTTATTGTTCTACAATTAAGACATTATTTTATGAGTTATATGATGAATATCGTAGACTTTATGGTCCATCACTGAACATTAGTGTTCCACAAACGCAAACCGTATCCAATACTCGATCCTCTGCATTTTGAGGTTAGGGTCTCAAATGTTATCCCAAAAGACAAAAAAATTACGAGCTTCTTCTTCTTCATCAAGCTCGGCCTCATATTTCGAGATTGCAACTTATTAGAATGCCAATTTTGAGTTCATTGGAGACGGTGATGTGGAAAATTTTGATATCCTACATTGGTGGAGGGATCATGAAAAGCACTTCCCAATCTTGGCTATTATAGCCAAGCAAATTCTTGCAACACAGGTTTCTACAATGGCTGTAGAAATATTCTGAACGCAAGACATTCGCTTTTGAGTCCAGAATCAATTCAAGTCCAAGTTTGTGTTGATGATTGGACCAAGGCACAAAACAGACAACAAGAACTCGAACAGGAAGCACTCTACGATTTCTTCGACGATGACCACACCACTGGAACGGAAAGCAGCGATTAGTTACAGACTTACAGTCTCAAGTCCCAACTCACTTCACCGAACCGATAATAAAAGGTAAAAGAACTATGTGGTCTTTGATTCCTCTAAACCTTAAGAGGATACGTAGGTAACTAAATTATGGTACAAATTAAATGCAAGGCCGATTTAAATTTTTTAGTCTTTAGTTCTATTTCAATTTAGTATTTTAGTTTTTTTATATATTTATTTTATTTTAATTTACGCTTATCTAATTAACTTCATTTAAAAATTACAATTTCACATCATTACATATTTACATGTCTATTAATTTTTTTAGTTAGTAGATTAAAAACATATTAAAAAAAATGAACTGCCTGGAACCGGAGAACTGAACCAGAACTGAGTAAACCGGAACAGGAACTGGAACCGGCTCCAGACGGTTCCGGTTTCTGTTCCAGGTCCCCCTGGAAACGGAATTAGCGGTTCGGAACCGGAACTGAATCGCAGTCATGTCTATCAATAGCTCATAATATTTTTTTCCCCAACAGTTTAGTCTTTTTTTAATCAAATTATTTTCCTATTAAAATCGATATGTAGCTCTATTTTGTACATAAGGGTATTGTTTTTAATCAACTTTGTATTAATTTGATTTCATTCCCGATTCTTCAAAATTAATAAATATTGGAATGAAATTTGGTAACTTAATTCCGATTCTCCTCCATTCCCTTTCCAGTAAAACTTGATTCTTATTTCTTTACACTCTAAGTGCAAAACTCAACCCCGAAAGAGGTTGGCATTTGGGTTTATTAGACCACCAATAAAAGTAGCAAATAGCCAATGAGTGACGATATTTGCACCTCTACCTCTTCAAAACCGTAAATACACCCCTTTCGCAAACACGACTCATTAAATTTAAAAAAAAACTCTAGTTTGTAAATAACCCCTACTTAATGGCAAAAATATCATTTCTTCATTTCTAATGTATTGAATTTTTGTAACCACGCCTCACTTACACCTATTTTATTATTTAAAATTTTGTTATTTTATTTCTTTTTTTAAAAAATTTGTAACTCTTAACTACATAAATTATACCAAAATGAGTTAGGTTTTAAGCTAATTTTATTTACAAATGGTAGATTAAATACAAATAAATAAAGATATACAAAAAATATAAAAAAATATAAAAAATATATATATAATAAGGAGTAAATGCCTTTGCTGCAAGTTGAATGCCCAGAAAAACACACAGGCACACATAGAATTTTTTGCTTTGTATCATGTTACTAGTTGCCTGTGTGTATTGTGTAACACAGTGACACAAATGGGAAAGAAAAAGAAAAATGAAAAACAGGGGTGGAGATCCTCCATATCATAATAATGGGGCTTTTGCATTGTGGATGACACATTCAGAATTACTGATGGTCTTCGGACCAGTGCTATAACCCTTCGGCGATTCTAATTTGTATTTGAAATTAGTATTTAGAAGAGTAGTTAGGATTTGAGAAAATAGAAAGGATTATATAATATATATGAAAATCAAACAAATAATAGGAAATAACTTGTGGGTGTACTATTTAGTCATTTTAGTAAATTTGGTCAAGGGTAACATTGAAATTTTAAAATTGTATTAATTTGGGGTATACATACCGATTTTGATGGGTGCAAATATCACTACTCATAGCCAATTTTAAACTACTTGTTAGCCAATCCAATTCCAATCAAAGCACTTTAATTTGTGGGTTGGGTTTGGCATAGTTGGGGGTGGCATATTTCATAACAGGTCAACCTAACACGATCCAACCTGACTGTATTATTCAAAAGCATCCACTTTTGTACATTTTAAGGCTGTACAAACAACATATACTAAGCTATTGTTTGTTTTTTTCGTCTGAACTTTACTGAAGTCTGAAAAGTGTTTGAAATCTGAATTTAGAAAACATGCTTGTTTTTTATTTTTGAGGTTTGAATATCTATATCTGAAAACTAATAAACAGACATTTATAGTCTTAACAATTGTTAATTTGATATATATATATATATATATATATTGAAAGAATTAATTTGATATATTTAAAATAAAGTTAATTAAATTATTATTTAAAAATAATAATAAAATATATATAGCAAAAGAGTGCTGCAGCAAACTTACAAAAAAATTAATTTTTTAAAGTGGAAAAAAAATAAAAAAAAAATAAAAAGTGGAGACAAAGTATATCATAATCCAGATTCAACAGAGGAGGAGATGTCATCCTCCAATTTCAAAAAGGAATCCGACACAGCCTCCTTTGTCATCATAGAGGAGGTTGTCGGCCTCCTCCAAGATCAAGGAGGAGGTCAACGGCCACCTCTAGATATCAAAGAGGAGGCTAGCGACCTCCTCCAGCTATCAAAGAGGAGGAAGCCGTCCTCTGTCTTCAAGGAGGAAGTCATTGGCAACCTTCATATCCGGCAAACTCCTCCACTTTTTTAAATTCATTAATTTTTTTATTTTGTTATATATTGAAGATTTTGAGGGATTTATAGAAAAAAAAAATAGGATTTTCAGATTTAAACTAGGATTTCTAACTTATTGGATTTCAGATATTTTTGACACTATTTTAGACTTCGGATCGAGAAAAAAACAAACAAACAAACAAACAAAAGGTCTAAAAACATGTCTGTTAAGACTTCAGACAAAAAACAAACACCCCTTAAGAGACTACTTAATTAATTTAGTGCTCGTTTGGTTGAGCTTTCTACTAGCTTAAAAGGTCTATAAACGTCTATTTGAGTTTTTTAAAGTTGTTTGGTTTGGCTTTTGAGATTGTCTATTTTAAATTGAGTAGAGGCTAGTAGAGTTTAAACATCTACTAGGCAAAAGCTCATGGGGAGGTGCTTCTTCAAATAGACATTTTTTTTATAAAAAAAAAATCTACTAACCAAACAACTATAATTTATTTTCAAAAACTCTATTTCTAATAGATCTACTACAAGTAGATCTTTTACCAATAGAGGTTTTTCAAAAACCCAACCAAACAAGCTCTTAGATAAATATATAGACGAAAAGTTTGAAAAATCAAAAACTAGAACAAATTAACACTGGCATAATTGTCGCTTGTAACCATACAAATCATATATATGAGCTAAATCCCATATAAATAATAATCAGATTAACAAATTATGTAATTAAGATTTTAATTTGATATGATGATCCAATCATCTTAATTAATCCATACAACATTATCATGGACGTGTGCTTAAACCGAATCCCCACAAATGATGATGTGAACTTAATTAGTTTATTCGATCTCTCATACATAACTTATAGGAGATCTTATCTCATCAACAGAGATATTCCCTAGCATTATTTGTAAAAGAATATTTAACAAGATTGTCAAGGTAATGTCCCCAAAAATTTGTCGGCATGCATCAACTAAGAAAAAAGAAAAGAAATGCAAAGAAATATACTGTTAGCATCTTCGTTGCGTTTACTTGACATTTGAATTTGAAAGTAAGATAGCATGCAATGACTAAAATGAATTATTGTGATTCCCATTAGTGGACTGCAGAGATCTTTCTTGAGTACCACTTGCAAATTTTGTGGTTAAAATATGATCAAACCGAATTCTCCCACTCAAGTACTCAACAGCAAAATAAATATAAACTCTCGTTTTTTACTAGAATATTATGGTGTGTTTAACTTTAAGGATATACCTCTTTTCTTTTAAACAGTTTATTATTATTTTTCTTATCGTTATTATCATTATTAATATTGATATATACTGCATGCGATGACTATAACTAGAACTTGGGTCATCACCAGGTTAAATGAGCACCCTTTAATTTCCACTGATCTGAACATTTTCAAGAATAAATTACAAACCTATTTTCAAGGAAAATTTTTATCAATAGTTTGTAATATACTTTGTTAATTGGATCCTAAAGCTTACACACTTCAAAAGGGTTAGTTTTTTTAATTAGAGAATAACACCTTTTTTTTATAAAAAAAACAAGACATTTAAAAACGTTATCTCATTTGTAACCACACATAATTTTTATTGGAAAGAAAAATAATAGGAAAAAAGAACAAAATTGATTATCGAATGAGGAGAAAAAGAAGATAAGTAGTGATACAGTTTTAGAATAATAGTGATAATATGTTTGGGCACCAAAGAGAGATCCGCATCTCCTTTTGACGTTGATTACCATTTACCGCTTAATTAATTAGCAGAAAATTAGAGGATGACCATGAACAGCTGTGGTGTGGTGGTGTTTAATGTCCAATTATTCAACAGGGACTAATTCACTCTTGTTTTGATAAAAAGGTTGATGAGATACGCATAATTCGACTTTCAACAAAGTCTTTATATTATTGTATTTCTAAGGTTTTTTTTTTCTATTGTTGTCGTACTTTTACTCGTTATTCGTTAAGAATTCATCGACAGAAGTTGAGAGTTACTCATATAGTCACATCATACTCACATCAATGAGTGTTGGATATGGTTCGAATTTCTAATGGTTACTAAATGGGATTCAACCAATACAGAGATTTTCTAGAGACGTCGGAAATGTTTGGAAGTACGAGATCGTGTTTGAGGGAGACTTGAAAACCTAGAAGAACTAAGAAACGAAGATCAATGAAAACCGATGTGGGTAACACTGTGGAATTGGACAGCGGTTCCCACAGCGGTCCAATTGAACCGCTGTCCAATTCCAGAAGATAAAACTGTTGAAAGCGTTGCGGTAGGGATATAGGTAGGGACAGCGGTTTCCCGAAAACTGTGGCGCATGGATCATGGTTTTCTGAGCGGTCAATTCTGGTGACTGCGACAGGATATAGGACGTAGGTGGGCAACCGCGACTCGAACCGTAGTCAATCATAAACATGCATGAAACGAAAAAAACTTTAGCGGAAGAGAAAGTATTTTCTTTCTGGAAGTTCTTATGTTTAAAGGAAAATGATTTCTCTTTGCGTGGAACAAGAAGATTTGTGCATAAAAGAAAATAGTATTTTTGTGAAACAAGAAAGTCTTGTACGTGTAGGAGATGGATTTCCTTTTAGGTTTAAACTCCTATATAACTAGTACAAATAGACCATAATATATAACTAGGTTATTGTGTGTAGAGCAAAATAGTAAATACTAGAGAAATCTAAGAGAGAAGGCATTGGTTGTAATTGGGTTTGGGGTGTTTTAGAGAGAAAATTCTGAGTGTGTGGTTATAATAATTTACTACATTTTCTCTTGTCGTCTTGACGACCGAGGTTTTTTCCTGTTCTTGGGTTTCCACGAAAATCTTGTGTTTTGTGTAATTGGATTGCTTTATTTTCTTCCATCTTATTTTTTTCCTTGCTATTGTTAGAATACAATTCTTGTACAACCTCATACTTTACCAAATTAGATACAATATAATCATATGAGTAATGCTATACAACCTAAATAATTAACTCAAATTTCAACCAAAATAATGTGACAAGTGAGTTGTCATCATCACACATAACATTAGATGATGTGAAAAAACCACTTACAACATCAATTGGGTTGAAATTTGGACTAAAATTTTAGGTTGTCTAACATTAATGATAGTCATATTCTATCAATCAAATCTAATTCTATAAAAATGGTTCAATTCAATCTCTGAAATCGCTCAAAGTATATAATCTTTAGGGCCTTAAAAATATCCAATTGGCAAGAATCACAGATATTGACATGTTGCTTTCGATTATATAAATTGCTCCCAGACAAAGTAAACAACACAAAAATAAATAAATATAAACAAGAAATGGCTGCCTGCTAGAAGTATCGTATATACCCCATAACACAACCTGTCGAAATAATTAATTATAATAGTACTGAAGAATCAATCCAGCCTTCTCAATTAATATATAAATTTAAGTTTTTATTATAATTATAATAAATATTATATATTTATATATAGTCTATGGATACATGTGTGATGACTTGAGTACAATTATATAGTTGACTACCTTCTCCAAATAAACCTTTTTTTTTTTTAGTTGCTCTCCTAAATCCTAATAAACATTTGAAATGAAAATAATGGTTGAATTATACGTGGTTTGCGTGGATTAGAAAACCCCTGAAACTTGGAATCTTTCCAATTAAGCAATGTTTAATTAATTAATTAGACATGCGTGTTTGATGCTCATTTATTAGGTCAACGACCCCTTTCATGCCGACTAATTGTAAACGTCCATATATTATTAATTAAGGGATGTATTCAATCCAGACTTCATTCGAATTTTATGGAATTGTTTTAATGGATGGATTTTGATAGAGTTCACGGATTCCATAGATTCTATATTGGTTTTGTCAGAATTTGTATAAAGCTTAGAACAATGTTTGGGTACTGATCAAACAGTACCTAAAATACTGACTCTATCAATAAGAGTATAGTATGTGACCTATTTGTGAGATACAATGTAAAAAGCAAAAATAAAAATAAAAAGACCACGTGCTGCATGCACTCCCACGGATGAAGTCAATATTTTGAGTACTGACTGGTCAGTACCCAAGTATTATTCTAAAGTTTATTTTATGAAATTGGATAGATTTTTAATAATTTGTCTTTAAAAAAATAATATTTTATTGTTCGTCAATAATAGTTTGAGACTATGGATCACTAACAAATTTATACGAAATAATAGAAATTCGATATTATAAAAAATAATAATTAACTTCTTAAATTTTAATTATCAAAGTCAATTGTTGGATAAAAAAATATTAATTTCAATACATTCCGCCCCTCTATATATAGAAAGATAAAAGAGAAGACTTTTGCTTACCCCTATAATGGGTGGTGAGTATTACCCTCCTCCTCAATAAATGATATGTGTCCAATGAGAGGTATTTTTATCTAAAAACTCTCATGTGTTTGGATAAAACTACTCTCTTCCTAAACACGTGTCATATATTAAGGATGGGGTAATGCTCACCCCCATTATGGGGGTGAACAAAAATGGACTCGAGATAAAATGTCCACGTTTTAACGATTCAATCCCCAACTTCAAAATATAACATTTTGAAATTTTGAAATTTTGTTTGCTATAAAGTCAGATTTTTATTCCAGATGTCATTATTCCTTCTCTTTCATTGTCATTGTTGTCATTGTTGTCATTATGCATAGTCACTAATTTCTACGGGACTTTTAATTTTATTAAAACATTAATGAACATTTTAGTCTAGAAAAAAATAATGGACTTCAATTTTTCAATAAAAGAAAAGTTAGAGTTCGTTTGTTTTTTTCACTTAAAATTTAATGGGTCTGAATCATAATTATTAAGTTATTTTTTTTAAATGGTCAAACAACTTAAAAATACTAAAAAAACAACTTAAAATAAAAAGTAAAAAATATTGACTCTTCACTTAATTGCAAATCACCGAATTATATTAAATGCAATCCAAAATCTTTTTTTTTCGATATTATCCCTCATATATAACATATTTCCAATTTCATCATAATTATATAAGGTATAGAAATCTTTAAATTAATATATTGCTTATTTTAAATAGATTTAAAAATAAAAAAGAACTCTAATCACTTCTCATATTGGTGTTTAATATCAATATTTTATTATGATATTATGGTGATGTATTTATAATTTTATATATTATTTTTTTAGACTGTTTTGTATGAGTTTTCCTACTGTCCCTCCTATTTTTTGAAAAAAAAAATATTTTCTTTTCTTAGTAAAAATGAAGTTTGTTTGTAATCGAAAAAGAAGATCATGATCATATGAGCTCAAATATAATTATTATTTTTGGATTTTTTTTATTTCATATTATATGTATAATTGTTTAATATGGGTATAAATATAAATTACTTATTTTTAGATAATTTTACTTTTAAAAAATAAATGTGTTGACAATACATTCTGATGTAAAAAGAAAAAAAAAACATGTCATTCAAGTTAAGATTTCAGTCTCTATTCAGTCTTTAAAAAAATTCAGGACTATTCAGTATTTAGATTAAAAAAAAACAACAACCCCTTAATTTCAATACATTATTAAGTCAAATCCATCAAAATTTAAAGAAGTAGGGTGATTTGTTGTGGGCCTTTATATTTATAAATGTGATTTAAAAAAGTCATCTAATTCCATCAATATCATCACTTTGGCAAAATCGGCAAAATCAATCACTTTTTGAATATCCCTGACTTTAATTATGACTTCTTAAAAGTCTTGATCGAATATATCCAAATTTAATAGAATCTTTATCATTCTTAATTGAATATACTCATACTTTTATAAACTCTTCTCATATTACTATTATGGATTTCCAAATTTTTCATATTTTCAGAGAAGGTAATCAAATGGCAAACACTCTTTGTAAACATACTTTGGATTAGGATGTTGCTTTGTGACGGTCTACTACTCCGGCTTTTTGTTCTTCTTTGGTTGGCAATAATTGCATAGGTCGATAGTCTTTTCATTTTCGTTAAATGTTTTTTTTCGCTTTTTGTTGAGGCATGTGTCTCTCTCTTTTGTTGTTGGGTCTGCATTCCCTTGGCGTTTTTCGCTTGACAGTTTTTCTTCCTAATTTTTTATTTCCTTTTCTTTGATATGTATATAGTTTTTCTATTGTCAGTTCAAACATTGCATGTGAGTCATTGGATTTAAATACTTTGATTTGGCTGCATACACTTGTCAAAGCATCTTTAAATCCAATAACCCACATACAAGAAACTGATATATTTTATATCGGTTCGAACTGACAATAGAATGACTATATATATATATATATATATATATATATATATATATTTACTGCCTAGTGGTTTTTCAACTTATTATCTTTTTTGATGTTTCAGTCCAATTTTTATTAAAAGATAAAGTCCTTACAAATCTAAATTGAATATACCCGGATTTTTAAAATCTTTTGAATTCCAACAAATTAGATGGAATACACCATCCTTAATAAATAGATCAATTCCATCATTTTCTCTCATAATTCGTATACTAAGTTTTGCCTCCTACATTTATTTTTGTAGTCAATATGCTCAGATTATGCGGGGGATATTTTTTGAGATTTAGATTTATTTTGTTCAGATTATGTGGTTGATTATTCGAGATTTAAATTTATTTTTCTTATAGAATTTAATCAAATTTCCATGAAAATTGAGCTCCACCTTTTTCTTTCAAATACAATTGAAGGCTCCAACCATTATGCATGTACAGTTCCGATAAATTTATATTCGGAGTTGTATTTGATATTTCAGATAAATTATGATTATAATTGTTGAAATAGAATATTAAACTAAAATGGGATAAGTATGAAGAGAAGCAAAAGAAAATGACGATGGCCATGGAGCAAAATTATTGTTATCGGATCAATAACATACCAGAAATATTTTGAAGGTAATATATATATATATATATATATATATATATATATATATTTAAATCTCTAACGGTTCTAGATGTGCTTATAAATTGTGAAGCTTTCGGATGTCTATGTTTATAGATTATTGTGAGTGAAGTATATTATAATGTCAATCAGATTAGCGGGATAGAAGGAGTTCAATCCGAACAAACTCATTTATTTAATAGGAGTAGAGTGTTGTTCATATATTTAATAACTCGTAAATTTCATATCATGTGTTTATTTTGTGTCAATGATTGCTTCTCTCATGTTAAGATTTACCGAACGATTTGAATGTTTAATGTTCATTTGACAAAATCATTAATGTTTTATAAAATAACTTAAGTACCATTATTAATAACAAGATATTAAAGCCCTCAGTACAAATGAACTTCGAAAGCTTCTCGTTATTGTTGTTCCGCGTAAACAGACACCTTTGTGGTGCCATGCTCTTGGAATTACAAATGATCAATTACCTGGTAATTAAGCTCTTAATTTATTATCGAAATTTAGTTTTGCAATTGCATGTGATGTTTCCAACTTAACAATTGTCTGTCATATTATTACAACTTTTCATAACGACTTGAGAAATATTTCATTCTCTACTTGCCGGTAAATCAAATCCTTCCTGCCCAAATAAAGACAACAATCACAACATAAAATCACAGCATATCGTCTCCACTTCAGCAGCGCGATAGAGGCAATGAAGCAAAGGCACAGTCAATGTGTCGAAATGTTAAATGAGAGCAGTATTGGCTGAGAATTCTTCCGAGGTTTTCGGTCTCTTACAGTTTCTGGCTTTGTATGAATTTGTGACTTCGCGGAGATGGTGCAAATCAGGTACAACTCAATGAATGGATTGTTTCATTGTACTGCAAATCAATTTATACAATCTGTTAGGCTGTGTATTCAATCTAGAGTTTAGTGGCTTTGTTTTATTTAAATGATGGATTTTAATGGAGTCCACGGATTCTATAGATTCTATATAGATTTTGTCCTAATTCTGTATAGAGTTTGCTGGAATTTTACAAAGAGTGATATAAAACTGGATAGATTTTTATTAATTTGTCTTGAAAAAATAATAATATTTTATTGTTCTTCATATAAATATATGAATGTTGTAAATCGAAAGATGAAGTATGAAGAAGAGAATGAGAGATAGAGAGAGATACATAGACGAGAGAGAGACTAGAGAAAAGTGTAGAGAAAATATAAGTTTTATTGATGCTTCAGCTGAACCAACGTTTCAACGAAAAGATACTGCATATATATATATATATATATATATATATATATATATATAGGCAAAAACTCACCGCCTCTTAAAGGTTTAGAAGACTTGGATATTAAGTCAAGTAAAAGATCTCAAATAGCCTAAGAGGGTATCAAGTACACAAAACTACAAAAGGCAAGTGGTGGGGATCCACATCATTTTATAACACTCCCTCTTGGATTTCTACCACATATATTAATTTGTTAGGAAAAACCCAATGGGATAAAATCCGAGAAAAATGTATATAAAGATCTCTCTGGATCTAGTGGGGTTGGACATTAAAAACTATCTCATTAAAAACCTTATTAGGAAAACTCAGTGGGACAAAACCTGATAGAAGGGAAAAAGAGTATAGTGTATACATGTCCAATCAAAACTTTGCTCCCTCTGATTGTCTAGTTTAAAAATCTTGTCAGGAAAACTCAGTGGGATAAAACCTGACCAAAGGGAAAAAGAGTACAATGCAAATATATTTAAAGTTAATGTTTTCTTCAAAACTTTACTTACATTTATACTTTGCTAGGGAAAACTCAGTGGGATAAAAACCTGAGCAAAGATATTCATTGATCTGTCGGATCAAAGTAATATTTATGATGATCTTCTGGATCAAGGTAACATATATACGATGATTAGCAAGATCAAAGTAATATTTACAATGATCTTTTTGATCAAATCAATAAATATACGATGATCAACTGGATAAATATAATATTTATGATGACTTTTGTGGATCAAATGATTTTTGGGTGTGCTTTAAAGAATTGCCTCACTAAAACCTTATCAGGAAAACCCAATGGGACAAAAACCTGATTGGAAGGAAAAAGAGCACAATGCACATATACCCCAAAATAATTAATATACTTCAATTGATATGCTCCCCCTGATGGAACGCTCCCTCTGATAAAAGTTCTTTTGAAGCAATCTTCTAGATTACTGAAACATATTAATGTTTATTTCATGAAATACAATAACATCATAAATAATTGGGGGGTGGGGGGTGGGGGGGGGGGGGGGGGGGGGGGGGGGGTGTATGACTTTATGGAGTGATATCCATATGGAATCTTTTCATAATCTTTTCAACATATTCTGATTGATGGACAAGCATTCCATTTTGATCGATGTTCGATCTTCAGGTCGAAACAATATTTTCTTTCTCATTTCTTTATGAAGACACATGAGTATATAATATGATTTATTATATTCTTATCTTTATCGGATATTTAACTGAGATGCTTACACCACATCCGTTCATATTGCTTTTAATCCATATATGGATTTTTGTATGTTCATCAAATACAGATAACGAGATCTTGATTTACATGCTTCTAGCATTTTAGAATCCTTCAGGATTTATAAATATCTGCATTGAGTAAATCATATAGATAAATGATTACTACGTCTAAGAGATGTATTTCAAGCATTTTAAAGGCAGCCAAATTTATCAACAATCGTATTCATCAATTGTGAATACCAAGTTTCTGTAAGAAACCTCGCACTACGAGCCGTGCCTCATATCTCACGATCTCGTTTTTCTCATTACGTTTCCGTATAAACACTCATTAGTATCCAACTAGTTTGACATCTCCAGGTGTCTGAAGTACTATTGGTCTAAATACTTTATGTCTGGCTTATGAAGTCAATTCTTCCTGAATTGCTTCTTTCATCTAGGCCAATCATGCATTTTGTCTACAATCATTGATATTATGAATATCATAATTATCATTTATAATTTCAGTAACGCTACTGTGTATAAAAATACATTATTAATGATTGTTTTTTTATGATTCCACATTTCTCTCATATGACTTATAGAAATTTTCTCAATTTCTATATTTCTATATTCTTGTATCTCTGTTGAGATTACTTCCATTTCAATAAATTTAGTCATTTCATAGATTCCGTATGATTTATAGAATTTCTCTCAATTTCTATATTGTTGTATCTCTGTTGAGATTTCAATGAATTTAGTCATTTCATAGACTCTGTATGATTTATAGAATTTCTCTCAATTTCTATATTCTTGTATCTCTGTTGAGATTTCAATGAATTCAGTCATTTCATAGACTTCGTATGATTTATAGAATTTCTCTCAATTTCTGTATTCTTGTATCTCTTTAGATATATCAGACTCTTATAGAGTTGATTTAGAGAAAGTGGATTTATTTATAACTCTAGTTTTGTTTACTCTTAGGATCCCAATAACAATACCTTTCAAAAGGTTTATAAACTTATGATATGTATCATATGATTTATTTATTGCCTTTTTCTCTGATCGTTCTTCAAGAACAATCACCCGGCCAGGGTTTATGAGATGACAACTAATAAAATCATGTTACCTTTTAATATATCAGGTAATAGATTAATAATCATCTGATGATCAATTATCTTTCGTATTTGAGAGATACGAAGATTGAAATGAGACACGTATATAGAGAGAAAACCGAACTGGTATCTCTATTTTATATATAAGTAACTTTCCTAATTGGGAATTAATCAGTATAATAATATGCAGATTGTGCATATAAATATAAACTATCAGAAGTTTAAATGATCTAACAAAAGATTACTCAAAATCAATATTAATCTCAGATTGATATAAAAGTCTTATCTTAGATCATGTCAGATATGCAATAAGGGGATATGCAATACAATCAAATATCTTAAAAGTGAGTAAGTCCCTATATGGAATTTAGTAATTATATCGAAATAATGAAGTTATGGCAATTACCTGGAGATGTTTGATAAGTGATCTCCTAATCCATTTTGATTATGAGTATATCTGAAAACTGGATGTTGAACATCAATCCCAGCTGCGTTGTAGTATTGAGATATTTGATAATAAACAAACATATGATCATCTCATAGATGCATCAGTTAGAACCATATAATAATGAAAGGGATCATTTGGTGGATGAATATGTCCACATATATCCCCTTGAATTCTTTGTAAGAATGATGAGGATTCAAAACCAATTTTTAAAATAAAATGGTTTTACTGCTACTTTCCCCTGTGAATATGCAGTATATAAGTACTCATTGGATAAAGAATCTTCTGGTTCTCTAATAGATATCCATGAGTATTTTCAATGATTATGTGCATCATTTTAGATCCTGGGTGACCTATACGGTCACGCCAAAATACAAACATTTTTGGATTTGAGAACTTTTGATTCATAACTGCATAAATATCTACACTCTTTATAATAGTGTAATATAATTCAGATGATAAAGCACGTAGCTTTTCTATACTGAGTTTCTGATCTGAATCGTGAGAAGTAATGAATACATATTAACCATTCTCATTACTTATCGTTTCAATATGATATTCATTCCCCCGTATATCTTTGAAACTAAACAGATTCCTTTATATTCTGCGTGAATGATATACATTATCATTGATACACAATTTAATACCATCTGGTAATAAGATTGTGGCCCTTTCAGAGCCTTTAATCATATCCACTGGATCTGATCTGGTATTAACTTTATATGCAATTAAACTGAGCATTTTCCTTTATGTTCTGTTTGAATAATATCAAGTATCACTGATACAATGATTTAGTATTGTTTGATAACAATATCATGGCTCTTCCAGAGCTTTTTATCAGCTCTGTTAGATATGATACAGTATTAATATTTGTTCAGATCAAAATCAAATTCATAAAATATATCTGACTCCGCAGAATTGTATGAGTCGTTGCACTCTAGGCAAGACATATATTTCTCTTCTGGGAATTTTATGGACATTATGTGTAATGCCATTTTATATCTCATCTGAAATGATAATAATCTTTTCAATAGGTTTATTCTATAAACCTTTTCTTTTGTCATTCAAAAACATCCACTCCTGGGGTATGTTTTAATATCTCATGAATATAAATATATCCAAATTTACTCTCTTGATATTGCACCTTCAGAAGCAAGTATAAAATGGATAAAATATAATTATTTCCAATTTCATTTTTAGTTAGGATCTTAAATCCCTTTTATGATACTTATAGCATCCAGTTGGATGTGTATAAAATGGATAAATTATTTCCAATTTCATTATACATGATATTAGGATCTTAAATCCTTTTATAATATTCATATCATCCCGTTGGATGTGTATGAAATATATAAAATATTTTCAAATTTCATTATTCATGATATTAGGATCTTAAACCCTTTTATGATATTCACAGCATCATTATACACGATATTTAGGATCTTACATCCTTTTATGATACTCAAAACATCCTACTGGATGTGTTGATTTTTTTTTTCAAATGAATGATACGTTAGGATCTTAAATCCTTTTTATTATACTCACAGCATCCTACTGGATGTGTAGATCATTCTTTAAAAATAAGTGACATGTAAACGTATCTTTTCATACATATGAGATAATTTCATATTCTGAACGTGTTTGAAACCACAGGTTCCAAATAATAAAATATGGCATTTTTATATATAACACTGGATTCAGAATTCCAGGTTCTCATCGGTTTTCATAACCATGCCAACTCAAATATCATAATTTCAGAAACTTTAAGTCCTGGTTAGTTGGTCTAGATGATCTCATATATTGCATATAAATAAACGCTGAATATTTAAACAGTTTATTTGGAGACACAGCATAAGCCAGTTCTGAGACACTGCGTAAGCCAGTCCCGAGACACAACATAAGCCAGTCTCATATATTGCATAAAAATAACAGAGTCAGAGTCAGATTCAGTGTATAAATAAATATATATATATATATATATATATATATATGTTCCGTTGACGGCATAAATCATCTTGTTATACGGAACTGTAATGAGATATAAGTAAATCACCCATCGTAGGTTCCGTTGACGGCATAAGCCATCTTGTTATACGGAACTGTAATAAGTTATAAGTAAATCACCCATCGGGGGATCCTTTTTACTTATACTCAATCGAGCTAGAGATCAGGATCTTCCATCGCGCCTGAAAACAGAGTTAATAAAGCTTGAATAAGTCAAAACAGAACTTACAAGCAAAATTAGCTGAAACCGATGGCACTGTTGCTTTCGGAACGGTTGAAATAGCTGGAAACAAGTCCGACCTAGTCAAAAACGGTCGAAAATTGCACTGGAACGGCAAAAAAAACATTTCTGCTGATGTGGCACGCCTCACGCTGATGTGGCGTGTCTGCCGCTGACGTGTCACAGGCTCCTGCTGACGTGGTGACTGACACCTGCTGATATGGCACAAACGTGGCGTGATGTGGCGCTGACGTGGCGACCGCTACAGTATCGTCTTCAACCTTGGAAAAATTACAGAAAAATCTAGAAAAAATGAAGGTGTTGACCGAACCTAGAGACTTCGTTAGAGCTCCGTTTGAGACGCGGTCAGCGGCGTTGAAATCCTATTTCGGAGACAAACATAATGGTATCCTCCGAACGGCGATCTGAGCACTTTGAATTTTCTGGGTATTTCAAAAAATTCAAAACCAAAGCTAAAAACTCTTGAGAACTTTCTTTGGAAGTCCTAGAATATATATTTGTACTGATAACATGTTGTAAATCAAAAGATGAAGTATGAAGTAGAGAGTGAGAGATAGAGAGAGATACATAGACGAGAGAGAGACTAGAGAAAAGTGTAGAGAAAATATAAGTTTTATTGATGCTTTAGCTGAACCAACATTTCAACAAAAAGATACTGCATATATATAGGCAAAAACTCACCGCCTCTTAATGGCTTAGAAGACTTGGATATTAAGTCAAGTAAAAGATCTCAAATGGCCTAAGTAGGTATCAAGTACACAAAAGGCAAGTGGTGGGGATCCACATCATTTTATAACAATGAATATATATATATATATATATATATATATATATAGTTTGAGACTATCGATCACCAACAAATTTATACAAATTAATGAAATTTCTCTACGTTTTAATAATCCAATCCCTAACTCCAAAATATAACAATTTTAAAATGATGTGTGCTATAAAGTCCGAAAGATTTTATTCCATATCTTATCAATTGTCATTCATTTTCTTTCTTTGTCATTGTTGTCATTATGCATTGCTATGAGTTTATTCTTACGATCCCTTATAAGTTGGATCCCTAAAACATAACTCGTCTCTCCCAAATATTTCATTAAGAATTAGCTAGCCAGCCAGCCCTTTACATCAGATAACACTCTCACATCATTCTCAATGAGTATGATGTCGTCCACGTATATAAGACCAAAAAAAACTACATTTTTGTCAATGATGCGCTTGTAGACACAAGGCTCATCGACGTTCTGCTCAAAACCAGAGGTTTTGATCACATCATCAAACCTGATGTTCCAAGATCTAGATATTTGCTTAAGTCCATAGATGGACCTTTGCAACTAGCAAACCTTCTGCTCTTGATCTGGAGACACGAATCCCTCTGGTTGCTTCATATAGATGCTCTCGTCAAGATTGTCATTCAAGAATGCAGTCTTGACGTCCATCTGCCAAATTTCATAATCGAAATAGGCAGCAATGGATAAGAGAATCCTAATAGACTTAAACATGGCTACTGGCGAGAAGGTTTCTTCATAATTGACCACCTCTTTCTGGGTATAACCCTTAGCTACTAGCCTTGCTTTGAAGGTCTCTACCTTCCTTTCTACTCCTATCTTTCTCTTGTAGATCCACTTACATCTTATGGGTTTTACCCCATCCGGTAAGTCTACAAGATCCCAGACTGAGTTGGAGTGCATAGACTCCATCTTGAGATTCATGGCTTTAAGTCATTCCTCTTTATCAAGATCTTCCATTGCATTCTTAAATGTCAATGGATCATCCACATTATCAGCAGAGATAACACTTTGTCCCTCACCTATACCTAAATAGCGTTCAGGTTGTCTTACAACCCTCCCACTACGTCTAGGTGATAGTGTATCCTGATCAGGAACCATCTAACTCTCAGATGTTAATGGATCAACAACTCTTGTTGACTGAGTACTGATCTCACCAGACTCTAACTCATTAATACAATTTTAGAACGAGGTTTATGGTCACTAATATAATTTTCCTCAAGAAACGTTGCATTTGTCGATACAAATACTTTGTTATCTTCGGCACAATAGAAGTGTCCCCCTCTGGTCTCATTGGAGTATCCTACAAACAGGCAGACTACATACTTGGAGTCTAGCTTTCCACTTCTGTTCTTCAGCACCTATACTGGACACCCTCATACGCGGAAATATCGCAAACTAGCTTTACAACCATTCCATAACTCTAGGGGAGTCTTTGGAACAGATTTGGATGGCACTACATTCAAAATGTATGTCGCTGTTTGTAACGCATATCCCAGAAGGAATTTAGCAATGATGAGAAACTAATCACAGATCTCACCATTTCCATTAGGTATCTATTTCTCCTCTGCGCTACACCATTTTGCTGAGGTATACCGGGAGCTGTGAGCTGGGAAACTATCCAATACTCGACCATGAAGTTTTCAAACTTTTGGTCAAGGTACTCACCTCCACAATCCGATAGTAGTGACTTGATAGTCCTACCTAATTGATTCTCAACTTCAGCTCGAAATTCTTTGAACTTTTCAAATGTTTCCGACTTTCGTTGCATCAGGTAGACATATCTATATCTTGAGCAGTCATCTATAAAGGTGAGATAATACTCATAGCCGCCCTTAGCTCTAACATTCATCATTCCACAGACGTCTGTATGCATGAGTTCTAGTGGTTCTATAGCTCTAAGCCATTTTCCAGTAAAAGGTCTCTTAGTCATCTTACCTTCTAAACAGGATTCGCAGATAGGTAATGTGCCAACCTTTAACTCACTTAAAGGTCCGCTTTTTACTAGTTTGTCTATTTTGTCAAGGTTGATATGACCAAGCCTTAGATGCCAGAGATACATGTCATTATCTGGAGAAATCTTATGCCGTTTAGTTTTTGGTTTTTCAACCTTAAACATTTCGGTGTTAAGCAGTGTAGTATGTATTAACGGTCTTAACACATACAGATTGTTTTTATTAATTCCTGAACAAATATTCAGACCATTCTTTCCAATAATAACAGACTTATTATTAAAAGAAACAGAATACGATTGTTCTAACAATTTAGAAACCGAAATCGAATTCCCTGTAAATCCAGGAATATAAAAAACATTGTTCAATAATTAAAAACTATTATTATTGCAAAATTGTAATCTTATTGCTCCCACTGCTTTGGCCGACACGACATCCCCCGACCCCATACACATTGAGAAGGCTCCCTCCTCTACTGTGTCCAAGAATCAGTCCACTGCAAAGAAGAATAAACATGGTTAGTGGCCCCCGAATCAACTGTCCAAGGTGAAGAATCATCTTCCACTAAACAAGATTCAAGAACAAGTAAATCATATTTACTTTTCCTCTTTTTCGTCTTGGCTACTTCTTTCAGGTACTGAGGACAGTTCCTCTTCCAATGCCCAACCTTGTTACAATGGAAACATTTTCCTTTGTATTGGTCGGTGGAGGTGCCCTTCTTTTTGCTTTGGGCCTTCTTGGGCTTGGGATTACCTTTGGACCTCTTCCTCTTTCTATTATTATTAGAGGAGGAAGATGGCTCGGCAACATTTGCCTCATTGGTCTTACCCTTGTTGTGCTTAATCAAGGACTCAAAAGTAGCGAACTCATTGAGCAACTGTTTGAGACTGAACCTTAACTTGTTCATCCCGTAATTGCTCTTAAACTGATCAAAACTCTTCGAAAGAGTCGTCAATATGATGCTCACTTGACAGGGTTTGTCAATGGCCCCGCCATTGACTTCTGCGGTATTGAAGTAGGACATCATGCTCAGGACATGTCCCCGAACTAATGTACCTTCCTTCATGCGAGCGAGCATAGCGGAACGAACAGCTTCGTGTCGCTTTTGCTCGGAGGGCTGCCCGAACATAGCTTGCAATGACTCCTTAATTTTGAATGATGTAGTCATTGCTTCGTGTTTTGTGACAAGCACGTTTGTCATAGTAGCCAACTGATATGTTCGGGCCTTCTCATCAGATGAGACTCATCGCTGGTATGCCTCACGAACAGTTCGTGTGGCATTGACAGTAGGCACCGGAGGACATTCCTCCGTAAGCACAAACTTGAGGTCCTTTGTGACCAATATTGCATTAATATTAAGTTTCCATTTAGTGTAGTTATCACCAGTTAATTTATCGTTTGCGAGAATTTGAAGTAATGCAGAAGACATAATTGCTAAAATAAATAAAACATTTATTCAATTATTTATTAAAAAAAACAAGTGTGAGTGCTTTGACATAAATTTAAACATGATGTATGAATATGTTTAACGAACTAGAAATACCCAACAACAGTTACTATACCATGGAAATCTAACATACCACAAAGAAGTGCCGCCTTAGGGTCAGTCAAGTCTTTGCATATTGGACTGAGACATTCTCAATCAAATGATATTCTAGAATAACTCCTATTCCATATCATTCAATTATCGTTTATTCAGTCAGGTTCGTAAGTGTAACCCACCATTTCAAATCTCACGAGCTTAACTCGAGAATTGCAATCTTAGGGTCGGTCAATCCTGAAATACCCTCAGAAATCCTATCCGTTAGGAAGTCAACCATGGTGTTGATCTTTGTGGAAACCCTCCTTAGGGAAGATGAAAGCAAAGCCGTCACGAGGCCCTCACTCGGATCTCACGGTGTTGAACTAATGATGGAGACTGCGGGATATATATGTCATATATCCCTCTCTCACTCACTATTTAAAAATTAAGATTTTCTATTATTCGTTAATGCACCTAGACTCTACAGGATCAAACGGCTAACTTTAATCAAGTTATCTAGCGTATTAACAAATTCATTATAAGAAATAAATTCTAATTAACTAATAAATTATTAATGATTTTTAACTATTAAAAATCTAATCTATTAGTGAATAATCTAAGCTTTTGTAAACTATTTACCAAGCTCAGATTATTATGATAGTGTTTACCAAGTTTTAACTATTAAAACTATAACACTTTATTCGGTTCATTTATTATTAGGTCATTAATCATATTAATATTAATTACAATAAATGACTCAATTAATCTAACTTATTAAACACTTTAATAACTAGATTAATATTAAGGAGAATTAACAAGTTTTCTAACTATTACAAAAACTAATCTCATTTTCATAGACAATAATGTATTTACCTATTTTAATCATATTAAAAAAAATACATAAAATATTATGCTATGATGCATGTATGACATATCAAATATATTTGTATAGGCACATCTAATATAAATGACATTCGTATGTATGGCAATGCTTTTATCATCACATAATATAAAGCATACATGAATTGACCGAGTACTGTGGATTATTTAACCTAAAAAAATTTAAATCTAAAATTATAAAAATACCCCCAAGGCATTCCTTAGTCTTCTTGTAATTTCTGAGTCTTCCAGTCTCTTCGGGTCACCTCGATTCATCTCATGAATCCTAAATAGGAAATCCGCACGGAACACACTATGCAACACTTGCCAACGGAACCGTGCAAAACGATGTGAACAGTGCCCGTGACTGTCCGCATGAACAGTACCGCATGAACAGTGTCCGGTAAACAATCTTTGTGAACAGTACCGCGTGAACAGTACGTGTGAACGTGTTCGTGAACAGTATCCATGAACAGTACCCTCATCGTACGTATTTTCGATTACGCCCTTCCGTCAATCATCTTGTTCATCGGATTATCGACCATATTTTACATTTAAAAATACAGTAGAAATTACAACGAAAAAATTACAGCAGAATTTATTAATAAAATTAATTACAACCCATGAACCATAAATCTACAGTACCTATATAATTAACGATCAATCATGTTTTTGTAAATTAACAAATTTAATATACATACAAAAACAACATACATTCAATTTAAACAGTGCCTACACAATCATACATTCAGGAGCTTCAAAAACAATTTCATGTTCCAGAAGAATTAGCTTTGATACCAATTGTTGGAACCCCGTTCACTAGTAACGCAGCGGAAATAGGTTTTAAAAAATTTTATACATATCATAATTAATCTGGAACCAGTGAACTTGAGATCGTAATTATTTTTCCGAAACTAATACATATAATATGGAACACAGGAAATTGTAATCAATAAATATAATAAAAATATTAGAACCTTACCAACGTTTGGAGGCACCCTCACTTTATGATATGCTCCTGGTCTGTACCACCGATATTCCTCGCTATATCTCAGAACTGGCAATTGCGTGTGGGTACATCACGTACTCAGAAACTTAGAAGGATGTAGAGAAAAGAAGAAAAAACTATTTCTTCCAAGTGAAAAAAAATTTCTAGAACAACTCTTATTCTTTCAAAGAAAAGTATTATAAAAATAATATTTTTTTACTTTTGTTTTAATGGTGCACACGTACGGCACCACTAATTGCCTTTTTTCTTTTCTTTTCTTTTCTCTCACGCATATTAATGCGTTTTTCTCTTTGATTCTCACACATGATGTTTGTATCATTTATATATTTGTTTTGTGTGCTTCTCTTATCTATTGATTCAAGCACCATAATTTGTATCCCATACAAATTGAAAGTCTGATGATGCAAGTGTGTGTGCTATTTTTGTTATCAAAATATATATCATATATATATATATATATATATATAAATTTTCAAGTCAGTACGTACTGATATAACTTCATCAGTGCATTGGATGTGGACCATTAGATTTACATATTTTGACTCGAAGTGTATGCACTTGTCAAAACTACTCCATACTCAGTGGTCCACATGCAACGCACTGATATAAGTTATATCAGTATGCACTGAGGAGAAAATGACTGCATATATATATATATATATATATATATTATAACTAAAAACTTTTTTATTAATATCTTTATTTTAAAACTAAATCTTTTAAAATGTTATCTCATATTTTTTATTTTAAAAGATAATTAAATATTTATTTTAAATTTAAATATTTTAAATTCAATTTCAAAATTTAATTTAATAAAATAAGATAATCATATTATCTTATTCTATTTAAAATCAAATATCAACTATCCCCTCCATTTAGTGATTAACAATATAATTAAATAATATTATTATTTAATTTATTCAATCACCACTATTCATTAATTAAATAATCTCATTATTCAATTAATTCCCGAATAAATAGTGTCACTTTCGTAATACAATTAATTGGACAATCGAATTAATTAACCGTGACCCTTGTTACCTAAATCGATCGGGCTAGCAATGGGACTTAATGGACCCACAGTATTTTAAGCTCCAATAATCTTCAGAATCATTAATTAAACTCTTTAATTAATATTCCTTGATTATTAACTCCGGTGTTATTCCACTAAAAACCCCAAAGCTGCACTCTCTCAACTGCAGACTCTTTTACACAGACCGATACAACTCGGTGTCCATCGATATAGTTATTACACATGGTGTGATCGTCTACAGTAGTTCATAATTAGAGCTGGGTCAATAATGTCCATTATACCCCTCTAATTACATATATCCTTTAAGTACCATTGATTCTCTAATGAACAATAAATCATATTTCCTCACGGAATTAGGAGAGTGCCCATATTGTCTAAGCCCTGAATCAACCCTTAAGGGAACTACCATCTACTTCTCACAAGAAGGAGTGGATTCCACTATTGTGTACATACCTTCCCAGCCAAGTCAAACCGCAATCTCAACATACAGAGCATATTGATCAGGAACTACATCCAACCTCACCTGTGGTATATCAAAGACCACGATTTAACCTGAATGAGTCGATAAGACATTCAGGATTAAGATCACTCACATATAGCCATCATTAGTTGATATATATGAATCTCATCAGTAAACGGATCTTGGTGAGAGATTCATATAGATCATGGATCAGTCCTATATGATCACATCATACAAGGTGCCTCCATTTCCATATGTCATATGAATGATTCAGGATAGAATCACTATACAATACGGAATGGACCACAGCTATAGATTAACCACAAATAAAGTACCCAACTTTATTTGCTATCTATGGACTCTTTAGATCGCACGTCTCTTACTGTATTCATCCGTATATGACACTCATATACACAGTTCGAGATTACATCCGACTAATCTAGGATGTTAATATATGCACAAGTTATAAAATAAACAACACAACAAGAATGAATTGAAATTTTATTTTTATTTATTTCATAAATCCATTTACAAATTACATCTTTAGGGCATAAACCCCAACAATATATATATAAGAACTTTTAAGTGAGGAATCTTGCTTTAATTTTGGTAAGGACCTTGATGAAATCACATTGATTTTTATGAATTTTGATCTGAATTTTTGTGTGGATAATAAGTTTATTGAAATTTACTTATTAATAAAATTTGAGAATTTTTCAAGTACTAAAACAATTTTTTTGAGTTTTCCTATATTTATCCCATTTTTTTGATGCCTTCATATTTAATAAAATCGGGACAAATAGTTCTGGTGATTGAAAATTTCTCAAATTTTATTCATAAGTAGATTTCATTAAACTTATTATCCATAAAAAAATTCAAATCAAAATTCATAAAAATTGATATGATTTTATCAAGATCTTTATCGATATCAAAGTAAGGGATCTCTCACTTAAAAGTTTATAAATATAAATATATATATATATATATATAGTCCTCTTCTCCTCAGTGCGCACTGATATAAAACACATCAGTGCATTGCATGTGGACCATAGATTATGGATAAGCACTGACAATTGCATACAGACTGGGTTAAAGCAATTGAATCTAATAGTCCAAATGCAACGCACTGATAAATATTCATCGATGCGCACTGAGGTGAAAAGTTTCCTATATATACAATCTTTCTCTTGTCAGTTCATCCTGATATTAAATATATCAGTTCCTTGAATGTGAACCATTAGATTTAATTGTTTTGACCAGGGTGTATACACTTGTCAGGACTTCTCCATAATCAATGGTCCATATTCAAATAACTGATATATTTAATATCATGATGAACTGACAGGAGAAAAACTTTATATATATATATATATATATATATATATATATATATATAATCATCTATTTATTTATACTCATGGTAGTGTAAAGTACCACATCTGTATGTGTCCCGCGAGCAGGCCTAAGGTTGGCTTGACAGTGTTACATGGCAGCAGCAGGATAGGTTTTTATATAAAGAGTTATGTTAGGATTTCCAAATTCTCATTCCCAAATAATTGTCACACAATCACATTGAGTGGTGGTTGTTACTTTTTATCATTTGAAAACTTAAATTTTGTGACATTATTTTTAGGGACTATATATAATACCACTGATAAAATAATTCTTAATGTAAATTAGGTTTCAAATTCTACGAAAAGGCTTCAATAATGCCTAATTGATGTGATCTTAATTGGACAAATAATGTGATAAGATGAAAACAAAGCAGAAACGTCCATTTTTCTATTATTAATTGATGGTGACGATCCAGCTTTAATTCAACCAAACATTTATAAAAACACAAACATTACACGTCTAAACTAAGCATAGTCTAGTAAATAGAACTCGAGAGGTGTAATACTTAAAAATATATATATATAAAATATAAAAAAATTGAACTCGAGAGTAGAGACTTATCAGATTAGGAAACAAAAAAACTCAATGGTAGTGGCATGCATATCATTCTTAGATAGTTTGTGTTTTCTGGTTTAATTTAGCGGGTTTGAATTATAATTATTAAATTGTTTTTTTTTAAAATGGTCAAACAATTTAAAAATATCAAAAAATTACTTAAAATAAAAAGTAAAAAAAATTCTGACTTTTTTACTGAATTGCAAATCACTGAATTGCATTAAATGCAATCCAAAATCTTTTCTTCCAATACTATCCCCATATATAACATATTTCTAATTTCATCATAATTAAAAAAAGTTATATGGTATAGAAATCTTTATTTTAATATATTACTTATTTTAAATAGCTTTAAAAATAAAAAAGAATCATAATCACTTCTCATATTGGTGTTTAATATCAATGTATTATGATGATATTAGGGTGATGTATTTAGAGTGTTTTGTGTGAGTTTTCCTGCTGTCCATTTTATTTTTTGAAAAAAAAAATTCTTTATTATCTTAGTAAAAATGAAGTTTGTTTGTAATCGAAGAAGAAGAATATGATCATATGAGTTCATATATAATTATTATTTTTAGATTTTATTTATTCCATATTATATGTATAATTGTTTAACATGAGTATAAATGTAAAATTACTTATTTTCAGACAATTATACTTTTAAAAAATAAACGTGTTGACAATACATTCAGATGTGAGAAAAAAAACATGTCATTGAAGTTCAGATTTCAGTCCGTATTTAGTCTTTAAAAAAATTCAGGACTGTTCAGTTTTCAGACAAAAAAAAAAACCAACCCCTTACTCTTTTTCTTTTTAAAAAAATTTTGACATCCAAGGGATAAAAGTTACCTTTCAAAATAAAGTATTATATATAATATAAGTAGTTTGAATATTTATTTCCATTAAAGAAAAAATTTATTACACGTATTTACAAAATATACATGATAAGATTTAAACCCTTAATATAAACGTGGTAGAAAAGGCACAAATCTCTTGGGTCAAAAGGATGTTCATGCATGTTCTACTTAATACAATATGATTTTGACGTTTAGGGTTTGAAGTATTTTATAAAAATAATAATAATAATATATATTATATATATACTTATATTATATGGCAAAATCCTCTTTTTGGCCTAAAACTTAATGCAGTATACAGAACTATCACATCCCAATAAGTTTTCTTTTTTTATCCAAGAGAAATATTTTTTGGACAAGATTGCCCTTATCTACATTTTTATTCTCTGACACAACTTTTTCTTTCTCTTCCATAAGTTCTTCTTGTCATGTTTCTCTCTCTAAAACTTTTTTTCCTATCTTTTCTCTTTAAAATATTGTTCTCCTCGTCGAAACGATTCCAACGATATATTACGGACGAAAATCGGATATCATTTGCCCCCTCAAAAGTCCTTTGAAAGTATTTCGTTTCACGCTAAAATCTTTACAGGTTGAATCTTTACACGCTGAAATGCATTTTTACAAGCTGAAATTATAAAAGGATTACACGCTAAAATTACATTTCAACCTGTAATGTTTCTAGAAATTTCAAATTTTCTTTTTTTGCAATCTCTCTTCCAATTTTCAATTTTCTAAAAAAAAAAAAAAAACTTTTTTTTCAAACCTCCACATAGTGGTGGCAATTCGGGCCGGGCCCAAACGGGCCGCCCGGCCCGGCCCGATTTTCTGACAGGCCCGGCCCGGCCCGCCAGCTAAACGGGCCAGGCCCAAGCCCGTTTAGCTGGCAGGCCAGGCCGGGCTCCCATTTCAGAAAACCGGGCCGGGCCCGCGTAGGCCCGCGAAGCCAACGGCCCAAAAAAAATTTTTGAATTTTTTTATTTATTTTTTAAAAAAAATTTGAATTGAAGGGTGGCTTTTGTAATTAGCCAGGTTACCGTTGGTGACCGCTAGGGGGGGAAAAAAATATTCAAAACTTTTAAATATTACGTTTTTTTAAATCTTTTACAATTTTTTCCAATTATACCCTGTTCTAACTTTTTCCTATAAATACCCCATCACCCCCTCACCTTATTCTCTACATTTTCTCTACTTCCCTACTCTCTTATTCTCTCTATTCTCTACAATCTCCAACATCTCTCACTCACTCTTTCAACTATTTTGTAATTTATTTTATTTATTTAATATATTATTTATATACTATATACTATTATACTAATATACTATACACTATACATCATATATTATATATTTACATACCTTCCACTCTCTAGTTTCTACATATTCTAAGACTCTTAGTCTCTTACTCTAAGGTATTGTCTTGTTTATTTATTTTTTAATTAACTTTCATTTGTTATTTAATTATTAAGTATTATTAATATGTTTACAACTAATGTTATTATTTGTTATGTTGTTAGGTATCCAACTAATTAATCAATTCAACACTCTGAAGCTTCCAATTTAAGGTTAGTATGTCTACTTCTTTACTTTTGTTATTAATAACTTTTTAAGGTTGTAATTATTATTATTTAGTATTTAGTGATTAGTATGTGTGTAGTTAATATTGTTGTTAGTAATATGTTAATTTTATATTTTTTATTGTGAGTTTAACAACAAAATAATAATTAAAAAAATTAATTCCTAATTTATTTAATAATTTTTGAACTTATTATTATATTTGAAAGAATATGTTTATTTTTTTGTAGAGTTTAAGAAGAAAAAAATGATTTAGAAAAATTAATTCCGAATTTTTTTAATTTTTTAAAATTAATTCCGCATTTAGAAAAAAATGATTTAGAAAAATGTTTTTTTGTAAAGTTGAAGAAATAAGAAGAAAATAAAAATTGTATAAAATTAATTCCAAATTTTTGTTAATTTTTTAGAAATTAATAATATATTAGAATGATTATGTTAATGTTTTTTTAAAGAATTGAGGAAATAAGAAGAAAATAAATTTAGACAATTTGAATCCAGATATTTTAAAAAAATTGTGAAATTAATAATATATTACAATGATTATGTTAATGTTTTTTTTAAAGAATTGAGGAAATAAGAAGAAAATAAATTTAGACAATTTGAATCCGGATTTTTTAAAAAAAATTGTGAAATTAATAATATATTAGAATGATTATGTTAATGTTTTTTTTAAAGAATTGAGGAAATAAGAAGAAAATAAATTTAGACAATTTGAATCCGGATTTTTAAAAAAAATTGTGAAATTAATAATATATTAGAATGATTATGTTAATGTTTTTTTTAAAGAATTGAAGAAATAAGAAGAAAATAAATTTAGACAATTTGAATCCGGATTTTTTAAAAAAATTGTGAAATTAATAATATATTAGAATGATTATGTTAATGTTTTTTTTAAAGAATTGAGGAAATAAGAAGAAAATAAATTTAGACAATCTGAATCCGGATTTTTAAAAAAAAATTGTGAAATTAATAATATATTAGAATGATTATGTTATTGTTTTTTTTAAAGAATTGAAGAAATAAGAAGAAAATAAAAATTGTATAAAATTAATTCCGAATTTTTGTTAATTTTTTAGAAATTAATAATATATTAGGATGATTATGTTAATGTTTTTTTTAAAGAATTGAAGAAATAAGAAGAAAATAAAATTTTATAAAATTAATTCCGAATTTTTGTTAATTTTTTAGAAATTAATAATATATTAGGATGATTATGATTATGTTTTTTATGTTTTTTAAATTTGTTATTTGTATAAATGTGTAATTGTATCCGTAATTCTGTGACATTTAATCATTTATTTAATTACAATCTTAGGAAAATGAATCCGAATCCTGAACATTTTGGGCTGAACCCTAACGACTATATGCCGGACGAGGAAATCAACCGATTATACGGTGACTTCCATATCGATATCGATCTCGATCCCCCTAGTACTACTGGACCTACTGGTGCAGGACCTTCGTCCTCGGCACAAAATTCGAATAAGAAGAGGAAGAAGAAGAAGAAGAAATCAATGGTGTGGGATTCCTTTGATACCGTACCGGTAAAGCGACCAGATGGTATTGAAGTTGAGCAGGCCCAATGTAAGTATTGTAAAGCTTTACTCACTAGTTCAAGTAATGGAACTAGTCATCTAAGGAGACATAGAGAAAAATGCATGGCTTCTCACGGGCAAGTCGATACAACTCGACAAACCCAACTGCAACGGAACCCAGATGGTTCTGTGAGTACATGGCAGTATGACCCCGACCGGGTCAGAGAGCAGTTGGTGTTGTACTGCGCTGCAACTGACCAACCCATAGGTTTTCAAGATAACCCTCATTTTCAAAATTTAATTAATACTGCTTTTAACCCCCAATATGTCCCTGTTTCTAGAAACACAACTAGGAGCGATCTGATTCGTACTTTTCAAAAACGTATGACTGAATTGATTTCTGAATTGCAAAACATTTCTTTTTCAATTGCATTAACGTCCGACATCTGGAGCGGAAGTTCAAAACAAGATTATTTATGTGTCACTGGACACTATGTAGACACTCAATGGATTTTACAAAAAAAGCTCCTTGGTTTTCGTGTCATGGATTATTCACACACTGCACAAAATATTCATGATGTTATTATGTCCGTTATACAAGATTATGGCATTCAAAACCTCATCTTATCAATTACTTTGGATAATGCATCTACTAACTCCAAAGCTATAGAACTTTTCGATAATTCTACAATCCCTAATACTGTGGTAAAATTTTTCCACGCCCGTTGTGCATGTCACATTATAAACTTGATGGTAAAATCAGGTTTAAAGCAGGTGGAAAGTCGAATCGACAATATTAGGGAGGCTTTGAGTTGGATTATGGCATCTAACCAAAGAATTGCTGAGTTTTCCAGATACTGTGCATCAAAGGACATATTAGCCCGTAAATTCCAAACAGATATGCCAGTAAGGTGGAACTCAACATATTTAATGTTGAAATCTGCTTTACCATTTGCTGAATTGATTACTAGTTTTTATAACGTGAACACCGCCAACGACACCCGACGTGAAAAACTCACGGATGGTGATTGGTATGTGGCCACTGTTTTTGTTGAATTTTTAAAAGTTTTTTATGATGTTACTGTAGAACTTTCCGGGGTTTATTACCCCACATCTCCTCTTGCAATTCTTAAACTTTATGACATGGCTGATGTACTTAGACAATATAGTGAAAATGTGATAGTAGCTTCCGCTTTTGTTGCTATGCAAAAAAATTTTGAAAAATATTGGGGGGAAATTCCTCTTTTGTATGCCATTGGTATTATTGTAGATCCTAGGTTCAGATTTAATGGTTTAGAAGTTTTTTCCAAAGAATTGGGTGAGTGTCTGGGTTTAAGTGAAACGGATGTTGCTGAACATCTTCGTACACTAAAAACCCAAATGTTCGAGATTTTTTCAATTTATGAGAACAGGTACAGCCACGGAACAGCGGAACCGGCGCCTCCTCAGCAACAATCCCAACAACAATCGAAGCTCATGAAGATTTTTTTTAGCAAGGCCACACCTTATCGCCCTTCAGGTTCAGGAAGTTCCAGTCAAAGTCAAAGTCAACGACAACACGTGGAGGTGAACAGATATCTGAGTACGGAGTACTCCATCACGGAGAGCGATGACTTCACAACCAACGATCTACTGAAATGGTGGCGCGGCAAGAGAAACAACTTCCCCATTCTATCGAGATTAGCATGTGACGTCCTTGCTATCCCGGTTTCAACAGTTTCTTCAGAGCAGGTGTTCAGCACGGCCGGACGAATACTAGAAGAAAGAAGATGTTCATTGGCCCCTGATACGGTGGAAGCTTTGACATGCCTTAAAGATTGGGAAAATGCAACATTCAGACGACAACATCAACCGGATACCAAAGAACTCATGGATGACTTCTCCAACATGATCATCGAAGAGAATTCTGGTAGCAACCAGCCGACGAGCTGATGTAATTGTAATTTATAAATACTTAATTTTTTTTTTCCGATTGCACTCTTTTTCCCTTACCAAGGTTTTATCCCATTGGGTTTTTCTTGGTAAGGTTTTTAATGAGGCAATCATGATTTGTAATTTATACATTTCAGTATCTCACCACAAATTCAATATGAAATTACAAAAATATTATTCATCGAAAACTAATTAAGTGTTGTATGAAATGAATAATATTATATTTCATATTAAAATTATTACATTAATTACTCAAAATTATTAAAATGTATAAAAAAATATCGAATTAACTAAAAAAAAATGGAAGCCCGGGCCTAAAACGGGCCGGCCCGCTAAGGCCCGGACAGCCCTCCCACGGGCCTAAAATCCGGGCCGGTCATCCTCAATCATCTGCCGGCCCGGCCCTGCCCGGCCCGTTTCCCATATGGGCCTAACAGGCCCGGGCCGGGCCAGCCCAAATTGCCACCACTGCCTCCACATATGGAGGTCTGGAATAGACCTCCATTGATGGAGGCGATGAAGATGATTAAAAAAAAGTTGTTATCCTTACGTGTGATATTTGCACTAAGGGTATTTTTGTCTAAAATCATTTCTCTTTGATAAAAAAATAAAAGTTATTGAGAAATGATATTTTTATATACTCCCTTAATTTTATGGCTATTTATGATTATAGCCCTATTTATATTCTTGCTTGTATTAATTCTCGAAGACAAGTCCTACCTACTCTCCTTATATCCATGACTTTGATTATTTAATGGTAATCTAATACATGTTCTAAATAATACTACCAACACAAGTCACAACGTTGAGATAAAACTTATTTGATTAAATAACAGCCGTTCTTTTTATATAATTATAAAAATTGTTATTAGGAAGACAAGAATGATGCTTCTGTGGCTCTACTTACTAAGAGCATCTCCGATATAAAAATGGCATGTATATGAATAATTGTTGATATGGCAACAATGTCAAGAGATTTGCTTCCTATGTGGCATAAATATGGACTTGATAGACAACCAACTTAAAATTTGGTCTACAATGCTTCCGTTTAAAACACATTTTGTTTTAATGACGTGTACAATTTTATTTCCTATTTTCTTTTTTATTTTATTTCCTTACCAAAAATAGATGAAAAATTAATATCAATTTTAAATGTTTGTTGAGTCAACCTAAAAAAAGGCTGTGCAACAGGCCGTCTAAAAGTGAACGGTCATGTTGACAATGTCTATTATTTTTTTTGCTACGTCAGCTAGATGTTGGATATGCACGGTTGTATTGGAGATACAACTATTTACAGAATGTCTATTTATCCTACGTGTCATCTCTTTTTTTCACAAGCCACACTTGCATTGGAGATGCTCTAAGTACTCCCAATTCAAAAATATATAAGAAGTATATCTCAAACAATATCACAATGGTGTTGTAATTGTAATATTTGTTGGGTTGTGAAGAATCTACGTAATATCACGCTACGCTGATGCATAGGAGGTCGAACTCCCTCCAGACAAAGCAAAATTTTAGTATTATGTTTTATTGTTTTATTACCTATGTATTTATATATTCCAAAACAATAATGCTTAATCCTTGGTTGATTAAAAATCATTCTATATATTAATGTCTAAACCGGTTGCTTTAGGATATTAGGTAATATATATACACACCACTTGCAGTGTAACGACTTAAATCTGAAATATTATCAAACTGAATGAATATCATTTATCATTAAACCACATTGGATGGTGGCTTAAGATAATGAGTATTAAGATAATAAATATTGTTCCGAATTAAAGAAAGCTAATAGCTTTTGGATATATAGTGCTTAATTGGATTAGCTATAAAGAAAGAGAATCAATTACCATAATGATAAGATTACATTATTCTATATGATACTATATGATAAGATTACATTATTCTATAAATTAATTGCTGCCTTACAATTATATGCCAACGTTTTACACTTTTTTTTTTGTCAAAAGATGAAAGGTGAAGGTAACAGTACTGCATGCTTGGTTGCTTACCGTGCAAAACATTTAAACCAATAAATATATATATATATATATATATATATTCAATTTAGATTATGAAATAATTTTACATGCAAAAAAAAATACATTTTACAATTTTACATAATTAATTTCCTTTTTTATGGTAGTGGGATACACATTTTCATTTTAGATTAAGAAATAATTCAGGCATGTTCAAAATGAGTCAAACAGTTGATTTCTTTAAAAAAAATAATAAGGGATATTATTAAAAAAAAATCTATAGTTTGGGTTTTTTGTCAAAAACACCCTCTAGTTTCATTTTTGACCAAAAATCGCCCTCTAGTTTTTTATTTACCAAAAACCATCCCGTTTTTTAATTTATTAGTCAAAAACCACCCTACCATTAACATTTCTAACCAAATATACCATTTTAACCCTACATTCAAATTTAAACAAAAAATAAATCAAAACAAATAATATTCAATTAAAAAATATTAATTAACAAAAATATATAAAAATATTATTTTCTCTCTCTCCTTCCATTTTCTCTCCTCTCTCTTTCTCACTGTAGTTCACTCTCTCTCTCTCTTGTTTGTTGCAGGTGGGATGGTGCTGGGTATTTTGTTGTGGTCTTTGGGGTGGTCTGGAGGTGGTTGTTGGGTGGCATGGCTGTTGATTGGAATTTCGAAGGAGAGAGAGGCGTTAAGATTTGATGGTGTGGTTGTTGATGGTGTTGGATTGGGTAGTGACAGATCTGGCAAAGCATCATAAAACCCCAGTCACTATCAATCCTTAGTTTGAAGAGAAACAGTTTTAAGGGAGGCAAAGAGTGAGGGATCCGGGATTAAGGAAGAGGGCAAGAGAGATTGGAGATTGAGAGAGAATGGAGAAAGAGAGGAAATTATTTTTTATTTTTAATTAATGTATTGTGGATTAAATAATGTATTTGATTTTTATTTTTATTTAATATTAGTTTCTTATCAAATAATTGTTTTATTACAATTAATATTATTTAATATTGTTTGAATATAGGGGTAAAATGGTATATTTTGTTAGAAATGTTAATAGTATTGTGGTTTTTGACTAATAAATTAAAAACACATGGTGGTATTTGACTAATAAATTAAAAACGGGGTGGTTTTTGGCCAATAAAAACTAGAGGGTGGTTTTGGCCAAAAATGAAACTAGATGGTGGTTTTTAACCAAAAATCCAAACTAAAGGGGGTTTTTAATAATATCCCAAAAAATAATAATAATATATTATATATAGAGACTTTTTTCGATTTTATATTTAAATATATAAAGATGTATTTCACAAAATGTTATGGAAATAATTTTGTTAAAGCAAATTATATTATTATCAATCATATTTTAACTAGTTTTTTTTTTAAAATACATATTTGAACTACCTATCTCAATTATTTATATCTTATTTTGTATTCCAATGTGTGAGAAATCACTTTTAAGACATGTACAGTGTAGATGGTCGATCTACAATTAATGTGGGTCGGATTGGATTCGAGTTAGGTCCAAGCAACTTGGTCTAAATCGTCGAATCGGATGTGTCGTCTGCACTAAGTACCTGCAAAAGAGATGAAAACAAATAGAGCTAACAAGAAGCGAGTTAAAGAAAATGGGTTGGTGATCGAATTTGAGTCATGTGTTTGTTGTGGGAGATCAAATGCATCGGCAGATTGGAGACATACGAACGGAGATACGGAGGTTGAGTAAACAAATGAGGGATGAAGGATACCAGCCTGCTCCTGATTTAGCTTCTGTGACTCCATTGTGTAGTTGATTTGGCAAAGGAAGTTCTCTCTATGTGTATATGATGATTCATTTCATTATTTGGTCAATGAATTTGATTCTTTGAATATTACTCAAGTTTTCATGGGATCAAGGGAAGTATTAATGTAATTTAGGATTAACAAAGTTTAGCATATATATGTTTTATCAGTTGAGTTTAATTTAGTACTCCTTCACTGTGAAAGTGGAATTTGAAAAAACCAACTTCTATCAAACTCTCACAAAAAATGAATTAGCTAGGTGATTGTGTTAGTCTGAGTGGGGAATTTGATTGAATGCATTTAAATGCATGATGATCACGTTTAGGTTCTCTGTAGTCTTGGAATTATTGGAGCTTGCTTGGCTCTTGGGCTGAGCGAAATGGTTGAGAGTGATCGTGATTAAAATGCAATGAAGATATTCCAGTGATCGGAGTTGATCTTTGACAGAGTTTCAACACGCAAAGAGCTTGAGAAAGAGAAAGAGAATTCAGAAGAAATCTCTGGTGAATGGAATGGAAAGAGAAAGAGAATTCAGAAGAAATCTCTGGTGAATGGAATGGAGGGTTCTATTTATAGACCCCCCGCACACACACACACACACACAAATCCTTCGAACGGTTGAAATCTGTTGAGAAGTATCCCTAAAATCCTGACCGGATTTTCCGGGATTACACGGTTGTTTTACTTGTTCAAACTAATGTTCCCCATATCCACGACTTCAGTGGTTCAGTGGAAGCGAAGGAGAGACCAAGTCAATTGATGACTCTGGTAAGGCTGCATGAATCGACCCGAATTAATTGGGTATGGCCCAAGCCTAACTCGAAATTACAAATGGGATTAAGTGTTGGACCTATGAGCCCTTTTTGGCTACCACATACAGTATGTATTAATCTCATGAAGAGACTGAAATACAAAGGATCTCCTGCTATTCAATTCTATTAAGTGTTTTGTGAAAGTTTTTTATTTAAAAAAAAATTGAATTTGTGAACAATAAGATATTATTTGACCAATGGAATCACGAAGATTAATTTAGGAATCAATTTTACTGTTATCCTTTTTATATAAAAGCATCCCTTTTAATAATTGGTAAAATATGGAATTTATTTATAAGCAAAATAGTGATGATATTGGCACTCCCGTTACTGAACTATTTATGCCCTACTTTTTTAAATTTTAATTTAATTATGTAAAATTAAATAATTTAATTATGTAAAATTAAATAATTTTATTCATTTTTTGATTTATTTTCAGGATTACCCTTTTACTTATTTTTCAAACTTAATACACCCCATATCTTTAAAAAAAAAATACATTTCATCTCTAATCTTTATATACAGTTTTCTCACATCCATTCGCAAGACTTGTTTTTTCTTCTTATTTCATGGTAAAATCATCCTTAATAGAAGCGATTTTTTTTCTGTAGTCGATTGGATTAGTAGTAGTAGATTGTGAGTGTGATATTGATCGTCTGATTGTTTTTTTGAACAATTGAGTTAGGGTTTGGGTGTAGTTTCGTTTCGTTAGAGATTAGGTTTTTTTTTGTTGTGATTCTTGATGCGATTTCGTTTTTTTTATATATAAATAACATTAAAATAATGTTGAAAGATCAAAGAATTGATACAAATCATAGTATACCTGGAAGATCTGAAAGAAAATAAACCGAGAGAAAAAAAAATAGCAAACATGGATCTAGAATTTGAAAGGAAAAACAAAACAAACATATGAAACAATAAAATCAATAAATACTAAATATGAAAAACATGAGATCGAGATCTAAAAAAATATATATAAACAAAAATAGTAAACATTAAGCGAATTGAAATAATTTATGTCATTAGGGTTTTAAAATAAGGAAAGTGAGGTTTAATTAGTTTTATTTTGTACAATATTTTTTTAATAAAAATGATATGTCTCTTTAAGTAATTTGTTAAAGGCTAAAAAAAAGAATACTAAATAATTTGAAAAAGTGGGGTATAAATAGTTTAGTAGTGGATGTATCGAGTAACACCACTCTAAGCCAAAAAAACAAAATAAATTATAGTCAATGGACATAATGAGCCTTACTGGCTTACCCTGAGAGAACAAACTGAAAACAAAGATAAAAAAGCTTTCCACAAAAAAAAAAATAGGAATGAAACATGAAACAACAAAAAATGTGCAAAACTTAAAGAAGAAACCATCATGAAGAAAACCTATAATTAGGAAGGCCACCAGTATGCTTAAAAAAAATAGTCATTTGATCAAAACTGGTACTTGATTTTTTAAAATTGTATCGTTTTCATATTTCAACAAAGTCGACCCTAATTGTCAAAGGGTATTCTTATCTTTAACCTTATAAAATCAAATAATTATTACAACTAATAAAATACTACAAATATTCATACAACAAAAATAATTTAATAACATAATGAAATTTATGATTAATAATTAATAAAAAAAAAATATTTTCTTCAAAAACAAACAGAATAAAAATAAAATATTAAAATAAAGACCTCCTTCACCACCGTCGATCTCCTTCCACATGGGGAGGAGATCGTCGTTCGATCTTCTCCAATTAGGAAGAGTTCGTCGAACGATGAGGAGTCTAGCGGTCTCCTCATAGCTAGAAACAGAGGCCACCTCCACCAACCGTTTGATGATGATGAGTCTGACGGTGGAGGTGGCATCTCTAATTAGAGGGTGAAAATGAAACAATTTTAAAAATAGGGATCAGTTTGATTATTTTTGTAGAAGTTATAAACTAATTGGAATTATGAAAAACATCCAGGAATTTCTTGATAATTGACCTTTTGTAATTGAATATTGTTTCTTTTTTTAAATATATATATATATATATATATATATATATTTGTCAATTATAAATTCTCAATTTGAAAGAGGACATTTTGTTCATTTTTTCTAAGACATCTCCAACCCAACTCTAAAGTAAAGCAAAACGTCATTTTACAGCAAAAATGTTACTCCAACCCAACTTTATCTTCAACGCTATTTTTGTTTCATAGAACAGTGTCGTGCTATTCTTGGCACAACAGTGTTCACCTAGCGCAAAAAAAAAGCACAATTATTTTAATTGTTTCATTATTTTTGATTGGTTGGAGTACACTATTTGTTGATAAATAATAATAAAAAAACGAAAATGAAAAAGAAAGAGAATATTTAAAAGAATATTCTTTTAATGTAACATTTAGTACAATGAGTTGGAGATGGAAAAATAAATAATATGAAAATTGTACTATTTTAATACAAAAGTTACATAAAATTAGATTTTTGGATTGAAGATAGCCTAAGGAAATAAGACACAGACTCTAAAATTTCCATCACAAGACCGAGACGGCACGTTACAACCAACCAAATTTCCACAAACTTCCATTTAGATTCAAGCTGCCTAGTAGCCCACGAATGTGACCTTTTATTTTCCAAATTTTTAAAGGCATTATATTCTTTTCTTTAAAAATTAAATTTATTTTTTTGACTTTTTGAGTTGCTCCTTCTTAAATGATGCTTTAATTTTCTTTATGGGAACATGCCTCCGCTTTCCACATGTTTGGTGACATGTTTCTTGGTTACACTTGCCGTAAAGCTTCTATCCTTTTTCTCTATTATTATTTTTTAAATAAATCTGACGATGATTGAGTTAGAGATTTGTTGGAATCTGACAATATAAGAAAAAATCTCCATACACTTTACAATTTGATAAATAAATATGAAACTCAAAATATGCGCCGCTGTATTCTCCGTTCCCACGCTCCAATGACCGAAGCCATACTTACGCTTACCCTTCGAACACGTTGGACAAATCAAAATAAGAGAAAAACCGTCTCGAAAGAGATCAACAAAACACTACTAGCCCACCATACCAACAATTCGAAGGGACAATCCGAGATAACTTTCAAGGCACAAAATTTCCAAAAACCAACCATTCGGCCAAATGAAGAGGTGGACACAGTATTACACTCCCCCGAAGAAGTTAAAACTCAAACCCCGACATATGTCAAATGAGAAGGGTATAACCTCTTTATTAAGTTTGGGTGTGCTGTTTTTCTTCACTTGAGTACCTTTAATTAATAATTAAATATAATTATATATTAAATTGAGGTGACCCATTTCTCTCTCATGAAGTTTCTCATTCCTTTGTCATAATTAATATTAGATTCATATCCACATTTTCACGTAAATACAGCCAAAAGTTAGACCTTATCAATTCCATTTGGGATTCTTTTATTAATTTTGTTTCCTCGCATTATTGAATTATTTAAAATGGAAAATTTAGTCTTTAGAGTTAATGAAAGTATTTTTCAAATTATCTAGATTGTACGTGGTGATCAGTCTACATGTTTGTTTGGTTGAGCTTTTATACTGTCGTAAAAGGTCTACGAACGTCTATTTGAGTTTTTTAGAGTTGTTTGGTTGGATTTTTTAGATTGTCTATTTTAAGTTGAGTGAAGGTTAGTAGAGTTTAAACATCAATTATGTAAAAGCTTATGGGAATGTACTTTTTCAAATAGACATTTTTTTTTTAAATGGCTACCAACCAAACAATTATGATTTTTTTTTTCAAAAATTCTATTCTAATAGATGTATTACACGTAATAGATGTTTTTCAAAACCCAACCAAACAAGTTTTACAAAACTTTTTATTTCTATTTAAACAAGATTCCCCTTCAAATATGCTTCTACTTTTCTTAACGTTACTGTCAATCTTAATTAGCTTGGAGAGATCTATCTCATCAATGATCAATCATCGTTTTTATTTTATTTTTTTTATTTTTGAAAAATCATCATATTATTTTGATTAATCTTTTCCTTCTAATTTTTTCTTCCTGTTGCCATCAAATGTGGTTTTCAAGTTTGTCTACTTTTAATAAAGTGATTTATACATTTCAACTTTTATAGTTGTCAGATTCGAATTTCACATTTATTGATTAAATCGTAAAATATTAAAAAATATATCTTTTATAATAAAAATTATAGTTTTAATCATGTTTAAAGCGATTAATCTTACCGGATCCTGATTTTCTAACCCAGTAGTTAGAATTGTTTTATAGTTTTTTTTTAATATGGTTTTGAAAATTTGTATGGGATTAGAAGGCAGAGTTCAATGACTCATCAAAATTGTTGGAAGAAAAAAAGTTAATAGTCTAGTCAATCTTTCTCCTTTTAAAAGGTAAAGTTATATGAACACCAAGAACAAAAAGATAAATTCTATTTGACTTTTTAGAAGATATGATTTAATTACATATTAATTCAAATAATTTTAAAGTTGTCAATACTTCCTTTAACTTTTTTATATCTTACATTCGAAAGAAACTTCTCCTACAATATTCAGTGGTGTAACCACGACATGAAACCTTTTTTAAAATAAAATTAAAAAAATAACGCATGCATTTAATTATTTATTAGACCCTTAAATTACCTTTTTTAAATTTCGACCCCCAAACTTATTATTTTTCTTAAGCTGGCCCTTTATATCTATGAAAGGTACCTTTAAGAGAAAATTATGGTATTTATCCAAAAAATTATGGTGTTGTTCACATTTATCCATTCTCAATAAGTTAACTGTTTTTATCCATATTTATTGGTGGTTTGACGGAAATACCCTTTAATATTCTTTTGTTGATTTCCATATCCTCATCTTTAATTACCTTTTTTTTTCTTTCTCTCATTCAAGTTTTCTCTCTCATCAATTTTAAGTTTTTACTTTCATCAATTTTAATAACTTGAATCTCCATTGACAATTTCTCTCTCTTCATAGATTTTTCTTGTTTCTCTCATTCATTTGTGTCTCTCTCTACAATTTTCTCTATTCGAAATATTGTTTTCATAGCCAAAACGATTCCAACGGTATATTATGGTCGAAAATTTGATATCGTTTTTCCTCTCAAAAGTCATTTGAAAATGTTTCCAGAAACTTTACAAGATAAAATATTAGCATGATTACACGATGAAATATTAACTTCATTACACGATAAAGATGTTAATATTTCATCGTGTAAAATTTCTGGAAACAGATCTTCATTTGAAGATCTGGAAAAAAAAAATCAGATGGAGGTCGAACAAACCTCCATCAATGGTGGTTTGTTCCCAGACCTCTATTGATGGAGGTTGAACAAACCTCAATCAGTAAATGTCGAATAAACCTCAATCAGTAAATGTCGAATAAACCTCCATCACATACCTCCATTGATTGAGGTGTATGTGATGGAGGTTTGTCCATCAATGGAGATTGGTGAAGATGATTAAAGAAAAATCTTTCTCTCACATGTTATAAATGCACTAAATGTTTTTTCGTCAAAAAAATCATTTCTCTAAGATAAAAATAGTGAAATTATTGAGAAATGACATCTTTGAATACTCCCCTAATTTTAAGGCTATTTATAGTTTTAACTCTACTTTTAACTTTTATGATAAATGAAAGAGAAAATTCTGGTATTTATCAAAAAAAGCTATGGTGTTGTTCACATTTATCCATTCTCAATAAGTTAACTGTTTTTATCCATATTTATGGGTGGCTTGATGGAAATACCCTTTAAAATTCTTTTGTTGACTTCTATATCCTCATCTTTAATTACTTTTCTTTTCTTTTCTCTCATTCAAGTTTTCTCTCTCATCAATTTTAAGTTTTTACTTTCATCAATTTTAATAACTTGAATCTCCATTGACAATTTCTCTCTCTTCATAGATTTTTCTTGTTTCTCTCATTCATTTGTGTCTCTCTCTACAATTTTCTCTATTCGAAATATTGTTTTCATAGCCAAAACGATTCCAACGGTATATTATGGTCGAAAATTTGATATCGTTTTTCCTCTCAAAAGTCATTTGAAAATGTTTCCAGAAACTTTACAAGATAAAATATTAGCATGATTACACGATGAAATATTAACTTCATTACACGATAAAGATGTTAATATTTCATCGTGTAAAATTTCTGGAAACAGATCTTCATTTGAAGATCTGGAAAAAAAAATCAGATGGAGGTCGAACAAACCTCCATCAATGGTGGTTTGTTCCCAGACCTCTATTGATGGAGGTTGAACAAACCTCAATCAGTAAATGTCGAATAAACCTCCATCACATACCTCCATTGATTGAGGTGTATGTGATGGAGGTTTGTCCATCAATGGAGATTGGTGAAGATGATTAAAGAAAAATCTTTCTCTCACATGTTATAAATGCACTAAATGTTTTTTCGTCAAAAAAATCATTTCTCTAAGATAAAAATAGTGAAATTATTGAGAAATGACATCTTTGAATACTCCCCTAATTTTAAGGCTATTTATAGTTTTAACTCTACTTTTAACTTTTATGATAAATGAAAGAGAAAATTCTGGTATTTATCAAAAAAAGCTATGGTGTTGTTCACATTTATCCATTCTCAATAAGTTAACTGTTTTTATCCATATTTATGGGTGGCTTGATGGAAATACCCTTTAAAATTCTTTTGTTGACTTCCATATCCTCATCTTTAATTACTTTTCTTTTCTTTCTTTCAAGTTTTCTCTCTTATCATTTTTAAGTTTTTACTTTCATCAATTTTAATAACTTGAATCTCCATTGCCACGTTCTCTCTCTTCGTAGATTTTTCTTGTTCCTCTCATTCATTTATGTTTCTCTCTCTACAATTTTCTCTATTCGAAATATTTTTTTTATAGCCAAAATGATTCCAACAGTATATTATGGCTAAAATTTTGATATCGTTTTTTCTTTCAAAAGTCATTTGAAAATGTTTCCAGAAACTTTACACGATAAAATATTAGCATGATTACACGATGAAATATTAACATCATTATCAACATCATATAATAATATTAATATTTTATCATGTAAAGTTTCTGGAAACAGATCTTCATTTGAAGATCTGGAAAAAAAAAATCAGATGGAGCTCTAACAAACCTCCATCAATGGTGGTTTGTTCGCACACCTCCCTTGATGGAGGTCGAACAATCCTCCATCAGTAAATGTCGAACAAACCTCCATTACATCCCTCCATTGATTGAGGTTTGTTAAACCTCCATCAATGGAGATTAGTGAAGATGATTAAAGAAAAATCTTTCTCTCACATGTAATAAATGCACTAAGGGTATTTTTGTCCAAAAATCATTTTTCTTGGATAAAAATAGTGAAATTATTGAGAAATGATATCTTTGAATACTCCCCTAGTTTGAAGGCTATTTATAGTTTTGGCCCTAAATGAAATGGTAGCATCTTTTACAGTTTTATAATGTAATTATATATTATCATCGTTAATGAAGGAAAGATAAGATGTAAGGAACTTTTATTGTAATATAATCTATTATCTTAAGTCACCGATAATTAAAATTCCAAATTCCAAATTAGTATTGGGAGATGACATAGTTAGTGAAAATTACATCATATTATTCTATACCCATTAAATCATAATTCTTAATAAACGAATATTCTCCCAGGTGACTAAACAACAAACCATCTAAAATATATCAATAAAAACAATATTATAAAGGTTCAAATAGATAGGACACATCCGCTCAAACTTTTAAGTCATTGTGCTTTTTTTTTTCTTGACATTCGTGACAAGGTTTCAAATATCACATTCTATCAACGAAATCACAAAATATAGAGAGACCATTCCTTATAATGAGAGATATTTTTCATATTTGTGACAATTGATCTCGTTAAATTCTAACAGACATCAGACTAATATTACATTTTACATGACTAAACATCTAACCTCATAACTTAACATTAAATTTAAAAAAAGATCTCAATATCCATTAAATACATATATATATATATATATATTTATATATATATATACACATATAGAAATTTTTAAGTCAGTACGTACTGATATAACTTCATCAGAGCGTTGGATGTGGACCATTAGATTTACATATTTTGACTCAAAATGTATGCATTTGTCAAAACTTCTCCATAATCAGTGGTCCACATGCACCGCACTGATATAAATTATATCAGTGCGCACTGAGGAGAAAAGAATTGTATATATATATATATATATATATATATATGTAGATGATGGTAGACATCCAATTTTTTTATCCATCTTTAGTTTCCAACTTGATGTGGCAGCTTATATGGCTATTCCTTGTCAGCTGCAATATCATCACATTGCAACGTCATTGCACATTTTAATTTTTTTCAAACCCTAATTTTTAACTCCATTAAATTTATAAATAATTTTATATTTAAAATGTGTGATGACATGGTAATGTGATGATGTGGCAGCTGACAAGGAAGTGCCATGTAAGCTGCCACATCAAGTTGGATACAAAAGATGGATAAAAATGTTGGATGTCTACCATTATCCATATATATATATATATATATATATATACAGTCTTTTTCTGCTCAGTGCGTACTGATATAACTTATATCAGTGTGTTGGATGTTGACCACTGATTATGGAGAAGTTTTGACAAGTGTATGAACTTTGAGTCAAAGTATGTAAATCTAATGATCCATATCCAACGCACTGATGAAGTTATATCAGTGCATACTGACTTAAAAATTTATGTATATATGTACAGTCATTTTCTCCTCAGTGTACTGATATAACTTATATCAGTGCGTTGTATGTGGACCACTGATTATGGAGAAGTTTTGATAAGTGCATACACTTTGAGTCAAAATATGTAAACATAATAGTCCACATCCAACACACTGATAAAGTTATATCAGTGCGTACTGATTTGAAAATAAATAAATAAATATATATATATATATATATAGTCTTTTTCCTATCAGTGCGCACTGATAGAATTATATAAGTACATTGAATGTGAGCTACTCATTTATAAAAGAGTTTTGACAAGTGTATATATACCAAGTCAAAATATGTAAAATGAATGGCTTACATTCAATGTCCTTATATAATTCTATCGGTGCGCATTTATGTGAAAATTATTGTCTATATATATATATATATATATATATATATATATATATATATATATATATATATATATATAAAGACCTCCTAGCGCCAAGAATTTCACCTGCCATCAAACTGAATCTTTCTAACTTTTTTGTGTCCAAAGAAAAGTAAGATGTGACTATGATAATTGCTTATCGTATAGGACATTGTTGTGTGGTTAGGTTTGAATAAACTTTACTAAACAAAGACTTTTTCCTTGATTATGATTTAAATTCAGGTAATTAGTGAACCTCCACCTTCCAATTATTTAAAAAAAAAAAGATATCTAAGACCTTTCTTCGTCAAATTTAAATAATAGAGTATATTTCTTTGTCAAACAACGAGAGAATATACTATTAATTTGTGTTTGTGTATAGATTTGGGGAGTTGAAGTGTGTGATAAAATAAATATTTGTATAGACCGAGTGATATTTGTATAAACCTTCAATTCTCGGTCATAAGATGATTTACGGGTAAAAAAATCATAATGATAAATAATCTCTGAAAATTGAAAGTCTACATTTTAATTTGAAAACTTGGTAAAGTAAGATACAACTATACAAGTTAGTCCATGTCAAGTTTCCTCTTCTATGATTTAATTTAATTTTTAAAAATTTGGGCGCGATTCCTTTTAAGTGAATCAAATCAAATGGAGAAAAAAAAATATATTATTTGTTGGAAGTTTCCTATATGTGGTAATACAGACATCTACAAGGAGGCAGATTCAGGAAGAATTTTCCGAGAAAGGAAAAGGGTCTAGAAAATGAAGTCTAAGAAAAAATCAAATTAATGCAGTTTTTTTTTAAGTAAATCAATATACGACATATTGAGATGTCGTGTTAAAATTTTCACAAATAGCAAAGTTGTATTTCCTTTATTTTTTCTTTAAATGTAGATAACTTGCATCTATTTTGTCCATATATATTCTTTGTAATCCATGAGGAAAAAAGAGAAACTTCGATTTTTTAAATTGATCATTTTTTATTTTTTATTTTTTTAAAAGAAATTTATCATTAAACTTAAGGGAAACTTCAATATAGTCTTTTAACTTTTTTGAAATAAAAAATTGTTTGGCTTAATTTTCCATTTTGGACCAGAGGGGCTTGTAAATCATGTGAATTGCCAATATCATAATATCAACATCATAATACCATGATTTATACGATTTTGACAACTAGTATGTCACATCATTTAGATATAATTTTGGACAAATATTTTGGACAGTTTAACATTACTCTATTAAAAATATTTCAATTTGATCCTTTTATTAGTCTACCATTAGTTAAAGTGCCTTTTGTTGATTATGTCAAATTGACCCTTCTTAAGTTTTTAATTAGAGGGACTAGATTGAACTGTTAATAATAATTTAGAGACTCGGCAAACCTAGAATTAAAATATATGTAAAATATTGTCTATTTCCTAAAAAAGTTAGGGACTAGATTGAAGTTTCCCCTTCAACTTATCGGCTATAATGGTTTAATTGAACAAATTTAACCATAAATTCATTTTTTGAGTATGATCTCTTTTTTAAACAATATATAAATATTTTAGTCCGGTATTATACCCCTCATACCTGCATCTTGAGGTTGTAGATTCGAGTTCACCAAATCAAAAAAACAATCTCGAAAATATGTAATACTTCAACACATATACTTGTAAAATACTAATAGCGGGATTTGAACCCCTCAACAACTTTAAAACTACTTTATTAGGAAATGTATATCACATCTAGCCTTCTAGGACATGTGTATCACATCTTATGTGAATTTACTAAAAAGCAATACTGATTCAAATTTATGTTCAAATAATGTGGCATTTGAATTGTACAATTCATATGCCAATATTTAGACAAATATTTTAGATAATCTATAATTACCCCTCAATAAAATTATACGATTCATGAATGCTTTTCTGCATGAATTTAAATTCAAATTTATCAAACAATTTTTTTTTAAAAGATAAATATAAAATAATAATTTAAGAAAGAAACGTACAAGTAACAAAAGATATAATGGTACCTGTTTTTTTTTTACACTATCTATCAACATATTTAGATCAGGTATTTTTTTGAAACTTTTTATTATTGGTAGGATTTGAATCGCTGATTTGGAAGTTATTTGCTCAAGCTCCTAGCTCGTCCATTTACCAATTGAACTGAGTCACGTGTTAGGGAATTTGAATCGATGATCACAGAAGCGACATGACTAATATTCGCTCATAACTCATAACAATTAATAATGTCTAAAACAGAAAAATAGATGAGAGAAAATAAACCAATTACAATACAAAATATAAGTGGAAAACCCAATCGGGTAAAAAACCACGGGCCGTCAGGACGACAGAGAAAGTTCCACTATATGATAAATTGTTACAACCATATACTCTATGATTCTCTCTCACACCTCAACCACAAACCATTGAGCCTTACCAAGTCCTTATGCTCACAACAAGCTTTACATCATGACTCTCAGCTCACAAGATCCTCACTAAGAACCCATCAATATCCCCTAGGTCTCCTCTGAATATCACCCACAGATCTCTAACTTGATCCACTAATATTCCCTTGGGTCTCTCACCTGGATCTCACCACTCTGATGTTACATAGTGTTTCTTGACTCCACACAAAATAACCTAATTACAAAGTCTATTTATATTAGCTATAAGGAGTTTAAGATAAAAGGAAATCCTACTCCTAAACGTACAAGAATTACTTGTTCCACATAAATACTATTTCTTATTTATGACAAGTCTTCTTGTTAAGGAGAAATCCTTTTTCTTTAAGTACATGACTTTCCTATTCTTCATGAAGACAAACTCTTTTTCCTTTTCCGATTAGCACAAGAACTTCCAGAAGAATTACTTTCTTTTTCCTTTGAATATTTCTCGTTTCATGCATGCTTATGATTGATTACAGTTCTGGTCACGATTGGCCACCCACTCCCTACACCGTTACAAGTCACCTGGAATGCACCGCGTTTCCTTCCGAAATCCATTCTTCAGTTCTCTTCTTCGATCTTCAAATTTCCCTCAAACACCATCTCCAACTTCCAAACGTTATCCCACATCTTCAGGAAGTTTCACATCAATTGAGTTTCGTTTGGTTAATATCGAGTTCACTTGAGAATACGAGCCAAAACATAACATCACACCCGTATGCCGTATTGAAAATTGTTGAAACAACTTTTAAACTTTTAAGTTTTGGCAAGTGACCACCCATTTAAACTCATCCATTCGATCATGCATATCAGAAGGACAGGATCCAGTGGCTGAAAGATGTGCTACCTGGGACTTTATGGACCGTAGATTGCGCATATCTGGATTTGATCAGCTATTGCTATAGGTGAGGGAGCGTGGTGGTTGGCAAGGCCATAATTTGATACCAAAAAAGAAGAATGAAATAAAATGAGTGGTCCACAGCGGCATCGTATGCCAAGCTACGAAGTACGAACTACACCATGTGATATTTCCAAGTACACATGTCAATTCCATGATTGTCATCAGATCAGATCAGATCAGATGCTTCAGATTATAGGGCTTTGAATCAAAAACTGGTCAGTTTATGGGGTCCACCTCATGGGTTCCATTTTTTTTATTTCTTTTTGTTTTTTTCCATAGAATTTGAAAACATGAAAACGGAATCACGGATACCACTTATAATGAGAGAGATTAAAACCTAAAACATTATTGAATTGAATGTTTGTATAATTGAACCATATTGAATTACAATGGTGTCTTCTACGGTAATTGTTAATCATTAGATTTTAATCTCAAATGAATAAAAACAAATTAAATATTTGGGAATTAAAACAAATAAAAAAACTATTAAAAAAATAATGATAGATGCTATTGGCATCCTCATCTTACCTATTTATGTTCTATTTTTAAAATTATTTAATAATTTTTTTACTTTATCAAAATTATTTAAAGGAATTTACTGTTTAACATAAGAAAAAAAATACTTATACAGAGTAAACTAAATCCTAATAAAACCCTACATTCACTCATAAACCTTAAAATATATTTTTCTTAACACACAACCCTAAATTATTTTTGTAGCAAAATAGGTTGTCTAAGATCCCCTCTCAAAAGTAGGAATCTTGACAATAATTTCAATAGATATGGCGACGTTCGATTCGAACCGGTGAACCGAATCGGAACCAGAGCTGGAACCGGTACCAGGATAGTTCTGGTTCCGGTTTTCTTTTTGGAGGAACCGTCTGGTTCGAACAGGACTGGATCCGGGGGTTCGGTTTCAGTTCGAATCAGGCGGTTCCAACATTATATTTTTTATTTTTTATTTTTAAAAATCAATTGAACCAATAAAATGCATTTATTTTATATTATTTTATTTTATGGGTGACCCAATAAAATACATTTACAAATTACAAATTTATATAGCTAATGTTTTTATAAAATAAGATTAAATTAAATTTAAAAAAAAAAAAACCGGAACCGGCGTCATGTCTAAATTTCAAAGAATTCCTTGTTTATCCTCGTCATTCACATCTTGCAAAACAAAATCAGTGTTGGGTATATACCCTAATGGCTAATACCTAGGGTTGCACATTTTACCCCGGAGCCCCAATTCCCCACGACCCCATCCCCATTTGGGGGAAATTTTTTGGGGGAAAATGGGAAAACGGGTGGGGATGGGGATGATTTTTATCCCTAAATTGAAATGGGGATGGGGATGGGGTTTCCCTATTTCCCCAAAAATATTATAAATATAATTATATATATATATATTTAATTTTTTTATTATTTCAAAACCTAACTATACAAACCTCATTTACTCTTTCAAAATCTAAATTCTTATTGAAATACTTTATTTTGTAACGGATTTTCTTTGTATTTGTAACGCACTGATGGATTATTGATATTATATTTGTAATGTAATTTTTTTTATTTGTAATCATTAATAAAGTGGGGAAATGGGGAAACGGGGAAACGGAAAAAAATGGAGGAAACGGGGGAAATGGGGAACTGGGGTTGGGGATGGGGGTACCTCCCCTCAAAATCCCCCAACCCCATTTTCCCCCAAATGGGGAAATGGGGGGGGGGATGGGGGAGGGTCTAGGAAGTGGGGATGGGGGAGGGTCTAGGAAGTGGGGATGGGGATAGGGGGACCTATATCCACCCTCATTCCCCAAATGTGCATCCCTACTAATACCCATCTAATCTCATATTCTTGCCCAAACCATCCAAAAATACAGTATAAAGAGATGGTTTTTTTTTTAAATCCAGATGGAGTATATTAAATTTGAAAAATAAGTAAAAAGAGTAGTTTTAAAATTAAATATAAAAAATTAATAAAACTAGTTAATTGTATATAATTAAATCAGAAATTTAAAAAGTGGAGCATAAATAGAGGGGTGCCAATAGCACCCTCCCTCACAAACTATCCCTTAGAGCATCTCTAATGCTGATGTGGGTTGTGAAAAAATTAGATGCCACGTAGTATGGACATCAACTTTGTTAAAAAATTCATCTCCAATGTAACATCTCTAGTACAACTTCAAGTTGCTGTGACAACATTTTTTTTAGAGGTTGTCATGTTAACATGACACTTTGATTTCAGAGGGCCAGTTGGACAGCCATCTTGTTGGCCCAGTCTGTAACTACTCTTGTCTTTTATTTTATTTTATTCAACAATTCTAAACTATATTGAAAGAGACCAATAATAAATTGACATGTCACTAAAAACATGTATTTTACAAGTGAAGCATTGGAGACCACTTTTTTTTATATGTCTATCAAATTTAGTTACATGCCACATATGAAGTAATTGGCTTAGTATTGTTGACATATCACCATTTTTTTAAATATAAATCATATTATTATCGGAGATGCAATTGTAGTATCTAGATTCATTTAAAACAAGATCTAGGCCGTTATACGGGTGGCTATATTAGATGAAGGGTCCACCTGGTGTGTTGGATTTTTTTTTTTTATTATTTTATGTATAATTCATTAATTTGAACAATTTGAAAAAGGAATGCTACCTATTTAAAGCAAAATCTCAACCACTATTTCGGTAGATAGATTAGATGGTTCTTTTATTGATAGTTTTATTGAAACAATGGGATTCTTCATTGAAAAGTCAGTCCATAATGCATTGAAATGGAATATAAATGTAAATTATGTGCACAATAAATGCACTTGTATTTTATATATTTCTATCATCACCCTTTTATGTTCACAGATACATCAACCATAGGCGGGCGCGCACATATGATATAAAAAAATTTAATAAAAAAAAGTTGATGATATTAATAGTTGTCCATCCAATGAGTTGTTAGACAAAATGATTGTTAGACAAAATGATGTTAGTTCAATAGTTTATTACTCACATAATGTGGATTCGAGTATATCTTTCTTCACTAAATTCTATTATTCTAAACTTTTAAAAAATATATACAATTACAATCGAGTTGGTATCTACGTGAAATTATATTTCATATACAGTATCGAATTTCTAACATTGGATTGATAGTTTGACTAAAATGTTCATCTTTAATTTTAAGAGTTTATCACATCCCACTTTAGTTTGGTAGTGAATAACATTTTTTCAACAGGTCAATGTCCAAGATTTGAGTCGCTATTACCGCAACGGTGTATACAAAAATTAAATAAAATTCTAAGAACTTAAACCAAATTTAAATAGATCTTGTTCATTTTTCCACCGCTTCCGGCTGATGAAATAAACTAATCAATCAATTTTCAAGAGATCTTTAAACCTCCACATTAGGAATGGCAATTTAATCCGCAGCCACGGGCACCCGCCCGAACTCGACCCTGTAGGGTAAGGTTTGGGTGGTGAATTTATGACCCGTGAATCAACGAATCAGTATAAATAAAAATCCAGCAGATTCGAGTGTGAGTTGGGAAAACGAACCCGTGGGTGAACCCACAAACCTGCGTAAATAAAAATTATATAATATTTATTACTTAAAATATTATAAATTTAAACTCCAATTGAACATTTTTAACCATATAGAGAATTAAATATAAAAACTTCATTCATTCTAAGTTTGTGAATTACAATTCTCAACTTTCATTTATATATTGTTAATGATAGGTTACACTTACTAGTTTTACTCTTATGAAACATCGTGCTTACTTATTTGTTTTTCCTTTGGAGTTTCACTTGGTAGTGCTTTGTATTATTATATTTGTAATTCTCCATGATATATTATAAATAAAGAAGAGTTCGGTATTGTATATATAAAAAATATATAAAATAATATAATTAAATATTAAATATTTATAAATTAATATATTTTGCTGGTTGGTGGGTGTGACCCGCAAACCCGTGGGGTGAAACCCGAACCCGAACCTGTTTAGTTTCATGGGTTTACGGGCAGGCGTGGGTGAGGAAAAATTATTACGGATGCGGGTTTGGATTTTACAAAACTCGACCCATTGTCATCCCTACTCCACATACTCTCTCAACTTTTTATTTTATTTTATTTTTTACATTTTTTTTAAAGTGAACTATGTTGGAAAAAGTAATGGGTAAACGTTTTCTAATATGTATAAAAAGGAATGACTAATAACTTAAAAATAAGATGAAGGAATCCAATCATATATCACAATCTTTTACGTGGAAAATCCAAAACATTATAACAGCAAGAAAAAAAATATCACTATATAAAAAATTGTTACAGCTACACACTCAATAATTTCTCTTTAATTCCAAACCATAATTACAATTGAGTTGTACCAAGCCCTAAGCTCACAACCGAGCTCACATCTGAGTCTTAAACTCGCAGCTCTCTCTAGGCCCCACTAAGTGTCCCCATGGATATTCCTCTATGTCTCCTCCCCTTAGATATTCCCTCAGATCTCCCTTTGGAACTCATGAGGTCTCATTCCCCTAGGTCTCCCTGACTCCCTCCCTTTGATCTTTCAAGGTGTTTTCCTGGTCTTTCCAAGTGTATACAACCAAAGAATAAGTCCTTTTATTTAAAGTTTGAGTATTCTTTTTTTTTTTTTTTTGGTAACGAGGATCCCGAACTTTGTCCGGACACAAATCCGTCCGTCCTCCTTCAACTGCGTGACACACGTATGGCATGTATACCATACATGTCTGTATGTTGGATATACAGAGTATGACATATAAGAAACATCGGCCCACACCACTGGCCCCACAACGATGTAAGCGGATAAATCAGGACCCCACCCCACCCCACCCCACCTGGATAGGATTCGAACCGCTGACATTAGCCCCATATCCGTCCTTCCACCAGCAGGGATAAACGCCCTGAAAGCTGGCCTCAAGATAATTGCTAAGAGTTGAACCAAGGACTTGGGTTTCATCCCAATCCTTGGATCACCAAGACAACCACCTTTTGGTTTAGTTTGAGTATGCTTAATCCCAAAGTAATTGAAAAACAAGGAAATCCCGAAACAAATCATTCTACGACACAAAAACTGACTTCCACACATTTCAACATGTTTTCTGGAAGTTTCATGTGTTACCACGCGCTTTGAAGGATCACCTCATGCGTTCTCATGCACTCCGACACTTTCGGCACGTATGTCACTGTCACATGCCCCTGCAACACATCCGGCGCGTCGTCACGCGTTCGACATCCGATGTCAGCACCGTTTTTCAACACACTAAGAACGAGGTAGGGTTCTATTGAAACTTGTTGTAATTAAATAAATAAAGACTATTAGAGTGACCTGATGGAATAGTTGAGAGATCTCTACACCTTTGTTATTTTATGAATAAAGTGAAATTCAAACTCTCATCAACGAAGAGAAAGATGAAGGATCACTTAACCATCAGTTAATATACCATTCTCCCAACAAAAAGTAAAGAATACATTATATTATGGTTAACAAAATGTTAATTGAATGAAAAAGAGAACCATATTCTAACATTTAGCATTATTTAACAATAGCATAATTCTATAATATACCCAAACTTAAATCAGAAATTTTCAACGAAAATAACGTGGTTGTAATTTTATGTGAAATTTGGAATAAGAATTTCAGAATAAAATTAACTTAGATGTGTATTTTGACTCATATACAATATAGGTATATATAATATATCTCATCTCTTGTGACTAGCTAGGCATTGGTTGAGCTGCCTAAGTGATGTATTGGAAGGTATACAATGATAAAAAATCAAACAACAAATTCTTACTCTTGTTGATTCATGCAATGAATACTAAGAGAAATGGAGTAAATCACAGAAAAACTCATTTCTTCTTAAAATACGATAACTGTCTTTCATAACCACAAACCCACCTAATTATCTCAGTTCCTGGATTCTAAATAACTGTAATAAGAAAATACAAAAATATAAAAATACCCTACATATTGAAAAAACTAAAAACAAATAAAATAAACAAAACATGTAATAGTTTCTCTGAAGTCCAATTTATCCAGCCAACGTCAATTACTTTTAGAGTATTCATAACGAGCCATAAATTCTCATTCTTTGTGCACCTCATTATCATCCCCAAGGAAGAGTAAATTTGCCCTCAAATTTGGATTAGCCACATCTTATCAGGAAACACATCTGCAAATTCTTCAAATAAAGGTCTAATTTGAGCATGAGTTGATGAATCTTGAGTCACTGTTTTACCAAACAACATATACACAACTTTTGAATTTGACATCTCTTGCTCAAATCTTGCTTGTTATAACAGATTGGTATTGTCCCCGATTGACATCTCTAAAGTCCAATCCATGGTCGTCGTAACAATAAAGAGAGAAAATGTTTAATATGTAAAATATGGTTACAATTTATAAGTGATGTTGTGCTTGTGGTACCTCCACTCTTCTTTGCTTGATACATATGCTTATATAAGGATTAGGATGCTGCCCTAGTCCTTGTTGTGTAAATAAAGATTACGATTATGTGAGATTCCTGGTGAATTGGGTCTTCGTGCATTTATGATGTAATGATCTTCATTCCTTGTAGGGTTGTCTTCTGAATATTCGTATTTATTATTTGATTTGTCAACTGCTGGATTGTTGATAATTGTCTTGCCTAATATAAGGCAGAATTTACGAAAGATATGCTGGAATCCTGTTTTGTAATGATATTGAAAATATCTTCTATTTGCTTTGTAGGTGGCGAGATCTTACCAATTTGCCATTTGGGATGCTTCGGCGAGCTGGTTTCCTTGATAGGCGACTTACTCTTTGCTTCCCAGCTCGCCCCTGGCACTTGTAGCTTATTGAGAATTATCCCAAACAAGTACCACACCATCAGGGGCGGACCCATATAGAGACCAGGTGGTGCCCGTGCCCCACCTCAAATTTTTTAAAAAAAATCATTTTATGTTTATATATATATATATATATATATCATAAATAACATATCATGACATATATTGTTATACAGTACTGTTGGTTTATTGTCCTCAATTTTTTAGTTTTAGTCATTGGTTCAATTCTCAGCGTAAGCAAAACAAATACCTTTTAATATCTATTTTTATTTTACACTCGTTTCCAATTCCTTTATCCAATTTCCATTTTCTTCTACAACAAAATAATCCATTTTCTTTTTCCTCTCATTGTTAAATTCTTAACTATCCTTAATTTGTGGTTTACTTAATTCAATTTTATTATATAGTAAATTATCTTATCTATTATTATTTTGAAACTTTCTTATTTCTAATATTTTTATTTTGACATACTTAACACATCCAATCAATAAACCCTAAAATCTCAAATTTAAATTTATTATATTAAAATAGTTCATCTATTATAATGGTGTAAAAGGGGCCGGCCCGGCCCGTTTTCCTAAATGGGGGCCCGGCACGGCCCTTCCGTGCCGTGCCGCGTGCCGTGCCGTGCCGGCACGTGGGCCAATTTGGCGGGCCAAATGGGCCGGCCCATATTTTTTTGTTTTTTTTTAAATTTTTTTATATATTATTATTTTAGTATAATAAAAAAAATGTTTATAATAAATTAATAATAGATTATAGATACATTTTTTATTTTATTTAATGAATTAATTCAAAAAATAAATTAAGATAAAACATGAAAGAAAAAAAAAGTAGATAAAAATATGAAATGAAGAATTCTTTATTTATTTCAGACTTTCAGTGTTACATATTTACATGATTGCCTCATTAAAAACCTTACCAAGAAAACCCAGTGGGATAAAAACTTGGTAAGGGAAAAATAGTGCAATCGTATTACAAGTAAATGTACATGTACAACCTAGTTCTGGACCTGGTTACTGCCGGAACCCTCATCGACATATAAATTGGAGTAATTTTGAATAAATTGTTCATCTACCGTTTCATTTTGCATCCTCTTTCGAGCATGCTCCCAATCCCGAATGCATATTAATACCTCCACCATCTCTGGAGTCAAACAATTTCTTCTTGGTTCAATAATTCGTCCACTCGTGCTGAATGCCTGTTCTGAAGACACAGTGGACACGGGGATAACCAGTATGTCACGTGCTAAGTGTGACAAGACCGGATACCTGTAGCTATAGGTCTTCCACCATAACAACAGATCAAAATTCTCCGTGTTTTCGTCGGCATCAAACTGTGCTTCAATGAACCTATTCAGTTCGGCACCAGAAGATGCAGCAGATCGTGTAGTTGAAGAAGAAGAACTTGCTGATTTGTCTTTTTTCCGGCGTTTGAGAATGCTCCAACTTGTCGGCAACGATTGTGTGTCCGGTTCTGGTGATGGTTCCGTGTGAATGCCGCCAAACCTGCGCTCATAAATACTAAAAACTTCGAACAACTTGTTTCGAATGTCAGTAATCTGTTCGGAATAATCTATTGACAATTTATTACCAGTAAACTCAAGCAAATATTCTAAACCAGCTAATTTAATTCTAGGATCTACTATAACACCTAAGGCATAAAGGAAATGCATTTCAGACCAGTATTTTTTAAACTTGGTCTCCATGGCAACAACTGCATCGCCAAGCAAGTCATCTTCCCTATAAGTGTTTAACATGTCAGACATTTCCACAATCTGATGGATTGCCTGGGAAGATGTGGGGTAGTAGACCCCAGAAAGGGTTACAGTGGCATTGTAAAAAACCTGTTAAAATTCAACAAAAATCTTTGCCACATACCAATCGTCTGGTGTCAGTGATTGAGCAGGTGGACAGCCACTTTCGGCCAATTTCATGTTATAAAAACCTGAAATAGTTGTATCATATTCCAAACAATGTTTCAGCATTAAGTAAGTAGAGTTCCACCTTACCGGCATATCAGTTTGGAATCGTCGGGGTCGTAGACCGTTTAATGTACAGTGTCTGCCAAATTCTTGAAATCTTGGATTAGAGCTACCGATCCAAGAAATGACATCTCTGATGCGTTCTATACGATTGCTTACTTCCTTCAAACCAGACTGTACAACTAAATTTATGATATGACATGTACAACGCTGGTGGAAGAAATAACCCCCAGCTTGCGGGATGTTTCTTTCAGTAAACAATGCAATAGACTTAGTATTTGCCGATGCATTATCTAATGTGATAGAGAGGATGCGATGAGTTATGTCATAAGTTTCTAAAACAGAAAGAATGACAGCAAAAATATTGTCTGCGGTATGTGCAAAATCCATAGGACGAAAACCAAGAATTTTTTTTTGTATCCTACATTCAGAGTCTAAATAGTGTCCTGTGACACATAAATAGTCATGTTTGGAACATGCGTTCCAAATATCGGAAGTTAATGCAATTGAGACAGTTAGATGCTGTAATTCAGTCGTCAAGTCATCTCGTTGGGTTTTAAACATTTTTATCAAATCGTTCCTAGTGGTGGTTCTAGAAACAATTTGCATTTGGGGGCAAAATGCAGATGTGATAAATTCTTGAAAAAAAAACACAGTCACCGAAATTAATAGGTTGATCAGTTTGTGCAATGTACCGTGCCAAACATTCTCTAGCATGCGCGGCGTCGTAATGCCACGTCGTAACCGACCCGTCTGGGTGCCGTTGCAGTTGTGTCTGGGTTGTATTGGGTACATGTACGTGTTTGGGCATGCATTTTAGCATATGTCTTCTCAAATGACCGGTTCCACCTTTAGTAGTGGTATAGTTCTTAGGACAAAACTTACATTTGGCTCTGGGGCCGACCGTACCGTCTGGAAGTGTCATTTCTACTACGTCAAAACACTGTCATACGTCTGATGTTAACCTCTTAGATTTGGTACGTGATGTCAGTGTGGCGCCGGAACCAGAAGGTCCCGCTACGGTTTCTGCCGGTCCGGAGAGATCAAAATCATCGTTCAGCATGTTTAGACCGTCTGGAAAATAAGGATGGGTAGGATCCATTTCCTAGAAAAAAAAAGTTTAGGTCATTAAAATTAACTCATACACATACAATGATTATTTTACTAAAAATATATATTAAAATTAACTCCTACACATACAATGATTATTTTACAAACAAAATATATTAAAATTAACTACTAAAAATAAAATGATTTTTTTACTAAAAAATTATATTAAAATTAACTCCTACACATAAAAATGATTTTTTTTACTAAAATAATATATTAAAATGAACTCCTACACATAAAATGATTATTTTACTAAAATAATATATTAAAATTAACTCCTACACATAAAATGATTAATTTACTAAAAAAATGTATTAAAATTAACCCCTACACATAAAAATGATTTTTTTTTTACTAAAACAATATATTAAAATTAACTCCTACACATAAAATGATTATTTTACAAACAAAATATATTAAAATTAACTACTAGAAATAAAATGATTTTTTTACTAAAAAGTTATATTAAAATTAACTCCTACACATAAAAATGATTTTTTTTTACTAAAACAATATATTAAAATGAACTCCTACACATAAAATGATTATTTTACTAAAACAATATATTAAAATTAACTCCTACACATAAAATGATTAATTTACTAAAAAAATGTATTAAAATTAACCCCTACACATAAAAATGATTTTTTTTACTAAAACAATATATTAAAATGAACTCCTACACATAAAATGATTATTTTACAAAGAAAATATATTAAAATTAACTACTAAAAATAAAATGATTTTTTTACTAAAAAAATATATTAAAATTAACCCCTACACATAAAAATGATTTTTTTAATCAAACAATATATTAAAATTAACTCCTACACATAAAATGATTAATTTACTAAAAAAATATATTAAAATTAACCCCTACACATAAAAATGATTTTTTTTAACTAAAACAATATATTAAAATGAACTCCTACACATAAAATGATTATTTTACAAACAATATATATTAAAATTAACTACTACAAATAAAATGATTTTTTACTAAAATATTATATTAAAATTAACCCCTACACATAAAAATGACTTTTTTTTTTACTAAAACAATATATTAAAATTAACTCCTACACATAAAATGATTATTTTACTAAAACAATATATTAAAATTAACTCCTACACATAAAATGATTAATTTACTAAAAACAAAAATTAAAATTAACCTCTACACATAAAAATGATAAGTTTACTAAATAAATAAAATTAATAACTGATATAAACATAAAATGATAAATTTACTAACTAAACAAACATATTAAATTTAAAATATAACACTTAAATAAAAATGTACCTTTGAAGTTTGAACTTTGGTGTCTTGGTGGAGAGATTAGAGAATAATAGTAAATTACTAATAAAATATTATAATAGTATATTAGTAGTGTAGAATAGTAGAGAGAGAGTAAGAATGAAATTAAGAATAATTGAAATTGTATAGAGAGTTTGAGAATGGAGAGATTGAGAGAATTAGAGAAAGTGAATGAAAAGTGGAATGTGTGGGAGTATTTATAGAAAAATTAGAAAAGTGGGTAAAAATATAAAACACAAGAGTTGAGGGGGCAAATTGTAATTTTTATAGTTTTTTTAAAAACATAACCGTTGGCTGACGTCAGCCAACGGTTATTTTTTTAAAAAAAATACCGTTATACACTTAAATTTAAAAAATAAAAAATAAAAAATAATTCCACGGGCCCAACGGTCGGCACGCCGTGACGGCACGCGTGCTGGCCTGGCATGCCGTGCCTGGAACCTTGACCCGGCACGTGCCAAGAATGGGGGCCGTGCCAGGCACGGCCCGCCATCCTTGGCAGGCCGGTCGGATCGGGCCCTCCAGGCCCGGCCCATATTTACACCACTAATCTATTATTATGATTCATTTTATTTTATCCTTTATATTTTTCTTTATTTTATTATTGTAATTTATTTAGAATCAATAATTTACTTTAAATTTATACAAAAATAATTTCTAGTAGTATTTATTAATCAATTATTTTTGTATAAATTTAAAGTGAATTCACTATAAATACAAAACAAAATTTTTTATTATAAAACTATATTTTAATTTTTTTTTTTACGAATAAATACTATAATTTTTCATTGTTCATTTTGTTTTTCTTGTTATTGTTTATTTTTTTTTAATATTTTGTTTCTTGTTTTTAGTTCTGTTAAATATAAGATTATTTAATTCATTTCGAATAAGTATTCTATTTTTTAATTAAAAATTCATTATACCATCATTTTTTATATAAAAAAAACACATTTTACTATAATTTTAAATTTCTACTCATTTTTTTAAAATAATTGATTTTTGTTCAAGTGTCCTACCTCATTAAAATTTCTGGATCCACTTACCGCATTGACATAAACCACCAAACACACATGTGAACTGTCCTCGTGTCACCTCTGCCATGTGTCATCATCCTTTTTCAAGTCTAAACTTTTGGATCAAGATCCTTTTCTCCCCTGACCGAGAAGATCTTGAGTGCACCCGGTGCAACACACAGCATGTGCTGAGTGTGCTGTATGTTGCACCAGGGCCAATTAAATTCTGACACCTCATCCAACCTTTCCGTTCCTCGGTGGCTGCGAGCCGGCTCCTCCTCCGCTCTCACCACCACCACACCAGCAGCTCCTCCTCTGCCACCTAGAAAAACGCCGAGTCCCCGACCTCCACTCCACCTCCAGAAACTCCCAACGAAGCCGGCTTCGCGTCGCCGTCGTCGCTGCACATCCGCCACCTCCTCCACCGCCGCCTTGCCACAGAAACATCCGGCGCAGCCGCACCCCTCTTTAAGAAGCTGCCGATCTTCCTCTTCTTCATCAAAATGAAGAACCCACCAAACCGCATAATTTTTGTTTTTATTGCGAAACACAGCAAACACAACGAAGAAGATGATGATGATTATATATATACATGTAAATATAGATTTTAATTTTTGTTTTTTATTTTTAGAAATTTTCGGGCTCTGAATCTTCATTTGATAGAGAATCAATAGAGATTTGTTAATTTATTTCCATTTTCATTTTCTGGGTTTTGTTTGACTTTTAATATTTTGTTCTTGAAATTTGATCAAGTGATTTTTTTTCATGGAGATCCATTTAATTCAACCATTGTTGTTGAGCTCTGTGTGGATCTGGTGGTGCTTGGCTGACAGAGATTAATATAAAAATAAAAAATAATTAAAAATATAAATTGGCTTTCATAGAAAAGCTTAGAGGATAGAACAAATAGACAGATGAAAAATCAATGAGAACACTTTGGAATATATGCAGCAACAGTGAACAAGTATTCTCATAAACCGTGGAGCAAAAACCACATTTGAAATCCTATAAAAGTTGAAAATTTTAAGCATCAAATTCTTCATGGATTTAATTAACTCTCTTTTAAATTGTAGAATTTCAAAAACCAAAACACTAACCTTTTTCAACAAATTTGGGGATTTTATCACAAATTCGACCCAACAAAGAAAAAAGTTGCAGCTTTACCGGGTTCGATTGTTAAATGGGTTTTTATTTGAAGAGGGGTGTGGCTGCGCCGGATGTTTCTGCTGCGAGGCGGCGGTGGAGGAGGTGGCGGAGGTGCAGCGACGACGGAGGAGGAGCTGGTGGGTGTGGTGGTGGTGAGAACGGAGGAGGAGCCGGCTCGCAGCCGCCGAGGAACGAGATGGTTTTGTTCGCTGACGGGAGGGTTTGCAAAAGCTGAGTTGGATGAGTTATTGGATTAAGTTGGATGAGGTGTCAGAGTTTAATTGGTCGTAGTTGCATCCAAGATTTTCTCCTCCTGACCACACCCTTTTCTTCATTATTTTAAAGTAAGCTATTAATTGGCTATAAAGTGTGAACAATATTTTAACCATTCATTTATTTTGATATTTATATATTCAGAAATTAAGTAGAGTAAGAATGAGGTGCGGAGAAAAAAAAATCTAAATCCTATACTTTTCGTACCTCATTCCCCGGAATAGCCGATACGGAAACTCATGGGCGGTTTGTATTCATCCGGCAAGTAGGAGCAAATATTCGGTGCCTTGGATAGTTGGATGTAGGTGGTGATCGGTGCACTGATTTATTAAAATTCGACACGTGACAGTGTAAGCTTTTAAAAATCATATCCATAAATCTTCTGTATTATTTTCTTCTCTCAATATTTTAATATATTTCTGACACGTGTAACGTTTTCGTGGAAGAATCACAGGGCTAACCTTCTCGAATCACAGAAGATTTTCTCGGAAAGCGGTAAAATGCCGGTTGCGTGGTGGACTATTGTGGCGGCAAGGACACGTGGCGAGACGTCTACATGACGTGTCGGCTTGCATGTGTATCAAAGCCGCAGACTCTTAAATTTCGTGAAGCCAACAAGACTTTTGATTTTATTTAAAAAACCTCTGTCGTCGCCGCTTTTATAGCGGCTCAGCTAGGGATATTCGGCGCGACAAGCTGTCATGTGGGAGAGGTGGTGGGGCCCCGCCTTTTTATTTATTAATTTTATGGGGAAGATAGATTGATTAGGTTGATTACGTTAGTTGGAGCCTTTCGATTTTATCTTTTTGTATTGTCGTATTTAATTTTTCTATTTTGAGTGGCTGTGATGTGTTTTCGAGTACAATTTGGGACCAGGTCATGGCAAATCTGAGAAAGGGACCCACCAGACGAGACGGTTAGAAAATGGGGTACCACGTTGGTTGTGTTCGTTAATCAACCTAGATTTTTTGTCGTTAGAATTTTTTTTTTTTTTTTCTGGAGGTTTAGAGCGTCTCCCGGTCATCGTTATCTCTGTCTCTAAAATGGAGTTTGAAAGTGGAATATTACTCCCAAATTTCATCTCTAACAAATTTTCACCCCCACCTAACTCTCTATTCTTATCTCTATCTCTAATTCTCTATCCCTATTTCTATTTGTATCCTCAAATAACTTATATTTTCATTATTATTTTTTAGTTTCTTTAATAAATTATTATTCAACTAAATTTTAACAAATATTATTTATAATAACATTTATATTTTTTTTACTTTTTTAAAAAATACAATGTTTTATTAATGTATCTTACTAATAAATAAATACACCACCCATCAATTTATTTGGAGCATTTGTTACTAATTTGTTGTTGTATCAAACTTTCTCAACCAATTAAATACACCACCCCATCAGTTTATTTTTTTATAAATAGCTACTCTAGTTACTTCACCATCCACTTCATCGTCTACTTTACCTTTTATAAAAATTTAGTGGATATGAAAAAAACACTCACAATTCAGGTGGATATAAAAATCATTTGGATGACTTTCCAAAATATTAATGTCTTTGGACATTATCATATGTTATGTTGTTATTATTTAAGTTTTTTTTATCCTTATTTTAATATTTTTATGTTATTGTAATTTTTAATACTAATATTTATTATTTCAATACAATGTTTCGGTTTTTATTGTATTACTAACTTATAATTATCAATATATAATAATAGATTTATTTTTATAACATAAAACAATTTTTGTAGAGAAAATTATAACAAAATAATAATATGAGAACAAATGATAAAGTATGGTAAATAAAAAATTATTCAATATTGGACTCATTTTAAAGATCTAGATAAGACTTTTCTAATGGTATAATTTTTATGTTAATATAATGTATAAATTAAAATTTATTATACATTAATTGAATTTAATGGAAAATGTAAAAGGATATAAATAGAATAAAAAATATTGAAAAGTGAATTTATAGATGGAATAGTGCTTCTTCTCTAAATTTAGAGATGGAATAGAAACTTTAAAAAATTATATTGGAGACAACAATTTAGAGATGAGTAGGAGTAACTCTATCTCTAAATGGTCTTGGAGAGATGAATATAGAGATGGGTGGGAGATGCTCTAAGAGCATCTCTCCCCATTTTCTATCTTCATCTCTAAAATAGAGTTTAAAAGGGAATATTTATCTCATATTCTATCTCTAAATTTTTTTTATTCCCACCTTACTGTCTATCATTTTCTCTATCACTATTTTTATTTATATTCTTAAATAACTTATATTTTCATTATTATTTTTTAGTTTCTTTAATAAATTATTGTTCAACTAGATTTTAACAAATATTATTTATAATAACATATGTATTTTTAAAATATATATATATATATATATAATGTATGAATTTATAAATATCTTACTAATAAATAAATACACCACCCATCAATTTATTTGGAGCATTTGTTACTAATTTGTTGTTGTATCAAACTTTCTCAACCAATTAAATACACCAACCCATCAACTTATTTTTTTATAAATAGCTACTCTAGTTACTTCACCATCCACTTCACCGTCTACTTTACCTTTTATAAAAATTTAGTGGATATGAAAAAAAAACACTCACAATTCGGGTGGATATGAAAATCATTTGGATGGCTTTCCAAAATATTAATGTCTTTGGACATTATTATATGTTATATTGTTATTATTTAAGTTTTTTTTATCCTTATTTTAATATTTTTATGTTATTGTAATTTTTAATACTAATATTTATTATTTCAATACAATGTTTCGGTTTTTATTGTATTACTAACTTATAATTATCAATATATAATAATAGATTTATTTTTATAACATAAAACAATTTTTGTAGAGAAAATTATAACAAAATAATAATATGAGAACAAATGATAAAGTATGGTAAATAAAAAATTATTCAATATTGAACTCATTTTAAAGATTTAGATAAGACTTTTCTAATGGTATAATTTTTATGTTAATATAATGTACAAATTAAAATTTATTATACATTAATTGAATTTAATGGAAAATGTAAAAGGATATAAATGGAATAAAAAATATTTAAAAGTGAATTTATAGATGGAATATTGCTTCTCTAAATTTAGAGATGGAATTTAGAGATGGAATAGAAACTCTAAAATATTATATTGGAGACAACAATTTAGAGATGGGTGGGAGTAACTCCATCTCTAAATGGTCTTGGAGAGATGAATATAGAGATGGGTGGGAGATGCTCTCCCCCGTTTTCTATCTCCATCTCTAAAATAGAGTTTTAAAAAGGAATAATTCTCTCAGATTCTATATCTAAATTTTTTTTATTCCCACCACACTGTCTATCCTTATCTCTATCATTATTTTTATTTATATTCTTAAATAACTTATATTTTCATTATTATTTTTTAGTTTCTTTAATAAATTATTGTTCAACTAAATTTTAACAAATATTATTTATAATAACATTTGTATTATATATATATATATAATGTATGAATTTATAAATATCTTACTAATAAATAAATACACCACCCAACGGACTTGAACGTGAAGAGAATAAAATTATAATGATAGATTTGGATTATATTAAAAATCCCAACGAACGTGAATTTTTTCGAAGGAAGAAGATATAAATTTTAGAAAAACATACTCACAATTCGGGTGGATATGAAAGTCATTTGGATGGCTTTCCAAAATATGAAAGTATCTGGACATTATCATACGTTATATTATTATTATTTAAGTTTTTTGTTTTTTTATCCGTATTTAAATATTTTTATGTTATTGTAATTTTTAATATTAATATTTAATATTTCAATACTATGTTTCGGTTTTTATTTTATTACTAACTTATAATTATCAATATGTAATAATAGATTTTTACATAAAATAATTTTTTTTAGAGAAAATTATAACAAAATAATAACATGAAGAACAAATGATAAAGTATGATAAATAAAAAATTATTCATTAACATTCAATATTGGACTTATTTTAAAGATCTATGAAACTTTTCTAATTGTATAATTTTTATATTAATAAAATGTGTAAATTAAAATTTATTATACATTAATTGAATTTAATGGAAAAGGTGAACGGATATAAATGGAATAAAAAATATTGAAAAGTGAATTAAGAGTATGAGATTTGATACTCTAAATTTAGAGTATCAATATTAGAAACTCTAAAAATTTGTATTGAAGACATAAATTTAGAGTATGGTGGAAGTAACTCATACTCTAAATTGTCTTGGAGACATAAATTTAGAGATCGGTTGGAGATGCTCTTATTGAACAATATTTGGGTATAGTAGTTAGAATTTAGCTACTATTATGTGAGGGAGAGATGGTTTTTTATTTTTATTTTTTAATTTTAAAATCTTGGATTGATTGAAATCTATTGATTAAAAACTAACCATATAACTATATAATATCTATATATTAGTTGAACTCTATTAAATAATAAATCATGATTTATGACATAAGTAAATTGAACATAAAAACGAATAAACTTGTTCATTTCATATTCAATCTTTATTTATAAAATTATAAAGTATTAGACGCTCATAATCTGTAATTAGAGTTATTTTTTCGAATTGTGTTTATTGTTTGTCGTTAAATTTTGAATGACTTTTAACTTGATTGGATAATACTAACATCTTTCTCGATATAAGTATTGATGTAATTATAGTGAAACATAGAATGAAAAAAAAAAAAACTAATTATGCACGTAAAAATTATACACCTCAAATAATATGATATAATATAAGAAGAAAGATAGCTAAAAGATTGAGTGATATATAATGTTATGAAAGCTCATGACAACAATATAAAAGGCTAAAATCAAAAAATAAACAATGTAAAAGGCTTTTGTAGAGAATTTATGGAGACCGAATTTACGATATTGTGTGTAATAGCAATTCTCATAGTGACGAAATGAGGTTGCTTCGATTCTAAACCTCTCACGTTGGAGGTTGCGGGTTCGAGTCTTCCAATTTCTCCAAAAAAAAACCTAATTTATATAATAATATAATACTTAAAAAAAAACTCTCATAATAATTGTAAACTTAATAAAACATAATTAACCATGCTTACATGTTATATATATATATATATATATATATATATAAAATTTGTTTTTCTACCTATTTCAATTTTTATAATTAATTTAACATCATCTGCTAAAAAATTGAAGGGTCATTTTTAAGAGGTTAGTAGTTTTTTCTAATTTTACATATATATATATATATATATATATATATATATATAGTTTTTATAATTAATTTTTTACAAATTTGTTTGTTCTTTAAATTATTGGATTGATATTTATGGAATTATTTGCCGAATTATATTGTTTTGGACTGATAGTAACATTGTTCAATAATGTTGTTCGACGTAAGGGGACATATCACCTCTATCTCTCACATCAACACTATAAATTTGTGGGTTTAAATCATATACCCTACTTTAATCCCTGAATTATTGTACTAATTCAAAATATATACGGTTTATATAATTATGATGGAGCAGGGGATATAAATCATATAATGAGTTTGCGTGTATGTGTTTTTTTTAAATGGCATATCCCTGCTAACTTCCAACTTTGTAATAATTTATGTTACATAATTCAAAAACTTATTTGAGTTAAATTTGTAAAAACTTATGTTACATAATTGAAAAACTTATTTGAGTTCAAATGGTTGTATATTTTAGTTCAAATGGCATTATACCTTAACTTGATATAGCCATATACATCAAGTCATAATCTTTGACCCGATCAGGAATTCGTCAATTTTTGTAACCGTGGTTTCATTTCAACAAATTTTGTGGATTTGAATATAAGGTGGCAGAAGGTCCTTTCTTGATGAGATTAAAATGTTGAAGACTTTTAAAATACAAATGATCTGTCTTAATTAAGTTAATAACCCAATTCTCTCAACGGATCCAACAGAAAATCAGAACCACAATTTGACTAAAATACCCATCACTTATTATCCTCACACAAATTTCTTATTTCCACATTTACCTGTAAAATAAAATAAATAATAATAATTAGTAAAAAACCATTAACAAAAATGGAACGTGTCAAAAACGGTAAAATAATAATAATAACGTTGACGGTGATAGACAACAAAAGCAAAGCAAAACCACTTGTGTGTGGTTGTGTCGTCTGAACAAAGTCAGTGCCCTGCACACACACACCACCACACCCCCATGATTCCAGTTCTACCCCCTACACCGGTGGGCCCGGAGCGGACTTCAAAGCGTTCATTTAAATTTAGTTAAATTGACAGAAAAGCAAACACTAATAAAGAAATAAATTAAATGATTTTTTTTTTATGGAAAAGGCATGAGACGTCCGTGAAAGAGTGGGGCCGTTAACATCCCCCTCCCGCTCTACACGCCTGTCACTGTCACATATAATTAAATTCAACAAAAAATAAAAAATTTAATTAATATATTTAAAAAAAAAGAAGAAGCAAAATCTAGATCTTCCCTCTTTTTCATCCACTATATATACCCTCTCCAATTCTATTTCCCTCTCATCATCCACCTCATATTTTCTCTCTCTAATTCTTTGCACTTTCTCTCTCTAAAACTTGCAAAACCGTTTTATTTGCTCTCTCTAAATTTTCTATCTTTTTCCCACTAACCAAACAAGCACCCAAGCTTTTATTCCAATAACCCAGCCACTTTTTCTCTCAAAAAAATAAAAATAAAATCACCTCTCTCTCTTTCTCTTCCCACTCAACCAACTAAAATCTCTCACAGACAAAATCATAGTATTAGGTTTTGTGTTGTCTCCTCTTAACACTGAAACTGAATACCTCATCGGTAACGTTGCCGTTGATTTATGGTGATGATAATGGAAGAGTACAAAGAAGAAAACAACAACAAGAAGCGAGCCCGGGATGAGTCGGAGGGCTCGGTGGGTGTTAACTCACCCGACTCAAAGCTTGCCCGGGTCGACTCAGTCAACTCGACTGAGTCGAACACGAACGCTTCCAAGGACTCGGACGACTCGCCGGTGGCGATGCGGATCCAAAACGATTTGCTCGACATATTCGATGACTCTGACCCTGACCCGGCGATTCAGGATCTCGATTCGGTTATTAGAAGCTTCGAAGAGGAAATCCTGGTTCCGGGTCCGGCGAAGATGACGTTAGATTCCGGCGAGTCGAGACCGGAGCTCGGTTACCTTCTGGAAGCTTCGGACGACGAGCTGGGGCTGCCGCCGAGTTTCTCGTCCGGAGGAGAAGAGCAAAAGATCGAGACTGTCGATTTGGAGACGTATGGATCCGGTTCAGGACCCGTTACTTTGGAGGATATAGGGTTAGGGTATGACGATGGGATGCTGAATTTCGAGCCATACAAGTTTGCAATGGGCGGCGAATCGGATAATACGGTTCCCAACGATTTTATCACGTTAGGAGGCGGATTGTTTGAAAGTTACGAATCGGGAGATATCTCGGAGTTCTTGTGGCTGCCCGAGTCGCTTTCGGCTTCGTAAGGAACCGAAAAGTTTCGGACCGGTTCACGTTCCGGCTGGACGTGTTGTTAGAAAAAGGACTGTTGATAATACGTAGGAATGTAGACGTTCATGCAAAGCAAGACCACAGTTGGCAGTTGGCTTGTTCAAGCTATAGATCAAATTATCCAAATTATCAATTTGTTTGTTTTTTTGTTTATTTTTTAATTATCAGGCTAAAAAAAAAAATTCCAATTGCATTAAGACTGAAGATGTTTAAAAACTTGTAATGTAGAAAATGAAAAGGATTAAAAATGTTAAACATCGTCTTGGATTTTCAGGGATCCTAAGTTCCTAACAGAATATCTACTTCAATAATTCCAATATAAATTTCTCATTATCATCACTTTTATCAATGATTCGACTCCAATTTAAGACATTGCGAGACTACTGGGACATCGGAGGTGTGACATTGGATATGTAAATAATTTGTTACCATTGGAACATATAAAATTATAAATAATTGACATTGGAGGGAAGGTAGAAGAATGGGGGACCCACGCCCATCCCTACATTGGACATGTAAATAATTTTTATACCATTAAGACTTTATTCTTTTTGTTATTAAATCACATTGAGAGTGGTGAACTGGTGGGTGCCTCATGTTGAATATTATATATATATATATATATATATATATATTTATAAAAGCTTAGAACGGTGGAGTTTTATTAAGGATCTAAATTAAGACATGAGATCCAATTTTTCCTTTGAAGTTGAAGTCAATTTCTAAAACATATTTATATTTAAGGTGGGATTTGAAATTAAACACAACAACAAAGTATGTTTTAGACTTGTAGTGGCGGTATACATCACACCATACAATATTAAAAATGTTGTAGACTTACGTCGGATTAAAATGATGTTGGGATGATTTTTTTTTAATGGATGCTAAAGTGATGTATTAAAAATGAATTTTCTATTATACATTTTTCTATTAATATTTAACATGATTATCTTCTCTCTCTCGTTAAAAAAAAGTGCCATTTGTGATTATGATTTTAGCTTGTAATTAAATTTTATCTCTAATATAATATTAGGGGGATTTGCAAAAATCTCCCCGTGATTTTTTTTTTCAAAAATAATAATCTTAACTTTAAATTTAAAAAAGTTATTGTTTGTGTACCAAAAAACTCCAGGTAGAATGCATTTCCATTTAAAAAAAGAAAGAAAGGAAAAGGTTTTTCCATTAAATTTAAAACAAAAAGGTTGTTTTTTTTTAAAAGGGTTAAATCTCTCATGAAATTACAAGAATCTCCCTACATTTAGGAAATAAATATTTATCGGTACGTTGCATGTAGACCATTAGATTCAATTGCTTTGACCCGATCTGTATGCACTTGTCAGTACTTATTCATAATCTATGGTCCACATGCAATGCATTGATGAATTTTATATCAATGTGCACCGAAAAGAAAAGAATTGTAGATATATATATACATAAATTTTCAAGTCAGTACGCACTAATATAACTTCATCAGTGCATTGGATGTGGACCATTAGATTTACATACTTTAACTTAAAGTGTACGAACTTGTCAAAAATTCTCCATAATCAATGGTCCACATGCAACGTACTAATATATGTTATATCAGTGCGCACTAAGAAGAAAATGAATATATATATATATATATATATATATATATATATATATAGTAATTGGCACTGATCCACCCCAGACTATACTCGAATTTGCATATTGCCCCCCTAATTTTTTTAAGGCACTAAACCCCCTAAACTTTCAAAAATTGGCAAAATTAGACAGAATGCCAACGACACCCATTTTTTGTCATGGTAAATTATACTAAGTACCCCTTACTATATATATAATTGCATCAAATAGGAAAAAATATAATAATGTGACAAAAATACCCCTCTGACCAAATTTTTAAAAATCAAATTTTAAAAATAAAAATTTAAAATTTAAAATTTTAATATTGGTTAAATAATAATAAAATTCTAACTTTTTGATAAAGAAAATTAAATAAATAGATAAATAAAAAAACTAAATTGATTTAACAATTATTTAAATTATCTGTTTTATTTAAATATCCCTAAATATAAAACCCAAATGAATATTTAAATTATTTAATGAGAATTATCATTTAAACTATCTTTTTTATTTAAATATCCCTAAATATCACTTGTTCATTTACAATAACAAGGGTATTGATAATGTCAAAATAATAATAATAATAATAATAATAATATAATAATAATATTAAAATAATATAATAATACTAATAAAATAATAAAATAATAATAACGATAATAATAATAATAATAATAATTTAAATACCCTATATTTTTTTAGCCATTATCATTTAAATTATCTTTTTTATTTAAATATCCCTAAATATCATTGCACCTTACCCCTTATACTTTTTTTTCACCATTAAACTCTTGAACTTTCATAACAATGGATATTTAAATTAGTTTTTATTTTAATATCCATGTTATTGTAAATGAACAAGTAATATTTAGGGATATTTAAATTAAACAGATAATTTAAATGATAATGGTGAAAACAAAAGTATAGGGCATTGAAATTATTATTATTATTATTATTATTATTATTATTATCATTATCATTATTATTCTTTTAATATTTTATTATTTTATTAGTATTATATTATTATTATTATGTAATTTTTTATTTTTGTTTTTGACATTATTAATAACCGTATTATTGTAAATGAATAAGTGATATTTATGGATATTTAAATAAAAAATATAGTTTAAATGATAATTCCATCAAATATTCATTTGGGTTTTATATTTATGGATATTTAAATAAAAAAGCTAATTTAAACAATTGTTAAATCAATTTAATTTTGTAATTTCTCTATTTATTTAATTTTCTTAATTAAAAAGTTCACAATTTTATGATTATTTAAATAATATATAAATTTTAAATTTTAAATTTTTATTTTTAAATTTTTATTTTTAAAAATTTGGTTAGAGGGGTATTTATGTCATATTATTATATTTTTTTCCGATTTGATGCAATTATGTATATAATAAGGAGTACTTAGTGCAATTTGCCATGACAGAAAAATGGAGGGCGTTAGCATTCTGTCTAGCTTTGCCAATTTCGAAAGTTTAGGGGGTTTAATGTATAAAAAAAGAATTTATGAGGCAATATTCAAATTCGGGTATAATATAGGGGGAATATATATATATATATATATATATATATATATATATATATATATTTATATAACTTTTCCTATCAGCACCCCCTTTATCTTAAAACAATAAACACCTATGATGAAATTACATGCAATTAAATATGTTTTGATGAGATTTTTCGTATACATTCTGGAAAAATTAAGATACACATTTGGTAAAAATTTGAACTTTTTTTTGGATTCCATAACTATTTTTTTTTTGGTATTTCCTTATTTTTAAATGTTTTATATTTTAAAAAGTCGGAAAAAAATAGTTTTTGTACCTGAAATTTTTTTCAATTTTTTTCCACAAATGTATTTCATTATTTTTATCATCCATCCAAAAAATTCACATTAAGATTCAATAAATTTCATCAAATGTGCTTAAAGTGTGCATTGTAAAAAATATTTTCTCTCTCTCTCTCTCTCTCTCTCTCTCTCTCTCTCTCTCTATATATATATATAGATATATATATATATATATATATATATATTTCCAATAAGGATTTTTAAAATGCACACTTTAAGCACATTTGATGAAATTGCATGTTATCGAATGTTTTTAAATGAGATTTTTTGTATGCATCCTAAGTAAATTAAAATACACATTTCGTAAAAATTTAAAATTTTTTTAGATTTCAAAACTATTTTTTCTTATATTTCCCTATTTTTAAATGTTTTATTTTCAAAAATATCGGAAAAAATTAGTTCTTAGACCCGATTTTTTTTTAATTTTTTTTCTTCTAAAAATAGTATTTCAATGTTTTTATCATCCATACAAAAAAAGAAATCAAGATTCAATATATTCCATTAAATTTCATCAAAGGTGCTTAAAATGTGCATTATATATACAGTATAGTAATTTTATAATGAGAACTTTTATAATGTACACTTCAAGCACCTTTAATAAAATTGCATATAATTAAATGTTTTCGATGAGATTTTTTGTATACATCTTAAGAAAATTAAAATACGCATTTGGTAAAATTTTGGAAATTTTTTGGATTTGAAAACTATTTTTCTTATATTTCCCTATTTTTAAAGGTTTTTTTTCAAAAAAATCGGAAAAAATTAGTTATTGCTCCCGAAATTTTTTAATTTTTTTTCCATAAATGTATTTCAATGTTTTCATCATCCATACAAAAATCAAATCAAGATTCAATATATTCCACGCAATTTCATCTCGGAAAAAATTAGTTCTTTGACCCGATTTTTTTTTTAAAATTTTTTTTCCATAAATGTATTTCAATGTTTTTATCATCCATAAAACAAAAATGAAATCAAGATTCAATATATTCCATTAAATTTCATCAAATGTGCTTAAAGTGTGTTTAAATTTCATTGGAAAATTACTCTTTCTCTCTCTATATATATTTTCTCACTCATTTCAAAAGTATTCAAGATTGAGGTCGGGTATACGAGAGTGATTTTAAAAAAAAAAACTATTATGATTAATTTGAGATTTGGGAGACATGACTCTTAATTCACAATCCGGTCAACCTCATTTTGTTATTCAAGTGTGAGATTTATTTAATGAAATGAATCATAATATATATAAATATATTTGAAAACACAGCTCTATTCAAAAGGAAATAGGGATTACAAAGCTCCTGGACAATCAGCCAGAAGGAGGCGACTAATGCTATGTTCGGGATTGCTTATGCTTGGGAAATAATCATTTATTTTTCAAGTTTTGAGTAAATGAGTGTTTAGTAAACTTCCCAAAAGTAACTTATTTTACAATTTACTTCTCCAGTAATCAGCTTTTAAGAAGCTGAGCGAGGGTTGCTTTTGGAAGCAAAATCTAGCTTATTGCTATGCAATATCAATAATACCCTCACTATTTAAAACAAAAGACAATAATACCCTCACATTAAGTAATTGTATTTTTCAAACAACTGTAACGATTTTTTTTTAAAATAACTTTAATCCAGAAATATTAAAATTTTAAATAAAAGAGAATATTATTTTTAACTAAAATAAATATTTTACAAAACAAAAAAACCTTGAAGCCACCATTGTCGCCGGAGCACGGCATCCCTCTTCTCCAACCGATCGCCACCACGTACTTTGCCTCCCCTATCGTCTCCTCCATGCTCGTCCTCTAGGGAAATCCTTCCACCTCGAACAAGATTCTCTCTCAACTGTTTCGCAATCTCTCTTTGTCTTCCCTCGGCACCGTATCGATCTCCCTGGTCCGCCAATCAACCAGCAGCCTCAATGCCCGATTCATCCCCCGATCGTCGATCCGGACCCACACCGTCCTGATTTGCGACGACGACGCCTAGATCGACCGCGAATCCTTCGAGTTCGCCTTTAGAATCTGGCAATCAACGACGATGACGACGTGGGCGATGCAGCGGAGGTTGTGGCTGTCGATGGCTGTAGATTTCAAGAATCAACGAGTTGACTCAGCTTTTAAGCGAGTTGACTCAGTAGCTGAATTTCAAATGTAAAAGAACTGTGTTGACTCGGGTTTTTAAACGAGTTATCTTAGTCATAATTTTTTTATGTTTGAATTTCTTATTTTTTTATGTTTTATATTTATATTGTTAATGATGTCTATTTTAGTAATTTTGTTCAATACATTTTCCATCCTTTTAAAAATTAAGCACTTTTAAAATTTAGTTTACCAAACACTTAGCAACTTTTTTTCAAAGTTAATTATTTCTTAAATTCAGCAATAAGCAGATTTTTTTCTAAAACAAAGCAAACTCAAACATAACCTAACACATGGAGAGGACCCCTCCATCCCGAAATGGTCTTCAGTACTTAGATAATGCGAATTTAACCAAATAATGCGCTACTCGATTATCATTTCTAGGAACAAAACGGACAGAAGCAAAAATAATGTAACATAAGTTTAATATCATCCAAAACCTGTCCCAAATACAAGCAAAGCTCATTTCCCCTAATCAATCCAGTTAACAATCACATGTGCATCAGAATCAGAAATAACACGTGTTAAGCCAATTTGATTTAGATATGGCGCCAGTTCGGTTTGAATCGGCGAACCAAACCGGCAAAATCGGAACCGGAACACCGTCCGATTTAAACCGGCTGTTCCAGCATATATATGTATATATATTTAAAAAAATAACACTTTATTTATAAAAATAAAATGTTTAAAAGAGAATGGAAATTATAGTGTATTGAGTCATGACCCATAACCTTTGTCCAAGTAGATATAATATCTTTTGCATTATTTTCCTTTTTATATATGTTAGACCACTCTTCACTTTTCTTATTTATCCGATGTAGGATGTGAAATTTAATATAACTATGGTTATAAGCAATCACTCTATGACCAAGATTAGAGAAAAATAAGATTTGAATAAGATTTGATGATTTATTAATATATATATGTATATATTAATAATATATTTTAGAAAATGATACATATTATTGCATTCACAGTCCATATAATATAGAAGATTAGGAAAAGTATATATAGAGATGCGATGTAATTTAATCTAAAATTAGATGATTTCTTTTAAAAAATGATCAAATTCTTTTTTCTTTTATTAACAATATTCCCTTTGTTTACATCCAATAATATGTTAAAAAAGTTTTCAAATGGAAATTCATTATATCATATCAATGAATATAAGTGGAAATTCAATCTCCAATCTCACATCCCACATCGGATAAATAAGAGAAGTGGGGAGAAGCCCAACTTATATAAAAAGGAGGAGAATGCAAAGGAAAATATACTTACTTGAATAAGGATTATGGGTCACAACTCAATACTTTACAATGTCCTTTCTAACATTTTTTTTATAAATAAAATGTTATTTTTTGAAAAAAAAAGGAACGAACTCCTGGAATCATAGGTTCTAAACCGGAACCAGTGTCATATCTAATTTGATTATCTATCTACAAGCCTCACAACATCGCCATCGACTCAGCCACCAATGGTGTATAAGTCGCAGTAATCCGCTGCACACTTGACGCAATCACATACCCCTCAAAATCTTTGATAACAATTCCCACACCCACCATCTGCCCCACCAAATCGATCGCTACATCTATACGTACCTTGTCTAGGTGGTACCCAGGCAACCGTACTTCTAGCCAACCTGAATCCTGTTGAGTTATTACAATCTCTACTACCTGAGTCCGGTTGATAACCATGATGAGAAAGAATGATAAAAGACGATCAATTTATCCTTCAGGTTTGATATGGAAAACTTACTTGAAATATTCGCAGCTTTTATAAATGATGCTTTGATTACAAATGGAAATTACAACTCAAGGAGATAGTATGAGAATTCGTAGTTTCTCTCTGTTTTCGCTCTTTTTTTTTAATGAACGAATACTACTCTTTTATATTATTACCAAAGTTTTCTCCGCAACATCACCTTTATCCAACAGGTTAGCCTTTTTGTATTCTTCAATATAACTTTGTGACCAAGCCACCACCTCACTCAACAGTCAACACCATACTGAAAGACTCATGAATTGCCTGGTTTCTATGAAACCAAGTCCTTCATAATACTACACACTCCTGTCCCATGAAAAATCTATAAAAAAAGGGAAGTTTCCTACCCACTCTTACACAACAGGCACCTAGTATCCACATCGACCATTGTTGGAATCCACTCGTGACTCGTTCTCCAAATAAACAATTTAATCTTCAAGGGAATTTCAATTCTCCAAAGAAATTTCTACCATGACACCCAGAAGTAGAAGGAGACAATCCCATATTACACCCCAGCCGATATCCACTCTTAACTGTATATATGCCACTTTGTTCATATTGCCATAACAAAAAGTTTGGACTGTGATTTACACTTACAGGGTGATATGTACTTTTCCGATCTTGGAAAATACATAAGAAGAATTTATGCTAGAGGTAGTATTTCAGAAATACATACGAAATTCGGAGGAACAGAAATAGAAAAAGAATTTAGGAGAAGATAGGTTCCGTGTTTTTGAAATATTCGATATCTTATTCACATATTGCCTCTGGCTATTTATTGGCCAGTTACAATATGTACACATCCATTAACAAGGAAATAACAAATAACAATAATGAGAGCTATTCTCACGCAACTACTAGCACGTTGGAACCGCTACACTGAATTAATGGGCCACTAATTAACAAGCTACTAACACTAATTGACAACCAAACTAACTGACACTGAAACCAACATTGACTAATTCAAATGCAATTAAAATACTTCCAATAACCTTCCAAGACTTGGTCATGCTCACGTGGGCTGCTTCATGCTTGAGGAGTAACACATGCAACACAATAACCCCATGCAAGCACGATTGCAATCCATGCAAGAGTGATCGTATCATTCCACCCTCCTTAGAGTGCCTTGTCCTCAAGGCAAAAATTATGGATACATCCAGGAGAAACGCCACCCACATTGCAACCTATCGCTCATACTTTTTCAATCGATCCATTTCCTCCCGGATCGAATACCGGCAACGGAACCACGACGTACCTTAGGTTTTGGGTCATTTTCAGAGCACGACTGGACACCAGTGAGTCTAGAAGCGGTCTCTCCGGTCTTGTTCGGAGACAATCTCAGTTCGACAACGACGTGTTGGGTGTTGTAACGGCTGTCGTGGAGATGCAGTAGATGGTGTGGAGTAGCTTGAAGACAGCGGACGCGACGACACGTGTGGGAATAGGCAGGATTTGGTGTTGGAATCGATCCAAGTCACGGACGGTCACCTGTAAGACTTGAAGTTGAACAATTTTTTTAACAAATTTCTGGTCATTAATTGTGCGGTGTGGAGTGATGTGAGTGGTGGTCGAGATTTGGGTTGGTGGAGGAATGGTGGAATAGCTCTCACTATTGTTATTTGTTATTTCCTTGTTAGTGGATGTGTACTGATTGTAACTGGCCTATAAATAGCTAGAGGCAATATGTGAATAAGATATCAAATATTTCAAAAACACATAACCTATTTTCTCCTGAATTCTTCTTCTATTTCTCTTCCTTGGAATTTCTTATGTATTTCAAGCTTGAAATACTACATTTATCCTAAATTCTCTTTATGTATTTTCTAGGATCGGAAAAGTACATAACAGTGGTATTAGAGCGGTTCGGTCCTATGGACACAAGTTTTCGTAACGGAATCTATGAAGTCCTAACTCTTCATGAGTCCAGCTTCGTCCAAATCCAAAATACCCTCCAAACCATTAAGGATGAACTCCAATCTTTATCTTTTTCTCAAACACAATTAGCCATCTATCTTCCGGTGTTTTTCGATGATACATATGTATCAAAAGAAGTTTTTATCGATTTTGATAAACTACCAATATTTGATGATTATGTATTTGAGAAAATCCCATATAAAAGCAATTCACATTTTGTGGATTGTTCTTACGAGTCACACATTTCCCTTACCACGCAATCAACCTCCCCGACCCTCTGCACCATGCTTGACCGCAGTAACACCCATCTGAAGTTATCCTTCCCTACTTTCGGCGATGATGACTCGTAGGGATGGATTTTCAAAGATGCACAATATGTTGATTTCAAGGACATACGATCAACCAAATTTGGAGACTCTCTTAGCTGTGGCGAATCCAACGAGTTGGAACTCCCGACAGACTTATTCGGAATTTATCCTTGTGGACAAGGATACTTTGGGGATGATGGAATGATATGTGCACATTTGCACGTGATCTTAGTTTGGTAGACTTGGTCAAGTTGTTATTAGTTAGTTATCATAATAAATTAGTTAGTGCATTAGTGGGAACCTTGATTTACGTTGAATATGGCCATCATGTTGTTATGCAACCGTTATTTAGTTAATTTCCTTTTTTTCTGCAAGAGTTGTTTTATTTTTTAGCTTAGTGATGTAATGTTCAGAAGCCTATAAATGGCTCAGAATTAATGAAATAAAATCATCGAATATTTAGCCTTGTATCTCTATGATTCTCCTATTATTCAATATGAGCCCAGCCCAATATGAGCGATTCCAAAAAGATGCGATAAATATTTATATTATTTAATTAAACTTTAACACTTTACAATATTTAATTTAGATAAATAGGTGAGATAAGATTGATTTGCATGCCTTTGTATTGCTTGGATTAAAAGATTAGGTTGTTGATATTATTGCCACTTATAAAAGAAGAAGATCTGATTCTAAAAATAATATGATTATATATATATAAATTGGGTATGTTAATAATTTAAGATAAATAGCGATTCCAACAGCACAGATGGATAAGATAAATAGATGCGATAAATATTTATATTATTTAATTAAACTTTAACACTTTACAATATTTAATTTAGATAAATAGGTGAGATAAGATTGATTTGCATGCCTTTGTATTGCTTGGATTAAAAGATTAGGTTGTTGATATTATTGCCACTTATAGAAGAAGAAGATTTGATTCTAAAAATAATATGATTATATATATATAAATTGGGTATGTTAATAATTTAAGAGGGTTTATAAATAAATGTACTATTAGTATTATGATGGGTGATTATAGTAATGATTTATTTTTAAATTTTACACATAAATATAGTCATTTATGTAAACCACCATCTATTTATCCTTCATTATATAAATATTTATCGCATCTATTTACCAAAAAGATTATTCAATATGAGCCCAGCCCAATAGCCCAAATAAAAAACGAGTCGGGTAAAAAATTATCGTTCCTCATCCACATCCACATCCACAAACAAGGATATAAAAAAGTGAGTGTTGTGAGACTTGAGAGCTCTCACTCATCCACTCACTCTTCTATGGCTCTAACCATAGGCAACACCGCAGGTGGAGGCAGACTCCACTACACTAACCCCACCACAGTCCCACTACGCCGCCGCTGCCGCTGCCACGTAATACTCTTCCCCTCAACCAGCACAACTCAAACTCAAGCCCTAGCTCGAGCCCGGACTCTCCACGTGGCCTCGGCTGCCAAGAAATTCTCCTCTAAAACCGGACGCTTCGACAACAAGAACCGGAGGAGCAACACCACCACCACAGAAGAAGAGAAAGACGATCAGCAGCAGAATCGGACGGTGGGGATTGGAGAGGGGAGTGTTGGTCAGATTGAGATTGAGAATGCAGTTGTTGATGGGTTTGTGATTTCGGATCTTCCGGGTTTGCAACCTGACTTCTGGGAGGGTCCGCAGTGGGACGGTTTCGGGTTCTTTCTTCAATACATGTGGGCTTTTGGCATCGTTTTCGCGGTATATATACATATATATATATATATATTTTTTTCTTTGATAAATATGTTTATTTTGTAGTAATATATAATGCTACTTAATGATTTTAGATAAAATGAATTGAAGTTCATGAACATGATTTCGATTTTTGAAGCATATGATTATGTGGTAACATAATTTCTTGGCTCCTGTGAACGTATTTGGATATATAATATGATAGAAAGAAAAGCTTGTAAAATTGGGGAAATTAAGAAAATTCAGTTGAAATCTGTGATTTTATAATAAACCTGATATATTATATGGTTTATATCATTGGATTGGTGAATATTTTGGTGTGTCTTCAACTGACGTTTTGTTTTTAAAACAGCTAATTGCGTGCGGGATTGCGGTGGCTACATATAATGAAGGGGCAACTGATTTCAAGGACACACCTGCATACAAAGAGTCCATCCAATCTCAAGAGTTTTTAGAAGAACCTGATGCATCCAAACCTGATGTCTTCGAGTCCAACCCAACTGAGGTAGCCCCTAGTTTGGAATAGTTGCTTAAAAATGAATGCAGAAATGATATAGTTCTAGGCAAAAGGAAAAATTCTACACAAGACATTGGCCTCAGCCTATAAGGTAATGTTTGTACTACGTATTCCCGAAAATGTATCGTAATATTTTGTGGCATGATGATACAGAGAAATTTATAATTGTGCATTTTGTGACAAGCAAATTGTGTATATGTTCCATAAGTTTGGTCTCTGCTGTTTTCACATGATTGTGTTTGTAACAAAGTTTTATCGTTTCTGCCCCCCTACATTTTAGATGAGCATAGCATTCTTGAAACAGAAAACCGCTGAGAATCTTCGGAGGAACTATCTTGTAGAGAGGAATTTTTTTTTTGATACATGCTTACTCTTAGGGAAATCTAAATACATATCAAGTAGATAGATTTTCATAAAAGATGAATTTGTTGTGTAAGAATGCTTTGTATAGCCCTGTTTTATGATTAGAGAGCATTGATACAATTAGGTGCATCAGCTGTATGGATTATAAATTTAGTACTGATAACATCTGTTCCTGCCTGACTATCATATTGCATTTGTTTATAGAGGGCCGGGGCAGGACAAATCCCTGGATAATTCATGTTTGTTTTCACTATATGCTCTTCCAAAAAAGATAGATCATAGGAAGTTAATAAAATCGAAATACATGTTAATATAGCAAACGAAGCTGAATTGACTGAAAATTATTTATTTTAACGTTCCTAAATACTAGATAAATAACCAGGCATATCATAAGCTCCTATGAATGATGGCTTTCTGCTATATTTAGATTCAATATATAGTAAATAGAATTGCTGCCGCAGCTGCAACAATTGCCAATCCGCCTTTTGTCTTACACTTGATACCAGCACTCTGCCCGAGTCCAAATCCCATTATGCCGGATCTTGGTGCCACTGGAATCACCGTAGGAGATGCTAAAATACCAAAAAGAATAGAAATGGGGAGTTACAACAAAGTAGGTCAAGGAGAAAAGGAAGAAAAGCTTATGGGAGATTAGAGATTAGAAACTTGATAGTTAACAGTTTTAGACATCATGTTGTCGAATTTCAATCTCTCTCTTAATATGCTGCAGTAGTTCTAACTGATGGGTGCTCTAGCAGAGATTTCATATAATTATAACAGTATTAAAGGGGTTGTAACTAGTTAGAGGTCAGATGATTAAGCATACCAGCAACAATTGAGTTGTTGTGTGTCCCTAGGGGAACATGATGATCAGAACCATTAGAACCAGGAGGCACAGCTACCCCTTCAATAAAACCATAAAATCTTAGGTTAAACAAGAGTTGAAGCACACGGTAAGAAAATATTCTTTTCGGTTAGAGTTGTAGAAAAAGACAATTTGAATGAATTTGATTGGTTGTGTTGCATCTTATATCTTGAAAGATGTTTTTTTTAAGCTATTACCAGTAGTAAGACTCTCTTAATGTATACCTCTAATGTTCTTATGTTCATAAATACGTAATTTTAACTTAGTTTAGAGGTATAGGAACTAAGGAAAAAAAAAAATGTAAACATTGGGATGATACTGATACCTGGACAAGCAGAGACATCAGCTTGAAGATTGCAAAGAACAGGAAGCTGTAGGGCTAATGTGGTGTTAATAGGCATATTACTCAAGCTTGTGCCATTGAGCAAGAGGCATAGACAAGCTGGTTGCTTGCCGTAGACTCGTTTGAGATTGACACAACACATATCAGCCGGTAACTGCACTCTCCCCTGCACATATGGTGCACACGGAGACAATGGCAGTAGTCGTGACACACAGTCAGTCAAGGTTGGACCAGGCGTGGAGGGGTCTTGAGAAAAGGCAACTTGAGGATATGCAGTGAGGAGGAGAATGATCAAAGAGGTTATAGCAATGAAAGGGAGTGAGTGAAGAGAGGCCATGGTCAATATTGGTCAAAGGTGAGTTGAGTTGTTGAGTGGATAAATTAGAGTTATGGAGGAGTGTTATTATAAACGGAAAGTGCATCTCGGGGTGTGAGTTGTTAGTTACATGCTTGGTGTGTGTTTTTCTTCATGCATTTCTTGTTCACTGTATCTCTCATTCACTCTCTGTTAGATAACCAAACCGCTGTACTTACTAGCTGGAACAGTTTGCCATGAACTGGAATTCATGTTTAGAAGAGACCTTAGCAAATGTTGAAAACAATGCAGTAGAAACTATTAACAAGAATAATCATATGTTTATATATTTAGTATATGTTATGCATGTGTTTAATAATTAGTAAAAGTTTTAATATAGAAAATGGGTGATTATCAGTTTGGTCCCGTTTTATCAATTCATCGGTTATATTAAACAATGTTTGCATGTATGTATTGTGTGGTTCCTAAGGGCATGTTTGACATGCCGTACTGGACTGCATTGTATAGGATTACACTAGATAGTATTGGACGATATTGGATTGAATTTAGTACTCTACCTTGTTTGGTGTTCGGAACCTCCCCAAAACACCTCGATCCCCCATTTCCTCCAAATGAGATTTTGGGTGGGGGTAGGTTTGGTAGGGGAATGGGGGAGGTAGTGGGGGGATTTTCCCCACTCCATTCCTACAACCCAAATGATGTGGTAAGTGAGTTGTCATTACTATACTAATACAAATCAGATGATATAGTGAATTATATGGTAATAATAATCACTTGTCACATTATTTGAGTTCAGTGGTTGATACATCCCTGGCTGTAGGCCTGTAGCCCATCCAATATTTTTTTTAAAATTAAAATAAAACTATTCATATTTTCCACTTTTAATATTGTTAATTATTATTAGTTAACACATTGCTCCTAAGCTTTTTCCATTATTCAATTAGCTTTCTAAACTAAAAAATATTAACAAGTAAATGAGACTCGTGTGACGAGATGATGCTAGTTCGGTGGTATACCCTCACATTTACACAACGAGGTTATGGGTTCGAGTCTTCCTTTTTCTAAAAAAACATCGAATTTATGTAAGAAATTAAAACTTCTATTATATACTTTAAAAATATTTAATTGATGAGATAAGAATGTCATAATAATAGACCCGTATATTAGACATGCTTTTTCTTTCCGAGAGCTACAATTTTAAAGTATTTAATTTTAATTTTTATTTGTCAATTTTGGATTTTAAAGTAAATAGTTGAATTAAACTTGTTTTGAAAGATTTGATATTAATTTATCAATTTCAACTGTTTATATTTTATTTTAATCGGTGAAAATTCTCTCATATGGACAAAATTTACCATTAAAATAAAAATAGTATTTAAATCTTAAATAGTATGACAGTTTTACCAATAATTTTTTTTTTCTAGGCAGTCTAATCTGAAAAAAGTTTTTTGTTTCTCCGTTGTTTATGTTGGTTTTTAGGCTGTAGAGCATTAATGAAAAAAACACAAAAAGATACGGAAAAAAAACATGCATGCAGTATACGAGAAGATGCTTCCAAAGTATTGAATTTCGAAATATTAAAGCGTAAAAAATATCTATTATTGAAGATGAGTCAATAATATCACCATTTCTATTCATTGGAAGTCAAATTCAGCACACACATATATGTATGTATACATACATGGATCATAAGGAAGTTGGGTGTTTATCGGTATATGTAACATTGTAACTTAATGTGGAATTAAGTTTCAAGAACTACTTGATGAAGTACACTCGGAGGAAGTGAATGGGCTTCTTATATTATAATAGAGGAAATATGGGGTTTTAGCATTTTTTTGAGTTGGTATCTCATGTGAGGCATCACTTTAATAAGTTAAGTTTAAAAGATACCAAAGTGACTTTCAAAAATGTCCTTATTGTACACATTTTAAAATTATTTGTTTGACTTTAACTTTTGGAAGACATTATAAAGTTGTCTGAGATCTACTTCTCTCTCTAACTATCTTAAAGTGGAAAACTGTGTAAACTGAAATTTATGTTCATCTTTTTTTGCAACGAGTTCGACGTTCATATAGTTATATAAGATCAATCATCTTATCAGTTTCCTATCTCAGTTTCCACTTTGCCTCTCATTGTTTGAATATCAAAATTCACACAATGAGAGGCAAAGTGGAAACAGAGATAGGAAACCAATGTAGAGCGTTCATGCAAATTCGAAAAATGTAAATACTGAGCCATTGCAATTTAAAAGCAGAATCAACGAAACTCTAGGCTAAATATAATGATGGCTCTCGCATCGCAAGTGGATTTGCAATTGAATGATTTTACTTTGTTCCGAGACTTTTGAATAGGGTCCCCGAGTCTTTTATAACATGTCCTGAAACTTTGTATAAGCTTTCCGAGACTTTTGAATAGGGTCCCGAGGCTTTGTTCCGAGACTTTGTTCCGAGACTTTGTATAAGCTTTCCGAGACTTTGTTCCGAGACTTTTGAATTGGGTTCCGAGACTTTTGAATAGGGTTCCGAGACTTCGTATAAGCTTTCCGAGACGGACATACAAACACAAAGTCTTGGACAACATACAAAAGCCTCGAAAACTAAGTTACTGTTCATCATTTTCTCCACTCGAAAATTCCAACCCTCAGCAACTTTAACAATGGAAGATTCAAAATCGAAACCCAATTTGGGTTTTAAATTGAACAAAAAGCTTTGGGGGCGTTGCCCCCTGACCCCCCGCGAGCTAGGCGGGGAGCTCGACCCCCGAGTGTGTCAGCGTAGTGCAACTCTATTGCCGTTCGAGTGATTTCCAAGGTTTCAATGAGATTTTCTCTCTCTACTTCACAATTTTGTCACTGTAAACTGAATGAAAGAAATCTGATGTGGAACAACTGTTGGAGGTATTTTTGTCCGTTCACCATAATATGTGCATTTTAAACATAAGTTATTAAAACTAGAGGTGTCCACGGTTTGGTTAAACCGGTGGTTAAAAACCGAAACTGAAATTGGAAAACCGAAACCGAACCGAAACCGAAACCGGTTGGAGCCGGTTCGGTTTCGGTTTGGCCTTGCGAAAAACCGACCAAAACGGGCCAAAAACCGACCAAAACCGGATGAAACCGCCAGAAACCGGCGGTTAAAACCGGCGGTTTAACCGCCGGTTTACAATTAAAAAAAAAATAAAAAAAAATATGAACCAATTACAAGACGACACATGTCCTTCAATTTGAAAAAAATTAACAAAATTTGACCGTTGGTTGGACCGTTGGACACCAACGGTTAAAAAGTTTAAAAAATATATATATATATATGTCACCCAATGAGAAGCCGACACGTGTCAACTTAATTGTGAAAAAAATTAAAAATGTGACCGTTCTGAGTTCTGTCTTCCTCCAACGGCTCCAAGGCTCCAACGGCCAAAATATTTTTTTGCCCTTATTTTAATTTAATTGCAAATATGCCCCTCAACCTAAATTCTATAAATACCACCTCATATTTCATTTTTTTTTTCACACTTCAATACTTCATTCTTCTATCATCCTCTCTCAAATCTCAATCTAAAATTTCCAATTCTCTCTACATTCAACATTTTTATTTTATTTTCATTTCTCATATAAATTAATAAATATATATTTCTTTTATTTTTTACAAGCATTTGTTATATTTACTTACAATTATCAATTTTTTTACTATTAGTATTTAATTATTTATAATTTATTTTTTAATGGCAAGTGGGGGAGACGATTCAAGTCTAAGAAATTTGTACAGAGGAAAGGGTCCATTGCAAGATTTGTTGGAACACGAAGGTGATGACGTCAATTACAATGACCGAATTTACCACGAATTCCTTCAAAGAGAATTTGGATCCGATCTCTCTCCTAATTCTAACCCCCCTCTAATAATTTGTGAGCCAAATCTCAATACCCCCACTAGTAATGAAAATATATCTACCCCTTCTACCATGCCACCCTCTTCAGATGATTTTTATGCAGGTGGAGAAGAAAAGCCGTTGAAGTCCGATTTGTTCAAAAGCCATATGAAGAAAACTGAGTTAGATGACGGAACGATCAAAATCAAGTGCAACTACTGCCCCAAAACATACAAGACCAGTAAAAACTTCGGATATGGCACGTATTGGGCTCATATTAGAAAAAATCATCCGTCCGAAATGGTGAAGGCTAGTAACCAAGCCCAAATCTCCAGGTACGGAACTCCTAACAATCAATTATTTCATTATACGTCTGAAAAAAATAAAGAACAATTAGCAGTAATGGTTGCAGTAGAACACTTACCTTTTAGTTTTGGTGAGAAAGTTAGTTTTGTTAATTATTGTCAAAATGCATTAAATCCTACAATGCAACGTGTTCCTAGAGTCACTCTCACACGTGCACTGTTTTCCATTTACAAAAAAGAAAAACACAAATTGAAATCATTTTTTTATCAATTTGAAGGTCGCGTTTCCGTATGTGCCGACATATGGACCAACAACTTTGGTAGCCACCATTACATAGGTGTGACATGTCATTATATTGATAATGATTGGGTCATGCAAAAAAGAATTATTGCATTTCGTGTTTTCGATGAATCACATACAGCTGTAAATATTTTTCGACACCTTAAAATTATTTTTGAAGAGTTTCATATCCAAAACAAAATTTTTGCAATTGGTTTTGATAATGCTGCAAGCAATACCGCATCTATTCCTATGTTAAAGGAATTGTGCAATCCTTATTTTACGGGTAAATTATTTCATCAAAGATGTGCATGCCATGTTTTAAATTTGTGTGTTCAAGCTGGATTACAAATTCTTTCTGTTTATAATTAGACCAATTAGAGATAATATTAACTATATCTGGAAGCATAACAAAATTCAGAAACAATGGTTGAGATTTTGCTCTCAAAATAATAGGCGTCCCATTAAATTTTCTCGGGATATTAGTACTCGTTGGAATTCTACTTATAAGTTGCTTAGTGAAAGTGTTGAATATAATGAATTATTAGTTTCTTTTATTACTTATAATGTTTCTTCAATTTCTCTTCAATTGAAGCATTGGGATGTATGTATAAAAATTCTTGAATTGTTACGTGTTTTTAATGATGCTACCAATGCTTTATCTGGTGTTTACTATCCCACTACTCATTTATTTCTTATTCAAAGTGTTAATATTGCCGGTGCAATCAGTGAGTGTGAATTAGATATTCAATTGAGTCAATGTGTTGCTGCAATGAAAACAAAATGGCTAAATTATTATGAGGAGATTCCAATTATTTACTTGCTTGCATCATGTTTTGATCCACGCTTTAAATTAGAACGTTTACAGGATTATTTAACTCATTACTATAATAGTTTAGGAATAGAAGTTGATATTCTTAATTATTGTAATTCTGTTAAGACTTTGCTATATGAATTATATGATGAATATCGTAAAATATATGGTCCGTCTTTGAACATTTTGGTTTCACAACCACAACCCACATCTGATTGTACTACTTCTTCCTCAAGATTTAAATTAAAGGGTTTATGGGATCGATTGTTTTCCGATAGAGCCAAAAAATTACGAACATCTTCTTCATCCTCAGCTGGCTCGATTTCTGAGCTTGACCGGTATTTACAAACCAATCATGAATTTTTAGAAGATAGTGAATTTAGTATCCAGGTTTGGTGGAAGGATCATGAAAAAGTATTTCCAATTTTAGCTATTATTGCCAAACAAATTCTTGGAACGCCGGTTTCTACTGTTGCTATGGAACAAGAATTTAGTGCAGGTGGAAATATTTTGGAACCAAGACGGTCGGTTCTGTGTCCACAATCACTTGAAGCCCAAACGTGTGTTGATGATTGGACAAAGGCAAAATTCAGACAACAAGAACTCGAGCCGGAGATAGTGAATGATTTCTTTGAAGATGACCAAACCACGGGAACAGAAGGCAACGAATAGAATCCATTCCAACTTCCAACCTCCAACACCGAGCATCTAATTAAAGGTAAAAGAACTACGTAGCCTTTGATTCCTCTACATTGGTGGAGGATACGTAGACAACTTAATTGTGGTCAAAATTAAGTGCAAGGCCAATATATATATATATATATATATTATATATAATATATTATTATATATATAATATTTTATATATATATATATATATATATTCATTCAATTGTAAATTTTTATTTATTAATCAATGTCAATTTCTTTTAGTTTACACATTGATTGTAAAACACTTCAACAGTTCAATTGTATATTGAGATAATTGTAATATTTTATTGAATATTTAATATGAATATCGAATACAATAGAGTAATGGAGTGATAGACCTTATGTTATAAATGAAGTTTGATTACAAATAAAAATATTTGTGCAAATTTTTATATTTAAGCTTTATCAAATTTTAATTAGTATTAATTAGACTATAGTAGTATAGTTGTTATATGTTAAGTTTGATTAATTTGATATGTATTTGAAATTGAAAAAAAAGTTAAAATTTTTTCCAATTTTTTAAATGTATTTTGATATTTAAAAAATATATATAAACTTTGATATAAAAAAAAATTGATATAAAAAAAAAAATCGACCGAACCGAAACCGCCGGTTTTGCAACCGAAACCGAACTGAAACCGGGTAACCGCCGGTTAAAAACCGAACCAAAACCGAAAATTACAGGTTCTGTTCGGTTTGCCCTCTCCACGGAACCGGAACCGCCGGTTTCGAACCGAAACCGGCCCGGAACCGAACCGTGGACGAGTCTAATTAAAACAGTGACATTGTTGAAAAGTCATCTCCAAAAAATACCATTTAATTTTTGGACTATATTATAATATAGAGTGTTGTCCCCCAAATGAATTACCACCAATTTTCACACACATATATATATATATATATATATATATATATATATATGTATAAAATTTTGTTTGGAGGGTTTATTTTACTAAAACAAAAAACTTAATGGATCTAAAGTGAAACAATTTCAAAATAAAAAATAAAAAATTCAATGATAAACTTATAATATTTAAAAATGAAATCATTTATGTATACATCCACTTATGAAATTAAAGTAATATCATGATCAAAGTTGATTGATTTTTCGAAAAGATATACAAATGATGTCATCGAAAATATATATATATTATTATTTGCATGCCGGGCGCATATGATATGCTGGTCCTGTTAAGGTGATCTCTGTAAATAGATTATAGAAGAAGCACGTAACGAACAAATCTGCTATCCCTATCAAATTTCAACATATTTATTATATATATAATTATTATGCCATCACATGCCCTATCACCATCAATTCGCTGCAAAAAGATGTGATTTCTCAATCAAAATCAAAATATATGGTCCAATTTCTGTCAACAAAATCTGCTCCTTAATTAATTTGTAGGCAACCCCACCCAGACTTATAATAATAAGCTAAGTCATCAATTCCATGCTCATCTAACTTTATTATTTTAGTGTTGGATTGTTGGGTAAGTTGAAAGTAAAACACACTTTGCTTCTTCGAGCAACAAATTGAGTTCTTATAGCAATAATGCCACCACATGAGCTGGTTAGTTACTCTCTTTCACTTTGTGTTTCTCATGATCATCAAATGATTATATGAAACAGGATGTATGATAAATTGGGTTTTAGTTTTGGTGTCAGGAACAGGAAGTGAGTTTAGCAGCTGATTTAAGATGTGCAAACTGCCGAGACAAGGTGGCCGATGCAATTTCAAGACTTGCTGGTATGTTTTCAAGACTCACATAGACCTACGTATCCAAAATCAACTTTTAATTTTTCTTCTGGAACCAGAAAATCGCATCAGGGGCTGTTTTTCATATTCTTGACTAACTGTTTTAGATTTTCCGAAAATCATCAAAGTATCTTTGTAAAGAAAAACAGAAAAACTTCATTCAACGCTTGAATGGCATTGTCTCATATAAGTAGTGCAATGCAATGCAGATGTGGAGTGTATGGAGGGTGCAGTTGTCGAAGAAGAAAGTGATTCTTACGGTTACTAGTGAAGAAATGTCAAGAAAAGCTGCTGCTGCTGCCTATAAACACGATAACCTACCTCGCATCGCAAGGCCTTAAGATGGAACTACTGTGTGTGTGGCTCACAAATTAATTTTAGGTCCATTTGGGATTAATTTAATTAATTGTGCTACATTATATAAACTGCATGGATGATATACATACATATATATATATATATATATATATATATGATCTTGTTCATAATCAATGCAATCTACAGTTTTTTTGAGTTGAGGAGATGGATTTCAATTCCTGGTTGAAGCAGCTGAAAGAGTTGGATTTCATTTGTGTGCCCTCGGTCCATATTCATCCTCCTTTTAATTTGTACAAGATGGATTTGTGATTTGTGAATATAAATTTCCTTATCTCCTTTGCTGCCAACTTGGGCATTCTGGTGCGGGTATTATTCCCTCTTAAAAACATGACATGTGTCCTACAAAGATATCATGGTTGTTTTTGTTTTGCTATTGACACGTGGTGTGAATTTATTGGTCTGCAGAGAGTAGACTGTCCTAATTATCAGCTTCTCTAGGTGAGCTATAGCTGTCTTCGTCCTTAGTTTTGGTGATTGTGGTATTGTTAGAAAACGAATAACAAAATTTATTTGTGATTGTTGTTGCATGTTTTAATTTCTACCTTGCTCTCCTTTTGCCCTAACAATTTTGTATCATATATAGCTGGATGACATGGCAAATTAAATTAGATATTTTATATTCATTTCTAATGATATGATATTGTGGTCACCTTAATTGTATTTATCTCCGGTAAAGTTGCTTACGTGACAACATCACAATGGGTTTTTCTATTTTATTAATATGCTCACAAGTTACCTTTATCATATAGCCAAATGGAGGTTTTTCTATTGTAATTAATATGCTCACAAACATATATGTCAAAAAGAAGAGGGAGAGAGAATTTTGCCAACTATTTTATCTTCCCCTTTTAGCTCTCTTTTTTCACCAATTAAGAGAACAATCAGTATATACACAAAAAAGGATGCTTTAAAGTTTGATATAAGGAATTTGCCTCCAGCTACAACCAACAAAAGGATGCTCTCTCTACAGTCTACACATGATAAAGGGAATGCAAACAAGTCAAGAATAATGGGCTATCTACGCTACGCTACCTTGTATATACATATACATATTTGCATTCTCATTGATTATTATCTTAATTAGTAGAAATATATATATATATATATAGAGAGAGAGAGAGAGAGAGAGAGAGAGAGAGAGAGAGAGAGAGAGAGAATCGGATTCTAAGAAGAAAAGAAGAATTTTCTCTTGATCATTCTTATATTCTCGATCAATGTATGATGCACCATTACCTTTTTAACATCTATACTTTTCTTTGGTCCATTCAAACATTGATCTGGATTCTGATCGAACCCTCCATTGACAGAAAAGCCAAGCCACCATTTGGAGCAATTTGTTATTATATATATTCACAACAATAAATTGAGCTTTCTTTGCAGTTGTACGTAGCTCTGTGAAAAAGAAATTATAATGCAGTTTTATTGCATGGTGATGAGAATCAACATCGACTGCAATGGCTGTTACAGAAAAGTAAGGAGAGCCCTTCTTAATATGCAAGGTAAGGTTTTCTAAAATGCCGTTTTCCGTTTTACAAATCCAAAATCAGATCAAACAAAGAACACGTTCAATATTGTCTTATTCCAATAGACAAAATTTTATTTTTTTGTTTCATAGAAGTTGTTTGAAATATATACTGTTGTCTGTGATGGTGATTAGAGTTGGAGACACATTCGATAGAGAAGAAGCAATGCAGAGTGAGTGTTTGTGGAAAATTCATCCCCCAGGATGTGGCCATCAAAATAAGAAAGAAAACAAATCGAAGAGTAGAGATATTGGAAATACAAGAGTTCAGCAACAACAACGACGACGAAAATCATCATAATGAAAACCAACAGGAAAATCATCATCAAGAACAAGATCATCATCAGCATCAGGGACCGTACATCTGTTCCTGCAATTACCCATCAAACCATCACCAATTCGCAACTTCTGTAACGTGAGACAAGAATTAATAGACAATCATGAATAGTTGTCTCCTGACTCCTGACTCCTCTCATGTGAATTATATTGTATATACAATATTTGATTAATTTGTTACTCTTATATATGTATAGATAGTTCTCAACTTCTCGTTATGTCAGATATTAATTAAAGTTCCTTTTTATTTTTTACCTTATAAACTCGTATTGGATCTATATTTAGCTTAACTCTTAATTAAAACAAAAATATCTTACAATAATGAGCTTTAATAAATAAAGGGATATTAGGATTTTAGTCCCTCTAGTTAGCGTTAATCCGGGTTTGGTCCACTAATTCTTGGAATTACTAACTTTAGTCCACTGGTTCTCTGACAATACCTATTCCAGTCCCTACAGTCCAATTCCGTTAGATTTCCGTTGACTTCCGTTAGGTTAACAAGGGCTAAAATTAGATTTTCGTTAACTTTAGTCCACTAGTTTTTTGAATTTACTAACTTTAATCCACTAGTTTTTGGAATTTACTAACTTTAGTCCACTGGTTCTCTGACTTTCGTTGACTTAACGGAAACTGTTATAGAAGGACTAAAGTTAGTAATTTCAAAAACTAGTGGACCAAACCCAGATTAACGCTGAATATAGGGACTAAAATCATAATAACCCATAAATAAATAAAGTCAGTTCATGTCAGCAATTTATTTTTTCTGACTATAGATCTCCATATTGAAAGAATCAAATGCTCGATTTTTCTCCTTCTCTCCACTACCAAAATTTTTAAAGTAACGCTATACTAGTCCAAAAAATTAGTCTAACAATCAATACAGATTATATATCAAGCAATTTGTTTTTACCATATCGTTCATAACATACGGTAAGGACAAGGGTGTCAAACTGTCGATATATATTGTACCCCGTAAATATCATATGTACACCATATTTTATTAAAACTTTTAAAAACAAAAATATCCCAACATAAACCGAAAAATAATGATAAATTACTTTAATTAAAAATATAAATACTATGTATACCCATTGATTACACTCATTTTATTTTTAAATAGATTAAACTCTTTTTTTAAAAATATAGTATGACCCTGATTAAACCCTAATTCTATTCTAAGTATTAAAATTTCTTATGAAATACATGATTATATATATAGAAAAAGAATTTTTTAGAAGATTCTGATCATGTAAATGTATGTAAATCTTTAAATTTTATTTTGTACATTTTGTAATCGTTTTTTTATGTCTATTATGTTCAATTATGAACCCTATCGATAAGCGAAAAGTGAAGTGTACTTTTATTTTTTATTTCTGTTAAATAATCATGCATAGATCAATGTTCATTCATGAGACCTTTTATATTATTATTTTAAAAAAATCAAGTATGTTGTTATTTGGCCAATGATAGCTTGTTAATCGGTAGAAAGTTGGAACAATGATCGAAAAAGAAATTATGTTGTTTGTTGTAACAATTTTTTGAAAAAATAATAGCGATTCCCATTTATATTCAAAAGAATTATAATGAATTTTGTTTATTCATTTTCAACTAACACGATGATGTAAGGATTAAATTGGGAGTATTAATAATTTAAGAGAATTTACAAATTAAATGTGTTAAAAATTATTATATTCATTTTAATAAGGATCATAATGACAATAGAATGGGTGTTTATAAGTTATAATTAAGAGACAATACCCCTTTTTAACCATATAAAGGGGTTTTCTGTTTTTATCATGAATCAATGTTTTGATTGTTTTTATAAACTTTTTTCTTAAACCGACAAAATTACTCTCAACCTTATTTTATTATTTTTGTTTCTTCTTTCTTTTTCCAATCTGAATTTTTTTATATTTAGCCTCCAATAGAATAGGAGGTCTGCGTGACCTCCATGTCTGTGTGACCTCCAATGGAGGTCACGCAGACCTCCATTGGAGGTTGTACATGCCTTCATTTTTTTTAAAAAGTATTTTTTATTTCAAAAATTCATTAAGGGCAGTTTCGTCTAAAAAGTGGTTTGTTTGATAAAACAATCAAACTATTGAAAACTGGCAAATTTAGAAACTACTCTAACTTTAAGGCTATTTATGGAATTGACCCTTCTATTAATGGTTTAATTTTCAAATTTTAGATATGAGTGTATTTTTAAAATGAGTGTGTAAATTATATTCATGGGTGGTAATATCGACACCTAAACATTAATCATTTGTGTTGATTTTTAAACTTTTTTTTGGTTATTTGTTTTTTTAGCAATATTAAAATTCTAATTAGTCTAGGATTGCCCTAGACTAGATGTGTCAAATGGGTCAAGTTAGCTAGTACATACATATGGCCTAATATGGGTTTGGACGGCCACTGAACTGCATTTTAACTTGAGTAGCGATATTTGTACCTCTAAAAAATTGTATATGCACCCTTTTTCGTATGTAAATCCCATTAATTTTTTTAAGCATTATAACTCGGGAGTACAGCCAAATGTTATCAAATATGTCATTTCTTTTAAGTTTTGAGAAATTAATAAGTTTAAATTAACTAAATAAAATGACTAATTGGCGCTAGACCCCCCTGAATTTTACACAAAGTTGCAACTTGTCCCCTAAATGTTTTTTTTAGGCGTTAAACCTCTCGACTTGTTGGAAATTGACAGAGAGTGACGAAATAGGGACAGAACCCCTTTATACTTAGGGGGTATGTTGCAACAGTTTCTACCAATTTCCAACAATTCGATGGGTTTAACGCCAAAAAAACATTTAGGGGGTATGTTGTAACTTTTCGTACAATTCAGGGGGGTTCAAGCGCCAATTAGTCAAATAAAAAATGAAAAACATGGAGGGATTGTCCTTGGACTTAATCAGGTGGCAAGTTGGCAGCATTCTTCAACTTCAAACATTTGTTTTTAAATTTTTTTTTAATGTTAATTTAGTTATTTAATTTTTTTTTACGGTTTAAGTTTCTGATAATAAATAATTTATATTGTAAAGTTGTAACAAAGCAGTATAACAATTTTGGTTTTTCTAACTGTTTATAATTTTTTTAAATGCTCATTATATTAACAATTTTATTAATATGATATAAGACATGTATTTAAAATTATTTGAATTGAACTTTTAAAAAAATATTACTTTTCACGTCCTGTAGTGGCACTGTTCACAGGTGATACGTGCACTGTTCATGGTACTGTAGTGACTGTTTACGGGTGAGGGCACTGTTCACAGGTGATACGTGCACTGTTCATGGTACTGTAGTGACTGTTTACGGGTGAGGGCACTGTTCACTAGTGATGTCACTATTCACGGCACTGGAGCGGACTGTTCACGACACTGTAGCGACACTTTTCACAAAAATTCTTTTTTGGCTCTTCTAGGTTTAGGGTTTTGCATGTGCATGACAGTTAGGGTTTAGGTTTTCCGGTTGTGGTTTTAAATGGTTTCTAACTCCATGGATCCGATGAGAATAGAGGCTTCTTTGTATGTTACTTCTTCGGTGGGGTCAAGTGTTGTTCCTTCAAGGCCGTATGTCTCTTTGCGTCCCTATGGTGGTGAGGAGGTTTATGGATGGGCTGATCCGCTGGTGGGAAGTTCCTCATTGTCCGTTAGGGGTTTTTTGCCTCGATGTAATGCTGTTGTTGGCATGGTGGATTCGCTTGTGGGTGGTTCCTTGCCTATGTCATCTATTATGGGCTCTTCTTTTACGGATCTTTTAAAGGCTACCCCGATTCATGTGGATAATGTTTCCGGTCCTTCAATTCTTTTGAAAAAGGGTGGTTATGTGGTTGTTCGGGTTGATCCCTCTACTTATAAGTCTAGATTGTAGGTTTGTAAGTTTTCTCTCATTGGTCGGGTTGTCCTTTCTAGTGGTGAGAAACCTTGGAAGTTAGTTGATCTTAAAAACAAGCTACAGTCTGTTTGGAAGCTGAATTCTGTTTGGAGGCTGATTTCTTTAGGTAAGGGATACTTTCAGATTATGTTGAATTCAGATGCTGACAAGAATATGGTTTGGAGTTTGGGATCTCTTAATCTCAAACCAGGTGTTTAACGGCTTTAGCCTTGGATTTTGAATTTTAACCCGGCATTACAAAAGTCTTCAAATGCTCAGGTTGGGTCCGTTTTATGATCTGTCATGGGAATACTGGCATCCGAAGATTATTTTCGATTTAGCTAGAGGGATCGGAGTGCCTTTACGGCTGGACATGGCTACTATGGAGGGTGATTTTGGACATTTAACGCGTGTTCTGGTGGATATTGATGTGTCTACTGTGCCTCCATCTTCTTTGCTTCTTGAGAGGGATGCTTCTCATAGTTCTTTCATTTCAGTGGAATATGAGAATCTCCCGGCTTTCTGTTCTATTTGTTCCTCCATTGGTCATTTTCCCAATGCTTGTCGTTGGAACAAGTCCGGCAAGGGGATTCTGGTTAGTTTTAGTAAGTCCGATTCAGATAGAGATGGGCCGACCAAGATTGTCACTGATGAGGGGTTTCAGGTTCCCCGAAATTGTGCTCCTAAAATGGTTTTTCATCCTATTTCTAGTCCTCGGATGGAAGTTCAGGTTTCTAATGTCTTTGCCGCTATTCAGCAGGATTTATGGTCTCTAGATTTAGATGTAGTTCATTCTACGGTAGATTCAGATCCGATTTTGAGTATGGTTTCTTCTACTAGTCTAGTTGCTTCGCCAAGTTTCACTTCTTTGATGGTTCCTACTACTTCGGTGGTGGCTGCTCAGGTTTGTCGGTCCCAGCATGGGGAGGCAGAGTGATGATTCTCTTATTGATGTTTTGGTAGCTTCTCCAGATCCGGTTGGTTCGGCTATTTTCTCTGATTCTGTTTCTTTGACGGCTTCGCGTGAGCAGCAGTCTAGGAGTATTAACGCAATCCCGATAGTTTCTAGATCCTCAGCAGTAGTCCCGGTTTCTAATGCCTTGGTGGTTCATGACTCTCCTATGGATATTGGTAGGGGTGGGCACAAAACCGGCCAACCGAACCGAACCGGTAAACCGAACCGATCTAATCGGTTTTTTTTACCGATTTTGGTTGGCTGGCCGGTTTATTTCGGTTGATAATTTCAGAAAACCGACAGGTTCAGTTTTTTTCCAGTTTGGCTCTCAATACCGGTAAACCGAACCGGTATTAACTATTAAGTATAATTTTTTTTTCATCTCACATTTTCACTCTGAGCAGATCAGCCCGTTGAACATCTCTTTGCCTAACCTAGCCCGCCGCACATCGCTCACTCAAAACTTCTCAGGTCTGATCTCCTCAACGCCGCGGCTGGACGTCAACCACCCTCAGGCCTCTACCTCTTCGCTCTCTCAGAGGTACAAAATCTATATTCATCTCATCTTCTTTTTTTTTGTCAAAATATAAACAAAATTTTTATTTCTCTTCTAATTCTCTCAGACCTAGCCCGCTGCCCACCGTAAGACCTCGCCGTCTGGGTCTCCTCGCCGACTAGGTCTCCTGATTTCGCAGTCTGTCAACGCTGTTGTCTGATCTCGCCGTCTCCTCAACACTGCCGCAGTCAACGACCTTCAACCTCTTTGTTCTCTCAGCTGGAATCTCAGGTAAAAAATCTAGATCCATCTCTTCAACCTCTTTTTATGTTGGTCGTGATCTTCTCTGTTGTCTAGGTTTAGTCATGTCTTTGCTATTGTTGACTTGTTGTTATGAAAGACAAAAATGAATCAAAATCCATTTTTTTTAAATATAAAATATAAAATCTGTAATTTGCTTTCATATATGAAAAAACTGGTATGATTTTGAATTTTTGATACCCAGTCAGTTGCTCCAGAGATGGCCAACCCCATAATGCGATGTTATATGAAAGATTGAGTTTGATGTTATGTACTTACATATGTTACTTATTGAGATTGAGCTGGAATCAAGATAATAATTATAGTCTATATATAGTTGAACTTAATTAGTCCACTTGTGAGAATTGCTGAGCTAAAAGTTAATCTAAAACAAGCACTGCATTGCTCCGGAAAAATGTATAAATCCGATAAATCTGGAAAAACAAGGTCTGGTTGCTGTTTGATTTTATAAATCCATACTCATAAATCATAATTAATAAACCAATGGTGATTATAGAAACTTTTCCTACAGATTTACAGCTGGAGGCTAATTTGTACAAGATGAGAGCCCTAAGTTAACAATTAAGAGGCTAATTTGTACAAGATGAGAGTCCAAACTTTACCTTAAAATTAAGGATAGCAACTCCTGCAAGCTAGGTTGCTTGACAGAGAATTATAAACTTGAAAATTGTATGAATTATAACTATAAGCATTAGATTTTATTTAGGGGTAGGTGTTGATTGAATTGTATAATTGATTTGTAAAACTATTTTTGCATTAATTGATATGACTAAATAACTGTTTTATTTGTATATCAGTATAATGTTAGTTTGTATATCAGTATATGCATTATTGGTCAAGCCTTGAGTCCTTGACTATCAGTATATGAATTTAATCAATAGAAGACTGAAAATTGTTTTATTGTCTTGTTGTCATGACAGAAATGAATGGGGATAATGATTCACCGATAAATGGTTTTGATTTCTCAAATTCTAGGGGTGAGGAGACACCAAATAGTGCCCTTATAATAGGGGAAGTTAAACTTGGGGGTGAGAAGGGTAGACAATCATCTGATTCATGGAATCATTTTACTAAATACCAAGAAAATGGGAGAATGAGAGCACAATGCAAATATTGTCCCAAAAATTATGCTTGTGACTCGAATACTAATGGGACAACTAATATGAATAAACACATAGAGAATCAATGCAAAAACTACCATGCCAAATTAACGGCAGCCGACCCAAAGCAAAAATGTTTTGTTAAACAAGCCGTCATTACTTCATATACAACATTATCCAAGGAGGGTTGCGGTAGTAGTTTAGGTTTGGGTATATTTAATAAGGAGGATACTAGGAAGGCATTAGCAGAGATGTTGATTGCTGATGAGTTACCATTTAGATTTGTAGAGAAACGAGGTTTTCGCAAGTGTGGGTATGCCTAGGTTTGATGTCCCATCTAGAAGAATAATAGTTCGGGATATTTTCCAAATATATGTCGATATGGAAACGTCTTTGATGAAGCAATTTAGAGAGAGTAAGGTGAGAGTTTGTCTTACCACTGATACTTGGACATCGATCCAAAATATCAATTATATGGTTGTAACAGCACATTTCATTGATGAGCAATGGCATTTGCAAAAGAGGATTTTGAGTTTTACTCAAATTTTCGATCATAGGGGAGAAACCATTGGGAAATTTATTGAGCAAGTGTTGCTTAATTTGGGTATTGATAGGATTTTTACCATCACTATGGATAATGCATCTTCCAACAAGACGACAATTCTATATGTCAAAAGAAAGTTGAAAAGTTGGAATGCAGATGGTTTGATTTTGGATGGGAATTATTTGCATTTACGGTGTTGTGCACACATTGTGAATTTTATAGTAAACGATGGGTTAAAGGAGATGCATGATTCGGTGGTTGCCATACGCAATGCCGTGAAATTTGTAAAATACTCTCCTAGTAGCTTTGAGAACTTCAAAAAATATGTTGAGCGTGAAAAAATTCAAAATAAGGGGTTTGTAGTGTTATATGTGCCTACTAGGTGGAATTCCACTTACCTAATGTTGGCGAGTGCACTCAAATTTGTCAAAGCATTTGATCGGATGGATGAGGAAGATGGACACTATCAGAACTACTTCAAGGAGACTGAAAATGAGCCAAAGAAGATTGGGCCACCTAATTTTGAGCATTGGGAGAATGCTAAGGTATTTGTACAATTCTTGAAAACCTTTTATGATGTTACTTTGCAATTTAGTGCTACATTGAGTGTCACTTCAAACTTATATTTTCATAAATGGAGCACAATTAACAACCAATTGACATTAATGAGTGGTGATAGGAATCACCTTGTGTGTCAAATGGCCTCTGCAATGAAGTGTAAGTTTGAAAAATATTAGGGGAGTTTGGAAACTACGAACAAGTTGTTGATAATAGCAGTGGTGTTGGATCCTATGTACAAATTGCAATATGTGTCTTACTGTTTTGCGGTTTTATATGGTGTTGGACGTCGTGAATCAATGACCGTAAACATTAAAGATGCATTGGTTTAGTTATATGAGATTTATAATGCATTATATGGTGGCAGTGGTGCTAGTACTAGTGGTGGTGGTACTGTTGATGAAATCCCTTTATTTTGTGGTGGAGAAATTGATGATAGTAGTATATTTGACCTTTCGGTCTCTTTTTCTGAAACGGTTGAGAAGCAAGATAATGTTAGGGGTAGAAATGAGGTGGAGAGGTATTTGTTGGAGCCGGTTGAACGTAAGCATCCTAATTTTGATGTATTGACTTGGTGGAATGTTAATAGTGCACATTATCCCATTTTGGCATTGATTGCAAAAGATGTGTTTGCAATGCCAATTTCCACTGTGGCATCTGAGTCTGCATTTAGTGGTGGAGGACGAGTTCTAGATTCATTCCGGAGTTCATTGAATCCTAAAATGGTTGAGTGTTTGATTTGTACACAAAATTGGTTGCAAGTCACGTATCGTACAAATCAACCTGAAGACGCAATAATGAATGCTCAAAATGATGATGTATCATTAGAAAACTTGCAATTCAATGAAGATGCCGAAGCCGGTAAGTAGTTATTAATTAATTTGAATACTTACCTATCTTATTTAATTTTCATGTTTTATTTTAGCAAAACCTAACATACTTCATTTTGATCTTTATATAGAGCTTGCAAAGTTGACTAACAACTTGATAACAATGACAACATTTGATATGAGAGAGTAGTGAACCATCAATGGTAAATAGTAAGAATATTTTAATATTATGATTTTTTTTATTGTAACTTATTGTTTGATGAATCAATGAAGTTAGTTTAATGACAACATGTTTCATTTTATTTTGGAGTAGGTTTGGACTTTGGAGCAATCAATACGTTTTATGGAGCAATGAAGAACTTCAAGAATTTCAATTTCATGGACTGTTTTTATTATGTTATTCATGTTATGTTATGGAGTAATGAAGAACTTTATTGAATGTTGGATTGTTTATTTGTTTAGTTATTAGACTTGGTCACTTGGTAAATGAATTGTTTATTTTCTTAGTTATTAACTTATTATGTTGTGGATTGATATTATGTGGTTGGATTTATTAGACTTGGTATATGGAATAGTGGAATATTTAGTGAAGTAGTGTTATTATGAGTATAGATTTATTTGTGTTTATGGAATGATGGATTGTTTATTTGTTTTCAATTTAATGTGTTATTTTTTTAGGTGCTTGGTATTGTATTGGCAGTAATGAGCCATTTGCATCAATTTTTTTAATATAATTTGGCACTATATTTGCCGTTTTTTTAATTTAGTCAAAATCGGCCCAATAGGCCCAATACATGAAAAAAACTGATGAATTGAACAAGTTCTGAAATTTGGCTCAATGGGTCCAAAACCGAAAAAATCGAACCGAACAGAACCAGTCTAATTTGGTTGGTTTTTGATCGGTTGGCAAATGTCAATTTGATTGGATCGGTTCACTTTTTCAAAAACTGGATTTTATCGGTTATTTATCGGTTCTATGGAAAAATGAACCGATCCAATCAACGCCCACCCCTAGATATTGGGTCTGATTTGAGTGTGGATTTGTCGCCGGGTCAGGCTTCTTCCTTTTTGGGATCAGAGACGATATTTGAGTCTTCTACTACTTCGGGACTGGTTTTTGATGTTTACTCCACTGTTTCGGTCATAGATTCGTTGGTTCAGACTGTTCTTACTATTGTGGGATCTTCACAGGGTTAGGAATGTCTGTTTTGGATCTTCTCAGATTTCCTTTTCGGTTGCTAGTTCTACCTAGAGTTCCAGACTTCCGGCCTCTGACTCTCAGGCCGAGCTCCATCTCATTGCTGGTTCTTCATGGGCTTCTCAAACTGAGGCAGAAGGATTAGATGCTAGCAATATTTCTCAGACGACAACGATGATTACGAGTAGGCTGACGAAGCTAAAGTCCAAGATGCGGACTTCTTCTGGCCTTTCCGATGATTAGTGTCCTTTGCTGGAATTGTCATGGTATTGAGAATGGGTCTTCAAAGCGTGTTCTTAGAGATTTGTGTATTTTACACCGACCTTCTTTGGTTTGTATTGCTGAGCCTATGGTAGTTTTTACTTCCATCTCTTCTGGTTTTGGTCTTCTCTCGGTCTTCATTTAGTGGGTTTGAATGATATGGGTGGTCTTTTACCGACGATTTGGGTATTTGCTTGTGACTGTTTTCTTGATGATCACATAATCCGTTTTCATGAGCAGCAGCTTACGGTTTTGCTCACGGTTAATTCTCGGTTGTATTTTTACACTTTCATTTATGCGAGCACATCAACGGTTGTCCGAAGATCGCTTTGGCAGTCTCTTCGAGACTTGGTCAGTTTGGTTTCTTCCTCTTGGTTGGTTATGGGTGATTTCAACGCTGTTTTGGGAGCTTATGAGTCTTTAGGCCTTCGTTCTCCAGCTTGTAGCTCCTATGAGGATTTCAGGTATGTTATTGGGGATTGTGATTTGATTGGTGTTCGCTCCTAGGGTGCTTATTTCACTTGGGCAAGGGGTCGTTATCCCCGTACTAGAATTAAGATGAGGTTATATAGAGCTTTGGTTTCTGAGGGTTGTATTTCCTGTTGGGGGGACATTTCTTGTGTGGCTCTCCTCGTAGATTTTTGGTTCATTGTCCATTGGTGATTCGGTTGTCGGATATTGAGAACGTTAGTGCTAGACCTTTCCGGTTCCAGAGCATGTGGTTGGACCACCCATATTTTATGGCTTTATTTCATCGTATTTGGAGTTCCTCTTTTGTGGGTAAGCCTCCTCAAGTGGTTATCAACAAGCTGAAGAGGTTGAAGAATGCTTTCAAGACTTGGAATTGAGAAGTTTTCGGGGATCTTAACTCCAACATTACTGGGAAATCCACAGAACTTCAGTCTATTCAGCTTCAGATGTCTAATCTGGGTTTTTCAGAGGAGCTTTTATTGGTCTAGTCTTATGTTCATCATGAACTTGACGTGTTGTTACGCATACATGAGTGCTTTCATGATCGGTCAAGGGTGAAGTGGCTGCAAGATGGTGACCGTAATTCCTTATTCTTTCATGCCTCTGTCAGATGTAGGCAGGTACATGAATGCTTTGTCTTGTCTCTCGATTAATGGGGTGCTTACTGATGACCGTTTGATTATCAGGGATCATATCATTGAGTTTTATTCAAATCTCTTTTCTTCGGATTCTTCTCGGGTAGAGACAGAGTTCTCGGTGGTGGAGGATGTGATTCCTTCTTTGGTGATTGATGTGGAAAATGCTTTTCTGATTAGCATTCCTTCGACGGACAATATCCATGATGCTATGGATACAGCCTCTGCCCCTTAGCCGGAAGGTTTTTCTAGAGGGTTCTATCAGCGGTGCTGGGAGGTTGTGGGTAGTGACGTGGTTCTTGCAGTTCATGACTTTTTCCGTACAGGGGTTATTTTTTTGGGTTTGAACTCTAGTTTCTTTGTTCTTCTTCCGAAGCTGAAGGATTCGATTTCGATAGACCCATTTCGTCTGATTATGCTTAGTAACTTCTTGTTCAAAATCTCTTCCAAAATTCTGGCGGATTGGTTAGCTCAGATTGCAGCTAGGATTGCCTCTCCTTATCATTTTGGGTTCATCTAGGACCATCACATTGAGGACTGTATCGCTTTAGCTTCTGACTGTGTGAATGTGATGCATAAGAAGTGTTATGAAGGTAATTTGGCCATGAAGATAGATATCCGCAAAGCTTTCGATACTCTGGATTGGTCTTTTCTTCGTAGAGTTCTTCAAGTTTTTGGGTTTTCTTCAGTTTTTATGGATTGGATTGACAGCTTCCTAGGATCTTCGAGGCTTTCGGTGCTGATCAATGGATCCCCTGAGGGTTATTTTCATTGTTCTAGAGGGGTTCGTCAGGGTGACCCTCTTTCCCCTCTCTTGTTTGGTATTGCGGAGGATTTACTTAGTAGGCTTCTATCGAAGATGATAGATTTCTCTCAGTTATTGCCTATTTCTTCTCCGAGGGGATTTTCTGCTCCTACTCATTTGCTTTATGCAGATGATGTTCTGATTTTTTGCAGAGGCACGGTTCGGAATCTGAAGAATATCATGAGTGCTTTTGAGGTTTATGGTAACATTTCAGGTCAGCTGGTTAATTGGGGTAAGTCTTCTATCTATTTTGGATCTTTTGTTTCCCCGTCCCGGATTGGTAGATTGCAGTCCTTGGTTGGTATGAGATTGGTCAGTTGCCTTTCTCTTACTTGGGGGTCCCGTTATTTCGAAGAAAGCCAAAGAAGTCCGTGTTACAGCCTATCGTAGATAAAATTCTATCTAAGTTTGCTAAGTGGAAGGGGAAAACCCTTTCTTTGGCCGGTCGCGCTACTCTGATCAAGTCCGTCATTATGGGCTCATTTGTGCATTCTTTCATGATCTACAAATGACATTCTTTCATGATCTACAAATGACATTCTTTTTTGCTGCGGTTAGTTAATCGCAAGTTGAGAAATTTTTTGTGGACAGGTTCTTGTGAGGAGACTAAACTGATTCGGGTTGCTTAGGATCGTTGTTGTAAGCCTTACACTCAAGGTAGTCTTGGTTTGAAAGATCTCGGGTTAATGAATGATTCTCTTTTAAAGAAGCTCACCTGGAAGTTTATGACCTCTGAGAGTTTTGCTTTTTCGTTTCTGAGGGAGCGGTATCTCACGTAGCTTTGGAAATCTCATAGGGGGTATGTCACTTCGCTGATTTGGCCTTCTTTTCGCTCTCATTATTCAGATCTTCTTAAAGAGGGCATTTGGCTCATTGGTGAGAATTCTCAGCGAGATTTTTGGCGCGACAATTGGTTGGGGGTTCCCATTCTTGAGCTTCTAGGGATTCCTGATTACTTGGCTAGCCTTCTCAGGGGCAAGAGTTTCTAATTTGATCCATAGGGGTAGGTGGGTTCTTGACGATAGTTTTCGAGCCCGTTTTTCAGATCTCTGTTTTCGGATCGATAGGATTGCTATCTCTCCAGTTGCAGATTCTTTGGTGTGGGCTCATTCTCGAGATGGATAGATTTCTTGCAAGTCGGCTTATTCCCTTATGATTCGTGATTCTCCGCAGGTCTCTTGGTGGAGGGATGTTTGGTGCCGTTTTATACCTCCTTATCTGTCAGCTTTGACATGGCATCTTTTGTTGAATCGGCTTCCCGTAGAGGATCGCTTGTGTAGGGCTGGGTTTCACTTAGCTTCCCAGTGCAGTGTTTGTGGGGTTAGCAGTGAGTCGTCAGATCATCTTTTCCTTAGGTGCCCCTTAGCAGCTACTCTTTGGGAGGCTGGGTTTTTCAGCTTTTCAGGGCGTATTTTTGCCGATTCGTGGAGTTCGTTTTTCTCCTAGGCCATGTCAGTTTCATTTAGTGATCAGGTGCGGGTTTTATGGAAAACATCTATTCATGTAGTGGTTTGGAGTGTGTGGCTTGCCCGTAACCCGTGGATTTTTAAGAGTAAGGATATGGAGTTCAGATCTGCTTTGTCTTTGGTTTGGCGTGCGGTGTCTAACGCTAACCGGTTAGAGATTGGGTGTATGTGTAATTGTGTAGATGATCTGTTGATTCTTTATCGGTTGATCTCCGTGGTCGTCCGGCTAGGGCCCCGGTTATCAGGAGTGTGATTTGGTCGTCTCCGGCTCCTGGTTGGATCAAAGTTAATACTGATGGTGCCGCCTTGAGTTCTCCAGGTGTTGGGGGTTGTGGGTTATGGGGGTGTCTTTCGTAATTGTAGAGCTTTTTTGAAGGGTTGTTTTGCTGTTCCTCTTGGTTAAGTGTTTGCGTTTGAGACATCACTTCTTACAGCTTCGATGGCCATTAATTTTGCTTGGCAGAATGGGTGGCATCAGATCTGGCTTGAGAGTGATTCTTCTTATGTGGTTCAGCTGCTCGCCTCTCGCTTTGAGCAGGTTCCTTGGCGGATTCGGCATGCTTGGCAACGCTGTATCTATCAGATATCAAAAATGGAGTTTCAGGTTTCTCATATCTTTAGGGAGGGGAATCATGTTGCTGAAGTTCTTTCTAAGCATGCTTTGGGGTTGTCGGTTGATTCGTGGTGGGCAAACACCCCGTTTTTCTGCTCTTTGTTGGTTGGCAATGATTGCATGGGTCGAGAGTCTTTTCGTTTTTCTTGATGTTTTCTGTTTTTGTTTTTTATGGTCTGCGTGCCAATATTTTTGTTGAGATTGTTTCTCTTGGTTTTTGTTCTTTTATGGTTTTTGTTACTTTTCATTTTATTTTTTTTATTATATGGATGGATACTGCCTAAGGGTTTTTCAGCATATGATCGCTTGTGATGGTTTTTCCCTCTAGGTCAGTCAAATTTTATCAAAAACAAATTATTATTCAAACTATATCTGACTTTAATATCTCAACAACTTATTTGCTTTCATGCTTTTTAATCCAATAGTTGAAAGAACAAAATCAAAAAATCAAAGTCAAAAAATTGAATTGATATAGTTTGACCCTATTATTATTATTTCCATTCTTTTAAGTACAACTCTACCCTCAAACCGAACTCTCCAAACTCACGGGACTTTAAAGCTTGGACACAGGATTGGACCGCAATTTGATCTTTATCTTAGAGCGACGATTTCATATCATTCAAACAAGTAATTTTTTTTTAATCTCGAACAGTTAAAAAGTAAAATTAAACTATTACAATTTAGTTGTAACGTTATTATGTTGTTCTGTTGGGCCAACTCCATCCGGTGAATCAAAAGTAATTATTTTTTAAAAGTAATCTAAAGTGATTGTTGAAGAAGCATATATTGATATATAGAATCACAAATATTAATAAAACAAATAATAAAGCGAAGAGAAGTGCTGATATTATCACATAAGCAAGATATTATCATTTGATACTTTTCTAGAAATTCAAACAAGTAATTTTTTTTTCTCGAACAACTAAAAACTCAATAAAAAGTAATATAGATTGAGATTTGAGAAGACATAAATAATTGTGAGAAGAAATCTTCTGATTATTGAGTTAGACATATTGGAAATTGTTAAAAAAAATTGATTAGATTTTTATCAATGATTAGTCGAATAACTCCAAACATTATAAGTGGGAAGGAATCTGGTGCTTATAATAGAATAATATACTAGAAAGACATTTATTCTTTGATTTATTTAATCAATTGATCACTCGACGTAGAATAAGTACTATATTACTTTATTAATTCTTCCCAGTTATTTAAGATTTTGTTGTCTGAGAATAATTACCTTAGAATGAATATGATTATGTCAATGGACAAGTTGACAAACTAGTTAATCTCACGAGGGCTCTGTAACTATTTTAAAGTCGACTAATAAGACTATATTCTAATATCTTACGTAGTAATAGTAATAATAATAATATTAATAATAATAATAATTGTTATACATGAATTTTTCAGTATGTACGCAACATTATCAGCGTTAACAAGTCAATAGAACCCTACCTATTGCCACGTCTGATGAGCGATTGACTACTCAAACATTTCTCATTTTTTACCCAAAAAAAATCCGGACTGCCGTTTGGACCATTGTAAGAAGAGGTGTATGAGCTCAATAAGGATATCCGTAAGAAATATGGCCCCCAACACTACTTTGGGCCATCCGTTATTGGCTCAAATTCACGACCATCAGCTTCCATTCTCTCTTAGGACTGACATAGGTCATTCAGGACCCTCGGCTTTCACTCCCCCTCGGGACGGACATAGGTCTTTCAGAACCCTCGGCTTTCACTCCCCCTCGGGACGGACATAGGTCTTTTAGAACCCTCGGCTTTCACTCTCCTACGGGACCGACATAGGTCATTTAGGACCCTCGGCTTGCACTCTCCCTCGGGATCGACATAGGCCATTCAGGACCCTCGACTTGCATTCTCCCTCGGGACCGACATAGGTTATTCAGGACCCTTTGCTTGCATTCTCCCTTGGGACCAAGATAGGTCGTTCGGGAACACTAGGCAAGAAACTTCTTGGTTAAGGAAATGTGAGTTAAACAGGACCGTAGAAATCGTCTTGAGCTTAGAGCTTCCCTAGTATGTCAGAACCACAAGCTATGAGGACGCGTGGCAAGCATGCATAGGATAACCCATTCCAACACTCAAGGTATCTCATGAACCTATAATAGACCAACATTGATGTCACCAAGCTCAGAACCAATATAAATCGAGTATCACCACTCGAGTATCGATGTGTATTCACTCCATCTCGAATATAAATAGAGGAAGAACCCTTATAAATGTAGTAGGTCTTTTTCTACCATATTTATGACTCTTTGTCTCTCTAGAAGCTAATATCTCTCTACATTTTAATAAACTTGGAGCATTGGAGTATAAACACCATCCACAATCGACGCTTCTGATCAATTTTGGCATATCAAACCGATATCCCTTGAGACCACCTCGTTCGACATTCATACGCTTCACCATTAAGTGACGAACTGCACCTTAAACTAAACACATTTATATTTTCTTTTCATTGACTATTCAACTTTCGCTCACGTGGTAGGGTTGAATCTTTGACTTTGGTGTTAACAAATTTTACACGTTAACATTTGGAGCTAGAAGGAGGGGGATGGTTTCATACTTTTAGAAAAACTTGAAATTTTAAGCCATGACTCCACCAGAAAAAACAACTAGCGAACCTTTAAATCTCGTAGAAGGTGCCCTCAGCTAGTATGAGAAAAAATCGATCAACTTACAGCAGAAATCACTCATAATCAGACCTTTCAACCTTCACCTGTGATGACAAGCCATGCTATACAGAAGGTAGGGGCTTGTTTAGAAAAGTTCTTGGAAATAATGGGCAGGAGAGTCTTGCCCACTGTTAGGTTTTAGATTTGTGTTGGCGTGATTCCATAATAAAACTCTCTTTGTTTGTATTGCTTATTTGTTTAGGTGGTTCGTGATTGGATCGAACTTCAAAGAAGAAAAGCAACTTTCCATGTAAAGTTCGTCTTCAAGAGGATATGTGCTTACTTGGATGCTAAGGTATCAAGATTCTTCTTCCTCTTGCAAGGCGTTAGACACACTCATACATTGCATTTATATGTTTCCCTGCATCACGGTGCAAAATTTGGTATAACACAATACACACACTTGTTCATGTATGCATATGCATTGGATTTAAAGTTGACAATTTATGTAGAATTGCATGTTCTTGGACTAAATCTAGGAAATGGCATACTTCTGTGTTCTTGTGTTTCTATGTTATTGAATTTGTATTTGAGCTTATATCGTGCCTCATTGAGTTCCGTTCATTTCGGTTACTCATTCATTAAGTTTCAAGTTCAAACTAGGAAGTTAAGAAACTTTCCATGATTTTATCGTACATGGTTTACGTCCATATTTTTTAAGTTGAATTTCATATTTTTTGTGAAAGTTGTCTTAACATCTTTTATACGTAAGGGAGTCCTAGTTTGTCATCCAAAAAGGGATTTGAATTCGGAGTTTGGAAGCAGGAGAACGGTTGAAGAACATTTCAGTTTGCGAGGGGAGTTCAAGGAAGGCAAAAAGGGCAACCTTGCACCTCTCCCTGTGGAGGCGCGTGGCCTCCACGGGAAGGGCTGCCTTCTGCCCTTGTAGAGGCCACGCGCCTCCATGGGAAGCAGAGGTGGCTGCCCCCTACTGGTTGATCAAATCTTGCGTGCTTTCCCTCCTTTAAATATTACTTTCCCTCTCATTTTCAAATAGAAGTTGTTGGTGGAAAAATTAGAGCAGAAATTCTCTCTAACTTTCTCAACTTCCAAACACAATAACGCTCTCAAATCAACTCCGATTTTAGATTTTCAAAAGCCGAAATTGTTGGTCTTGAAGAGAGGAACAAGTCCCAAGAATGTTCAGAGTAAAACAATGCTCAGATTGTTCGTGATGGTCTGATCTCAGTTCATGAGTCATTGTTTGTAAGTGAATCAATTCTTTTCAATTTTCTTTCATGATATACTTAATGATTCTTCTTATATGAGTTGAAAGAAATGTTAAGAATGATTTTGATTCCAATTTAGGACTTGTTTGATTAAGTTTCAAGATTAGTTCATTCTTTTGTTGAATATCACTTTTGCTAATCTTGGAGAATATGAGTGTGAATCTAGAATCTCTTTGTGTATTTGATTTTGATTGTTGATTTCTAGATTTGATTACATGTTTTAGAGCTAGAACTTCTTGATTGTGATTTCGATTTCTCAAAACCTAGTTCTGATTTTTGTTTTTGTTTGTTGAATATGTTGAATACTTCAAGTGTTACCTTGTTCACTTGGTTTCAAAGTTAGTTGTGTGATTTCCATTAAAAAACTTGCTATACTCGCTTTGATTGACATGTTTAGGTTTCTAGATATTTTTGTGAATGAGTTTGAATGCTTAATCTAGATTTCCTATCACATGTTCATAAGAATTAGTTATATTTGTTTGTGTGCTTGATTTGTGCAAAAACTAATTCTTCATAGAGTGTGTTTGATCAACTTGCTCTATTTGCTTGTGTTTGTATAATTTGTATTCACTTAGATCTTTTGCCTTGTGAAGAGGTTGGAAGTCTCATATTGGAGAGTGATTCTTCGATTTGAGCATTGGAAGTCACATCTGGAGAGTGATTCTTTGAGTTGTGCATTGGAAGTCACATTCCTTAGAGTGATTATTTGGATTGTGCATTGGAAATCACATTTTTTAGAGTGATTCTTTAATTTGTGCATTGAAAGTCTTGTCTAGAGTCCAGGTGACTTGGATAGAAAAGCAAGGTATCTTCCTAGAGATGTGAAGTCTTGGATAGTGTAGATAGCGTAGATAGTGAATCTTGTGTTGATTGCCTCTTGAGTGTGTAAATCCTATTTGTCATAGTGAATTGCTTTTGCCGGTGGTTGTGGTATCAACCCGTGGATGTTTCCTCATTTTTGAGGTTTTATCATGTAAAAATCCATTGAGTTGATTTTTGTTTTGTTGTCTTTACTTACTTTGAATTTGTATTGATTCATCCATTGCTTAATTGTATTCATATTGGTTTGTTGAATCAATATTCTTGTTAAAGCTTACTTGTGCAATTGTATATCTTGTCAAGAAAAAGAAATTGCAAGAATTTTGAGACTATACTTATTCACCCCCCTATAGGTATATTTGACACTATAATATTGAGGGAATTTCACCCACGGCCCATTTTGTCCCTCCCACAGAGATTGGAACAATAGCCGGCCCGAGCCAAGGTGTATCCATGGCGTAAACTGGTCTGCTTGGAGATCAACGTTCGAAGTTGAAATCAAAGGCAGTGAGATGAGAGACAAGAAAGACATACAGGTTATCTGACATTAAGAGTTCATATTCAGTCGGGTCCCAAAAATGGAGTCGGCGTAGGAGTTTAGAAGCAACTAAAAGTGATGATAGTGGTTCCCTAGGTCAATACCACAAAGGGAAGCGCAAAAATTAGAGGTCGAAAAGGTCGAGTATGCTACATCATGGAACACACATCCAGCAAACGGAATGATAACCTAACGGCCCGATGAAGACTGAACTTTGGGGAGAATTAGGCTAAAGAGACTCCAAATCTTGTGATGGGAAAATTCAACGTTCATAAGATGGCTTGGAGAGGCTTCAGGTTGACAGATATATGAACCGACACACCAACGCTACCCATAGAGGGTGTCAGGGGTCCTTTTATTCCCACACAATTTCAGAATGTCGAAGATCGATCTATATACAGAGGATAAAAACCCATTGGAATATGATCGATTGGAGTCAATGAGTCGACCCGAGTCAATGAGCTGACCCGAGTTAAATAACTGACCCAGGTTAAGAGGTGATCTAGAAAAAAGAAAGAGTCACGTGGCTGGAAGGTGGGATGTAAGAAGAAGAGATGGCCTAGGGGGAAACTTTACACATGGCCAACGTATTGAGAAAGACCGAGAAACGGATTGACAAGAGTCAATAAGTCCACCTAGTCAAGGAGTTGATTCGAGTTATGGGATCGTAGTAGCAGGAGAAAGGATTAGTGAAGTTGCAGGGAAAGATGACCACTGTCCCGAATAAAGGGATACTGACTTTACTGTGGCTTTACAAAGACCACGGTCACGATACGTCGAAATATTTCCAGTTAAAAGATCATACAAAGAATCTCATTCATGATGGTCACCTCAAAGAATATGTCCTAAATAAAAAGATGTATGTAAAACTTCAAGTCCTTAGAGACCGTTGTGCTAAAAAGAGAGCAGGATCAGCGCAAGTGATCACCAAAAAATAAACATCCCTATAATAAAATAGATTTGGATGGCCCCCGAGGCTAAATCCAATTAAACATCCTCATAATAAAATGGAGGATAAGGATGGCCCACGAGGCTTAATCCAATTAAACATCCCCATAATAAAATAGAGGATGAGGATCGCCCCCGAGGCTTAATTCAATTAAAGATACCCATAATAAAATAGAGGATGAGGATGGCCACTGGGACATAATCCAATTAAAAACCTCCATGCAAAAATTCAAAGTATGGATGAACGAGAAAATAAGTATGAAAACTGATGCTGATGAATTGAGTACGAGGATAATGTTTGTGTACAACATAACTTTTTTTTAGCATTCTTGGCTGTGCAAAGAGAAAGCATAACAAAAAGGGGCATTAGCATATCCTCAACATCCATCCAGAGGGTCCCCTGAGGCGTAGCTCAACTGGTAGATGGATGAGCTTGAGGCTTGTGCAAATGATTCCCAAGTCAGCAGCTCGAATTCTACCAATGGCAAAAGCTTCAAAAAAAAAATACTTGATCTAGATAGGTGGATAGAAAGATACTGTAAAAAACAAAAACATTCATCCAAAGGAACAGGTTTGACTTAGGACATTAAATATTTTATCTCTCTGGAGATCGCTAAAAACATTCGTATAGTCAACATTGGTCTTGGGGAACAAGTTCAACTTGGGACGTAAAAATATTTTACCTCTCGAAACGAACAAATATTCCTTTTCCTCCATAGAGCTAGGGGTTACTGTTATACCTTGAAATTTCAATATGTACACCACGTCAGTATCTTTGACAAATTAATAGGGCTTTAATCATCACAACATTTGTTGAGCGATTAACTAGTTAAACAATTCCCACTTTTTGCCCAAAAAAAATCTGGGCTGCCGTTTGGACCATTATAAGAAGAGGAGTATGAGCCAATTGAGGATATCTGTAAGAAATATGGCCCCTAACACCACTTTGGGCCATCCGTTATTGACCCAAATTCACGACCCTTGGCTTCTATTCTACCTCGAGACCGACATAGTTCATTCAAGACCATCGACTTTTCACTCTCCCTTTCGACCGACATAGGTCAGTTAGGAACCTCGGCTTGCACTCTCCCTCGAGATCTACATAGGTCATTTAGGACTCTCGGCTTTCACTCTCCCATGGGAACGACATAGATCATTTAGGACTCTTGGCTTGCACTTTCCCTCGAGACCAAGATAGGTCGTTTGAGAACACTAGGCAGAAAACTTCTTAGTCAAGAGAAAGTGAGTTAAGAAGGACAGTAGAAATAGCCTTAAGCTTTGAGCCTCCTAGTGTTACACAGATAAAAATCCTTATGAATTTTTACTTCGTGCTGGCGCTGAAACCCTGTCTAACCAGCCAACCATTTTCTTGACAGTCACTTAGAGTTGTTCTCTTTACCAAAATCCTCACAACACTCAGCCACACAGCCTGATTGTTGTGTACACAAGCACTACACAATTTATAAACACACAGCAAGTCTATTTGTAGCAAGCAATTCGTACAACACACATTTACACAACAATGTCAAGTAAGAACACATCAATTTACAGGAACCAATCATGACCTAACTATTCTCATTAATAATTAGGAACACAAATACAATGCCTGTAGGATTATCACACTCTGATATCTCTTCCAGAATATAGAGCAATCTGTGTATTTATATGATACAACAACAATTACCCTACATCAAGTAACTGCCACTATCCACATCAGCCTTCTGATTTCATCACAGGTCAAATACATGTCAGAAGCAAACTGTTTCGTACATATTTCCCACACAATGTTTGTCCACACATGCTTCTCCACATGTGTGTCTGAATTGCATGTGCCACTCACATGCCTAGGTCATAGCCAACCAACATAGTTTTACACATGCCAATCTTGTTTCTCGCATGTCAAGCTTGTTTCTGCACGTCATGCTTGTTTCTTACACACAACGCCCAAACACTGCACATGACAAGCTTATTTTCAGCATGCCAAGCTTGTTTCTGCATGCCAAGCTTGTTTCTCGCACACAGCGCCCCAATGCTGCACATGTCTAGCTTGTTTCTGCATGCCAAGCTTGTTTCTAGCACACACCGCACAATAACATTGTCTTGTGCACATGCCTCAGCCAACACTGCATTTTGTTGTTAACACATAGCGCACCTACTTCCCCAAAACCATGCCCACCCAGCATGCCTTGGTTTGGCTTGTTGATACCCATACCAAACCCTTTGCATAGTCAACAGCCCATGCTCACTTTTAGGGTTGTGACAAACCACCCCCACTTAAGGAAGCCGACGACCTCGTCGGGAGGTTCCTCAAGTATTGTTGGATCAAATCTTCAAATTAACACAAGGTTGCACCTCTCTCCCAAATAGACATGTTACCGGTTTGGTTCCAACCATGGAACTGAACCGGAACCGCCCTCTTCCCAACCGAACCGAAACCGGTTTTCTGATTTCAGAACTGAAATCGGACCTTAAACCGAAACCGAAAACGGGTATGTTCTGGTTCCAGTTCTAAGATTTGGAAAACCAGACCAGAACCGTCGGTTCGGTTTAGGTTCTGGAACCGATGGTTCCTGTCATTGCTTTTTTTTAATCTTAGATAAATTAGTCCAATCCCACAAATCAATTTGTGCAAGCCCAACTGGCCCACCAAGCCAAATCAAAATTCAACACAAGCCAAAGTGCACACCTTTCTTGTTCTAAACACACCCAAACAATTCAACCATAGGCCTTAGCTTCATCTTCTTCCTCACGCAGCCACCAGAATACCAGATCTGCCATTAATGACCATCATCAACCGCCACCGCCTCTCCTTCACGGTGCCACTGCTAATCATCTTCAAGCTTTCTCTCGTTGTCATCTTCATGGCGTTATCGCCAAAACTGAAGTTCTACCGTCGAGAATCCAAGCACCGCCGCATCGATCACGAGATGAAGAGAAAAAGATGATGAGATCGTGAGAGAGAACTTTGAAAGTGAAAGAGATGATTTAGTTGTTTTTTCTTGTAAGGAAAAAAAGAGTATTGAGATTTGAGATGAGAGATGTTTGGAGAGATTAGAGATGCGAGAGTTTTGATAGTTGTATATATATACTAGGTTTTAGGTTAAGGGTTAAAAAAATGGTTCTGAATCGTCGGAATGTGAGGAACCGAACCGGAACCGAACCAGAACCGAACTGGAACCGAACTGGAACCGAACCCGAACTGGCAGCATGTCTACTCCCAAATGGCATTTAAGACATTCTCATCTTTCCACTGAATCAGAAAAGTCGTCCTTCTGTTCATTTTACTTTCCCCAACCGTATTGTCAAATTCTTTTCTAATCACAAGAAGTGCTCGCCTTTGTTGCACCTTACTATAATCATCTGATTCTTCATGGTAGGGTTTCAAGAAACTAACATGAAATATCAGATCTATTTTCAGTCTATCTAGTAATGCTAACTTGTAAGCAACATTCCTAACCCTTTCTTTGATCACAAATGGCCTGTCATACCTTTGAATCAAGCCCTTATGATACCTTCGGTCAGTGACTTTCTTCCAAATCTACAGAGTAAGATTCAACAACACCTTGTCACCTAAATTGAACTCCAATGTACGACGATTTTGTTCAGCATATTTCTTTAATCTCCTAGCAACCTTGGCCAAACTCTCAATGGTCCATTCAATTAACTTTGTTTTCTCTCGAGCAAATTGGTATGCTGCTGGACACAAACACTTATCCCTCGATTGAGCTACCTCCAACGGAGTTAGGGATTGAAACCTCAAACACAACTCTACTGGACTAAAACCAGTATATGATAATATGTGCAAATTGTATCAAAACTGTGCCATATCAAGCAAATCCAATCAGTTCTTTTGACTTGCAGTCATATAATGCCTCAAATACTCTTCTAAAATAGCATTCATCGTTTCTGTATAACCATCCGTCTGAGTATGGTTTGCTGTAGCGAATTTCAACACTAAACCCATCAGATTGAACAAGTATGTCCAAAACTTTCTTGTGAAACGAGCATCCCTATCACTCAATATATCAACTGGTACCCCAAAATGCTTCACCATATTCTTAAAGACCAACTCTGATGCTTTATCAGCTGGACATGCATTTGGAGCTGCAACAAATACTGCATACTTTGAAAATCTGTCAACCATTACCACAATCGACCTAATGTCATTTACTTCAAGAAATCCCACAATAAAATCCATCAAAATTGTAACCCATGACTTCTATGGTATAGGCAATGGCTGCAGCAAATCAGCCGGTTTCCTTCACTCAGTTTTGTTGAGTTGATTAACTAAGTATATCTTGACATACATCTACATCCTCATGCATTTTGGGCCAATAATAGCGCATAGACAAAAGAGCTACCGTTCTCTCGACTTCTGGATGTCCCGTCTATTGCAGGTCATGTGTCTCCTTCAATAATTCTTGCTTTAAACCACCCTCACTTGGAACATACAGTCTACTACCTTTGGCATACAACATGTTATCTTCTACCCAATACTTTCACTCCAGCCCATCTAACAGCTTCTGCCTCAGTTTTGTGTAGTTAGAATCACTCACAGCTTGCTGCTCCAATCGTTCCACAAAGGTAGATTGTAATGCATCTAATGTAGAAATATACAAATGTACTTCTTTTCTGCTTAATGAATTAGCCACTTGATTCTAAGTATTCTTGCCAACGTGATTGCTTTGGAGTCAGCTTCTTTTGTGTCTTCAAGTAAGTGTTTGCTACATTATCGGTCACCATAATGAATTTGGTTCCCAACAATTAGTGCCTCCAAGTGTCAAGACAATGTAAAACCGATGCTATCTCCTTTTCATGGGTTGAATACCTCTGTTTTGATTCTGTTGGCGGTGATTTTTGGATTACATAAAGTCAATCACGCATCATACAAAAGGTGTAAAGTTTGCGATTATGCAACGAATCGAGAAAAATAAAAGAAGTTATGCATGCATGATTTTACGTGGTAAAACCCTAAGACGGGGAAAAATCCACGGTTGCCGATGACGGCGAGAATGAAATCCACTATCACGAACGAATATTACACACTCAAACTCACTCCCTCTCATTTGTATCAAAACATTCGTCAACCCCTGTTGGGTATTTTTAAGGTCTATTTATACATGTATAGAACCCTAATTCTTGGAGTACAAGTAAGAAAGGTAATAGCAAATCAATAAAACTTTGACTTTTTGGAGTCATTTTAATAGCATTAGGACTTTGCCTATTTGGAGTTCTGATAACTCTTAAGGAAATCCGTTTCCTTATCAGAGTATGCTTCTTGCAACCTTATTTGAGAAATATTCTTCTTTACGTGTTTGATTCAAATAATGTTATCAACATGCTAAGCATCTGAACATATCTAGACATTGTCCACGTGTTGCTTAGCCGACCGTCTTACAAACCCGATCAAATCTCTTTTACCCCCGACCAGGGATCTTCACCTGATTAAGTAATTATACCGGATCATTCAGGTTTCCCTGATCGTTATTTTGATAACCCGATCAATCTAATTACCTTGGTCGGGTATTTCCAACCCAACCATCTAAGTAACTCTGATCAGTATTGTAGGGTTATTTTCTATTCATTTAAGGTTGGTTCAATTTAGTTGACATTTGTTGACATGTCACTGGTTGTCCCCATGTAACACGATGTTTATGCTGATGTGTTATCTCTCCAAATTACACCAATAACAATACCCCCTTTTCATAAATGCTCACTAATGGTGAACATATAGCTTTTAATTTCAGCCACAAACGATTAATTTGCTCAGAAATTTGACACAAATGACGCAACCAGCGGCGTTTTAAATTTCAAACGGCGCGTGATCTCCGGGATTCGCACACCAACCACCACTCTCGTATGACTTCATCATCGCCTATAAATACTTTCAAACTCTTTCATTTTCCCTCTCACGCAATTGTTTCTTTTAAACTCTTCATCTTCCAAGTTTCTTTTCTTCCCCAACGATCTTCTCAGAGTTCTTCGCTTCAACTAAGTCTTCACCATCGTCAGAGTTCTTATCCCGCTTACTTTTAAAATCAGGTATGGATCCTGCTACTCGTCATCGTTATGTTGAATTGTTGATTCACTACATTGCAATAGGTGATAAAGAGAATATTGCTAGGATTGAATCTATATTAAGGGGATTTTTTCAAGATTTTTCTTCTCGCCCAGTTCATTATGTACCCCTTAACATTGATTATTCAGTGGCTCTTCCTGAATTTTAACCTTCTTCTTTTGAATTAAACATTGCTAACCCAGATGCTTCTTCTCCCAACACATACCCAGTTATGTCGAAGACAACCGGATCTGATCGGGGAAGCATGCCAAACTCTAGGGATTCTTCTGCTGTCAACTTGAAGATCCCTTCTAAACTATTGAAGATGGGAGATGTTCCCAGGGTGCGACGAGCTTTTCTTCTGAAGTTCTCCGTAGAGCATCCCAGCTCCTTTGATTTGGAAATAAATGCGGTAGACGAACCAAAATTAGTGAAATATAGCGAAAGGTTTGATCTCCCCCGATCGGCTGAACTCTTCCTGAATGACCAGCATGCAATCTAGAACCCCCCTCGGGGTGCAGTGGCCATTTATGGGACAATGCTTACGTCTGGGGTCACACTACCCCTTCAGCCTTTCATTGCCCGATTCTTGGCTGAGACCGGTATCGCCCCTGCTCAACTTTTACCGAACTCATACCGAATCCTTATGAGTTTATGGCACATGTGGAAGCAAATAGGTGCCAAATACCCCCTGATCTCAGAAGAGATTCGTAACTTTTATACTTTGGGTCGGTCAGACAATGGAGGCACCTTTTACCTTCAATCTAGTTCGATCAGCCATTGGATTCCTGAAAGGTATAACCAGCGACCCACACCTCCATCCATCAAAGATCACAAGGGCTTTATTTTCGTCCTCAGCAGGTCATGCCAAGAACAGGACTCCTGCAACACTAACGGAGGATCATGCCAAGAACGTTATCAGAGCTGCTCAGACAACGTGGGAGGCCAGAGATCGGCACGCTCTTTTCGTCGAGAAGGACCTTCTTGAATTGGGACTGTTTCCTCCAATCTCGAACCGATGCAAGTGTTGTAAGTACACCTTACTTTTTGCTGAACCTCAAATTTTTTGAAATTTGTTCCATTCATTATGATGCTTATTTATCTTTTTTTTTGGTTCAGTGTATGAGGTGGACATCGTGGCGGGGGAACAAGCTGAAAAAATTAAAAATCTTGATAAGGTCAGCCGAGCTGAAGCTACTGGCCAACTGGCTCAGGGAATTGCTCCTCCTCAGCAGGTCATGGTCGAACATTCTTACGAGCCTGACCCCAATACGTCTTTTGAAGTTCCCGATCGGGAAAGAGAGATGAAATCTTCTGATCGGGGTGAGCAGAAAAAGTCTTCTAGAGGTTCAAAAATGAAACTTACTAAAGAAACAGCTGGTCGGCACCTGACCAGACCTTCTGGGAGATCATTGGTCAGCAAAGTGACAAAAACTGTTGCATGCTCATTTGCTTCTGATGCTGCTCGAGGAAAAAAGATATCCGAGCCAGCTAAAGACCTTAGAGCTCATCAGAATGGATTCAGACTAGTCGTTCTTGGAGAGGATGATGAAGATCAAGATATACTGACTGACTTGATTCTTAAGTAGCACCGATTAAAGAAGGGAAATGATTGTTCTTCAATTCCATATGCCATTTTACCACCTGATCAATCCAGAAAGAATGATCGGGCTACTGCTGAAGTCGGCTCCCATCATGCTCAACCCCCATCTTTAGCTGAACAAGTCTTCCTGCAAACCGTTCACCCAGCTGACCAAGGCCATTCTGGCTTTCCAACTCATCGTGCTGGCAAGGCCCCAATGCAACTTTTCGTTAAACGTCAAATAGTCTTCACTGACTCATATTCTAACGAAGGGCAAACCAGCCCCGAAAAAATATCAACCAAATCGCCTGCTCCTGAAGACAACTTATCTGATCATGAGACAGATCATGTTGACAAAGTCTCTTTAGGGCCGAGTCGTCCCTCTAGGCCTTTACCCAATGCTGTCCTGGCTCCTATTGTAAATGGTGCTGAAGGAGACCCATCGGGAGCCACTATTCAGGAACAAATTCAAGAGCAAACTGCCGCCATACCCTCAGTGGCTGCTCCTGAAACTGTTCTGGTTCAGCGTTTAGTCCCGACTGACCAACCGCCTCACAGCCAGGGATGACAATACGTCCTATTGTGGTCGGCATTCCTGGCTCGGAGGAGACATTGCCTGACCCCTTCGACATGCTGAAATCCATGTCTACTGGAAAATGCTATATTGGTGAGGGCTACTGGACTGACTTTTGAATGTTAGTGACGCGGAAAGAGTCTGTGCTATTTATAATAACATCGTTTATGTATGATTTTTTCATCCTCTTGCTCATTATTTACACTTCAAGTTTATATATAACCCTAACCTGTTTTCTTTCTCTTTTTCAAGGCCGTAAAGGAGATGCCTAGGGCCATGATGGCTCAAAAGAAACAGGTTGCTGAAATCTCTCAGCTGAATAAGGAGCTTGAGAAGAGAAAGAAAGCGATCAGTTCGGCCTCAACAAGTGAATCAAAGTTGAAAGCGTCTTTCGAAGAGAAACTGAAGCAGCGCGATGCAACTAAGGCAGCTTTGAGAAGGTCTGTTGCTGCTACGGAAACTAAAGCTAACAATGTCACTACCAGCCTGACAGAACTTGGTGCAAAAAGTACCCAGCTTGAAGCAAATCTGGTCAGAGCTGAACAACGGAGTGCTGAGCTAGAACAAAAGTTACCTCTGGCTGAACAAGATGCAGCTAATCAGGAGGCAGAAGCTCGGGCTACCAAAGAAATTCTGGCTCCCTCCCAACAATCTATGCTTGAAGCCCAGCAGGGGTCTGAGGAAGCCAAACTTCGTTACGAAAGGCTGGTAGAAGATCTGAAGCAGCAAAAGGTCAGCATGGAGGTGCTCTCACAAGAGGCCAGACTAGCCCTTGAGGTTCAAAGCGTTGATCGCTACAAAATGTCTAATACTTTTGAGGTAGTTATGCTAAGAGAATTGGAACGTGGGTTCGCTACTGCTCGAATATTTTTTAGGGGTAAAGAGAGGTCTACTGGAGAGGCTCGTCGCAAATGGGATCGAATGATCGAAAAGCATAAGGCCGAGTCTCTCTGTGCAATAAAGAACCAGATGATGCAATAGAGGGCTTATTGCAAATTCGGGAATGAGCCTCATAGCATGCACCTAGAGCTCCCCTCCAAGTCCTCTCTGGTTACCTTTCATATGGTTGAAGAGGGTGGTTCAATATTTAAGGGCATTGATATTGGACCTTTGCCTGAGGCCGACTATTATTCTTTCATGGCTGAAGACAGTGAAGATGACATCAACTGGCCAGATTTTGGAGATCTGACTAAGGGCTATGAAGAAGAAGACAAACTCCCTAGCACCTCCGGACCTAGCGGCCCCTCAAGAACTCCTACAGCCTGATTCTTCCTCCTTCACTGTATATTATACCACACATCTCGTGAATTTTTCCTGTAACACTGTATGACTGATTCACTCTTTAATGATAAGGATATTCATATATTTCTTCGCGTGGTTTTTTCTTTTTGTTAATCAACCTCATTTGGTGATTGTCACTTCTGATTTGATCGGTTATCTTATTAACTGATCGTGACTAATCTTGATTGATTAAGTCTTTAACTGACCGAATTCGATTGGCTATTAACCCGGTCAGCTATCTTTCTTGGCTAAACGATCTCAGCTAAACTGATTTTTAATCATTTCTGACTCGCTCAGTTATCTTTTCGATTGCTCATTTTCGACCCAGTCAATCATCTTTTTGATCAACTGAACTTTAGTCTGGTCAGTTTTTATATTGTCTAGCCTTTTGTTATTCCGATCGGTTATCTAATCAACCGAAGGGGTCTGTTTGGCTTGTAGTTGCATTGCATGTTTGTTCAAGTAGTGTTTATTTAACGGACCATTTGCATGGTATCTAATTTATAGACTTTTATCTTTTATCTGGCAACTAAGTCACTGGGACGTCTTCTGGTAGTCTGTTGCTCAAGATTTGTTGCAATGAGGGTTTTCTTATCTCACTAACTTAGCTTATCTTAGCCAAGTTTCTGATTGGCTGGCATTCAAGTGTGAGAGTTTGATTACCTCCTCCAACTTTCAGCGCATCCCATCAAATAGCTAATCACATGAATGCGCTCTAACAGTGCTTTTAATGCACCAAGTTAGTTTCGGCGAAAGTGTGTTGTCTCTGCAACATACGCTTTCGGCCCCATCACTGAGCCCCTCGAGAACCCATTCGAGGTTCATGAGACTTGCTTTTGTAAAGAAAAGCAATGTTAGAACACTTTTTCTTGAACAATGCTCCCCTCGAAGGGGTTTTATTGATATCTTCAACCAAAACTATAAAAAGCGACAAATGATTAGAGAATAAGGATAAATCTGTAACTACTCCAGACTTAATAGAATATCTAAAAATCCTAGTAAACAATAGAAAGAAAAAATCCCTTAGGGGTAGAATATCTTCAAGTACTGAGCGTTGCATGGCCTGGGCAACTCTCCTCCTTCTGGTCGGACAAGGCGATATGCTCCATGCCCAACTAGTCCGACCATCTGATAAGGTCCTTCCCATTTGTCCGCTAGTGAGCCGGCCGCCTTATCCCTCGTATTTGGGGATACCCTTCTAAGAACCAGATCTCCAAGTTGGAATTTTCTTTCTCGGACATGCGAGTTGTAATACCTCGCGACTCTTTGCTGGTAAGCTGCATTCCTCTCCCTCGTTATATCCCTTTTTTCTTCCAACTCATCTAAATTCTGTTCTAGGGTCTCTATATTGGTGTCCTGCTTATATAGCTAGACTCTAGGGGAAAAGTTGGCTATTTAAACCGTAATGACGACTTCAGTCCTGAATGTCAGGGAATAAGGTGTCTCCCCAGTTGATGTTCTTTGAGTTGTTCGGTAAGCCTATAGTACTTCATGCAATTTATCTGCCCAATTTCTTTTTTTTTTCCATCGAGCTTGGCTTTCAAAGTGTGCTTGATGATCTTGTTGACAGCTTCAGTTTGGCCATTAGTCTGATGATGAGTCGGCGTAGCATAATAGTTTTAAATGTGGTACTTTCGGCATATTTCTCTGAAGTTATCACTATCGAATTGAGTCCCATTATCGGTGATAATTATGTCTGGGATCCCGAACCAATAAATGATATTTTTCTTTACGAAGCTGATGGTGTTAGCTTCGGTTATATGTACCAGTGCTTCTGCCTCAGCCCACTTTGTGAAATAGTCCACTGCCACAATGGCATTCTTTGCACCTTCTTTAGTTGCTGTCGGCATTGGGCAGATCAGATATAATCCCCACATTGCGAATAGCCATGGTGAAGTCAGGTTCTTCAAGTTCTCAGGTGGCTGTTTGATGTTGTTTGCGATTCTTTGACAGGTACCGCATTTCTCAGCCACCAATTTGGCATCTAGAAAAGGAGTTGACCAATAGAAGCCTTGCCTGAGGGTTTTATGGGCCAAAATTTTTTCCCCAGAATGGTTTCCACATATGCCTCTATGTATACTATCTAAAATCTTGCCTCCCTCATCTTGACTGACACATCTCTGTAGTGCCTTAGAAAACCCCATTCTGTAGAACTCTCAGCCTAGTATCGAATACCTGGCTGCCATGTATCTGATGTGTTTTGCTTCAGCTGTGTATTCAGGGAGCGTGCCATCTTCTAGGTACTGCCTGATCGGGGTGATCCAAGTGATCAACCCTTCTTCTACTATTTCCACTGCTAGTGTTTCTTCTTCTTTAATGCTGGGCTTCTTAAGATTAGCCACTGGAATCATTTTAGACCAGATACCAGCTGTTGTCGATGCCATTCTTGATAATGCATCAGCTTTCTCATTTTTCTCTCTCGGGATCTGAGTGATTCTATAGTCCTTGAATCTCCCGAGAAGTCTCCTGGCTATCTCTAGGTAGGCCATCATATTAAAATCTTTTGCCTGGTATTCTTCCAAAACCTGGTTAACCACAACCTGCGAATCACTGAATATTTCCACTTCGTCTGCCCCCAGTGCTGTGCATACTCTGAGTCCAGTTAACAATGCCTCGTATTCGGCCATGTTATTGGGCTTTGAAATCAAATCGCAAACACACTCCACCTGATCGCCTTCTGGGGTTGATACTACTATGCTAGCCCCGCTGCCGTGCGTGTTTGATGATCCATCAATGTGTAGCTTCCAACTGAAGATCTTCCTTTCGTTTTCTTCTAGTATCCTGATCACCTCACTATTTGGCTCAGTGAACTCGACAATCAGATCTGCTACTATCTGACCCTTTGTTGCAGCCCTTGGCAGATAAGTGATATCGAACTCATTTAGCTCAACCGCCCACTTTGTGAATCTTTTTGACATTTCCGGCTTAGATAAAATCTGCTTTAATGGACAATCTGTATATACCTCTATCCCGTGGGCTTGGAAATAGGGTCTTAGCTTTCTTGCGGCTTTCACCAATGCTAGTGCCATCTGCTCGGCTGCCCAGTATCTTGTTTCTGCTGGCAACAAGGCCTTGCTGGTGTAATACACTGGTTTCTGCGCTCCTTCATCCAGTCTGACTAATACTGATCCTGTAGCTACGATCGTAACTGACAGGTATAAATACAATGTGTCCTTTGAGAGGCTTTGATAGGATAAGAGCCTTGCCTAAGTATTCTTTGATCTTCTGGAACGCTTGTTCGCACTCCTCGTTTCATTCTACTCCCTTGCCTTTCTTTATTGCTTTGAAGAAGGGTAAACATCTATCAGTTGACTTGCTGATGAATCAGTTTAATGAGGCTAAACAACCTGTCAACGTTCAAGTAATGAGGGTTTTTTCTTGACGAGTACCACATTGGCAACCCACTTGAGATATTGAACTTCCTTGATTGATCCTGAAGCCAATAACTTGTGAACCTCTTCTTTAATTGCTTGGCTTCTCTCAGGGTTGAACCTTCGCCTTTTCTGTATTACCGGTTTTTGCCCGGGGTCAACAGTCAGGGCGTGAGGGATTATTTTGGCATCGATTCCAGGCATGTCTTCATGTTTCCAAGCGAATACGTCCTTGTATTATTTCAATAGATTGACTAGTCGATCCCGTACATGTTTGGTCAGATGTGTTCCCAATTTTACTGTTTGTTCAGGATTCTTGTCTTCTATAACGACCTCAACGGTCGGCTCCCTTTCCTGATCTTTCCCATCTTATGGAGGTGACTCCCTTAGGTCCAGATCGAACCGAGTCAGCATTTTTGCCTTTTTCTCGCTCTCATCTTCTTCTGAGTATTTCGTTTGCTAGGTGGATTCTATCTGTATTACGTCTGGCTCTGCTTTTTCTTTGTAAACCGCCAAATTGACTTTCCTCGCCCATTCTTGGGATCCCTTCAATACTCCAACCCCAGCTTCCATTGGGAACTTGACGGTCTGGGCATAGGTTGCCGTAACAGCCTTTGTTTTGTTCAAGAGTGGTCTGCCTAACAAGGCATTGTATGGCCAATTCTCGGTGTCAACAATCACAAAGTCATGCAGTACTGTTTTTTGGCATGGAAAACTTCCTACCTCGACCGAAAGTTTGACTTTCCCCAGAGATCTCACTTCTGCTCCTCCAAATCCTTTAAGTGGGATTGCCAGTGGTTGCAAATCCTTCTTATGAAGCCTTAACTGATCTAACACCCTGACACTTAGGATATCCGCCGAGCTCCCATTATCGATCAATATTCTTCTTACTTCTCGGTGTCCGATACGAGCTGTCACAAAGATCGCGTCATTTGGCTTAACCTCTAATCCGCAAGCGTTAGCTTTTGAGAAAATGATCGGATCCCACCCTTGCTTGAGCTTTTTCTGATCGGGACCCACCGATTTCACCTCGAAGTTTCTCTAGCCATCTATCGCTTCACGAACTTCTGACATTCTCTCCCTGCTACTCCTTCCCGTACACGGCCCTCCAAAAATGGTGTTGATAGCTCCAACATCTGAACTTTCCCTTGGACTACCCATTCTATTCTGGTAGGGCTTTGTGGGATCGTTCTGCCGATCATCATTTCCTTTAAGAACCATATCTTTCAGGTGCCCTTCTCTAATTAACTTTTCAATGTAATCCCTTAACTGGTAACATTTAGAGGTTTCATGACCATTCTCTCGGTGGAAACGGTAATACTTCGAGGTGTCTCTCCGAGCAAAACTGGATTGCTTTGGAGGCTTCTTATATAAGTTCTTGTCCTCGATTACATTCAGAACTTCTTCTTGTTTCTGTGTCAGAGGAGTATAATTTGAGTACTGCCTCTTATAGGTCTTGTTACCCTTTTGGTTATCTTCCTTGCGGTCTTCTTTGCCCTTTCCAGAGTTATTCTTTTGGTCACCTTTGGGGTTTCCCTTCGAGCCATTATCTTTGGGTTTTTGACTCTCACTTGGTCGACCACCATGTATATACTCCCCTCCATGGGCTATTTTCTCTTCTTCTGCCATCTCATATCCTCCCACATCATCCACTAGATTAGCATAGGTGATTGGTCTCTTCTGTCTTAGACTGAGTGACAATTGGTTGTATTGCAGGCTGTTGACAAATGCAGCCATAACCGTATTGTCATTAGGGTCCTGCACTTATGAGACTTTTTGTGAAAACCTGGCAAGGTAATCTTTTAACTTCTCATCCTTTCTTTGCTTCAGGGTCTAGAGAATGGATATCGACTTCCTTCGTTGGATATTTCCCATGAACTGCCTGGTGAAGGCCTGTATCAATTCCTCGAAGTTCCCGACCGATCCGCTTGCAAGGCCACCGAACCATCTGGACCCCTGATCCCATAGTGTCTGAGGGAACATTCTGCACAGGAGTGCATCATCGTAATCATACTGCGCCAATGCACTTTGATACCTTATGACTTGCTCCTGAGGGTCGGTGTTGGCCTTGAATTGTTCCGTATGCGGCATTCGGAATTTTTCTAAGAAACAGGCCTGTCTTATGGACTGCCGGAATTACCGATCAACAGGTTCCCTCCTCCTTGTCTCCGTTCTAACGCTTCTATTCTTCTTAGCAGAACTTCTCGTTCTTCTTCTGGTTCGCCTCACTCATCAAACTTTTTCCAGATGATGAGACCATAAGGGTCTTTTGAAGCTCGCCCTGTAACTTGGGTGTCTCGAACATTATATCTAGGAGCGGGAGTTGTTACTTTGTGCCTCCTTGAGGGCTCCTCTCTGTCCGTTGAAGGTGAACGAGATCCCCTCCTATGGCCGTCATACCTATTACCCCGGTCGTAACTCGCTTCCCATCCATGATCTCTTGTAACATCGTCGTGCGGACTGTGCTGCCTTCTTCTTTGGCTGGCTTGGTCCCCATTCCTCCTGTGATCCTGGTAATCTTGACGATCGTCACCTTTTAGAGATCGCTCCCTCTTTTTGGGGTGATTCACCTTATTCTTACCAGTTTTCTGCAGAGCGTCGGGAGTTAGGACTACTATCTCAGATCGTATCTTGGGGTCCCGTGCCACCGTTGGTGTAGATAACTGGAATGGTGAGGTCAAATTTGCAGTAGCGGTTATATTGATTCCCTGTTTAGCGGAGTCCTCGATGACTCTCCGCAGGGATTCCTGAACTTCCCGGAAGGCATCTGGGGAGATGCTGGGAAGGGTATTTTCAAAGGTGGTTATGTATTGTCTGATGGAAGGTGGAGTTCTAGACGGTAGGTCCCCTCCGATGTTCACTATACTAGCATCGTCGGTATCACGGGGAGTACCGGTTTCATGTAGGGACCGGCTTCCATCCCTATTATCTACCGTGTTACTGCTTCACAAGCTTTCGGATGTTCGCCCTCTCCTTCTAACGCCAATTGTTGACGGTGATTTTTAGATTACGTAAAGCTAATCACGCGTCACACAAAACGTGTAAAGTTTGCAGTTATGCAACGAATCGAGAAAAATAAAAGAAGTTATGCAAGCAGGATTTTACGTGGTAAAACCCCAAGACGGGGAAACATCCGCGGTTGCTGGTGACGGCGAGAATGAAATCCGCTATCAAGAACGAATATTACACACTCAAACTCACACTCTCTCATTTGTATCAAAACATTCGTCTACCCTGTTGAGTATTTTTAAGGTCTATTTATACATGTATAGAACCATAATTCTTGAAGTACAAGTAAGAAAAGTAGTAGCAAATCAATAAAACTTTGACTTGTTGGAGTCGTTTTAATCGCATTAGGTTTTTGCCTATTTGGAGTTATGATAACTCTTAAGGAAATCTGTTTCCTTATCAGAGTATGCTTCTTCCAAACTTATTTGAGGAGGATTCTTCTTTACGTGTTTGAGTTGTAATAACGTTATCAACATGCTAAGCATCTAAACGTATCTAGACATTGTCCACGTGTCGCTTAGCTGATCGTCTTAAAAACCCGACCAGATCTTTTTTACCCCCGATCAAGGATCTTCATCAGATCAAGTAATTATACCCGATCATTCAGGTTTCCCCGATCGTTATTTTGATAACCTGATCAATCTAATTACCTTGGTCGGGTATTTCCAACCCGACAATCTAAGTAACTCTGATCAGTACTGTTGGGTTATTTTCTAATCATTTTAGGTTGGTTCAATTTAGTTGACATTTGTTGACATGTCACTAGTTGTTCCCATGTAACATGATGTTTATGCTGATGTGTTATCTCTCCAAATTACACCAATAACAGATTCCTTTAACTTCCTGCTCTCAAAAGCAATTGGATCCCTCTTTTGAACCAAAACTCCCCCAATAGCTTTGTTCGATGCATCTGTATGCACTTCAAAAGGTTTCACAAAATTTGGAAGGCACAACATAGGTTCTGAAGACACTGCCAACTTTATCCTGTCAATGGCACTTTGACATGCTTCAGTCCATATCTATTTCCTATCCTTCTTTAGTAAATCATTCAAAGGACTCACTTTCTTCGAGTACCCCTCGATAATCCATCTGTAATAGTTTGTCAGGCCTAAGATCAACAACTTTAGAAGGAGCTGGTCAGTTTCTGATGGCTTCAACCATCATCTCATCCATCTGAATCCTCCACTTACTGACCCAATACCCCAAGAACATCACTTCTTGATGACAAAATTCACATTTCTCCATTTTTACACACAATTTGTGCTCCCTTAAGCGAGAGAACACACACCTCAAATGAGCAACATGCTCAGCCAAAGACTAACTGCATACCACAATGTCATCTAGGTACGCAACAACAAACTTATCCAAGAACTCATGTAACACATCATTCATTAAGTTACAAAATGTAGTAGGGGCATTTGTTAAACCAAAAGGTATCATCAGGAACTCAAAAGAGCCATACATTGTCACATATGTAGTCTTTGCCTAATCACCTTCAGCAACCCTAACTTGCCAATAACTAGACCTGAGATCCTGATTGGTGAAAAAAGAGGCCTTTGACAGTTTATCAAACAAATTTGCATCATTAGGAACTGGATACTTGTTCTTTATTGTTACCTTGTTCAACACCTTGTAATCAACACACATTTGCAACGAACCATCTTGCTTATTCCAAAATAACACATGAGTACCATAAAGAGCCTTAGATGGTTGCACCAGACCTCCTTCTAGTAACCCATCGAACTACTTCCTTAATTCTGTTAACTCGCAGGGTGCAATCCTATAAAGAGCTTGTGCTGATGGTTTGGCTCCTGCCTTCAAATGAATCATATGGTCAATGGTTCTTCTTGGTGGAAGTTCTCTTGGCAACTCTCTTGGAATAACATCAGCAAACTCTTTAAGCACTGCCCTAACTTCATCAGGCACCTCAATGATCACATCAAGCTTCATCTACACCAGCGCAACAACATGGGTCATCTGCCCATTTCTTAAGCCTCTATCAACCCGTTTAGCAGAAATAACAACCCATTTGTCTTTCCTCTATTTGATGGCAAGAGTTCCCTTACAAGCTTGTACAAAAAAAGGATTTTCCTCACCCCCCAATGAGAATGCCTCAGAGGTATGGTATTAACATTGTCTTGGCTTTGACAAAGAATTCAATGCCAAGTATAAGATCGAAATCATCTAGTGGCACCACCATCAAGTTGCACTTTCCCCGCCAAGATCCCAACTTCAGTGTTGTTTCTGCCAGACCACGCACTAGCAACACCTCATAATTCACTGTTTTGATCTTGTTTGTGCTTTCCAACATATTCAAACCACATATGTCTGCCTCTCATTGTGCCATAAAGTTGTTGGTTGCCCCCGTATCCAACATGGCCTGAATCACACGCCCATTTACTTCAACATTCACATACATTAGACCCTTATAACTCTATTGTCTCTCCACACTAATTGTGTTCAACAATTGCAATAGATTGACATGAGATGGACTAGCACCAGAAGCATTGAATACATCAGCATCTTAACTGATTATTTCATTGACCTTCTCAATCTTTGGGCATTCTCTTGCAAAGTGGGGACTGCCACATATGAAACACCCATGTATTTGAGTGTTCCCCTTAGTCTACCGTTGCTCTTTTCCTTTGATGGTTACACCCTCTTTCTTCGTTCCTTTGAACTTATTCTTTCAATCTTTACTCTTCCCCTTTTTCTTTGTCTTTTTCTTTTCAGTGTTAGAAGAGGTTGAATTACTCATTCAAAAATCTATCAAGCCCTCTGTAGTAACCATGGCTAATGGAATATCCTCCACACCCTGTCTCTTCAATTTTGCTTGTGCTCATGTCTGTAACCCAGACATGAAATTAAACAATTTGTCTTCCTCTAACATGTTATGAATATCCATCATCAAGGAACTGAACTCCTTCACAAAGTTCTTTACATACCCCGTCTGCTTCAACTTTTTAAGATTTTCCCTTGCTAACCAAGAGGTGTTGTAAGGCAAGCACTGATCCTTCAATTCTTTCTTCAGCGACTCCCACATCACAATACTAGGCCTGCATGCACTCAGAGCATTCCCCACATTTGTGCGCCACCACAATTTTGCATCACTAGTAAGATACATGCTTGTGATGATCATATGTTCTTTCTCAGATATCCTGGCAACCTTAAAGCACAGTTCCATATCCCATAGAAAGTTCTCAAACTCCTTAGCATTCCATTTTCCATTGAATTCCTTTGGTTCTGTCACTTTGATCTTTGACAGAGAGCCTTCTTCAGAAGTGATAGGGTTGTTTAGTGCTCTCCTCAGCACCACAATTTTGTCCTCCAACAACTTCATCTTCTCAGTCATACCGTCTGTCAAAACAGTCTATTTTGATTGAACATTTTTAAACTTTGTATCCAACTCCTTCAAAAAATTTGTGTGCGCTTGTTGCATTTGAAGGGTTCGCTCCTTTTTTCAACCAACCGATCAAGCATAGAAACTACTTCACTAGAACCTTCAAGGAGCGGATCACCAAGTAATCTCTCGAACTGAGCCACACGTTCCTTTGTATCTGCTAGAGTCATCTTTGCACCAGAAATTAAGAAGAAATTGTTTCAACCAGAAGCTCTGAAACCAATGTTACATGGATAAAATCCCCTATGAATTTTTACTTCGTGTAGGCGCTGAAACCTTGTCCAGCCAGCCAACCCTTTTCTTGATAGTCACTCAGAACGTTCTCTTTTCAGTGTTTTCCAAAATCCTCACAACACTCAGCCACACGACCAGATTGTTGCACACACAAACACTGCACAATTTACAAACACACAACAAGAGTGTTTACAGCAAGCACATATCAAACAATTCTTAAAGCACACAACAAACAATTCTTACATCACCCACATACACAACAATGTATAGTAAGAAAACAACAAATTATGGGAACCAATCATTACCCAATTATTCTCATTAATAATTAGGAACACAAATAGAATGCTTACAGGATTATCATACTCTAATGTTTCTGCCAGAATACACAACAATCTATGTATTTATATGATACAACAACAATTAGCCTTCAGCAAGTAACTGCTAAGTAAGCCTGTTTACAGCAAGCACATAGCAAGCAATTCTTACAGTACACACATACACAACAATGTAAAGTAAGAACACAGCAAATTACGGGAACCAATCCTAACCCAACTATTCTCATTAATAATTAGGAACACAAATACAATGCTTGCAGGATTATCATACTCTGATATCTCAGCTAGAATACATACAATCTATGTATTTATATGATACAACAACATTTAGAATACAACATGTAACTACCACTGTCCACATCAACCTTCTGATTACATCACATGTCAAATACATGTTAAACACCAACTGTTTCACACATATTTCCCACATATGTTTGCCCACACATGTTTCCCCACATGTGTGTCTGAATTGCATGTGCCAGTCACAAGCTTAGGCGACAGCTAACTAACACAGTCTTTCACATGCCAAGCTTGTTTCTGCATATCAAGCTTGTTTTTCGGCATGTAAAGCTTGTTTCTACTCGTCAATCTTGTTTTCAGCACACCAAGCTTGGTTCTGCACTCAAAGCCTGTTTCTCGCACACATCGTTTTTGTACGCCAAGCTTGTTTCTAGCACACATCGCACACCAATGCAGCCTTGTGCACATACCTCTGCCAACACTACCCTTTGTTGTTGCATACTGTCAGCCCACCCAAGTTAACACACAGCATACCTGCTGCCCCAAGACCATGCACACCCAACATGCACTGGTTTGGCTTGATGACACCTACACCAAGCCCTTTTGCATAGGCAACAACCTATGCTCACTTTTAGGGTTGTGACCCCTAGTATGTCAGAACCACATGCTAGATAGTAGTTCCCTTAAGGGTTGATTCAAAGATTGAACAATATGAGCGCTCTCATTCTTCCGTAAAAGAAGTTAGGATTTATTGTTCATTAGAGAATCAATGGTACTTAATGGAAAAGATATAATTAGAGGGGGATAGCAGACTTTATGACCTAGCTCTAATTATTAACTACTTGTGGAGGATCATACAGTATGCAATAGTTATATCGATGGACAACTGTAAATTTGGTTTGTGTAAAAACATCTACAATTACGAGAGTACAACTTCAAGTTTTTAGTGGAGTAACTCCGAGGTTAATAATAATGAAATATTAATTAAAGAGTTTAATTGATTTTTCTAAAGATTATTGGAGCTCAAGACTGTGGGTCCATTAGGTCCCCTTGCTAGCCCGGAACGTTGATGGTAACAAAAGTCTAGGTTAATTAATTGGATGGTCCAATTAATTATGTTACGAAAGTAACAAGAATTTTATTCAGACAATTAATTAAATGATGTAATTATTTAATTAATAATTAATTATATTAAATAATATGATTATTTAATTGTATTAATTATTTTACGGAGGTTACAGGGTTCGAGTTACAGTGACAACATTGAATTAGATGGGATTTAGAATCCTATTAACCTAGGTCACTAGTAACCCTAGCATAATATAAGATATCAAGATATTTTGTTTTTAAAAACAAGATAATCGATTTTAAATATTTGATATTTAAAAAGATAATTTTATATCAAGATGTTGTGTATCTTTTAAACTCTTTTAATTAATGTAATATAAAGAGTTGGAGAGAGACAACAACATAGGACATGTGAAACTAACACAAAAAAAAAACAAGAAAGAATCAGGTGCGGCTAACACAAAAATAAAAGAGAAAACAAGATAAGGTGTGCGGCCAATAAGAAAAAAAAAGTTTGTTTTTATTTGATTCAAGGTTGGCCGAATTCTACATACACAAAGCAAGAGTTTTTTTGTGTTGTTTCTACTACCTCCATACAACCTCCTGAAGCTCGTGACGTGCCCACACGTAGTTGCACGAATCTGGGAGATAGCGAGTAAGATCAGGTGGTACAAATCGGAAAGCAACATCAAGAAGTTAAAGAACGAAAGAGTTAGCCTTGATGTATGATTATGAATCCTACATATTATTTATTCTTATATATCGTACACGGTTTTCAAAGTCACTTATAAATATTTTATTAAAAAGTTTTAAAATCCTTTCCGCTGCGTGACTCTAAGACTTACAATTGGTATCAGAGCCCTAGTACGATATATTCGAATAAATCATTCTTTTTTCTTGATTTATTGCATGTATATTTGTGTAGGCACAATCTAATGAATGTATGATGTTTTAAATTTTTTTAAAGTATGATTAATCGTTAATTGTATGGTATAGTGGGTTTTAGGGTTTTGGATATTAAATGTAATATTAATTTTCTGTTGTAATATTAATTACTGGTTGTATATATATATTTTTTATTTTGCTGTTCTGCTGTAATTTATTTTTATTGATATAATATGGTGAAGAATAATGATCCGGAATTCGAAGCACAGCAGCCGCACGAACCAGTTGTGCGATGGTGTAACAATGCGTGCGTGATTGTCACGCAAAAGCAAGCTGCTTCACGCAACAGTTGCGTTCATGCACAACACATGTGTGAAGCCACATAACACTTGCGCGATGCACTGCCACTTCAATTTTAGATTGTGATGAATTGCGCCACTTCAATTTTAGATTGCGTTGAATTTGCGCAACGCAATGCAATTAGAATATTGGAGTATTAAAGTTGTGCAGATGTCATGACATGCAACGATATGCTAATGCAATAGCAACACATGCGCAAGAGTTGCGCAAAACACAACTACAACATACAAATTGTCATGAGTTTGAGCTGCTGTCACCCATGCCTATGCGCAAGTGTGCGCAACAACACTGTTGCAACATTCAATTGTTGTGTGTTTTGGCAGCAGTCACTTGTGTGTACACAAGCGTGTTTGGACTGATTTTGGGAAATCCCGGGTCTCCGAAAAGTGTTAGAGTAACACTTGGGCTTAAGGGATTTAATCCATATGATGAACCCATTAAAATAAATCAAGTTGGACTTGATTTTGGGTCCGGAAGATGCAGAAGATTATACTTGAAGATTTTGGATTTATAAGAAGACTAAGGAATGCCTTGGATAATTTATGTAATTAGAAAAAATTTTAAGTTAGATAAACTCATCGTACTCGGTCAATTCATGTATGCTTTTACTATGTGATAATTAAAGCATTGTTATGCATACCCATGCCATATAGATTAGTAGTGCCTACACATGCCTTTTATTCAATGTCATACATGCATAATAGCTATTCACATTATGTGTTTTTTTTAATATGATTAAAAATTAGCAAATCACATAATTGGCTATTAATAATGAGATTAATTTTTATAGTAAAAACTTGGTAATTCTTATTAATAACTAGACTATTAATTAAATCGTTTAATTAGTTAGATTAGTTAGGTCATGCACTTAATATTAGGTTTAATTAGATTAAAGCCCTAATATAATTAGAACTAATAATGTGATTCGTTTTAATAGTTGAAACTTGGTAATTACATTAAATAATTCTAATATTAGTAAATTTGTTTACATAGATTAGAATTTGAATAATGAACTAGTTTTTTTTTAATTAATTAAAAATCAGATTAGTTTATTTGTTGTTAGAATAAGATTCTGATAATTTGTTTCATATGCCCTAGACATTTAGATTGAAATTAGCCGTTTAATCTTAGTAATATCTAGGTGCATTAATTGAAAACCCTAATTCTGAAATAGTGAATGGGAGAGGGATATATGACAATATATCCCACAGTCTCTATCATTAGTTCAACACCATGAGATTCAAGTGGGGCCTCGAGATAACTTTGTTTTCGTCCTCCCTAAGGAGGAAGGGTCTCCATGAGAATCAATACCAAGGTTGACTTCCTAACGGATAGGGTTGTTAAGTGTATTTTGGGATCGACCGACCCTAAGGCCGCAATTCTCAAGCTAAGCTTAAGAGATCTGAAATGGTGGATTACACTCACAAGGTTTTAATTAAATTTTTTAATTATAAACCTGACTGAATTAAACGATGGTTGAATGATATAGGCATAAGAGTAATTCTGGTATATCATTTGATTAAGATTGTCTCGATCTAATATGCAAGTACTTGACCGACCCTAAGGCGGCACGTGCTTGTGGTATGTTAGATTATCGTGACGTAGAAACAGTTTTTAGGGATTTTCTTGTTCATTAAATATGTTCATGCATCATATTTAATTTTATGCCAAACATTGACATGTGAATTAAATGTATGGCTGAATGAATTCTTTATTTATATTTTTTCAGCAATGTCTTCTGCACTATTACAAGTCCTTGCTATTGACAAATTAACCAGAGAAAACTATACTACATGGAAATATAATATCAACGCAATCTTGGTAACAAAATACCTAAAATTCGTGCTAACAGAAGAATGTCCTTCAGAGCCTGCTGCCAATGCCACACGAAATGTTCGTGAGGCATGCCAGAAATGGGTCTCAGTTGATGAGAAGGCCCGAATATATATGTTAGCCAGCATGACACACATGTTTGTCACCAACCACAAGGCAATGGCTACAGCATTCAACGTCATGGAGTCATTGCAGGCTATGTTCGGGCAACCATACGAGCAAAAGCGGCACGAAGCTGTTCGTTCCGCAATGCTTGCTAGGATGAAGGACTGTGCATCGGTCCAGGAACATGTCCTGGGCATGAAGTCTTACTTCAACACAACTAAAGTTAATGGCGGATAGAGCTAGAGGATGGTGCCTTCTCAATGCGCATTGGGTCGGGGGATGTCGTGTTAGCAAGATCAATGGGAGTAGTTAGACTCCATTTTAATGGTTGTTTTATTGTTTTGAACAATGTTTATTTTATTCCTGGATTTACTAGAAATTTAATTTCAGTATCCAAGTTGTTGGAACAATTTTATTCAATTTCTTTTAATGATAAATCAGTTATTATTTCTAGAAATTGATTAAATATATGTTCAGGTTTAATTGAAAACAACTTGTATGTGTTAATGCCATTAATACATACAACACTGCGTAATGCTGAAATGTTTAAAGTTGAAAAACCTAAAACAAAACGACAGAAAGTTTCTCCAAATAATGAAACGTATCTATGGCATCTAAAATTTGGCCATATCAACCTAAACATGATAGATAGACTAGTAAAAAGCGTGCATTTAAGCCAGTTAAAGGTCGGCACTTTACCTATCTGTGAATCCTGTTTAGAAGGTAAAACGATCAAGAGAGCTTTTACTGGAAAATGGCTTAGATTTACGGAACCATTAGAACTTATACATTCAGACATCTGCGGACCAATGAATGTTAAAGTAAGGGGTGGTGATGAGTATTATGTCACCTTTATAGATGACTACTCAAGATACGGATATGTTTACCTAATGCAACGAAAGTTGGAAACTTTTGAAAAATTCAAAGAATTCCTAGCTAAAGTTGAGAACCCTGATGGAAATGGTGAGATCTATGATTAGTTTCTCATCATTACCAAACTCTTTTGGGGATATGCACTACAAATAGCGACCAACATTTTGAATGTAGTCCCATCCAAATATGTTCTTAAGACTCCCCTAGAGTTGTGGAATGGTCGTAAAGTTAGTTTGCGACATTTCCGTATATGGGAGTGTCCAGTACATATACTGAAGAACAGAACTGGAAAGCTAGACCCTCAATCTATGGTCTACTTATTTATAGGTTATTCTAAAGAGACTAGAGGTGGATACTTTTATAGTCCTGAAGAGAATAAAGTGTTTGTATCGACAAATGCAACGTTTCTTGAGGAGAACTATATGAGTAATCATAAACCTCGAAGTAAGGTTGTGTTAAATGAGTTAGAGCCTAGTGCGACCTGTGCTCAATCAACAAGAGTTGTTGTTCCACATTCGTCTAAGAGTCAGACAGTTCCTAGTCAGACCACACTACCACCTAAGCGTAGTGGGAGGGTTGTATGACAACCAAATTGCTATTTAGGTATTGGGGAGGCACATGCTGTCCTCTCTGATGATAGTGTGGATGATCTATTGCCATTTAAAAATGCAATGAAAGATTCTGACAAAGAGGAATGGCTTAAAGCTATGAATCTCTAGATGAAGTCCATGCACTTCAACTCAGTCTGGGAACTTGTAGACTTACCAAATGGGATAAAAACCATTGGATGTAAGTGGATCTACAAGAGAAATAGAGGAGTGACGGGAAGATAGAGACCTTCAAAGCAAGGCTAGTGGCAAAGGGTTATACCTTAAAGGAGGGGGTCGATTATAAATTGACCTCTTCACCAATAGCTATGTTTAAGTCTATTCGGATTTTGTTATCCATTGATGCCTATTTCGATTTGAAATTTGGCAAATTGACGTCAATACTGCATTTTTGAATGGCAATCTTGATAAAAGCATCTATATGATGCAACCAGAGGGATTTGTGTCTTAGGATCAAGAGCAAAAGGTTACAAGCTGCAAAAGGTCTATTTATGGACTTAAGCAGACATCTAGATCTTGGAAAATTAGGTTTGATAATACTATCAAAACCTATGGTTTTAAATAAAGCGTCGATGAACCTTGTGTTTACAAGCGGATCATTGACAAGAAGATAGTTTTCTTAGTCCTATACGTAGATAATATCCTACTCATTGGGAATGATGTATGGGTATTATCGGAAGTAAAGGGCTAACTGGCACACCAATTCCAAATGAAAGATTAGGGAGAGGCGAGTTATGTTCGAGGGATCCAATTAATCAGGGATTGTAAGAACAAACTATTAGCATTGTCTCAGGCATCGTATATCGACAAGATACTTATGCGATTCTCAATACAGAACTCCAAGAAAGGTTATCTACCTTCCAGGCATGGAGTTCACTTGTCTAAGGAACAGTCTCCTAAGACACCTCAATAGGTTGAGGATATGAGACAAGTTCCCTATGCATCAGCAGTAGGTAGTCTCAAGTATGATATGTTATACACGAGACCGAACATCTGCTTCACAGTGGGAGTAGCCAGCAGGTTTGAGTCCAACCCAGGATTAGATCATCGGGTTGCAATAAAGACTATTCTCAAGTATCTTCGGAGAATGAGAAACTATATGCTAATATATTCCGGACAGGATTTGATCCCGTTAGCATATACAGACTTTGATTTTCAGTCAGACATGGATTCTAGGAAATCTACGTCTGGATCAGTTTTCACCATTGGTGGTGGAGCCATAGTATAAAGGAGTGTTAAGCAATCATGTATTGCTGACTCCACCATAAAAACCGAATATGTAACAGCTTGTAAAGCAGCTAAAAAGGTTGTCTGGCTCAGTAAGTTCTTGACTGATCTGGAAGTTGTTCCAAATCTGGATAAGCCCATCACACTTTATTGTGATAACAGTGGTGCTGTGACTAATTCCAAAGAACCAAGAAGCAATAAGAGAGGGAAGCATATATAGAGGAAATACCATCTCATCAGAGAGATAGTGCAAATAGGGGATGTGACTGTGACCAAGATAGCGTCGTTGGACAATCACGCTGATCCATTTAAGAAGACCTTAACGACTAAAGTGTTTGAAGGTCACTTGGAGGGTCTAGGGTTACGATATATGTCTCACATGCTTTAGTGCAAGTGGGAGATTGCTGGGGTTTATGCCCTAAAGCCTGTAATTTGTAAATATGAATGAATCATTAATAAAAGAAGTAGTTTATTCATTCTATAAATTTGTCTCAAACATTTATATCATGTGTACTTAAACATCTAAGATTGTCGGATATTATCTCTAACTGAGTATATGAGTGTCATATACAGAGGAATTCAGATTGAGATGAGCAATCTAAAGAGTCCGTAGATAGAAAATAAAGCTGTGTACTTCATTTGTGGTTAACCTACAACTGCAGTCCATTCCGTAATGTACGGTGGTCTTATCCTAGACTATTCATATAGTTATATGAGAATGGAGGCACCTTATATGATGTGATCATATAGGACTGGGCCACGATCTATATGAATCTCTCACCAAGATCCATTACATGATGAGATTCATATATATTGACTAATGATGGCTATATATGGGTGATCTTAATTCTGAGTGTCTTATCGACTCATTTAGGTTAAATCCTGGTTTTTGATATATCATGGGTGAGATCGGAGTTGCATTCCCGGTCAATAACTTCATATGTTGGAATCACGATTTGACTTGTGGCTGAGAAGTTATGTACACAATAGTGGAATCCACTCCTTCTTGCGAGAAGTAGATAGTAGTTCCCTTAAGAGTTGATTCGGGGCTTAAACAATATGAGCGTTCTCCTTCTCCCGTAAAGGAAGTTATGATTTATTGTTCATTAGAGAATCAATGGTACTTAATGGAAAAGATATAATTAGAGGGGTATAACAGACTTTATGACCTAGCTCTAATTATTAACTATTTGTGGAGGATCATACCGTATGCAATAGCTATATCGATGGACAACTGTAATTTTGGTTTGTGTAAAAACATCTATAGTTATGAGAGTACAGCCTCGAGTTTTTAGTGGAGTAACTCTGAGGTTAATAATCATGAAATATTAATTAAAGAGTTTAATTAATTTTTCTAAGGATTATTGGAGCTCAAGACTGTGGGTCAATTAGGTCCCCTTGCTAGCCCAGAACGTTGATGGTAACAAAGGTCTCGGTTAATTAATTGGATGATCTAATTAATTATGTTATGAAAGTAATAAGAATTTCATTTAGGCAATTAATTAAATGATGTGATTATTTAATTAATGAATTAATAACTAATTATATTAAATAATGTGATTATTTAATTATATTAATTATTTTATGGAGGTCAAGGGTTCGAGTCACAGTGACAACATTGAATTAAATGGGATTTAGAATCCTATTTAACCTAGGTCACTTGCGTAAGGACCTCTATTTATGATTGGCCTGTTTCATGACAAACCGCATTGGGATCACTTTGTAATGGGTAGCTTAGGTCTCCAATTGTGACTCATCTTCAATAAGCTTCCAAGATCCTAAAGTGCTACAAGAGAGGTAGTTTACTTGACTTGACTCATTGAAGAAATTTAGTTGCACACACTGACTAGCTTGCATTAGATATCATATCTTGCATTGTACCTCATTTGATAACATGTTTTGCATGTTAATTGTGCTTCATTTTGTGTGCATTTCACTCACTTCACACTTGCACAACATTCATGTAAGATATGCATTTTTCTTGAGTGTTAGAAAGGGATTTTTCCCTTTACTGCGACATAGACCGCTTAGCAAGCACTGCTTGCACCACGACACACGAAGCGGTATTCTCTAGTGTGTCATGCGCAGTGTGGACCGCGGTTGGTGCACATGCTCGCACAACAGTCCATACAGTGGTACATTCCAGAAGACTGATTCTTCTGTCACGCGGCTTGTACCGTGGTCTGGACGCATGCCTGTTTGACGTGATTATGTTTCCCAAGTTCAAAATGACGTAGTTTTGTCAAGGGCTTCTATATATATTCTTTTCTCTCCCATTTCATTTTTAGAGCTTCAAGAATCAATTTTTAGTGAGAGGAAGTATCCATTAGAGAGAGAAGCTCTAAGACTTGTTCTTTTCTTTACCTCTCCAAACTCAAAACCCAACATTCATTCATGAATCAAACATCTTCTAGCTTCATCTAGGATGTTTTCTTGCATGGGTCTTCATCATTAAATTGACTTGGTAAGTTAAACAAAAATCCCATCTTTGTTATTTGTTTATACTTTCCAAGATGATGTTTTTATTGCATTTATTAGTTGATTAAATGCTAAGACTTCATTTATTGCATCTATTTATGATTTCCTTTGCATGATTGGGTTTGTATTGTGATAGCTTGCATTTAGACATATTTACCCTCTAGCTAATTAGGACTCATTGATTGCATTTGTTAATTGCATTTATTGTCCTTACCATTTTGTGTGACAACTTGTGTTGATATGGATTTGTTTGATAACTAGATTTTAGACTTGCATATCTATATCTAGTTAGGTAGTTATGAACATTCATATAGACATTGATATCTAAGATTTGTGCTTATCGCCATCATATAATCTCTAGATAAGCATTTAGTGTTGCCTAACATTAATTGCATTTTGAATATTCATATATTCACATAGGTTGTTTATCTCTTCTTAAGAATTAATTCTTGTGACTACAATGTGTAGTTCACAAGCAAGTGAAGTCTTGCAACCAAGGTGTGGTTGGCAAGCAAAGTGATCAATGATTCACTGTAAAGGCACGTTGGGTAGTAGCGGTGGGTTAGTGACCGAGAATGGTGTGACTAGAGGTCAATCTAGGTTGTATACATCATTACAAATCAGAAAGCAACATCAAGAAGTTAAAGAATGAAGGAGTTCGTCTTGAGGTATGATTACGAATCCTACATATTATTTATTCTTATATATAGTACACGGTTTTCAAAGTCGCTTATAAATATATTTTTTTTAAAGTTTTAAAATCATTTCCGCTGCGCGACTTTAGAGCTTACAAATGGACCATCACTGATGTCACTAAGCTTAAAACCAATAGAAATCGAGTATCGATGAGTATTCACTCCACCTCATATGTAAATAGAGGAATAACCCTCATAAATGTAGGACTGTAGGGGCGAAACCAAGATTTTGAGACAAAAAGAAATTTAAGTTTGTGCAAGACAAATATACTAATATTTAAAAACTAAATTATTAAAAAAAACAAATATAATACCTGTTAACAGTCATTTTTGGCAGGGGTCCAAAGAAGAATTTTTCATCCGGCAAGTACCTGGTAAGACCTAGATCGGGATCGGTACCGGTACCTAGATACCGGGGATGCTCTACACCATGAACCGGAAAGAAGTCAGTACCACGTCTCACAGTCTACCAGGTACCAAGCAAGGCTATACCACGATACCTCCTACATGGCTCCTAGGTACCATGATACCTCCTACCTGGTTCCTAGGTACCATGATACCTCCTACCTAGTACCTAGGTACCGCGACATCTACCCGGTACCCAAGTACCGCGATATCAGTCCAGGATCTAACCAGAATGTATATGCTACCGGCCAAGTAAGAAGAATGGAACCAGGAAGAGGTACCAGCATGTTAGAACAAGCGCCACGCCAGCGAGCACTATGGTACACCAGTGTACCATACCAACGGGATACAGAGTCAGAATTCTCCTTCAAGCAACGTGAAAGAGAAAGTTGACCTCTGGTAATTAATGGAGATAATCAACACCGTTAGTGAGGGAATCAGTCAACTCCATTAATGGCCATTCATAACTCCATTAATGAGGGAAGCAGTCAACTCTATTAATGGAGATAATCAGCCATATTAATGAGAAGATCAGTCAACTCTTTAATGGCCATTCACAACGCCATTAATGAGGGAATCAGTCAACTTCATTAATGAAGATAATCAGACTCCATTAATGAGAAGATATTCAACTCCATCAATGAGAAGATATTCAACTCTATTAATGAGAAGATATTCAACTCCATCAATGAGAAGATATTCAACTCCATTAATGAGAAAATATTCAACTCATTAATGTCGATAAACCAATGGAGTTGGCAACAAGGATGAACATACATAAATATAACAAGTCACTCTCCAAGAAAAAGGTCGATTCCTCAACATTTCGACTCCTTGACATTCTCTCCAACATTCTCCAACAGCTCTCCTACATCTCCATATTTCCAAGATGTCTCCAATCCCAGATTTTGCCAACTTCCCCACTAGGAATATGAGTTCGCCATCGCCTGGAGTGTAAAAGGGACCCTGCCCGAATTCCTTCTACACCACAATTGTATCGACTGCTATGTATGTCAGTTTTTTCCATGAATGTACTGGTACCAAATGGTACCCCTCTAACTGTGATCTACCAGGACTCAGTTTGTATTAGTGTAAGCTCTACGGAGCACCTCTCGTAATATATAAATATAAAAAAGGGTCTTTCTCCCTTCCTGTGGATATTGCCTGGGGGTTTTTCAGCATGTGATCAATCGTGATGCTTTCTCCCCCTAGGTCAGTCCACTACTACTAAAAGAGTTGTAATTCTCCCATTTATCTCCTTTATTAAGTATGTATGTGAACTAGACACCGACCCCTACTGGTCTAGCTCTCATGTACCTCTCATTGCACGATATCTAGGTCGGGAAATTATGGAGGGCACCTAGAGAGGTGATCAGGTACCAGGATCAGATACAGTCTACTGCGCCTGATGGGAGGGATGATTATTCTCCTACCATGGCATCTATCTCGCTTTCACCTTATCAGAACCACATTACGAAGTACCTACCCCTCGCTGCGACCTCCGGGGTAACGGGTTGAGGGTGTTAATTGAGATTTTCACCCCGAGTGGATTTTTCTGTTAACACTTTTTGGTGTCGTCTGTGGAAAGCTCACAAATGTGGCTTTCATGTCTCTACATGAGCATCCTTATCTCTACATGCAAGCTCAACTTTCTACTATTGATATGGTACGTGAGACTCCTGGCAGAACCGGTCTACTGTGCTGCCCCTATGCAACAAATCTGCTCATATACTTGCAGTGCTCCTCTATAGCAGATTCTCTCATGTACATCTAAACTTTCTATGTAGCTGAGCTGCACCTCTCCTGCTACCTTACAGAGGATTTGCTCTACTATCAGCAGATCTCCTATGCAACAGATCTGCCACGTTCTTCTATGCAGTAGATCCACTCTGGTACATCTAGAACTGTTATGCAGTAGAGCTGCACCTCTCCTGCTTCCTTACAAAAGATTTGCTCCGCTCTCAGCAGATCTCTTATGCAGCAGATCCACTGGGATCCATCAGATTTGCACATGTTCATGCAAATCCCCTCATGTCACCGGATCGACTCTTCAAAAGCTCTAAGGTAGCAGGTCAACGCATGTACCTGAGAAGCAACATCAACTGTATGATCATAGGAGAAGCGCGACCGGTAGAGGCCCAGTGGCTCCTCACTCCTTGCACGGAGCCGGTCAACGCCAAAGTAAGCCACTGTGTCATGATTAATTCCAAGACGGTCCAGAGCCACATTTCAGTTGCTGGGAACTTCTAGGATCCCAAACATGCCTCTGGACCAGTACCATTCCGGTGGCTCCCTACCTCTTGTACTGGGCCCTTCAACGCCCTAGTGAGCCACCGATGTCCCGATCCGTTCGGGAAGAGCTCAGAGGCTTCCGATATTGTTATGGCCTCTTACATGCCTAAGCAAGCCTCTGGAGCGGCAGCCCCGCTGCATGGCCCAGTGGCTCCTCAATTCTTTTACCGGGCTAGTCAACGCCCAAGTGAGCCACTGTGTCCCGATTCATTCCAGGATAGTCCAGAGCCACATTTCAGTTGCTGGGGACTTCTAGGATCCTACACATGCCTCTGGACCAGTATCATGCAGATGGCTCCCTACCTCTTGTACCGGGCCCTTCAACGCCCTAGTGAGCCACCTATATCCCAATCCGTGCGGGTAGAGCTCAGACGCTTCCCACTTTGTTGAGGCCTTCTATATGCCTAAGCACGCCTCTGTAGCAGCAGCCTAGCTGCAAGGCCCAGTGGCTCCTCACTTCTTCTATCGGGCTAGTCAACGCCCAAGTGAGCCACTGTGTCCCGATTCATTCCAGGATGGTTAAGATCCACATTTCAGTTACTGGGACTTCTAGGATCCCACTCATGCCTCTGGACCAGTATCATGCAGGTGGCTCCCTACTTCTTGTACCTGGCCCTTCAACGCCCTAGTGAGCCACATATGTCCTGATCCGTTTGGGAAGAGCTTAGAGGCTTCCCACATTACTGAGGCCTCCTACATGCCTAAGCACGCCTCTAGAACAGCAGCCTACCTCCATGGCCCAGTGTCTCATCACTCCTGGTACCAGTTTAGTCATTGCCCAAGTGAGCCACTGTGTCCCGATTCATTCCAGGATAGTCCAGAGCCACATTTTAGTTACTGGGACTTCTAGGATCCCACGCATGCCTCTGGACCAGTATCATGCATGTGGATCCCTACTTCTTGTACCGGGTCGTTCAACGCCCTAGTGAGCCACCTATGTCCCGATCCGTTCGGGTAGAGCTCAGAGGCTTCCCACTTTGCTGAGGCCTTCTACATACCTAAGCAAGCCTCTAGAGCAGCAGCCTAGCTGCATGGCCTAGTGGCTCCTCACTCCTAGTACCGAGCTAGTTATCGCCTAAGTGAGCCACTGTGTCCCGATTCATTCTAGGATGGCCGAGAACTACATTTCAGTTGCTGGGGACTTCTAGGATCCCACACATGCCAGTATCATACAGGTGGCTCCCTACTTCTTGTACTGGGCCTTTCAACGCCCTAGTGGCTACCTATGTCCCGATCTGTTCGGGTAGAGCTCATATGCTTCCCTCTTTGTTGAGGCCTTCTACATGCCTAAGCAAGCCTCTAGAGCAGCAGCCTAGCTGCATAGCCCAATGGCTCCTCACTCCTGGTACCGGGCTAGTCATCGCCCAAGTGAGCCACTGTGTCCCGATTCATTCCAGGATGGTCCGGAGCCACATTTCAGTTGCTGGGGACTTCTAGGATCCCAAACATGCCTCTGGACCATTACCATTCCGGTGGCTCCCTACCTCTTGTACTGGGCCCCTCAACGCCCTAGTGAGCCACCGATGTCCCGATCTGTTTGGGAAGAGCTCAGAGGCTTCCCACATTGTTATGGCATCTTACATGCCTAAGCAAGCCTCTGGAGCAGCAGCCCCGCTGTATAGCCCAGTGGCTCCTCACTTCTTTTACCGGGCTAGTCAACGCCCAAGTGAGCCACTGTGTCCTGATTCATTTCAGGATGGTCCAGTGCCACATTTCAGTTGCTGGGGACTTCTAGGATCCTACACATGCCTCTGGACCAGTATCATACATGTGGCTCCTTACCTCTTGTACCGGGCCCTTCAACGCCCTAGTGAGCCAACTATGTCCCGATACATTCGGGTAGAGCTCAGAGGCTTCCCATTTTGCTGCGGCCTTCTACATGCCTAAGCACGCCTCTGGAGCAGCAGCCTAGCTGCAAGGCCCAGTGGCTCCTCACTTTTTCTATCGGGCTAGTCAACGCCCAAGTGAGCCACTGTGTCCCGATTCATTCCAGGATGGTCCAGAGCCACATTTCAGTTATTGGGGAATTCTAGGATCCCACACATGCCTCTAGACCAGTACCATATAGGTGGCTCCCTACTTTTCGTACCGGGCCCTTCAACGCCCTAGTGAACAACCTATGTCTCGATCCGTTCGGGTAGAGCTCAGAGGCTTCCCACTTTGGTGAGGCATTTTACATACCTTATCAAGCCTCTAGCGCAGCAGCCCAGCTGTATAGCCTAGTGGCTCCTCACTTATTGTACCAGGCCGGTCAACGCCCAGGTGAGCCACTGTGCCCCGATCCATTCGAAGACGGTCCAGAGCCATATTTCAGTTGTTGGGGACTTCTAGGATCCCACATATGCCTCTGGACCAGTATCACGCAGGTGGCTCCCTACCTCTTGTACCGGGCCTTTCAACGCCCTAGTGAGCCACCTATGTCCCGATCTGTTCGGGTAAAGCTCAGAGGCTTCCCACATTGATGAGGCCTTCTACATGCCTAAGCAAGCCTTTGGAGCAGCAGCCTAGCTGCATGGCCCAGTGGCTCCTCACTTCTTTTACCGGGCTAGTCAACGCCCTAGTAAGCCACTGTGTCTCGATTCAATCCAGGATTGTCCAAAGCCATATTTCAGTTGCTGGGGACTTCTAGGATCCCACGAATGCCTCTGGACCAGTATCATGCAGGTGGCTCTCTACCTCTTGTACCAGGCCCCTCAACGCCCTAGTTAGCCACCTATGTCCCGATCTGTTCGGGTAGAGCTTAGAGGCTTTGCGCATTACTGAGGCATCTTACATGCCTAAGCAAGCCTCTGGAGCAACATCCCAGCTACATGGCCTAGTGGCTCCTCACTTAGTGTACCAGGTCGTTCAACGCCTAAGTGAGCCACTGTGTCCCGATTCATTCCATGACGGTCCAGAGCCATATTCAGTTGCTGAGGACTTCTAGGATTCCAAGCATGCCTCTGGACCAGTACCATTCCGGTGGTTCCCTACCTCTTGTACCAGGCCTCTCAACACCCAAGTGAGCCACCGATGTACCGATCCATTCGAGGAGAGCCCAGAGGCTTCCCACATTCCTAAAGCCTTCTACATGCTTAAGCAAGCCTCTGGAGTGCAGCCTAGCTGCATGGCCCAGTGGCTCCTCACTTCTTCTATCAGGTTGGACAACGCCCAAGTGAGCCACTGTGTCTCTATTCATTCCAGGATGGTTTAGAGCCATATTTTAGTTGCTGGGGACTTCTAGGATCCCAAGCATGCCTCTGGACCAGTATCATGCAGGTGGCTCCCTACCTCTTGTACCGGGCCTTTCAACGCCTTAGTGAGCCACTTATGTCCCGATCCGTTCGGGTAGAGCTTAGAGGCTCCCCATATTGTCGAGGCCTCCTACATGCCTAAGCAAGCCTCTGGAGCAGCAGCACCGCTGCAAGACCCAGTGGCTCCTTACATATTTTACCGGGCCGAACAACGCCTAAGTGAGCCACTGTGTCCCGATTCATTCCAGGATGGTCCAGATCCACTTTTCAGTTGCTGGGGACTTCTATGATCCCAAGCATGCCTTTGGACCAGTATCACTTCGGTGACTCCCTATCTCTTGTATCGAGCCCTTCAATGCCCTAGTGAGCCACATATATCCCGATCCATTCGGGGAGAGCCCATAGGCTTCCTACATTTTTTGAGGCCTCCTACATGCTAAAGCAAGCCTCTGGAGCAGCAGCACTGCTGCAAGATCAGTGATTCCTCACTTATTTTATTGGGCCCTCTCACAGCGCCTATGTGAGCTACCGGGATCATAGCTGTAAGACTAGCATTTTCTGATTTTTTAAACTGGGCTACCCAACGCCCCAGCGAGCTACTGAGGTCAAGGTTCATTTGAGCAGAGTCTCGAGCCCCATTATGATTTCTGAAGACTCCTAATTACTCCAAGCAGGCTCCAAAACTGGTTACATTACTTGGGGACTAGAAGCTCATCATTCTTCCTAGTACTCTTGTGGAAGGGTTAGTGACCTCAACATGAGAAAAGTTCTCCTAGTGACCATTCCATAATAAGAAGCACCATTGCAGTAGGTCGCTCTATTTACCTATACCGGGAACACAGGTTACCCCAAAAGGTCTCACATATGAATCCTGCAGGGTGAGCATTGACCAGTATCGCCTTGAATATGATCGCCTTGGTAGTTCACTTATGATCACCTTGGTAGTTCTCCTATTATCGCCTTGGTAGTTCTCATATGATCGCCTTTCGCCTATGATCGAGACCAAGATAGACACATGGCACTTCTGATGCTTTGGCTGGGTACCACCCCCCGCCAAGAAAAACCTGGCGATAAAGTGGCCTTAGTTGCCTACCAGGACCATCGCTAGAAGACCGAGAATCCTTGCACAGGAATGCCTGATGCCTTGGACCGGATTAATCCCTCCAGGAGGATCGCAATAGAACCAGGAGAGCTACACAACACTCCTAATGCCCTAGACCGGATTAATCCCTCTAGGAGGATCGCCATAAATCCAGGAGAGCTACACAGCACTCCTGACGCCCTGGACCGGATTAATCCCTCCAAGAGGATCGCCATAAAACCAAGAGAGCTATACAGCACTCCTGATGCCCTGGACCAGATTAATCCCTCCAGGAGGATCACCATAAAACCATGAGAGCTACACAGCACTCCTGATGCCCTGGATCAGATTAATCCCTCCAGGAGGATCGCCTCAAGACCAGGAAAGGCTATATGGCACTCCTGCTGCCCTGGCCGGGCACTACTCCCCCGCTAGGAAGGATCTAGATCGTAAGAGCATAGTTGCCTGACAGATCAAAACCTCAGTCGGGCACCACCCCTCGCTGGGAAGGGTCTGGATAGTAAGAGCATAGTTGCCAGCCAGATCAATGCCTTGGCCGGGCACCACCCCCCGCTAAGAAAGACCTGGTGCTAAAGTGGCCTTAGTTGCCTACCAAGATCTTGTTGCTAGAATGTTAGCCATGTGTTCGCCAAGGTACCAAGATTCCTAGAACAAGAATGCTAGGTACCCAGTTTCTCCAGAATGTTCGCCATGTGTTCACCAAGGTACCAAGATTCCTAGAACAGGAATGCGAGGTACCCAGTTTCTCCAGAATGTTCGCATATGTTCGCCAAGGTACAAAGATTCCAAGAACGAAATGCGAGGTACCAGTTTCTCCAGAATGTTTGCCATATGTTCGCCAAGGTACCAAGATTCCTAGAACAGGAATGCGAGGTACCCAGATTCTCCAATATGTTCGCCATGTGCTCGCAGAATACCAGGATTCCTAGAACAGGAATGTAAGGTACCCATTTTTGCCAATATGTTCGCCTACGTGTTTTCACCTCAAGACTAGGACAACCAAATGTCCCTCTTGCTGCCTTGGCCTAGCACCACCCCCCGTTAGGAAGGATCTGGATGGCATAGTTGCCTACCAGGATCGTTTTTGCCTATGTACCCAGATTCATGAAAAATGGAAGGCTAGGTACCTTGATTCGTCATTATTATAGACAAAGTATCAGGATCCCTTGAACATGAATGCCAGGTACCCAGATTCGCCAAAGCCAAAAGTGCTGGGAGCGTTTTCTCATTTCAAGTAATAGCTACAAGTAAGAAACGACGAGAAAAATTCTTCAAGCAGTATAAGATCCTGACTCCAACCCCAACTTAATAGCGGTGTTCAAGTCAGGTGGGACTTTTGCTAGCAGTCATTTTTGGCAGGGGTCCAAAGAAGAATTTTCCATCCGCCAGGTACCTGGTATGACCTAGATCGGAACCGGTACCTAGATACCGGGGATGCTCTACACCATGAACCAGAAAGAAGTCAGTACCACGTCTCACAGTCTACCAGGTATCAAGTAAGGCTATACCACGATACCTCATACCTGGCTCCTAGGTACCATGATACCTCCTACCTGGTTCCGAGGTACCACGATACCTCCTACCTGGTTCCTAGGTACCACGATACCTCCTACCTGGTACTTAGGTACCGTGACATCTACCCGGTACCCAAGTACCGCGATATCAGTCCAGGATCTAACTAGAATGTATATCCTACCCGCCAAGTAAGAAGAATGGAACCAGGAAGAGGTACCAGCATGCTAGAACAAGCGCCACGCCAGCGAGCACTTCGATACACCAGTGTACCATACCACTGGGATACAGAGTCAGAATTCTCCTTGAAGCAACGTGAAAGAGAAAGTTGACCTCTCTGGTAATTAATGGAGATAATCAACACCGTTAATGAGAGAATCAGTCAACTTCATTAATGGCCATTCATAACTCCATTAATGGCCATTCATAACTCCATTAATGAGGGAAGCTGTCAACTCTATTGATGGAGATAATCAGCCCCATTAATGAGAAGATCAGTCAACTCTTTAATGGCCATTCACAATGCCATTAATGAGGGAATCAGTCAACTTTATTAACGAAGATAATCAGACTCCATTAATGAGAAGATATTCAACTCCATTAATGAGAAGATATTCAACTCCATTAATGAGAAGATATTCAACTCCATCAATGAGAAGATATTCAACTCATTAATGTCGATAAACCAATGGAGTGGGCAACAAGGATGAACAAACATAAATATAACGAATCACTCTCTAAGAAAAAGGTTGATTCCCCAACATTTCGACTCATTGACATTCTCTCCAACATTCTCCAACAGCTCTCCTACATCTCCATATTTCCAAGATGTCTCTGATCCCAGATTTCGCCAACTTCTCCACTAGGAATATGAGTTCGCCATCGCCTGGAGTGTAAAAGGGACCCTGCCCGAATTCCTTCTACACCACAATTGTATCGACTGCTATGTATGTCAGTTTTTGCCATGAATGTACTGGTACCAAATGGTACCCCTCTAACTGTGACCTACCAGGACTCAATTTGTATTAGTGTAAGCTCTACGGAGCACCTCTCGTAATATATAAATATAAAAAGGGTCTTTCTCCTTTCCTATGGATACTGCCTGGGGGTTTTTCAGCATGTGATCAATCGTGATGCTTTTTCCCCCTAGGTCAGTCCACCACTACTAAAAGAGTTGTCATTCTCCCATTTATCTCCTTTATTAAGCATGTATGTGAACTAGACACCGACCCCTACTGATCCTAGCTCTCATGTACCTCTCCTTGCACGATATCTAGGTCGGGAAATTATGGAGGGCACCTAGAGAGGTGATCAGGTACTAGGATCAGATACCAAGATCGGGTACCAGCCTACTGCGCCTAATGGGAGGGATGATTATTCTCCTACCACAGCATCTATCTCGCTTTCACCTTATCAGAACCACGGTACGAAGTATCTACCCCTCGCTGCGACCTCCGGGGTAGCGGGTTGAGGGTGTTAATTGAGATTTTCACCCCGAGTGGATTTTTCTGTTAACAATACCGTTTACTCGTTTAGTCTCACAAATTAAACAATAAAATAAACATATGTTTTATGAATCAAAATGACGCTCTTTAAAGTCTAAAAAGTCATTTATAATCGAATTTATACTCATATTTAATTCTTGTAATTGAGAATCAGTTGCAACATAAAAGATATACATATCCAATAATACTGTTTAATTGTAAAATTATCTTGTTGATAGTGACTTCGACCTGATATTGCAATGTAACGATTATTAATATCTGGAACATCTATGTTACATGTCTCAAAAAAATGAACTTACTACTTTAGTAAATAATCTATCACATCCAGTATTTCTTTGTGATCATGGTTAATAATCTTTATGATATCTACTCATTAAATACATTATTAAATAGGAACATATGAATAATTTCTTCTTAAAACGGTTATGGTCATAAGCTCATAGCTGCTATTGATGCCTCACTTCAAACTTTCTTAGATATATTGGTTGGACCGGACTTTAAAGGGTAATAATTATGATTATAATTTTAAAAAATTAATGTGATAGGTCAGAGATATCTTTGCGTATATAACACATTATGATAATTTTGTACATGAAAAATTTGTTGAAAATATTTTGGTTTTGGGTGGGGGGGGGTGGGGCATGGCCACTGTCAATGCGGAAATTAAAAAATAACACTTGATTTTTACCGGGAAACCCTTCAACAAGGGAAAAACCATGGGGTAACCACTTAGCCACACAGATCCTCAAATCCACTATTGTAATGATGTTTACAACCTAGGTTGACCTCTAGTCACACCATTCTCGGTCACTAACCCACTACTACTACCCAACGGACCTTTATAGTGAATTCTTGATCACTTTGCTTGCCAACCATATAACGGTTGCAAGACTTCACTTGCTTGTGCACTACACCTTGTAGTCACAAGACTTAAATCTCAAGAAGAGATTAACAACCTATGTGAATATATGAATATTCAAATGCAATTACTGCTAGGCAACACTAAATGCTTTTCTGGAGATTAAATAATGGCAACAAAAGCAATCCTAGATATCAATGTCTATATGAATGCTCATAAAAACCTAACTAGATATAGATATGCAAGTCTAAAATCTAGTCACCAAACAAAGTCATATCAACACACGTGGTCACACAAAATGGCAAGGACAATAAATGCTATTAACAATTGCAATCAAGAAGTCCTAATCAACAATATCTAAATGCAAAGCATAGATATTTAGCTAGAGGGCAAAATGGTCCTAAATTCTAGCTATCAATAAAAACCAAACTCAACCAACATTCAACGCCTCAAACATGTTAGAAACAACATTAAGCAAAGAAACATGCATTTAATCAACAAATAAATGTTAATCCTAGGCAAACATGTCATAAGAATAAAATAAAAGATTCTAGGACAGGTAGAAATTACCTAGTTAAAGAACACACTAAGACCCATGCTTTGAAGATGCTAAGATGATGCTAAATGCTTATGGGAATGTGTTTGGTTAAGTAAAAATGGGTTCTTGGAGCATTTCTCTCAAAAGGGTTTCTTTCTCTCTCTAAAATCGGTTTTCAAGCTCTGAAAAACGAAGTGAGGAAGAAGAAGATATATTTATAATAGCCCTAGACGAAGTGACATCGTTTTGAAAAGTTAGGAACAAAACAGGGCACTACATGGGTCTAATGCGTGCACTACCCACCCATAATCATACCTGAGAAAATTCATTCTCACTGCACGGATACTGCACGGGTAAGGAACCCGTGCACAACCGGTGCAAAAACAGACCCGAGGGCACCCAAGGTCAGTGGGTGGGTACTGTACGGGTAAGGGACCCGCGCACAACCAGCACACTGGAGACCTTTAGGAAGGTCACTCATAGCGTTAAGAAAAATCACAGCAACGTGCAGGCATGAATGTTTCCGAACAAACATCAGGAAACGAATTACACCAAAAGAAAAAAACCACACTTAAAACTAAGAATGAAGTGCAAGTGTGATTGTGAAAAAAATGCACACAAAACCAATAAGGAACACATGCATAACATCACAAATGCATGTAAGTGTGTGCGTGCAACTAAATCTCTTCAAAGAAGTTAATTCAAGTGATATACCTTCTTGAATGGGATGACCGGAAGCATGTCAATCACAATCACCTAAACTAACCGTTACATAACAATCCCAATGTGGTTTGTCATGAAATAAGGCAATCAAAAATATAGATCCTTACAATCTCCCTCTTTGGCTATTTCATAACAAAACAACCACTCACAAAATAATCCTCACAAAAAGAAAGCAAAGCTATTGGTCAACAAGTAATTCTACGTTACAAAAAGAGAAACCTAAGATCTAAGTCTTCATGGTCTTCAATCTCTTCGTAGATCATCATACCTACACACAATAGTAAGAAAGCCATTTCCAAAAGCAAGTGCATGTGAGGTGAACAAACATAAAAGACATTTGCACTCAATAAAGCAATACAAATTAATACATGTGCAATGCTCCCCCTAAATAGGTTACTCTCTCTCATGATATCTCCCCTAAAGCATAAACAATACTCCCCCTATATTTCTCAAGACTTCTCCCCTTTTTTGTCATAAGATAGACAAAAAAGCTTCCCTTATCGGGTTGCTTTAGCAAAGAGAGATATTCGCACAAAAGATGATTGCATAATCATATACATAAACTTTATGCAACTTGAATAATTGAGAGAGATTCAAGGAGTTTTATTTTAAAGAGAATGTGTGAATGTGTTGCTTTGCATGCAAGACATATAACATCAAAGTTCAAGCAATGGTATTTGGCAAAGCAAACATCAAAAGGGTTTCCATAAAAATTCAAACCAATTTTTGTACCCTTTTGTCATAAGCAAACATGATATAGTTTTTCGAAAAAAAAATTCAACACACAACAACTATATCAATCCTTAAAGACCAAACAAGACATGGATATAGAATCCTTATTGGTTGTTGTCTTGTTCAAATCATTAAGAAGAGAGAGAAGACTAAATTGGATGAGATTTCATTTTTTATTGAATGGACACAAGATCCTTACTGAGTTTAGTTTTCTCATTTGCTTTTTCACACATTTGTATTTAAGCAATCAAAAAGAAATTTCATGCATATCATGTTAAGCATGTCATAATCAAGTTCACATGTCATGGAGATAAATTATAGATCATTCAAAAGTACTTCCCAATTAATTCTCCTAGTCCAAAAATGCATGTTTGAACAAAAATGTGACATGGATTACAAACAAAGCAAGATTACACACTTATTGAATAAAAACACCATATAATCATATATGTGCAACCTAGTATCTCAAGCAATTAATAAAGAGGCATAAAGTATATCAAATTTTTGCACATTTCAAAAATGCAAGTTTGATCTCTTTGCTTGAGCTCCCTATATAAGGTCAAATCCAACCAAGTCAATTGGAGGCATGAGCCCCTATAGGCCTACCAAGTCCATTATACCTAGTTGAGTCTATGGGTGACATGTTAGCACAATAGCATACTGGTTCATCTTTTCTAATCCACTTAGGTGACACGTGTTCATTCCTAGTTGTCATAATCATCATGTTACTAGATTTTTTAGGATCATTTTCTCTAGATTTCCTAGGCACATGCATATTGGCTCTTCTAAGTCTATTCCTCTCCATCATACTCTCAACTCTACATTTCTTAATGTACTTATGACAATATGGCCTAATATGCCCCTCAACACCACAAATATGACAAGTAGGTATAAAAGTAGAAGTCATACAATGTCCTTGTGAGGTCATCAAAGACTTGTCATGCATTTGATGTCGTCTTTGGTGTTGAGCTGATTCTCTCATTCTTTGTTGTTGAACAGGGTTGCCATGCTTGCTTGGTTGAGTAAATCTTGGATGACCAAGGCTTGGGTGTGAAGCTCTTGGATGTTGAGGTTGAGCTTCACCCTTTGTTGGCATCTTCACTTGGCCACTCTTGGATGACTCTCCAAGATCAATCTTCCTCCTAGGATGTTGGGGAGGCAAAGCCTTGCTTTTGCCTTAAGCTTGAGGTTGCTTGATCTTATCCTTCTTCAAATCTTGAAGGTGCCCCATCTCTTTATCCTTGACAATCTTCAAGGAATTCTCTTTGTTGGCAAGTTCATTCTTCATTGCTTTCATCTTTTGGTAACAATCTTCAATCTCATTTTCGTACTTGGACACATCGATCATGTCCATCTTCGAGGAGTCATCTAGCTTGGTCTTTAGTTGAAGGTTTTCTTTCTTTAACAAGTCTTCACTTTCCTTGATTGTCCTCACTTCTTCATTCAAGTGAGTCACCTTGGTTGAAAGCTTGAGATTTTCCACCTTCAACTTTTGAATCTCTCTTTTCTTCCTCAACCTAGAGTCTTCAAAGTACTTGATGAAGTCTTCAAGATCCATACCTTCATAAAACCCTTCATTTTAGTGGGGTGAAGAATTCGCATCACCAGAGTCATTACTAGTGTTACTTGTTGTCACATCAACAACATCTCCATGTGTAGCTACATCAATCACACCTATAGCTACCACTTCATCTATTCCTTCTTCAAAGTCACAAGTCAAGGCACTCTTGCCTTCTTTTTCAACTTCCATATATGAGGCTCTAAAGGCGGCCGTGTAGTTAATTGCAAGTTCTTCATCACCCGAAGAATCTTCTACACTCTCACTATCACTTGAGAAGTTGACCATCACCTTTCCTTTTCTCTTAACCTTCAAGTTACCACAATCCATGGAGATATTTCTGAATCCTCCACATTCAAAGCATTGAATGCCTTTTCTTATATGCTTCTCTTGACTTGGCTCAATCTTCTTGAAGTGGATCTTCTTCTTCAAGTCATTCTTGTGAAGCTTCATAAACTTCTCAAATCTCTTCACCATTAGCGCCATGTCTTCATCCGAATCATCATCCTCCTTCTCAATCTTGGAGGTCTCCAATGATATGCTCTTTTGTTTCTTCGGTGGTGTAGATGTAGGAGCCCATCTAGATTCATAGGCTAGTAGTCTTCCAATCACTTCACTCGGCTTTATCTTCTTGTAGTCAGTGTTTTCTTCAAGAGCAGTCACTTTATATTCGAATATAATGGGGAGTGACCTCATGATCTTTTGTTTGATCCTCCTATCCTAGTATAGGTCACCTAGTTGATGGCTTTGATTCATGATGTCCATCAACTTCACTTGGAAGTCATTGAAACATTCATGCTCCTCCATCCTAATTGTCTCAAATTGTGCTTGGAGGACTTGGAGCTCAGAGTCCTTAACCACTTCGATTCCCTCATGCACCGTCTCTAGTGTGCATTTTTGGTGATTTGGATGAGTTTGTATTGACTCGCATCCATTGCACAAAATAAAGCATGCATTGCTTTGTTATTCCACTTCGAAGCTTCAAATTCTTCAGAGCTCCATTGAGCCTTGAGCTTGGGTACACTAATTCCATCTTCGGCGGTCCTGATGAGTGGTGTGTATCCATCCTCAATCACCATCTACACCCTATCATCTATCGCCGATAGATAGGACTCCATCTTCCCATTCCATGAGGAGTGATTATCACCCTTAAGCAATAATGGTCTCACACTCGATGCTCTCTCTTTACTCATCCCGAAATCACTCATAGTGTTTGGGTAAATGTATGCAAATGAATGCAATGAACAAGATGCACACAAATGAAAGACACACAAACAAGAGCAAGGATCACATAAGTATGTCTAGGAACCCGCTTTGATACCAATTGAAAATACTACAAAGCGTGTGTTTAAACAACCTAGATGGGGGTGAATAGGTTTTAATCAAGTTAATTACCAATTGTTCTCGATTAATCAATATTAAAAATTTACCCCATAAACAAACATACAAAATCAAGTATAAAATGCGGAAATTAAATAACACTTGATTTTTACCTAGAAACCCTTCAACAAGGGAAAAACCACAGGCTAACCACTTAGCCACACTGATCCTCAAATCCACTATTGTATTGATGTTTACAACCTAGGTCGACCTCTAGTCACACCATTCTTGGTCACTAACCCACTACTACTACCCAACGGGCCTTTATAGTGAATTCTTGATCACTTTACTTGCCAACCACACCACGGTTGCAAAACTTCACTTGCTTGTGCATTACACCTTGTAGTCACAAGACTTAACTCTCAATAAGAGATCAACAACCTATGTGGATATATGAATATTCAAAATGCAATTAATGTTAGGCAACACTAAATGTTTATCTAGAGATTAAATAATGGCAATAAAAGCAATCCTAGATATCAATGTCTATATGAATGCTCAATAAAACCTAACTAGATATAGATATGTAAGTCTAAAATCTAGTCATCAAACAAAGTCATATCAACACAAGTTGTCACACAAAATGGCAAGGACAATAAATGCAATTAACAAATGAAATCAAGAAGTCATAATCAACAATATCTAAATGCAAAGCATAGATATTTAGCTAGAGGGCAAAATGGTCCTAAATTCTAGCTATCAATGAAAACCAAACTCAACCAACATTCAATGTCTCAAACATGTTAGAAACAACATTAAGTAAAGAGACATGCATTTAATCAACAAATAAATGCTAATCATAGGCAAACATGTCATAAGAATGAAATAAGAAATTTCTGGGACATGTAGAAATTACCTAGTCAAAGAACACACTAAGACCCATGCTTGGAAGATGTTAGGATGATGCTAAATGCTTATGGGAATGTGTTTGGTTGAGTAAAAATGGTTTCTTTGAGCTTTTCTCTCAAAAGGGTTTCTTTCTCTCTCTAAAATAGGTTTTTAAGCTCTGAAAAACCAAGTGAGGATGAAGAAGATATATTTATAACAGCCCTAGACGAAGTGACGTCATTTTGAAAAGTTAGGCACAAAACAGGGCACTATACGGGTCCAGTGCTCGAGTAGGGGACGCGTGCACTAACCGCGCATAATCATACCTGAGAAAATTCATTCTCACTACACGGATACTGCATGGGTAAGGAACCTGTGCACAACCGGTGCAAAAACAGACCTGAGGACACATGGTCAGTGAGTGGGTACTGCGCGGGTAAGAAACCCGCGCACAACCTGCACACTGGAGACCTTTAGGAAGATCACTCATCGTGCTGAAAAAAATCACACCAATGTGCTGGCACAGACGTTTCCGAACAAACATCAGGAAACGAATTACACTAAAAGAAAAAAACCACACTTAAGACTAAGAATTAAGTGCAAGTGTGATTGTAAAAAGAATGCACACAAAACCAATAAGGAACACATGCATAAGATCACAAATGCATGTAAGTGCGTGCGTGCAACTAAATCTCTTCAAAGAAGTTAAGTCAAGTGATATACCTTCTTGAATGGGATGACCGGAAGCATGTCAATCACAATCACCTAAGCTACCCGTTACATAACAATCCCAATGTGGTTTGTCATGAAATAAGGCAATAAAAAATAGAGGTCCTTACACTTTGACTTTGGTGTTAGCAAATTTTACAAGTTAACAGTAATGAAGTGTAAATTACATAAAAACAAATAAATAACCCATGGAAAGTTTGGCTTTTGACACCTGGAATTAATTTTGCAAAAAATATCATTAATCTCCCCTATCGTTAGTGTTGGAAGGGTGATTTAGTCATTAAATAAAAATAATAAAATTATAATTAAAAAAAATAATGTATTGACCTTCGATAATGATGATCTTTATTTTTGTTTTAATATATGTTACTGGTAAACTCCGAGAAGATGACATGTTAGCATAAACATCGTGTTTAACGGAGATAATAAGTGACGTGTCAAACTAATGTCGACTAGATTAAGCCAATCCTAGATTGTTAGAAGATAACCCCACAATATTGGTCAGGATTATTTAGATGGTGGGGTGAAAAAATGTCCTACCAACGTAATTAGATTGATCAAATAAGGAAAATGGTCGGGGAAATCCAAATGGTATGGTCTAACTATCTGATCGGGTGCAGATCCTCGGTCGGGGTGAAATGGATTTGGTCGGGTCTGGTAGACGGCCGGCTAAGCGACAGGTGGACAATTTTTAGATACACTAAGAAGCTTGACACGTCGATAACATAGAATTCAATGCAGTCACAACTCAAATACGTAAAAGAAGAATCTTATTCAAAGAAGAATCTTATTCAAATAAGGGGTCATGAAGCATACACTGATAAGGAAACAAATTTCCTTAATGATATCAGAGTTCAGAATAGGCAAAAGACCTGATGTGTTTAAAACACAAACAATGCAAAACGGGAAAGAAGATTAAAACGACTCTAACAAGTCAGAGTTTTATTAAGTTACTACCACATTTTCTTCTACTTGTACTCTAAGAATTAGGGTTATATATATATATATATATATATATATATATATATATAAATAGACCCTAAAAACACCAAAAAATGATGAACAAAGCCTAAGATACAAGAGTGTAAGAGAGATTGAGTTTGTAACAAGATTCATCATAGTGAAGTTTTTCTCTCGCCGTCACCGGCAACCGTGGTTCTTTTCGTTTTCTGGTTTTTCCACGTAAAATTGTGTTTGCATGCTTTCTTTCTCTTTCTTATTTGTAAAATTATTGTCAAACTCTATACAACTTGTTCGACGCGTGATCGAGTTTACGTGATACCAAAAATCACTGTCAACAATATATATTTAGGGGGTTTTGTCTTTTTTATTGTAATAGTTACGTTTATTTTAGATTTTTTTTATGATCAAACATTAGTTTTAATAGTCATTTATGGTGCGTTTGATACATGAGACGGGACAGGACAACGTGTGATATTTTCTTCTTGTCCCACGTTTGGCGCGACCTTAGCATGAGACATGACGGGACAATGTGGGACAAAACTCACAAAAATTTGTCTCACCCAAGACCCTACGACAAGTGTCAAAAAGACCAATTTACCCTTTAAATTTTCAAACAATTACAAACATGTCCAATATATTATATTATATATATATATATTAATAATATATATATAAATTATAATTAAAAATATAATATTATATAATATATATATATTATAAAATTATATATAATTATATATAATATATTAAATATATTATTATATATAATAATATTTAATAATATATAAATTATAATTACATATATAATATTATATATTATATATAATAATATTTAATCGTATATACTATATCATATTTATATATTATATATAATAATATAATAATATAGGATATATATATATATATATTATATATATATATATTATAATATGTATATGTTATAATATATATATATATATATATTATATAAAAAAATATATGTAATATATATATATATATTATAATGTATATATAATATAATATAATATATTTGATTATTATATATATAATAATAATTAATATATTATATATAATAATACTTAATATATCATATATATATTATATATCTTATATATACTCTATATATAATAATATTTAATATATCATATATATATATATATATATATTATATTATATATAGGATACATATATAATATATAATATATATACATATATTATAATATATATATAATATTATATTTTTTATATGTACAAATATTTAATATTATATATATCTTATATATATTATTATATATAATAATTTAATATATCATATTATTATATCTATAATATATATAATATTACATACTAATATATAATAATATTAAATAACTATAATATATTTCAATTACAATATTACTATTTGTGTTAAATATAATAATATTGTAATTCAAAACAAGAGGTCATTTGAACCTCTTGTTTTTGTTAAATATTATAATATATTTCAATTACAATATTTATTTAATATTGTTAAATATTATATATAAAAATTGTTTAATATTAGACAGAACAAGGAGGACATTATAGTCATTTGAACCTCTTGTCCTGTCATGTCCCAGCCATACCAAACGCATAACAGTACAGTTCACAGTTCTGTCCCAAACATTTCAAACACCTCATGGAACAACTGTCCAGTCTAGTCCAGTCCAATCACGTCCCTGTACCAAACGCACCCTTAATAACAACAGTGTGGAAAGTTTAAGTTTAAGTTTTTGCAACAATTGATTATAGAGGTGAGGACAGAGTTTGTCTATAATGGCCGGTCTCCCCCCTGAAACGAAACTAATATATATTATCCATCTTCTATTATCTTTTCCATCTAAATATGCTTTGACCGTCAATCCCTATGGTCAAATGACCGTTTTATCCTTCAAAATAATCAGAAAATGACCATTTAACCCTCCAGATATTTATTAAATAAAAAAATAGTAAAAAAAAAGTTGTGAAAAACCAAATTCAAGTCCAGATTTTGAGTCCATTCAGATTCAATACCATCATCACTATTATCAGTATTATCATCAACACCTATCATCAACACAAGATTTTGACAAACCAACCCAGAATATCATCAACACCACCACTACCATTATCGGTTTAGATTCAACACCCAAACCCAGACCTAAACCAAACCGCGAACCACCCATCACCACCCCTTAAATCCAGCCACCACCATGAACCACCCATCACCACCCCTAAATCAAGACCCAATCGTGAACCACACATCACCACCCCTAAAATCCAGCCACCACTACCGCATAACAACCCACCTAAAATCCATATTTGAAACCAAATTGACCTGAAACCAAATCGACCCAAATTGAAATCAAATCGAAACCGATTCACCACACATGCACAACACACCCACGAACCCAACCCAGATAAAAAAAAAATCATACCTAGAAAAAAAAATAAACCACCCATTCACAAATCATAGATCTTCAGCCACCACCCCAAATCACAACCACACAGCGCCATCACCTCCATCTCCAACACCACCATCCACCCAAACCCCACCAGGCGGCAGCCCCCGAAATACCTCAAACCAATCGAACCAAACCACCCTTACCTCACCCAAACCCAATCGAACCTAGAAAACACCCACTCCCAAACCCAATCGAAGAAGAAGAAGAAGTAGGGAGGTCGGGGTTTGATGATGAAGATAAAGAGAAGAGGAGATAAGAGAGAAAAATGAGAGAAACAGATGACAGATCGTGAGAGATGAGAGAGATAAGACTTTATTTTATTTTTTTTTCGTTTTTAATTTTTATTGATTTTGTAATTTTTATGGATTCTCCTCACTTAGACATTAATGTTTCTTTTTTTTTCCAATTTGTTTTTTTATATATAAATTATCTTTTAATCTCCACCATTTATCTTTTTCAGATGGTCGATGAAGATCAATTAAGGATGCTTTTACCATATTACCCTTTTAAATTTAACGGTCAAAGCATATTTGGATGGAAAAAGCAACAGAAGGAGGATAATGTACATTAGTTTCGTTTCAGGGGGGACCGGCCATTATAGGCAAACCTTGTCCTCACCTTTCTAATATGGAAAACGTCAGCGGGGAAAATGATTATATCCCTTATTTATGTGTGAAATGCCAAATCTGAGAGAGTTTTGTGTAATTTGCCTCCATAAAAAAATTGCTAACTGTACCAAAAGTAAACCATTGACTTTGAGAAAATATTAATTATTAAAATGATATAGACAGATAGAGTTTTATACATACACCAGCTAATCAACTAACCCCAAAATTATATAACAATTAATTCTAAAACTACAAAATTGATTTTCCTCCTAGTGTATAGTTTTTTAGGAGAAATTACACTCACACCCTTGCGGTTTGGCCCAAAGACACTCAGATGAAAAAGTTTAATTATTCTACACTTCCACCATTTGGACTTAACGGTTCTCAGTTATCATCTAACGGTGTAAAGTTATTCTCGTCCTTTTAAACTTGTTATTACTTTTACAAAACAATTCATTAACTAAATGATGATATTTGAAAAGAAAAAAAAACTAACAGCCACGTCTAATCTTCCACACCTCCACGTCCAACGTTGCCGGTATTGGCAGTACCGACCTCCATCACCCACATCTGTATCGGCGCCGCCTCTTTCATTGGCATTTCCATATACACCTTGCTCTTTCAATGGGAAGTTTTAGAAATTGTGGTGTCTTTGTATGTTTATGGGTTTGATAAGGTATTGAAGTGTTAAGGGCTCGTTTGGTACACTGTACTGTATTGGATTAGACTGTATTGTATTGGACTGTATTTTTCTTATGCAATCATGTGTTTGATGATATTTTGTATTAGGTTGTATTAAGCTATACAATGTTAAGATGTTATTTTTTTTTTCTAAATATTTTGTTAACTAATAAATTGAAATATTTTCAGAATAAAAAAACATATTATAAAATATATATTGGCTGTATTATATTTTTAAAAAATAATAATTAATAAATTATTACTATTTTTATTACATAAATTAGTATTCATGCAACAAATTTCAATAATAATTGACAATTATTGTTGATATTTTATTTAACGTATAAATTTTAACATTTATTATATTGGAATAACCTTTTATTTCATTTAATTTATATAATATTAATTTAATTTTAAATTAAATATTAAATTATTTTATTTTATTTTATTTTTATTATATTTAAAAATATTATTATTAAATTTTTTATTATTTTTATTATTATTTTTATTATTTTTATTATTATTATCATTATCATTATTATCATTATTAGTATTATTATTTAAATTTATTATTAATAGTATATATTATTATCATATTATTATTAAAATTTATTATTATTATTATCATTATTAAAAATTATCATTATTATTAATATTAAAATTTATTATTCTTTCTCTCACATTTGTATTGGCTAATACAACCCCTACCCATTGTATTAGCTAATACAACATCCAATATATAAAATCAATTAAAATGTATTAGCTAATACACTATAATGCATAGTCCAAAACAAACCAAACATTGTATTATATTATTTAAATACATTTTAAACTTTTCATTTAGCACACTGTATTATTGTATTGTACCGGATTACACTAATGCAAGACAACCCAAAACTTTAGTCCAAATTTCAACCCAAATGATGTGGCAAGTGATTTTTTCATTAACCACAACATCTCATGTTGTATGTGATGTTAACAACTCACTTGCCATATCATTTGGGTCAATTATTTGGGTTGTATAACATTACTAACTGGATTATATCTGATTGTATTGTATTTGACTGTACTGCACTTGACTGTATTATTTTTATACAATCTTGTGTTTGGTGATATTTCGTATTAAACTGTATTAAGTTATACAATGTTTGGATGAGATTTTTGTTACTCGATATTTTATTAACTAATAAGATTGATATACTTTTAGAATAAAAATATATATTTATTTATTTTATTATATTTTTAAATAATAATAATTAATATATCATTGATATTTTTTTATTATATAAATTATCATTCATGTATGATGTAACAAATATCAATAATATTTGACAATTTTTTTTAATATTATATTTATCTTATATAATTTTTAGATTTATATTATTTGAATAACATTTCATTTTTATCTTCGTTTAATTAAATTTAAATAATATTAATTTAATTTTAAATTTAATATTAAAATAAAATAATATTATTTTTAAAATTATTATTATTATTATTAAAATTTATTATCAATATTATTACTATTAAATGTATTATTATTGTATACTATATATTATTATTATCATTATCATTATTAATATATACCATTATTTTTAAAATTATTAATATTAATAATATTATTATTCTTTCAAAACTATATTATTATTATTATTGTTTGATATATTTATTATTATTTTTATAATTTTGATATATATATATATTTTTTATTATTATTATTATGACCGTTATTGTTATTTTGATATATTTATTATTATTTTTATTATGTGATATAATTTATTATTATTATTATTATTAGCAGCAAAACTACCATATTTTAGAAGGACCGAGAATTGCAAATCTAGTCTAAAACCCAAATAAATTGCAAAACTACCCTCAAATGACCTTCCTACCCTTTAGCTCTGAATTCACTATTTCACTCTATTTGCCAGGGGTGGGCAAAAAACCAATAAACCGAACCGAACCGATGAACCGAACCGATCCAATCGGTTTTTTTTCCGGTTTTCTTATGTTGACCGGTTCGGTTCGGTTCATTTTTTTGAAAACCGATTGGATCGGTTTTTTTTCCGGATCGTTATCCCAAACCGGAAAACCGAACCGAGATCCAACATGTATATATATATATATATATTTATATATATATATATATAAACCTTAGTTTAATGTTTAATAGTCTATAATACTATAAAACTATGAAAGTGTATCACATCATATTTTTTTTATTAGTTTTTTTTTATGAATATTATTTTAAACTAGTATTTTCAATTTGTTCAAACCCATAATTTAATTTTGGTCAAAGGTCCAAAAGGATTAAAATATAAAAAATATGTGTAATAATTAAAGCCCAAGAATTTGGTCCAATTGGCCTGAAACCGAAAAAACCGAAAAAAACCGAACCGAACCGAACCGGTCAAATTTAATCGGTTTTTGATCGGTTCATAATTGTTAAGTTGATCGGATCGGTTCACTTTTTTAAAAACCGAACATTATCGGTTTTTTATCGGTTCACTCCAAAAGTGAACCGATCCATTAAACGCTCACCCCTACTATTTGCCCTAAATTCCCAAATCCTCTTCCCACCCATCCCGATTGAACCCAAATCGTCTGTCCACCCACTCCGATCGAACCCATCTTCTGTCGACGACACCCGCCACCGTCGTCAAATTGGGAGCACATTGGACATAGGGTAATCGGCGAAAGTCAGTGGATACCTCATTTTAGGTACGTGCGCATCCATCTATACTTCATGTAAATGTATACCAATTCGTATCTGTTAAAGAATCCTGATTGATTTTGTTTTTCTCCTATTGTGTGAATGAAGATTTATTAGCTGGGTTTAGATTTATGTTGAATAATCTAAATGAGAATCTCCCTTATTTGGTCTGTATAATCTTTTAAAATAGCTGGGTTTAGAATATATAACTTTCACATACTTCTATACTGGCAATTTTAACTTTATGATCGGATTCAAATGCTCCATACTTATTTGAGTTAATGTATTCTTCAGATTCTATGAATGGAAAAAAGATGGGTCAAAAAGCAGCCTTACTACATTCATTTTAAGGACGGTAGGCCTATGGTTTTTGCTGCGCTTTATGATTCTGGGGAAAACTCTGAAGGTGAATCACTCCTCTAATTTTAACATCTTTGAGATGGCATTTAATGCAAGATTACTGTCTAGTAGGATCTGAATTTTTTTTCTCAATGTTCTTAGTTCTATTATTAATTTCAAATTTGATAGATGTTCTGGTTGTATCCATACAGGTCTAGACAAGTTAAGTGCTGATACGTTTTTATTGAGGAAAACTAATTTGATGTAAATTTATTTGTAAAAGTATGGCATTTATGCTTAAAATTGTCAGTGTTTATGTACTCTTGTTGTTGTTTTAATTATTATTCATCAAATATTGATATTTGACAGATCTTTGGTAAAAAGCCCTTTCCTTTGTTGAAAGGCTTGTCCTTTTTTTTTTTCCTTTTCTTTTACTGATTTACATATACTGGACATTTACAACAATATATAGGCTTAATTTTGATGAAACTAGGACAGTCGGGTCCGCATCTAGGTATGAGACATTGTTGTAGGTGTTTGACCCAGTTATGTTTTTGATGCTTCCCATTTTATCTTGTGAGAGAAGGCAATGTGAAAGTTCACATGCTGTTTAACTATCTGAACATTTTTTCCATGTAATTGTTAGCTATAGTGGAGCAGACAAATACTAATTCATTTTTTGATTTAATTGTTATAGACAGGATGCCTGTAATTTTGGGTAACAAGGAATCAACAAATACATGGCTAAATGGTCCTTCGTCTTCCCAATTTGATATGATGCTTAAACCATATGAAGATTCAGATTTGGTATGCTCTTTCTGAATATGGTAACTGTATAACATCTTCTGTCTGAATTGTAGAAAAGAAAAAAGAGGAGGATAGAAATCATCCAAAATAAAAGGAGTGGAGAAAAAAGTCATGCATGCTCTGTTGGAGACATTTTTTTGTTTCTCACGGGACTGGAGATTCCCTTAGATCAAAGTTAATCAAAGACGTAGGCCATAAAAGAATCAGTAAAATGTCATATCTGCACTCATGTAGTCATTTTTTACTATAAAAGAGGTCAATAGCTACGGGACTTGCATGGAATCTTATTTAGATACTTCTGGTTTCTATTTTACCACTAAAATCTACAAGAACTTATTCTACAGATCCAGTTGAAGACAGGGGGCAAGAATCCAATCTCAAAGTTCTTTTTGAGAAAACAAATCAAAGAACAAGAGTCAAACTTAGAGGAGAAAAGTTTGTTTGATGAGTCTGTGACGACAAATCCAGTTTAAGGCTTGAAAGTAGAACAAGAATCAGAATTAGAACAGAAAAATTCTTCTGATAAATCTGACAAGGGAAGTCAACCGAAGCGCTTGAAACATGAACCTGTGACTGCAGATGATACAGGAACTCAATCTTTTGTTCAGAAAGGAGATGACGACAAGGCAAAATCAAGTGCTTATATGCTTCCTAATGAGGAAACTGCGAAGAAACAAACAAAACAGGGCGATGAAGAGCTTGTAGTTGATTTAAAGTCAGGTCCAGATAGACGTGAAAAGTTGGACATGATTCTAGTGAAGAAGGGAAACATTAAGGATGCTGGTGGTAACAACCAACTCAATTGTGTTTGTGCTGAGATGAAATGGCAGTCCACTTTTGTTACATATTTACATGAGCATGCACTTGATTTACAGACTTTGTAAGATTTTCCAGATACCAAATAAGTATATTGAGAATAAAAAGAAAATCAAAATCTTAACCTGGTGTCTGTTTGTGAGTTTGAAAGAAAACCAAATGCACACTTTCCATCGACAATCCCGAAAAATAATTCAACAATTATTATCCATAATTAACATATTCATTATTTCAATGAACATAAATTGAAAAATAAAAATAATTAATCCACAACAAAAAACAATTTTGGAGCCACAAAAAAACTATCGGGTCAGGGTGATCCAACATCGGGTCACGGGTCGGGGTGATCCGATATTTTTTATGGTCTTCTACTATGCAAAAAAACCATTGGGTTAGGGTGATCCAACATCGGGTCACGGGTCGGGGTGACCCGATATTTTTTATGGTCTTCTACTATGCAAAAAAACCATTGGGTCAGTCTAACCCGAGGAAAAAAAATCATCGGGTCGGGATGACCTGATATCGGATCACCCTGACCCAACACTTATATCGAGTCACCCTGACCCGATGGTTTTTTTTTTCATAATTTTTTTTTTAAAAAAAAACCTATGGATTATGAGGTGAATACCTTCATCAAAATATGAATTAGGAGGTTGGATGTTGTTTACTCGATGGTTTTATGAGTTTGTTGGTAAATTGTTAGTTGATGGTTGGTAAATGTAATAAGTAAGGTTAAGAAATAGGGTGAAGTTATGAGTGAGGGCATTTTGGAAATTTTAGGGAATTTTTGCAATTTATTTAGGTTTTAGGGTAGATTTGCAATCCAGTCCCTTAAATAGGGCAGTTTTACTAAAAACCCTTATTATTATTATTATTATTATTGTTATTATGTTGATATATTTATTATTATTATTATTTTATAAAATTATTATGTTATATATTTCTCTCCGACCTTTGTATTAGATAATACAACCTCCAACCTTTGTATTAGTTAATACACCAACTATTGTATTAGACAAATTAAAATGTATTAACTAATACAATGCATAGTAAAAAACAAGCCAAATATTGTATTGTATTATCCTAATACATTTTAAACACTTAATACTATACAAATGTGTAATAGGGTCTTTAGTCCACTCTTATTGGAAATACATCAAAATGGTCCATCCGTCGGTCAATGGTTAGTCAAAATTAAAGGAAACTGAGGTATTTATGTCTTTATACATAATGGCCCCGTTTGGTACGCATGATAGAATATGATTATTTTGATAGAATATGATAGGATTGGATATGATGGGATTAATTTTAATGTTATCATGTGTTTGGTGCAATATAGGATAGAATTGAAAACAGAGTAATCATGTGTTTGGTGCAATACAGAATATGATTATGTTAACTGAAATTTTACTTAGGGTGAGAAATCTCAATTAACACCCTCAAAACCACTACCACGGAGGTGGTGGTCAAGGTAGAATGTATTCTAGTTAGTGCTAGTTGAAAATGACAAAAAATACTATTATCAGTACCATCAAAAGAGAATGAACAAAGAAGAACAAAAATGTTTTCTTTATTCTTATCAATGGTGTATCGTTTACAAATATCTCTCAATCGCTCTCAATCTCTCTAGGGTGTAGTAGGGTTGTTGCCGTATGCCTGTCGAAAAGTAGTCCCCTATTCTCTTTTCCTTTCATTCTATTTATACATAGTTTTGTAGGTTAAATCAACTGATTCTCCCCTTGATTTTCTCAGTCTCTCCCTTCCTTATCGAGCGGGATTTCTCGTTTAAATGTCATTGACTTTGAGTTAATAGCCGAATTAAGAATATCTCGGTGGAGATCAGTTTGTTTCCTCTTTAGACTCTATTACTTGTTCTGCACGTACGTAATGTTTCCATATATGATCCAGTGTATCTTCGTATCTTCACAGCATGATCCTTCATAGAGGTCGTTGAATATGGTATGTATGGCGAGGTAGATCAGATAGCGAGGTAGATCACTGTCTTGGTTCCAATATTCAGATGCTTAACCTAGCTAGGAGCTCGGTCTGACCTCCCTTGATTTCTTGGAGCTTGATGTGGCCCTTTGTAGACACTCCTCTATGACAGCGGGGTTTAGGTGAGCTTCTGGAGAGGTTGCGAGGTAATCTCGATCCCGGGGGAGCTCCCTGATTTCAGATTCGGCGACGCGGGCTCGATCTGATCGTGTCGGGCTCTACTCTGGGTGTTTCTGGAGCTCGCCTTTATTTCTGTGGGGTGGTATTGTAGCTCTACTTTGGGAAGCGTGATCTCCTGGTGGATGACCTCGCGCCTGGAGTCAGACTATGAGGGTGAAAAAATTTCTCTTTGGTCCCTAGCCAAATTTGGCTATTAGCAGAAGTCCTCTCTGACTTGAACGTCGGTGATTGAGTTTGGGGTTGGAGTCAGATTTCCTGTTTTATTTGGGGAATTTTTCCTTCTTTACCGTTACAAGAATCTTGGGGGAAATCTTCCCATTAATTGCACGTGTGACGTGGCGAGAACTAACCGATTTATTCCCAAGTTAATCCGGTTGCGTTACGGCAGTTCCCGCGATTCGAGGTGATCTTAACCGAAAATTTTGACGGCCCATGCTGCTGCTCTATTGCCTATTTATACTTGGTTATTCCAACGCCTTCCTCACACCTTTCAAATTTCAAATTTTCCCAAGAAAAGCCTTCTCTCAAGCATATCTCTTTTCTCGTTCTTCATCCTCACCGACTTCATTCCATCATGTCCAAAGCCAGTCACGACTCCGTTGACTCCATTGTCGACGGCGAGGAAGTCATCAGCCTTGCCCATGAAAAACGGGCACGAAGGAGCCCAGATAGCGATGACTCTCAGCCAAATCCGCAACGTCGGCGGTCGAACAGGAACGTGTCCATTGAGACCGGGTTTTCTAATCATCCCGACCATCCTCTGGATTTAGTTGACGAAGATTCTAATAGAGAGGTTGGTGGCCACGCTGCAGGGGAGCGTCAAGTCCCAGCTACTGGTCCCCCTTTGGAGAGGCTTGCCCCTTAAGACTTCAGGGTTGTCCTTGATTCTATTGTTGATCCGAGCCCGATTGATCGTTTGAGGTCTAAGTAGAGCATTCATGACAATGTTTTTATCTCGGTTCCTCCCAAAGGCAATGAGTTTTTCAATCCCTCCAATGGTGAGCTTCTTATTCATGTGGCGGCTCTCGAGAACGGGGTCAGGCTTCCTCTTCATCCTACCCTTCGACGAGCTCTCAACGCCATCCAGCTCGCCCCTCTCCAGTTGACGCATGGCTTCTGGAGGCATTTGATTGGCTTCCTCGTGCTGCGGAGGGAACAATGCCAGCTGAGCAATGTGACGAAAGAGCCCGGAGCAGAGGAGTTGGCCTACCTTTTTCAAATCGAGAGCCTCTCGAGGCTCCCCGAGGTCATTTCTATGCGAAAGCCAAGAACAAGCTCAATTTTATCATTCTCGGGGCTTCGAAGAAAGATCCCGCCTGGAAAGAAGAGTGGATCTTGGCAGGGGGCGACTGGGGGAGCTCGATTTTTATTGGGGACCATGAGTTCGAGGTCCTCACAGTTTTCATCGACAAACCGTCGTGAGACCGGGATTCCTTGCCATCTGAGTCTGAAGCTGTTTTGAAGGCTATTCTGGCCAGGAACTATTTGAACCTGAAGTACCCAACCGCAGAAGCCTTCGATCCCTGCAGGGTGAATCAATATTTACGGATCTCTGATGCTATTCCTCGTAAGTAACATTGAATCGTCTTTCTTTGTCTTGTTGACCAGCTCAATTTTGACGTTCCCCTTTTGTTTCGTTTACTTTTAGTTTTTGTTGTTAAGCTAGCTTCTCGCGAAGCTCAGCAGCTTCGGCAAGCTTGCACTCCTCCCCTCATCCATCAGATTGACGTGGGGGGCTTCTCCTGCCACTTCGGAGAATGAAGGGCTGATTGTTTCGGCCGGGATTACACATGCTCCTACTCCATCGCCCTCCCAGGTGAAATCCAAGATGGCTACCTTTGCATCGTGGGCTTCCAAAGCGATAAACAGAGGGGCTTACGTTTCTCGGGCAGCTCGTGTTACTACTCATGCTTCTTTCGCTCTCTCTGCTGCTACTGTTGCCCCATCTGCTCATCTAGCTGATGCCGCAGCGATCCCAACCCCCCGAGCTTCGGAGGACTTTGAAACTGGTGTCGCAAGGATTCCCCCTAGTCGGTCTCGCTCTCAGTCGAGCTCGACGGGGCAGGACGAGGTCTTCGAACAATTCATCGCATCCTGCCTAGGTGGCGGGCTCTCTGGGATGACCTCGATGCCATTAATGTCTTGATCACCGAGGGATCTGTTGTCTTAGCCGAGGTAATCGTTATTTCTCTATACTACTTCTAAGACTGCCAACTTAATTGGTTTCTAACCTTGGCTTTGTATCTCATAGGCCTTCAAGTTTAAAGTGGCTATGGGCCACTAGGTGGCCCTCCTTCGTGATCGGGCTGCCAAAGCTGAAGCCGAAGCTGAGAGAGCCGTGGGTTTACTCAAGCGGGCTCAAACATTAGTGGAAGAGATGACCTCTAGCCAAGGAAAGATGGAGACCGAGCTGGCAGAGCTTCTTTGTGATTATGAGAGGATGAAGCTGTCCTTTGATCAAGAAATTCTCCAGTCTACCCGGAGGGCCAAGCAGAAGGACTCTTGGAAAACCGAAGCTAAGAGGTTGGACCTCGAGAATCAGGATTTGATTGCTCAGGTGGCCAAGCTGCAGGCTGATACGGAGACCTCCTTCAGTGATAGATATTTCTATACTTCCTTTCAGGTTGCAAAAGCTCTCCCTCTTCCCTTTGATCTATCCTCCATCGCCGGTTGGGATAGAGAGGAGATAATGACCAAAGTTGCTGAACTATCTCACCCAGAAGATGGCGAATCGGTTCCTCCTAGCCAGACAGGTACTGGAAAGCAGCCCGTCCAGGCAGACCCTCTTCTTCCTTCTCCAGTCTTTATTACTTCAGGTCCTGTGGAGTCTTCAAGTAAGGTTCTGCCCGCGCAGTCCGAAGGAGATCACCCAAAAGCCGAGGAAGGAACAAGGAGCCTGCTTGAAGGATCCTCTAGAACAAAATTGGAGGTTGACAGAAGCCAGACGAGGTCCATGGCTGCTCTTCTTGATTTGCTATCCCTCATGAGGTCATGGTAGTGATTAACGAAGTCTTGGAAGAGGGTCCAGCTGATCAGCTGAAGGAACCTCTAGAGGGAGTGACAACTGGCGAGGGTAACCAAGACGGGCAACCACATGAAGGAGGAGTCGATGGCGGGGATCGGCATGAAGGAGGAGTCGATGGCGGGGATCGGCATGAAGGAGGAGGAGTAGCAAGGGGAAATCAAGAGAGCTCCGAAGCTACCGGTTCATGATTTGCATTGATTGCCCGGAAAGGGGGGTGGGCACCCCGCTTTACTCATGATTAGTCTAGTCGATTTTTTATTTCTTTTTCATGTAGCCCGGAACTGGGGTTTGGGCTCCCTGTTTGATGACATGTAGCCTTTACCAGGGGATAGACTCCCTTTATGGTTAATAAAAGTTTAGTAATGATTTCCTTCGCATTTGTTTTTACTATTCCAGATAATGAGCTTCCATCTTGATGTAGAACTCCTTGTTTTATTTCTGATCCTGACCATGAGTCAAACCTGCATCTTTGATGATGATTCGTTCATACTTCAATCTGGCTTCGTAGGGAACTCTTATCGAGATGATATTAATCCTGCAAACGAAAAAAGTATTTATATTTAAATTCGTTTCAGGAGAGATAGCCCGATCGAGGCATCAGGGGGGGCTGTCTAGCTATTTCTTGATCTCGAAGTCTGGATGGCAACTATGCTCTTACACTCAGACTCTTCTTAGGGGTGGTAGCCCGACCAAGGCATCATGAGGACTGTCAAGCTATTTCCTAGTCTCGAGATCTGGATGGCAACTATGCTCTTACACTCAGACCCTTCTTGGGGGTGGTAGCCCGACCAAGGCATCAGGAGGGCTGTTTAACTATTTCCCGGTCTCGAGGTTTGGATGGCAACTATGCTCTTACACTCAGACCTTTCTTGGGGGTGGTAACCCGACCAAGGCATCAGGGGTAACGAGGGGGCTTCACCGGCTAGTCCCTGGTCTCGAGGTCCTGCTGGCAACTATGCTTTTATGCTTGGACCCTTCTTGGCGGGGAGTGGTGCCCGGCCAAGGCATCAGAGGCAACGAGGGGGTTTCCCCGGCTTACCTCTGGTCTTGAGATGATGACGTCAAATTTTCCAGTAGAATATGTAGATACTAAGGTTGAACATAATCGGAGATAAAGAAAAAATGTAGACTTTATTGATGATCGAGGTGTAATGCATCGTTATTAGGGATTTTATTGAAACCTAAATGGGGGTAATCTGCTTGATAGCTCTCTGATCAGGGGTAGAATTTCCTCAAATGATCTGTGTTCCAGGTGTGGTTGATGGGTCGTACATCCATGTCTTCGAGCTTGTAGGCTTCATTGTGTGCAACTACCTTTATCAAGTATGGCCCTTCCCAATAGGGGCCTAGGAATCCATCCGACCTTTTCCGAGTATTTGAGGTCATTTTCCTTAGGACCAGATCCCCTTCTTTGAAATTTCAGGCTCTGACCTTTCGGTTGAAATACCGCGATCTTGCTCTGGTAGATCGCTACTTTCTCAGATACCTGGTCTTGTTTCTCTTCTAGGAGGTCTAGGTTAGCTCAGAGCTTAACCTCGTTGCTTTCGGGTTCAAAATGTTGCCCCTGAATGAGGTCAATTTATGCTCGATGGGGAGGACCGCTTCAACTCCGAAAGCCAAAAAAGTAAGGTGTCTCCTCGGTAGATGTCCTCTTTGTAGTTCGATATGCCCAGAGGACCTCGGGTAGTTCTTTGACCCATTTGCCTTTTTTCTACTGTAGTTTCTTCTTCAGAAGTTTCTTGATAGTCTTGTTGGTGGATTCCACCAGCCCGTTAGTCTGAGGATGGGCTACTGAAGCGAGCATGAGGTCGATTCTCAATCCTTTACAGAATTCTTTGAATCGGGCGTTGTCAAACTGCTTGCACAGGCCGGCCACAATGATGAGAGGGGTCCCGAATCTACAGACCACGTTAGTTTTGATAAACTTGGTCGTATTCTTTTCTGATATTATAGAAAGAGGCCCCGCCTCGACCCATCTTGTGAAATAATGGATAGCCACAATAGCATATTTAACTTGTCCATGAGCGGTGGGAAGTGGTCCAATTAGGTCGATCCCCCACATGGCAAATGGGTAGGGTGAACTGAGAGAGGACAGTTGCTCTGGTGGCAAGTGGTTCAAGTTCGAAGTCCTTTAACATGGCTCGCAAGATCGTACAAAGCTTCTTGTGTCTTGGTGGATGGTCGGCCAGTAGTACCCCATACGGAGCACTTGATAAGCTAAAGCTTCTCCACCGATGTGGTTCCCGCAATCCCCAGAATGAACCTCTCTTAACGCCCATTTAATGTCATCAGGATGTAAACACGGAAGTAAGAGGAGAGATATACCCCTCCTGTAGAGGTACCCATCTACAAGGCAATATTGGACAGAGAGCTTTTTAATTCTTCGGGCTTGATTGGGCTCATCGGGAAGCTTTCTCTCTTAGAGGTAGGCAACGATCAGGTCCATCCAGCAAGGCTGTCGATCCAGGGAACAGATTTCCTTACTTACGACTATGCTTGGTTGAGAGATCACTTGGAAGGGAACTCCTCGCTGTAAGGATTGACCTCCATTTACTGCTATCTTGGCTAGAACATTCGCGCGGTGGTTTTGGTGTCGAGGCACCTGATCGATCTTGAATCCCCGGAATTTATATTTAAGCGACTGAGCTAGCTTTAGGTAAGCGGCCATATCATCTCCCTTTGCCTGGTATACCCCAGACACCTGGTTGACTACAAGTAATGAATCGATTTTGATCTGCAGGTAGTCGACCTCCAGTTCGATGGCTGCTTTCATTCCAGCTAGGAGGGCTTCGTATTCCGCTTCATTATTGGTGGCTTTGAATTCGAATCTGAAGCAGTGACAGAATTTAGTCCCCTCTGGGTCTATTAAGACCACACCAGCTCCTCTCCCACCTTGCCCAGATGCTCCATCTGTATAAAGGGTCCAATGCTTGCAATCTTCTGGCCAATTATCGATCTCAGAAATTTTCTCAGGGACCATATTCGATGCTGCGGGATTTACTTGGCCGGGGAGTGCTGCAAATTCGGCAACGAAGTCTGCCAAAGCCTGCGCTTTAATCATGGTCCTAGGCTTATACTTTAAGTCGAACTGAGTGAGCTTTAGGGCCCATATGACTAGCCTCCCAGATACGTCCGGTCTTTGTAGGAATTGGTGGAGAGGCTGGTCTGACACCACTGCTATTGAATAAGCTTGAAAATAGGGATGGAGCTTCCTCGCCGAAGTCACCAGAGCATAGGCGAGCTTTTCTAGGAGAATATAATTTTTTTCTGACTTGGTTAAAGCATGACTCACATAGTATATGGGCATTTGAATCCCGTCACCACACTCCTTGGCCAAAGCTCCACTTACTGCAGTTTCTGAGACGGCCAGGTAGATTTGCAGTTCCTCTCCGAGATCCGACTTGACTAACAGTGGTGGGCTTGTTAGGTATTTCTTTAAGGCTTGGAAAGCTTGCTCGCTTTCCGGGCTCCATTTCATGTTTCTCCCTTGCTTGATGGCTTTGAAGAACGGGAGTCACTTATCGGTGGAGCGAGAGATGAACCTGTTGAGTGCTGCTACACGCCCAGTCAAGATTTGCACCTGTTTGAGTGATGTGGGGGATTCCAAGTCTAAGATAGCTTTGATTTTTTCTGGGTTGGCCTCTATGCCTCTTTCATGAACCATGAAACCTAGAAACTTCCCCGATGTTACTCCGAAAGCGCACTTGGAGGGGTTCAACCGCATCTGGTTTTCTCTTAGGATTAGAAAGGTTTTGCGAAGGTCTTCCCGATGTCCTTCTGCGGTTGGTGATTTCGTGATCATGTCTTCGATGTAGACCTCCATCGTCCTTCCGATCTCGGGCTTGAACAGTTTGTTAACTAGCCGCTGGTATGTAGCCCCCACATTCTTCAAGCCAAACAGCATTACCTTGTAGCAATACAAACCCTGCCCAGTAATGAAGCTGGTCTTATCTTGGTCAGCTGGGTGCATCTTAATCTGGTTATACCCTGGGAGCGCGTCCATGAAACTAAGAAGTTTATTTTCGGACGTGGAGTTGACTAGCTGATCGATCTTTGGTAAAGGAAAGTTGCCTTTTGGACATGCCTGGTTGAGGTCGGTGTAATCGACACACATACGCCATTTCCCATTCGCCTTAGTAACCATGACCACGTTGGCGATCCATTCGGGGTAGCGCACTGTTAGGATTATGCTCAATAGCAAGAGTGTAATATTGTAATTGACAATCTTTTAATATTAATAAAGTGTTTTCTGATTCTTACAAATACTTATAGCATTTAATATTATAATTGTCAAGGTAAATAATCATAAGGTCAAAAGACTATGAGATATGAAGAATGGTTCATACATCCGGATATGTGTGAGGTAGACACAATTCTTTAGTTAGTCTTGAATAATGTTCACAACTTAGGTTAAAGGTTGGGTACCTCTATCTTGATAAAGTTGTAGAATTCTTTTACTAGCATTTGAGTGGGATCAAATGAGTTATGATGAGTCTAAAATCATCGAAAGGTTTTCGAGTAAAAGAATCTAGTGTACTGGGTGCATTGCACAGGATCACAATGAAATACTTTATCTAGAACCGTCACTAGATATAAGTCTTTTCATTATTAGGACAATCGGAGAGTCGATCTTAATCCTGAGATAAATGATGGACTTATGGTTGCAAGTGTTATCATTTGAGCTATCAATGAGTACGATTATATAGCATAGTCTATCCTCGATAGTTTGGTGGTATTCATTTGTTAATCGATAGAGGACTTCATTTATAGATATGGACATCGTGGCTCCATTTATTAAATGAGAGTATAATATCATCATATGGATGTTTTGAGGTATTGGATATTAAATCTCAACGTTGAGTTTTCAATAATGATTATTGAAGACATGGCTTCTGGACAAGTCAAAATATCCAAGTTCAAAATGTGGTCATATGAGGAAATATGGTAACTTGGAGAGCTATAGACGGTCTATGAGCTCTTGGCCATTACTGATATTATTCACGAGGATACACCATCTCCTATAATATTGTCTAGGCTATGAATGAGAAACATCTCCTTATTCTATATTTATTTAAGAGTTCAATTTTAGCTCTTTAGTGGAATGAGTTAAAATTAATAGATCGGACCTAAGTGAATCATTTGTTGATTGTGATTAGGTTATGTCTATTGAAGCTTAAATTTAGATAGCCTGCCAAGATCCACAATCCACACGTACTTGCATGGATCACTTGATATATTCTACCGGACCAATTTATGGGTCCATCTAGAATTGTATTTGATATATTAAGAATATAATATGTCTATTATTTATTTAATGGGCTGCTCTATTATATTAATATATTAAAAGGAGACATGTGGGCTTGTTTCTTTTAGTAAGAATAAGTCTGGTTCACATGTGGGCTTTTATTTAAAGTCTAATGGATTAAATAAAATAAGAAAAATAATATTAGGCCCATATATATATGGTGTGGGCTGCAAGGCTAATAAAATAGCCCAAGATATTATTTTATTTTATTTTTTTGATTAAATGGAAATTAATTAATTATTTAATTAATTAATAGTTTAAATCAAAATCTTTTCCTGATCAGTAAATAAAATACTATGTGTTGTATTAGGGTTATAATTCTTTTAAGTGATAGGAGTCCTAATGTGGTAAGGATTAAGTCCACATACACTCCATACCACACAAAGAATTCGGCCACCCTAGTCCTATAAGGGTTAGGATTCTTAAATTGATAGGAATTAGAGAAAAGCATAATTCCTTTTCAAGTAAGGAAATTGGCCAACCCTAGATTTCCTACACAAAGAATTCGGCCAACCCTATTTTGAGAAGGAGAAATTTCGGTCACCTTATAAATATAAGGTGATAAATTTCGGCCACCAAGAAGCTTGAGTGAGAGAGATTTTTGTTTGCTTTGAAAAATAAAAATCTTACTGAATACACATAGAATTTCGGCCAAGAGAGAAAAAGAAAAATAAGTTATCATTCGATAGTGCACTTGCAAGCCTTTAACATCAAAAGGTTTTGTACACACTTTCGATTTAGGGTTACACGAGTTCCAATCATATCGATTGTGAATTCAAAAGTAACCGGAACTATTTTTCTAGGCTCTTGGTGTTTTGGGATTGAAGATCAGAATCAGAAGTTCCATACATCCATTCTCAGGTAAGCAATTCAAAGAAAAAAGGGAGACCACGCTCCTAGGTGATTCACGTACGTGCTAGGATTGAAGATCTTGCGGATTACCATCGACGTAAGTCAATTGGATCACTCGACAAGAGGTATTTAACTCTAACTGTATATTTGTGTTTAATTAATTAAAGGGTTAAGGTTCAAATCTTTAGAAAAATTTTAAACTATACGAAAATCTACTTTTCGCCTTCCGCTGCGATTTTAGTTAATTTTTCCCTACACGCACTTCTTTGATAAACCATGCCTTGATCAATTTGTCTACTTCTTCCTGCACCGCAGCGTTCCTCTCAGCGTTAAAGTGTCGCCTCTTCTGTTTGATGGGCTTGACTGTTGGATCTACCGTTAATCGATGGGCGGCCAATGATATCGGGATCCCTGGCATTTCATCGTGGCTCTAAGCGAAGATGTCGCTGAATTCTCTAAGAAACCCAATCAAGCCTTCTTTCACTTCCGGTTTGAGGGTAGCTCCGACCTTGACGACATTGGAGGGATCGTCACTTCTAATGAGTATCCCCTATAGTCTATCTACAAACTACCAGCTGGCCCATTCCTTGCTCTGTTCTTCTTCATAAGGCATAATGGGTTCGCTCTCTGGATGCTCCGCGGGCTCTATATCATCCTGGATTATCCGGGATGCCTCCATATCTTCCTGGATTATCACGGACACCTCCATGTCCTGTATTGTTGCAATCTATACGAACTGTTTTGCTAAAGTTGTAGGATTGGCGGACACTGCATAGCACTTCCTAGCTGCTTGTTGATCTCCGCGTACCTCTCCCACCTTGGTTCCTACTGGGAACTTCAGGACATTATGGTTTATAGACAAGACTCCCTTCAAGAAAGAGAGGAATGGTCTTCCTAAGATGGCGTTGTAGGCCGATGGGGGGTCAACCACAACAAAGTCTGTCATAACATTTTGTTGAAGAGGTGTGGTTCCGACGATCACTGGGAGGATCTTCGATCCCACCGGGATGACCGAATCCCTGGGAAATCCATAAAGCGGAGTTGTACAGCTATTGTAACACCATTGCTTCAGGTTTAGTTTTTCCAACGTATCTTTGAAGAGGATATCTACACTGCTGCCCGTATCTACGAGCACGCAATGGATCATACAGTTGGCAATCTATATCGTGATCACCATGGGATCATCATGAGGCTGCACGGTGTTGAAGACATCTGCTTCAGTGAAAACGATCTGTGCTGACTGGGAGGGCTCCGCCTAGCTTTGGCTGACCTTGAGGATACTCTGACCTTCTTCTACACTGGGAATCTTCCTTGCGTGGTTTTTTCTGGAATTATTTGAGGTACTGGCCAACGTGGGACCTCCGCTGATGGTGTGTATCACCTGTATCTGTTGTGTTAAATCGGTTTGTTCCCCCTCTTCTCCCCGTGTTCACGGATCTCTGCTTGTACCTCTCTTCCAGTCTGAATATTGTCTCTGACCTGCTGCAAAAACTCAATCAAACATCCTCCCCTTATCAGGCCTTCGATCTGGTTGCACAAATTATAACATTCTGATGTGTTGTGGCCCACGTCTTCATGGAAGTCGCAGTACTTGTACCGGTTCCTCCTGTCGACGGGGACTTTCATGGGCACGGGCTTTTGGAGTAGCCCATTGTCCCTTATTGCAAGGTAGACCGTTTCACGGGAGGGAGTGTAGTAATCATACCCTTTCTCGTCTCGCATTATAGGGGCTACGGTCCTAGGAGGAGGCGAAGCTCGCGGAGGGGTTCATCTTGCTGAATATCTTTCTTGTCTGAGTTGAGCAGCGGGGAAACGATACGTTGATCTATTAGGGGGTTTGTTCTGATTTTTCTGAGCTGGCTCAGATTTTAGAGCTTCTTTTTTCTAGAGCTTTGTCATTCTCATATCATCGTGTTCCATCTTGACTTTGAGCTGTTCGTCGACCTCAACCTGCTCAAGAGCCCGGTCATAGGCCTTCCGGTAAGTCTCTAGGAGATCTCTTGGAAAAGGAACGGAAAAGCTTTCCTACCCACAAGTTCCGCCTGAAATTGGCGAGAGTCTCTTTTTCGGTAAAGACTCCCATTTGTATGACTTCTTTGTGAAAACGCTCCACGTATGATCGAAGTGTTTCACCTCGCTCCTGAATCACATATTGGAGGTGTATGGGATCTTTTGGACGAGGTTTGATTCCTTGGAATTGGGAGCAAAAGTCTGTTGATAGCTTTGTGAAAGAATTCACGCTACCAGCATACAGTTTCCTGAACCAAGTTTTCACGTAGTCGATTAGGGTCGTTGGGAACATCCTACACATAGCTGCTCTGGTGGTATTCTGGTCCTCAATCTGTTGGATGAAGCTCTCCAGGTGGCTTAAAGGGTCTTCCGTTCCAGAGAACTTATCTGTTGGCATTTTAAATTTTGGTGGGAGCTTCACTACCCGAATCCTCCTTGTGAAGGGAGCGTTCATCTCGCTTAATGGATCTTCCTTATCCTTATTGTTCTTCCTCTTTCTTATCTGCTGGACCTCTTTCTGTAGCTTTGCCAGCTGATCCCTCAGTCGCTTGTTCCCGAGTTTCTTTGAATTGACCTCTGATCCTTCGCTGTCGGATCCCTCCGTTGAACTGGCAACCTCTACTTGATCCTCTTTATGGGCGGGATCCACTCGGGAGTTTGTCGGCTTCCTTTCTCTTGTGCTCGGGCTTCTCTTCTTGAGGCCGTCGGGCGAGGTGCCTCTTGTTGCTCCCGGGTTAGTGCATCTGCTGCAGACTTAACTAGCCTGGGCTGATATGATGAATGTCTTCTTGGAACTGGGGGCATGGGTCCTAGCCTATCCCGGATCGAAGGTTGGGTTCTAGTCCTATCGCGAGCTGGCTCTGGAGGAGGAGGTCCCAGGCGGTCGAAAGCAGGCTGTCTCTGATCATTTGGGTTTGTTGGTTGGCTTGTTATGCCTTCGGCGAGCAGGCGGAGGCGAACAGTTTCCACGAAGGTTGCCGCTTGTTGGTCGAGCGCGGCCTGGCTTATCATAGGGTGGCCAGAAGCCCGCACATTGGTCGTCTGGACCGGAGCTTGACTGCGATGTCCAGACTTCTTCCCCCTTCGTAGGGCCTTTCGTGTTGGCATCGCCGAAGGTTGTTCCGAAGCTCTTTGATGTCCTTGGGATGAGCGGAGCCTCATGGTTCTTGTAAAACAATGAAAATACACATGGTTGATTTGATTAACAGGGTGTGGGCTTCCCACAGACAGCGCCAGAAAGTGTTAACTGAAATTTTTCTCAGGGTGAGAAATCTCAATTAACACCCTCAAAACCACTACCACGGAGGTGGTGGTCAAGGTAGAATGTATTCTAGTCAGTGCTAGTTGAAAATGACAAAAAATACTATTATCAGTACCATCAAAAGAGAATGAACAAAGAAGAACGAAAATGTTTTCTTTATTCTTATCAATGGTGTATCGTTTACAAATATCCCTCAATCGCTCTCGATCTCTCTAGAGTGTAGTAGGGTTGTTGTCGTATGCCTGTCGAAAAGTAGTCCTCTCATCTCTTTTCCTTTCTTTCTATTTATACATAGTTTTGTAGGTTAAATCAAATGATTCTCCCCTTGATTTTCGCAGTCTCTCCCATCCTTATCAGGCGGGAATTCTCGTTTAAATGTCATTGACTTTGAGTTAATAGCCGAATTGAGAATATCTCGATGGAGATCAGTTTGTTTCCTCTTTGGACTCTATTACTTGTTCTGCACGTACGTAATGTTTCCAGATATGATCCAGTGTATCTTCGTATCTTCACAGGATGATCCTTCATAGAGGTCGTTGAATATGGCATGTATGGCGAGGTAGATCAGTGTCTTGGTTCCAGTATTCAGGCGCTTAACCTAGCTAGGAGCTCGGTCTGACCTCCCTTGATTTCTTGGAGCTTGATGTGGCCCTCTGCGGACACTCCTCTATGACAGCGGGGTTTAGGCGAGCTTCTGGAGAGGTTGCGAGGTAATCTCGATCCCGGGGGAGCTCCCTGATTTCAGGTTCGGCGACGCGGGCTCGATCTAATTCGTGTCGGGCTCTACTCTGGGTGTTTCTGGAGCTCGCCTTTATTTCTGTTGGGTGGTATCATAGCTCGGCTTTGGGAAGCGTGATCTCCTGATGGATGACCTCGGGCCTGGAGTCAGACTATGAGGGTGAAAAAATTTCCCTTTGGTCCCTAGCCAAATTTGGCTATTAACAGATTAAAAACAAATTAAGAAATTACACATTACTCTCTCTTGTTCAGTCAAAATTAATAAAATAACCTAAAAAATGAAAAAATAATATTAAATAAATATTAAAATAAAATAAAACCCTATCACTTTCTCATCTCATACTCTTATTCAACATTAGCCACCACACCACTCACCCACGCCATCATCTCATCATCATCTATTCATCTTCAACCTCAACACTCATCCACCGCCATCTCTCCTCTTCTCTTGTCTTCTCTTTCCCCGAACTTTTTTATTTATTTGGTGACTAGATTCATCTCTTTAGATTACAGATTTTTTTTCAATGGCAAACACAAGCCATGTGGATTTTGATTTTGTTTTGTTTTTTATTATTCATGTTCATGCTTGATTTTGTGATTGAAGGTTTGATTTTGTGATTGTGGGTTTTGATTTGTTTTTTTTTTTAAATGGAAATGCTTTCTACCGAACAAAAACCAGATGAAGAAGTAGTCGATCTGATGAAGGTTTTGCTTTTGTGATTGTGTGATTGGAAAGTTTAGATTTTGTGATTGTGATTTTTTTTATTGTATGTTTTTTTTTAAAGAATTAGCTTATCAATTGAAGAAGAAAGTGATCTGAAGAAGAGGAAGAAGAAAAGTCAATCAGAAGATGATCTGAAGAAGATAAGGGGTGTTTGTGTAATTAAGATATTGGAAACAAATGAATCTAATGTCAATCGACTGCATTCATTTATCCTATTGCAGTGGGATAAAGCAAGGTGATGGGATTAATTTATCTCTTCCCACTAACCGTGTCAAACGTGGGAAAGGGATTAAAAATAGTCTGTTTCCCATCATATCCAAATGTGGGCCACATGGCCAATTAGTATACAATTGTGACACGTGTACCAATAAAAATTAAAATAGTCGAAAAAAGAAAAAAAAATAGTTTTGTATTTTAAAAAAGAAGAAAATAAATTGGGAAAACAATTAAATTAAAAACTGAAGGAAAACAATTTACACAAATCTCCACCATCCATCTTAACGATGGACTGTCGAGATCAAATTTAAAAAAAAACAATTTTAAAAAAAAATTAAAAAAATTTTAGAAAACAAAATTTTAAATTAAGGGAGAAACGGGTCGGCCTCGGCCTAATAAAAAATTTTGAGGCCTGGCCTAGGCCCAAGGCACGACCTGCACGCCACGACTTACGGGCCTTAAACAGGCCTCCAGTTAATTTTTTTTTCAAATTTCAACTAAATAAAATAATAAATATAATATATAATTTATGTAAAAATATAAAATAAATAAATTATTAATCAATTGAATGAATTGATTGTTTTTTATAATTTTTTTCCTATTTTATTTAATTTTTTTTACTTACAAATTTATTCATCTTTTAATATTTTAAGTTAAAACTTTATTTATTATTTTAACTTATGTATTTTAATTTTTTAAGTTTTGTAAGAACCTCATTTCTATGATTGGCTTATTTCATGACAAATCACATTGGGATTATTTGTAATGGGTAGCTTAGGTTTTATTGTGGTTCTTCATCAACAAGCTTCCAAGATCCCATAGTGCTTCAAGAGAGGTAGTTTACTTGTCTTGACTCTTTTGAAGAGATTTTAGTTGCACACACTCACTTGCATGCATTATATTCTTGATTACATGCTATTGAATGATGCATTGTATGTCATTCATCACTCTCCACACTTGCACATTTTTGCATATTAGATTAGTGTGTTGAGTCTGCCTGGAAAAGAGGATTTTCCTTTTACCGCGGTGCAGGTCGCTTGCTGGGCACCTGCCTCCGTCGCGGTCCCAACAGCGGTTGGTTCTAGAAGGTGCATGCGTTAAAGACCACGGTCTGTGCACTTGTATGCGCAGCGGTCCATACCGCGGTATACTTCAGTAGGCCCCTGCCGCCTAGACCGCGGCCTGTGCTTTGCATGCACAGCGGTCCCCGATGCGATGTTGTCCAGTAGGCACACTGCTGCATGTACCGCGGTCTGGGCACTTACCCGAGCCGCGGTCCAGCAAGCGGTATTGACGGGATTTTGTTTCTCAAACCCAAAACGACGCAGTTTTGTCTAGGGTTTCTATATATATGTTCTCTTCTTCCCCAACTCGTTCAAGAGCTTCATGAACCCATTTTTATGAGAGAGAACAACCCTTAGAGAGAGAAAGCTTCAAGCTTTGTTCCTTGACTCTCCAAACCCAAAACCCATCACCTTCATGCATTTCTAAGCATCTTTAAGGCATGGGTCTTCATCATTAGTTGACTTGGTAAGTTGAACAAAAACCTCATATTTATCATTTGTTCATACTTTCCAAGATTGTGTTTTTATTGCATTTATTAGTTGATTAAATGCTAGGACTCTATTTAATGCATATATTTATGAGTTCCTTTGTATGATTGGGTTTGTATTGTGATAGCTTGCATTTAGGACATATTTGCCCTCTAGCTAATTAGGACTCATTGATTGCATTTGTTAATTGCATTTATTGTCCTTGCCATGATTAATGACAACATATGTTGATATGGCCTTGTTTGATGACTAGAGTTTAGACTTGCACATCTATATCTAGTTAGGTCTTTATGAGCATTCATATAGACATTGATATCTAGGATTTGTACTTAGTGTCATCTTAAATCCCTAGATAAGCATTTAGTGTTGCCTAGCATTATTTGTATTTTGAGTATTCATATATTCACTTAGGTTGTTAATCTCTTCTTGAGAGTTAAGTCTTGTGACTACAAGGTGTAGTGCACAAGCAAGTGAAGTCTTGCAACCAAGGTGTGGTTGGCAAGCAAAGTGATCAAGGATTCACTATAAAGGCCCGTTGGGTAGTAGTGGTGGGTTAGTGACCGAGAATGGTGTGACTTGAGGTCAACCTAGGTTGTAAACATCATTACAATAGTGGATTTGAGGATCGTGTGTGGCTAGAAGGATAGCCCGTGGTTTTTCCCTTGTTGAAGGGTTTCCACGTAAAAATCAAGTGTTATTTATATTCCGCACTTTTATTTGATTTTGTATGTTTGTTTATGTTGGGTTATAGTATTAATATTAACTAATCGAAAAATTAGTAATAATCGATTAACAACCCATTCACCCCCCCCCCCCCCCCCCCCCCCCCCCCCCCCCTCTAGGTTGTTAGACACACGCTTAGAGTGTATTTTCAAGTTTAAAATTTATTTAAGGTTCCCAAAAAAAGGTATAGAATTTATTTCTTATTTATTTAGCCTAATGAGTAATGAAATAAAATGTAAGAAATCGATTAACTATATTTTATTTATTTACTAAAATTATTCAAAGAATAAATAGTGATAAAGATGTAAGAATTAAGAAAGAGCTGAGTTTTATTTACTTATTCACATTTCAGTTTACATGATTTGTGATTTCATCGTTAAAAACCTTACCAAGAAAAACTCAACGGGATAAAAACTTGGAAAGGGAAAAAAGTACAATCAAATTACAAAATTACAAATACATGTATAATTAAAAATTAAGTCTTTAATACTGCCGGAACCAGAAGCCTCTTCAAAGTATATGTTGGAAAAACTTTGAATTAGTTATTCATTCACCGGTTGATACTGCATCCCCATCTCTGCATGCATCCAATCATTAAGGCATGTTAATAACTCCACCATCTGAGGGGTCAAACAAGATCTTCGAGGTTCGATTATACGTCCACTAGTGTTGAATGTCTATTCTGAATAAACAGTAAATATAGGGATGACGACTACGTCCCGTACTAGCTGGGACAATACTGGATAACTCTCGATATGGTTCTTTCATCATAGCAGCAGATCAAATTCTTGGAAATCCCCTTGATGGGCTATGTCGAACTTAGTTTCAAAGAAAGTGTTCATTTCGCAATGTTGAGATGATGAAGGTGGAAACGCTAGGTTGCCAGTTAGGATTATCATACGTTTCTTCATCGGTCGAGTGTCCAGTTGTTCCGATAGTAACATGTTTCTCCCGCTAAACCTGCGCTCATAAAGACAATAAACTTCGAACACCTTAGAGTGCAGGTCAGTGAAATTTTGAGTAAGATCTAAATCCAAATAACCACCAATAAACTGAGTAAAATATTTTTAAACTATTTAACTTACTTATAGGATCTACTATACAACCTAAGGCATAGAGTAAAGGAATTTCATACTGGTATTTTTTATAAAAAAAAATCCACCATTGTTGCAACCGCAGTGCTTAACATAGCATCATCTTTATAGGAGTACAAGATTTCAGACATTTCTAAAATTTGATGCAATGCAAAATGCGATGTAGGGTAATAGACACTAGAAAGAAGTATAGTTGAATTGTACAAAATCTTTAAAAATTTAATAAAAACTTCTGCCACATACCAATCCTCGTCGTATAAGATTGGACCGCCCACTAGGATCTTTTCCATATTATAATAACCTATAATTTCAGTAGAATAATCAATAGCATTTTGCAACATTAAATAAGTGGAGTTTCACCTTACTGATATATCTGTTTGGAACCTCATGGGCTGTTTGTCAAAAGTTTGGCAATATCTGAAAAATTTTAGTACTCTTTGATTAGAGTTGTTGATGCAGAAAATGACATCTTTGATGCGATCTATATGACCGCTTACAACCTTCAAACCTAATTTCACAACTAAATTTATGATGTGATATGTACACCGTTGGTGGAAGAGATGACCCCCAGCTAGGGACATTATTGGCTTAAGGCAAGTTAATGGATGCCGTGTTTGATGATGCAATATTTAATATTAGGGAAATGATGCGTCCAGTTAGTCTTAAATCATTTAAAACTTCAGAAATAACATCATAAATATTTTGAGCGGTATGGGTGAAATCCATGGGACGAAAACCAAGAAATCTTTTTTTGATCTTCTAATCAGGATCTATATAGTGTCACGTGACACATAAATAGTCCTGTTTGGAACGTGCGTTCCAAATATGGGAAGTTAGTCCAATAGAAACACTTAAACACTCTAATTGAGCAACAAATTTAACTCGGTAGGATTTAAAATATTTTAGTAAATCGCTTCTGGTGATGTTTCTAGACACAACTGTAAATTGGGAGTTGAATGCATTCTTGATTATTTTTTAACAAAAGGATTGTCATTGAATCCAATCGGTTGATTTGTTTGTGTAATATAACATGTCATGCATTCGCTAGCATTGGCATCGTCATATCTCTAACTGGTAACGGACCCATCTGGCTTCCATTGTAGTTGTGACCGTCTAGTAGTATCTACCTGACCGTGTTTAAGCATGCATGAATCTCTGTACCTTTTCAAATGTCTTGTTCCTTTATTAGTATAGGACAAATATTTCTTACAAAATTTACAACGAACCTTAGATATTACCTAACCGTTTGGGCAGGTTACGTCTTCCAGGTCAAAACAATCTCATACCACAGATTTTAACTTTCTGGTTCTGGGTTTTGATGTGGTTGACCCTGGTGTCGAGGTGGAAGGATCGGTTTGTCGTTCAGTATCTTCCCTGACTTCCTCTTTCGGCGACAAAATTTGAAAATCATAATTTTCTAAGTTCAACCCGTCTTGGAAATAAACATGAATTCTACGTGGATCCATTTCCTACAATGCATAATAAATATATATAATATTAAATTTAAAACTAAACAATTAATATTAAATATACTAAACATAAAATCATAAATATTAAAATTAAAAGCTAAGCAATAAGTATAAAATATACTAAACATAAAATCATAAATATTAAAAATATTAAGCATAAATATTAACATTAAGTAAAAATTATCCCATAAATATTTAATATACTAAACATAAAATCATAAATATTAAATATACTAAGCATAAATATTAACATTAAGTAAAAACTATCCCATAAATATTTAATAAACTAAAAATAAAATAGTAAATAATAAATATAATAAGCATAAATATTAAAACTAAAAAGTAAAAACTATCCCTTAATATTTAATATACTAAATATAAAATCATAAACATTAAATATAAACATAAGGATAAAATCATCAAAATATTAAGTATAAATATTATAAGTAAAACCTAAGAATAAATATTAATATTAAATTTATCAACTACTAAGCATAAATTAATATAGTAAGTATTAAGTATAAATATAAAAATAAAAATAAATAACGAATTACCTTTGTTTGTAGTTTGTAATTTGTAGAAAATGGTTAATTGGTACCTCTGTGGAGAGTACTCAGAGTAGAGACTAGAGAATGAGAGTATAGAGTGTGTAGAGAGTTAAGAGTATAGAGAGTTAGGGTAAACGGACTAGATAGATAGAGAGAGAGAGAGAGAGAGAGAGAGAGAGAGAGAGAGAGAGATTAGAGAATGAGAGAAAATGAGAAATTGATAGTGTAAAGAGAAAGAGGTGAATGTGTGAATAAAATTTGTTTTGAAGGTATTTATAGATTTTGAAAATTGAGGTTAAAATTGTAACTATAAAGAAATTTTTAAATTAAAAAAAAATCAAAAACATAGCTGTTGGCCAAAAAAATATATAAAAAAATTGAAAACAGCCGTTGGGATTGCCCAAAATTAAAATATATATATTAAAGTGGTCGTTGGCCAACGGCCGGCCTGTGAGCCTGCTTGTCAGGCCTGTGGGCCTCACTCTTACGGCCAAGCCTTAGCCTGACCTGATTCTTGGGCGGGTTGTGCTAGGCCTTGCCTGATCGTTGGTCTGGCCGACCAAGCCTGGCCTGTCGGACCTAACCATTTTGCCAGCACTAACTGGATCTCCTTCAAACCAAATTTGTTTGTTTTATAAAAAAAAAAAAAAAAAAAAACTGTTTTAATAATTTCCAACCGTCCATCACATTGATGGGCGATTGGAATACATTTTTTAATATATATTACTTTTTTTATCCCCATTCTTCACCATCAATCTCTAAGATAGGTGGTGGAGGTCCATTTTTTAAAAAAATTAATTTTTTCAGATTTTTTACTTTAATAAAACATTTATTTTAAATTATATTTAATATCCACCATTCATTGGGATGGATGGGGTCAATGGATGGTGGATATCAATTTTCTTTTTCTTTTTCAATTTTTCAATCTTTTTTTTCAATTTTTTAATATACAATTATTTTAAAATGAGGGTAAAATAGTACTTTTATGGCATTTGTTATGTTTAACTGTTACTTTTCTGGTCAATAAACCATTTTGATGTATTTCCAAAAAGATGAAGACCAAAGACCATAGTACATATAAATCGAGTAAAAAAGTAATGTTTCCTTAAAATATAAAGATTAAACTGTAATTTTACTTTTTTCAAAGCTATAATTTTGAAGACCTCTACTAGAAATATATAGAGTCCAATTACTAATAACTACTCATGTTTAGTAATATGAATCCAAATAAAAAAAAATGTTTAGTAACGTACTAACATTATATGAATAAGTTGAGTTAGAAAATATGTGAATTTTTTTTTTACGCAATTGAATTTATTCTTGAAAGTTATTCCATTATAGAATTCACAGAATAACCAATCTGGCAGTCAATTTCTTGAATCAGTCACTCTTAATTATTCATATTTTATCAAAATTCTTGTTTTTAAAAACAGGTTCATGTCTGTTTAAAAAACAAAACAGGTTCATATCACATTACAACAATATTCAGCAAGGATTCAATATTGTATTGTATAATTGTATACATTATAAAATTCTTGAATTGGTAAGTTAACCAAAATTGGCTCAGTCAATCCACTAATTTGGACTATTACCTTAACCTAAATTTGAGAAAAGTACAACGACCCACTTTAGAATATAAAAAACAAAACAAAATGAATCTCTAGAAGCTTTTGAACAATTTGACATATAAAATGGAATTGATATATTTGATCATGACGACATCAACGGGAGAACCAGTCAGGCCAAAAAGATCACTATTCTATAACATAATGATAAACATACAAGACTTCAAAATATGTATGTATTTACAACAAATGATTGAAGCCAAATAGCAAATATGTGTATTTATATAGTATTTATGTCAACTCCAAGTATCCAACAATGTCAAATAAAAACAGCCATCAAAGTGTAGCTAGCTGACCAGTCATCATAAAAATGAACGGATTATTTAAGAAACAGGATTGATTCAGTTGATAAACAAGCTCATTACTTCCACTTCTTGAACTTGCCTCCTCCGAACATTCCATGCTTCCCGTGCTTTCCATGCTTGAACTTCCCGTGCTTTCCATGCTTGAACTTCCCATGCTTCCCATGCATGACACCGCCATGGGGCATCCCAGGCATGTAGCCACCATGGGACATCCCAGGCATGTAGCCGCCACCATGGGACATCCCGGGCATGTGGCCGCCACTGTGACTTCCATGTGAAATGTGGTGAGCACCAAGGGCAGCTGCAGCTGCAGCAGCACCTCCGGCTATCACTGCCCCTACGCCACCATGTCCTGAAGATACAAAACTATTTCAGCAAGAGCACCTAGATACATACAAGCTCCCCGATACAAATCTGCAGGGGCCGCAGAATGGCACCCAAACAAAACCAATTCATTAATCACAAAACCTAATTGTTAGAGTGCTTAAATACTATTTTTGAGTCGTATCCTATCAGCTTAAGCTTTTGGTCTGCTGGTTACTAACACTAATAAGTCACAAAAGGACCAACCAAATATGACCACCATCCAAGTAGATTTTGAAATCGAGATTGATATTTGACAATGATTGGCCATTCAAAAGTTAGATCAAGTCTATGAAGTCAAAACAAATTGATAATGTCATACCTAAGAAAATGTTACCGCCACATTATTTTTTTCCTTTTTTCTGTAAATTCCATTAAAGGATCCAGATCAATACTATTACTCATATCATGCTTAATTGATAACGCTCAATGATAGATTTGTACCTCCATGATGTGGAGCTGATGAGCCGGGATAGTGACCTGCTTGTGGGTATCCACCAGGTTGTGGGTACCCCCCTGGTGGCGGGTAGCCTTGTGGCGGATAACCGGCAGGAGGAGGATACCCTCCCTGTGCCGGTGGGTACCCTCCCTGTGCCGGTGGGTACCCTCCCTGTGCCGGTGGGTACCCTCCCTGTGCCGGTGGGTACCCTTGCGGCGGATAGCCTCCGGGTGCAGGTGGATACTGTCCAGGAGGATATCCATAACCTTGATGACCATGTGAAAACAGCCCCTTATCAGATTCGTCGTTCTTGCCACCTCCCATGTTTTTTCTTACTGATGCAAATAATTGGTTCTGCAATAAAATGACAATAAACACACCATTACATCCAATTAAAGAACAAATACAACTTCCAATCTTGATCAGAAAAAAATTGGAATTGGCTCTACAACAATGATCATAAACATCATTACATTCAATTAAAGAACAAATACAACTTCCAATATTGATCAGCAAATAATTCGAATTGGTTCTACAACAATGAACATAAACACCATTACAATCAATTAAAGAACAAATACAACTTCTAATATTGAAATCATGTCTACCAACACAATTATCCAAATAAATTTTATCAAACCAATTAATTGTGCATGCATCTGGATTTTACTCGATTTGGTAATTTACAATAGCTAGAGAGCAAAAATCACATCCACTTTTAAAGGCCATAAAAACGTAAATCTTTTCAAACCCCGTCACTGATACACATAACAGAGTGAATCAAAAGAATCTAAAATTTAAAAAAAAAAAAAAAAAAAAAAAACCCCAATATAAATAAACGATACCCAGATCAAGATTTTCAATTTCAACCACAGTTCAACAGCTAATGATCATAGAAACAACATGTATCAAGCGAATTAAATAGAGGGAAAAAGAGACATACCCAGATAACGCTTGACTTGATAGAATAACAAATATCTAGAGAGAGAGTTTATAAAATATCGTTTTCGACCCAGATCTATATATATATATATATATATATATATATATATTGATACTGTGTTGGAAGCGCGTATAGCCGATGATAGGTTTCAATGGAGTCTTAATTAATAAGCAAAAAAATTGGAACCATTGGATGTGATCCAATGGTGAATTTAGACCTCAAATACCGCGTGAAGAAACAATCATATCCATATTCCATAATTAATTAATCCGACTTTTAAGTTTTAAGTTGAAACTTGAAAGAATTAGATGGGGTCGGATGGCGTGAGTCACGGTCCCTCATGTCTTTATATTTTTTTGGTGTGTACAGACGGCGTTTGAGGCCGACACCTGTTAGGTTACTTTATTAAAATAATATCAAAGATATTCTTAACGCGTCTGCAAATTGCAAAATCTTCAAGTTTTTTTTATATTATTTTTATTTCTTTTTAAATCTATCTAACAGGGTTTTTGCAAAGAACAAACAAAATCAACCACTACAAATGTTCGGATCAAGCATTGGTTCATTACAAGCACGACCGACTTCATGAGATCAACCCGTACACATAATTTGGAAAATAATTACCACTGTTAGGGATGGTCATTTCCTTCAAAATCCTCAAATTTTCATTCCCATTTCGGGACATCCCAAATGGGAATAAGAATGGGAATAAATTTCATCCTTAAATGGAAATGGGTATGATGATGGGTATGGGAACGTGGATCGATAGATATATATATATCCTCATTCTCCTAATACCCATCTATAACTGCTATAGTAGTAGGAATCTCCTTATATTTAATGAATTAATAGACAAATATAAGTCTCGAACTCACATTTAGGCAATCTCCAACCCCACGCCAACTCATGTGTCATCTTCATTTTACAGCCAAATCTCCCCTCCAACCCATTGCCATCTCCTGCGGTATTTTTGCTCGAATAAACAGTGTCGAGCAATTTCTTTTTTTTTCAATCCTTATACTTTTATAAAATCACAGTTTGACTATATTCATTAAAATCTATTCTGATTATATCATTTATTTAAAGGTTTTTTTAATCATAATTTTACCTTTAATCAATTAAATTTATTTCAATTTGGTCTTTTTTATTATTTAATGATTTTGTTTTGATGTAATTATAATTGATATTAACATTTATAATAAACTAAAATGAAGTGTATAATTAAAAAAATTAATTCATGCAATTTTTAAAAAATAAATCACTTAATTCAAAACAACGGAAATTAAAGCAAAATACATTAATTAATAAAAACATTAAAAATGAAATACAAACTTCATAGAGATAAAATAAATTACCACTAATTGGAAGGCACTAAAATTAAGGAAAAATACAACATAAGTTACAACAACGATTTAGTAGTCTGGAAGATCATTTCCAGATCCTCCGAGATTATTGAAAAAAATCACCAAAAGATCCAGATGTATTTTGGGATCCTTAACCTCGTTGCTGAGCTCGTTTTGCCATAATTCTTAATTGTTCATAATGCATAAACTCACGTCGGTTTGGATCAATTATGGTATTCCAATCCATCATTACAATTTTGGTTTTCTCCAGGTCAAACTTTCTCTCCATTTTTATGCTTTTTCTTTTATTATTTTATGAAATGTAATGTTTAAGTTATTTTAATAATAAATGCAATATTTTACCTAATTAAATTTAATTTCTTTTAATGTATTAATTTCATAATTTATTATCGTATTGCAATATTATGATTATTATGGAGTGAACTATGGAGAAATATTAAAAAAAGGGAAAGAAAGCGAATATTCAAGATAATATTATTTTTAGTGTAAAATTTAGTACAATATATTGGAGATGAAATAGTGAAATAATGTGAAAGTTGCACCATTTGTATTATTTGGGTTGGAGATGGCCTTAAAATATCTTCTAAAATAGCATAGCAACATTTTGGAATATCTTTTGAGTCTTAACAGGTGAACATTTGATGTTATCTTGACCCCTAAATATTTTTGTCTTGATATGTGAAGATTTGTTGTTATCAGCGTGTGAAGATTGTTGTTCTCGGTGATAGATAAAACTTTTGAAGGATTGAGGGGTAAGGAATATCGATTTTGTGCCGCAAAATATGTTGTTGGAAACGTATGGAAGAAGAAATCAAAATTGTTGAGAATAGAGAAAAAGAAGAAAGAGAGAAAAGAGAGATATACAAAACTAATGATAGAGACAATAGAGTAAAAATATAAAGCATATATACCATTACTAATGATAGAGACAATAGAGGAGAATATAAAGTATAAAATCCTAATGGACGTATGGAAGAAGTGATAGAGAGAGAAACACAAACAAGTGAGCGAAACGAGAGAGATAAGTAACTCAAGGTTTTCCTAGATGGGTAACTTAATCACTCCTCTCATTTTATGTTGGGGAATTTCTGTCAACTCATGGACAAATGTTGACGAGAAAAGAAAAAATCGAAGACTGCTGGTTTTGAATTATCGAAGACTGCTGGTTTTGAATTATCAATAATTTGAGGGTCAAAGTAAAGGTTTTTTTTTATTATTATTATTACGATTAATTTGGTTTTCATTGACACTAATGCTGGAAAACATAAAAAAAAAAAATTAACTCAAAAAACAACTCAAATGACCTCTTAGCATAGGTGGTTGTGCACCTCCATTCTACATGGTTGGTCAAGGGTTCGAGTCACATTATGTGCATTTTAAAAGCACGTGTGAGGAGTTTGCTCCTTAATTGTGAAAATAGATATCCAAGCCTTATATGTATTATTTGATATTATTGGGTTTCGGCAATCCTTTTGTAATAATTGTAATAAAAATGATGTGACAAATAATTTATTTATTCACAACATCATCTTATGATTTGTATAGTAACGACAACTCACTTGACATATTATTTGAATCGAATTTTAGGTTGTATAGTATTACTCTTTTAGGAAATGAACATTACTCGAACTCACAACCTCAATGATATGGGTGTGAGAGGAATACTACGGTCAACTCATCTCATCATATTATAAACGATTCGTATATGGTGTAATGATGTTGTAAATTTTAGTGTAATGATGTTGTAAATTTTAGGGGTAAATACACTGACCTCCCATAAATCTTGACATAAATATACTTAGAGAGCAAAGTTGCATTTATCTACTCATACCTCATCTACTCTTAAAGTTAAACTTAAAAAAAAAAAAAAACCAAATGGTCCTTAGTTATTAAAATTTAAAATTGAAGATAATATTTTTATAAAAAAAATAATTAAATTAAATTAATTGAAGATAATTCATTCAATGAAATATAAACGAAAAATAATTTTAAAATGGAAAAAATTTTAAAAACTATTTTAAAATTCTAAATTATCTTCACTTTTATATTTATTTATTTTTACTATTTTAAACTAAATAAAAAATGTTTTATAATTTATCTTAATTTTTAAATAAAAAATTTTGTTTGATGGTTTTAAAATATAAAAATAAAAAATAGTAAATAAAAAATTAAAGTATTTTATGAGTTATTAAATTATTTTCATTTTTAATAGCTAACCGTTAAAAAATAGTAAAAAAAAGGAAATTTAAAAGTGAAGATAATTTCAAATTTTAAAAATAGTTTTTTATTTTTTCCATTTTAAACTCATTTTATAATTTACATTCCATTAAAATAATTATCTTCAATTAATTTAATTTAATTGTTTTTTATTAAAAGATTATCTTCATTTTCTAATTTTAATAACTAAGGGCCATTTAGTCTTTTTATTTGTTAAATTTAAATAGTATGGGAGGTCTGAGTAGATAAATGCATACTTACTCTCTAGTTGTATTTATGTCAAATTTCAGGGGATGCTAGTGTATTTAAACCCTAAATTTTAATTGAACAAATAGTTCAAAAAAATAGTACTAAAATTAGGTCTCTTAATATACATGACCGCGGTTCGGTTCCAACTGTTTTGGATTTTAAAAAAAATCCGGTGGAATCGCCGGTTCCAATACTGGGTAGGAACAGCCGATTCCATTCCGGTTTTTGAAATTAGAGAACTAGAACCGGAACCTTATCCCCAGTATTAAAAGGTTCCGGTTCTGGTTCTCTCTCTTTCTTTTCTTTCCCATTATACCTGAACTCACAAATCCAACCAAGATCACAAATCTCAAATCATCCATACACCACCTAAACTCAATCACACACATCCATCGATCACCACCCCCAATCTCATATATCTCTCGATCGATCGATCGTTCCATGCAAAATAGAAGAAGCTGGGGAAGACGATGACGAAGACGAAAAAGAAATAAGAAGATGATGTTGATGGCTGGAATCTTTTTGTTTGATTTTGTTTATTTATTTTTCGATTTGAATCTGGTTGAGACTTGACAGGAGAAGAAAATGTTTGGGTGTTGGTGTGGTGGTGATGATGACCAATTCACGAGTGGTGGTTGGCGATTTGGGGTTAATTTGTGATTTGGGGGTGATTTGAGAGAGAGAGAGAGAGATGAACGATGATGTATGATGAATATGAAGGTGATTTCATACATACCAATTACTAAACAAAACAATGAAGTTCTAAAGATACTCTAAACAAGTTTTTTTCCATCTTTAGTTTTTTTTTTCCTTCCTCTTTTGTGTTTTTTTTTCCTGTTTAACAAACCCTAAAATATCTTCTTTGTTTTTTCAAAATATTTTTTTCTCAAACATCATTAAACTTTCCATCATTATCATCTCCGGTTTATATATATATATATATATATATATATATATATATATATATATATATAGTTTTCCTATTTTCCAATTCAACCAAATTTGAAATCAGTTTTTTTTTTCTCAAATTCTACCCACGTTTAATCATCACCATCACTAGAATATATATATATATATTCTTTTTTCCAGAAAATTTTATTTAAAATGATTTTTTCACTCAATAGATTTTTTTTAATCAACTTAAAATCCAAAAGAGAAAAACAAATATTGTTTAACTATTTTCACAGTTTGATTTCCAAAACACTTTTATTATTGTTTCGATCTACTCACTTTTGTACAGTTTTATTCTCTATTTTATTTTTATTTGATTAATTCACATCTCTTTTCAATTTCCCGTTTCAAATTTCCTAAAGAGAGGTATTCAAAATAGGTAATGGAGTGTCTTTAGAATTTATTTATTTATTTATTAAATGAAGTGTCTTTAGAATGGGAGCTTCAAAAGATAGAAGAGATAATTTTGACGAAAAAAAATGTCTTTAGAATTTTTTTAATTTAAATTTTTAGAATTGAATGTTTTTAAAAATGGAGTGTAAAATGAAAAAATATTAGGGTCCGTCCTGTAAGCGTTTTTCGTTGACTGTTTTTCGAAAAGAAAAAAAAACGAAAACAGTGTTTTTGGTTTCAGTTTCGAAATCCGAAAAACGCGTCTGGTAGCACATATGAAAACCGTTTTTTAAATATAAAAACGGAAAAAACGCGTCTGGTAGAATAATTGGAAAGTTTTGCAATTATCTAACAAAAACAATTTCTCTGTTAATTACACAATCCCAATCCCAATCCCAAAATTCTTCAAATTTCCCCAACACAAATTCTGATAATAATCATCCAACAATACCCACCCCCAAATTCAAGACTCTACATGTAATAAAATGCCCCCACAATTGGATCCCAGCACCAACAAAAGCTCCACCACAACAACAACAACAACAAGTAGTTGCTTATGGAAAATTTCTGGAAACACAACAAACAGTTTGTTTTATATCAATCTATCACAAGAAAATTTACTGATGCACATTCAATTGAAAAAACCAAACAAACAAATCTCTCACCGATAAAACCAAACCTCAATCTCCAATCAAACAAATCCAAGAACTTCAATTATTTTATATAATATAAAACTCAATTCAGAATTTCAGATTCAAAATCACAACATCAAAACCCATCACAAATCAAACATTTGCTAAAAAAAACATGTCCAGTTGAACAAGAAGAAGAAGAAGAAGAAGTAGAAGACGGCGAGCAGGAGACGAAGAAGACCAGCTGAAGAAGATCGGCGGCGAGGAGCGGCGAAGCAGAGTTGATCGGAGGCGATGAGGTGCGAAGCAGAGCTGATTTGCAGCGAGGAACGGCGAAGTAGAGCTGATCGGAGGCGCGAAGCAGAGCTGATTTGCGGCGAGGAGCGGCGAAGCAGAGTTGATCGGAGGCGATGAGGTGTGAAGCAGAGCGATCGACGGCGACGAGCGGCGAAGCAGAGCTAATCGACGGCGACGAGCGGCGAAGTAGAGCTGATCGGCGGCGACGAGCGGCGAGAGGGAGCTGATCAACGGCGGCGCGACGGTGAAGGAAGAACGAAGATGAAGATGGGAAGGAAGTAGATCAGGCGAAGAAGACGATGGAGAGATGAGAGCTGTGATGATCGGCAGAGAGAGAGAGAGAGAGAAAGGTCGTCGCTGGCGGCACCAATGCCGCAGATCGTCGCTGGAAGAAGAAGAAAAAGAAAAAGAGTAACGAAGGAGAAGAAGAAGAAGAATTGAGGAAGAAGAAGATGGAGTCTGATGGGGAAGTCGAAGAAGAAGAAAAAAATAAAAATAAAAACTGATTTTTTATTAAAGTGAAAAACAAAAAAAAAACAAAAACAAAAAACGAAAAACAACTTTCAGATGTTTTTCAAAATTTTCACTTTTAACACTAATTGTGTTTTTCAAATTTTTTTTGTTTTTCGAAAATAAAATGAAAAACGGTTAAACGAACGCGAATTCGAAATCGTTTTGGAAAACAAAAACGAAAACAAAAAAAAAACAGCAGCAGGACGGGGCCTTAGATTGTATGGAGAAACTGTCGTATCCAAATTCGGTTTATATATATAACTAATTCTTTTATTTTATTTTTTATTTTTAAAAGACAATTCCCTCATCTCCGTTATTTCTTAACTTTAATTAAATTTAAAACCCATTAATTAAATTTAAGACTTGCTTTCTCTGTGTTTTTTTTTTCTTCTCTGAGTTTCAATTTCTACTTTTTCTTAAAATTTAAAGTCAAAGATCCTCTTTGAATTACAGAAGATTTGGATGTCTAGACATGTGTTGTCCAGCTTTATTATGTTTGTATTCGTGGCCGTTTATATTATTATGTTTGGTAGCATATTCTACATGCACATGCACGTGTGGTATTTCTTTAATTAATTTTTAATGCATTAATATTTTGGTGTTAAACTAGATATTTTATATTCTCAAATATGGGTAAATAAACCGAGTATATCCTTAAAGTTTAACGTAAATGTAGCCAGAAAGCAAATATGTTTTCATCTACTCAGACTTCTTTACTCCTAAAATTTAAATAATAAAAGGACCAAATGCACATATAGTTATTCAAATATAAAAATGAAGATAATCTTTTTTATAAAAAAATAAAGTATATTAATTGAAGACAATATTTGGAATGGAATATAAATTCTTAAATAATTTTAAAATGGAAGATAAAATTTAATTTTTTACTATTTTAAAGTGAATATAGAATAAGGGGTCGTTTGTTTTTTTGTGTGAAGACTGAACAGTTCTGAATTTTTCTGAAGACTGAATAGAGACTGAAATCTGAACTTGAATGACATGTTTTTTTTTTCATCACATCTGAATGTATTGTTAACTTGTTAGTTTTTTAAAAGTAAAATTGTTTGAAACTGAGTAATTTTAAATTTATACCCCCGCTAAACAATAATATATATAATATGGAATAAAAACAATCCAAAAATAATAATTATATATGAACACATATGATCATGATCTTCTTCTTAAATTACAAATAAACTTCATTTTTATTAAGAAAAGAAAGATTTTTTTTCTTCAAAAAATAAAATGGGCAGCAGGAAAACTCATACAAATCACTCTAAAGAAATAATATATAAATACATCACCCTAATATCATAATAAAGTATTTATATTAAACACCAATATGAGAAGTGATTAGGGTTCTTTTTTATTTTTAAAGCTATTTAAAATAAACATATATTAAAATAAAGATTTTTGTACCATATATAGTTAAGATGAAATTGGAAATATGTTGTATATATGGGATAGTATCGGAAGAAAAGATTTTGGATTACGTTTAATACAATTTAGTGATTTGCAATTAAGTGAAAAGTTAGGATTTTTTACTTTTTATTTTAAGTTGTTTTTTGGCATTTTTAAGTTGTTTGACCACTTAAAAAACAAACAAAACAACTTAATAATTATGATTCAGACCCATTAATTTTTAAGTAGAAAAAACAAACGACCCCTAAGTTTTAAATTATCTTTATTTTTATATTTTATATTTTTTTAATAAAAATTTGTTTATAAATTCAAAAGATTTGTTATATTTGGTGAAAGAAAGGTCGCATGCATGTTCTTTCTCATTCGTTTCTTTTTATAAGGTCTTAATTTGAGAAAAATTGAAAAAACTTGGATCATTCGTAATTTTGAGAAGAATGGTAGAATATCAAAGGAAATTGCTGAAAGTGACCATATCTAATATGAGAAATTCGTTTTTAACCACATACGAAAATTTAATTGTTAATAACCACTTTTTGAAAAAAATTAAGTGTATATCCATAAATTACCAAAATACCACAAAAATAATTTTTCTAATTTGTTTTGTAATTTTTTTTGCCATCTTCTTCTCTTCTATGTGCGTTCTTCATTTTCCTACAACACTGTTGTATCCTGCAAATCGAACACAATCGCACCATTGTTATTCCTGCATGTCGAGATGAAGATTTAAAAATTTAAAGGTTTGAAGGTTTGAAGAAGTGAGTGAGGAAAAACTTTTTCGATTTGCTCTAATCGGTTTAAGGCGTGTAAATATCTTCCATTTGTAAATTAATTGAGTTCGAAACAGTTAGTTTAATATGATTTTAACATTATTGCATCACTTTTGTGTGTTTTTATGAAGAATCGAATGAATTAAAGTTTTACTTTTTCTCCAGAAGATTTCAAGTTTCACGGGTTCGAAAACTTGAAATTTTCCATAAAAACTCGAAATTTTCCATAAAACTCAAAATGTTGACAAAACTTGATGTCTGCTATAAAATTTTGAAATATTGACAAAACTTGAAATATTGAAATGTTTCCAGAGATTTAAGCATGATTTCAAGTTTTATACCCTAGAAAACATGAAAAGTTTAGGCCCCGTCCTGCAGCTGTTTTTTTTTTCGTTTTTGTTTTCCAAAAACGATTTCGAATTCGCATTCGTTTAACCGTTTTTCATTTTATTTTCGAAAAACAAAAAAAATTTGAAAAACACAATTAGTGTTAAAAGTGAAAAATTTGAAAAACATTTGAAAGTTGTTTTTCGTTTTTCGTTTTTTTTTTCACTTATTTTTTTTTATAAAAAAAATCATTTTTTTCTATAAAAAAAATCATTTTTTTCTTACTTTTCTCCATCTTCCCGTCACTATTCTTCTTCATCTTCTTCCAGCTCATTTTCTTCTTCTTCTTCACCGCCGATCGGCTTCTTCTTCTTCTTCTTCACCTCCGATCGGCTTCTTCTTCTTCTTCTCCTTCTTCTTCTTCTTCTTTTTCTTCGCCGAGTCCACTTATTAGTCATCCAGCGAAGTTAAAAATTTCCTTTCCTTGAAATTTTACTGAACTTTGTTTGAATACCAGCTTTTCAATTTCCTTTCCTTCTACTTCCAGTGTAAAAGACCCATTCAAGCTTAAAAATTTCAGCCTCCCAATGACATCTATGGCTAGTGAACTTATTCCTTCAAAAGTTGTATATACACTGTTCGATAGAAGTCCTAAACAAATTGGTGTTTCAACAATTGATTCCAATTAACTACGCTAGATATGTGATTGATGTTGAAAAGGGTGTGGTTAAAAATGGTTATTTTACAGGTAATGGTACTTCTCATGATGATTGCAGTGACGATGTGTGTACTAATGATGCCCCTACATATTCTTCTTCAGGGAGTTTACTAGATAGGCGTTTTGTGATTGGTGTTTTAAAATTTTGTAGCAATGAACGATGTCTTGAACTGGGAAGAAGATACCATACATTGATTATTAAGAGCGAAGTTAGTGTTAATCAGTTTGTAGGAACTAGTCTTGTTGGTATGTTTGCTAAATGTGGAGATATGAGTTTACGGGTAGCACGTTTAACTCCAGATTTTGTTAACTTAACTCCAGTTTACTGAATTTCATGTGTAAGGTGACTCACTTTTATTCAAATTATATATATATATATATATATATATGTATATGTATATATGTATGTATTCGGTGAATCAATTTTCTTCTCTGATACATTATTATATTTTTCTCTTTATTTTTACAACAATTTTTAAATTATGAGTTATTTGATAATTATTTGGGATAAATTATTGACTCCCTTTTATTCAAATTTAAAATTGCAATAGAAAAAATATAAGAAAAATTATAATTTTTGATATTTTTCAGTTATTCTACCAGAAGTGTTTTTACTGTTTTCATTTTCAGAATCCAGCTTTCAGTGAAGCTACCAGACGCGTTTTTAGTGTTTTCAATTTCAGGATACAGTTTCCCGTATATGCTACCAGACGCGTTTTCAGAATTCGAAAAACAAAAAAAAAAACATTGTTTTCATTTTCATTTTTATTTTTGAAAAACAGTCACTGAAAAACGCTTACAGGACAGACCCTTAGAAAATCTGGAAATGTTTTGAAAAACTTGAAATCTTACATTTTTTTTGGAAATCATTTTTTTTTCCAGGTAAATGGATTACAGGCTGGTAATCAACTATGGTGGGCAGTGAGATGATTTACGATATGTTGGTGGTGATACATTTGTTGAGGTGGTGTCGATTCATTTAAGTTATTTAGAGTTAAAGAACTTGGTATACCAATTCACCAATTTTGATAGAACTTTGTATGATGTAATCATAAGCAGTTTGGTTAAGATAGAGAGTGGTCGAAGAAAGTACCGATTACAACGTGACAGTGATGCTAGAGATTCAAAGCATGATTTCAAGTTTGATGCTTGCGAATGGAACCATGATTTCAAGTTTGATGCTAAAGATTTAAAGCATAATTTCAAGTTTGATGCATGTGATTTGAAGCATGATTTCAAGTTTGATGCTAGAGATTTAAAGCATGATTTCAAGTTTGATGCCTGCGATTTAAAGCATGATTTCAAGTTTTAGCAAATCTAATTCAAAATGTCTGATATCAGCACATTATCTGTATCATTTTAGCAATTCAGCAAAATACAATTTCTTCATCGCCCAATACTGAAACAAATTAGGATTGTTACACAGGTAACAATCAAATTTAAATACAAACAATTTACAAGATAGCTAATCATCAATGCCTACAGAAATCCTTACACATTGTAACCCAAATCCTGCTGTATACTGTAATTTCTTTTTTGTTTCCTCCCGTTTCTCCTATCGTTGCGGGCTTTACCAAGCCAATATATGGTAACACTGTAAATGTAAGTTCCCCAAGGGAATGCCTCAAACGCTGTGATATCCTCAACCAAACCCCATAACCAATCAGGAACAAACCAACGATACTCCCGACCAAGCATAATGTGGGACAAAAAATACACATATCCCAACTTAATAATGTCCTCCTCCTAGTCAAACTCCTCTCCCCTTAATCTACATAAAATATTCTTTAGGGAAGTGGGGGATCCTCCAAAGTATCGGTGATGTACGCTGCATGGTGCAGCTTTTGGTAGGGTAACACTCTCTAGCATTAGTCTGAACCTCAATCCTGTGACAAGGAGGAACTCCTCCTTTCCAAACCTGACTGCACGGTGACTGACCCGAAACCACATCTTGTCGGGACGCGCACCAGGATAATTTAACTCTCTGCATAGCAATATGTGGCAAAGCTTACCACTAAACAACTCCTTGTTCATGCTCAAAAACTGTCTGAAAACACCCTGCTCTCACCGTCGTAACATGCCACCCATAGCCATAGCATCTCTAATAATTGTCAAGTGAGACAATTTAAAGTAAATGTTCACTCGAGCATCAAATCAATTATCCTCTACAAGCTTGTGAACGAAATTGTCTCCACTGTTAGCCATCTGCATTAACTTAAAAAAAATTATTGAATGTTTATAGGTAACAAGTGTATTTACCACAAGATTTCATTTCCAAAAACTCAGATGAGCAGAGAATCAAATTGTTCTACCTTATTTGGTCATTTTATTTGCTGCCAGTTACTTAAAAAAAAGTCAGAGTTTCAAGTTTTATGCTAGAGATTTAAAGCATGATTTCAAGTTTTATGCCTGATATTTAAATTATGATTTCAAGTTTTAGTAAAACATTTCAAGTTTTCCGAAGATTTCAAGTTTTTTGCAGGAGATAAAGCATACTTTTAAGTTTTATGCTACAGATTAAATGCAAGATTGCAAGTTTATGCTACAGAAATAAAGCATGATTTCGAATTTTATACCACAGACTTAAAGTATGATTTTAAGATTTATGCGAAAGATTTAAGTAAAGATTTCAAGATTTTGAAAGCATTCACCATTTTGGTTGAGTTTTAAAGTCTGTATTCAAACCAAAATTCAGTATTCAGTCCCAAATTATACAAAATGACAGCCCTTAACTCAATCAACCGAAAAAATTGATACATTTCCATCAGCCAAGTACCCTAAACATGTTCTTAACAAGAAACTGAAATAAAAAAAAGTTAATTGGGAAGAGAAAACCATACCCACAAACAGAGAAACAATCTTCTCTGGTGGATGGTGGGGTTGTCTTCGGGATGCTGTTAGGATTATGCTCAATAGCAAGAGTGTAATAATGTATTTGACAATCTTTTCATATTAATAAAATGATTTCTAGTTAAACAAATCTTATAGCATTTATAGTTTAATTATTATAATTGTCAAAAGTAAATAATCATAAGGTCAACAGACTATGAGAAATGAAGAATTGACACAATTATTTAGTTAATCTTGAACAATATTCACAACTTAAGATAAAGGTTGAGCGCATTTACATTGTTAAAGTTGTAGATTCTTTTACTAGCATTTGAGTGAGATCAAATGTGTTATGATGAGTTTAAAATCATCAAAGTGTAGTGTCTTTGGGCAAAAGAATTTAGTGCACTGAGTGCATTGAATATGATCACAGTGAAATACTTTATCTAGAACCGTCAGTGGATAAAAGTTTTCACTTAAGGACAATCGGAGAGTCTGTCTCAATCCTGAGATAAATGATGGACTTACGGTTACAAGTGTTATCATTTGAGTTGTCAATGAGTACGATTATATAGTATAGTCTATCTTCGATGGTTTGGTGGTATTCATTTGTTAATCGATAGAGGACTTCATTTATAGATATGGACATCGTAGCTCCAGTTATTAAATGTGAGTAGAATATCATCATATGGATATTTTGAGGTATTAGATATTAAATCTTAATGTTAAGTTTTTGATAGTGTCTATTGAAACATGGCTTCTAGACAAGTCAAAATATCCAAGTTCAAAATGTGGTCATATGAGTAAATATGGTAACTAGGAGAGCTATAAGTAGTCATATGAGTAAATATGGTAACTAGGAGAGCTATAAGCCGTCTATGAGCTCTTGGCGATTACTGATATTTTTCACGAGGATACACTATCTCCAATAAGGTTGTCTAGGATATGAATGAGAAACATTAACTTATTCTATCTTTATTTAAAAGTTCAATTTTAGTTCTTCTTTAGTTCTTTAGTGGAATGAGCTAAAATTAATAGATCGAACCTAAGTGAATCATTTGTTAATTGTAATTAGGTTATGTCTATTGAAGCTTAAATTCAGATAGCCCGCCAAGATCCCCAATCCACACGAACTTGCATAGATCACTTGATATATTCTACTGAACTAATTTATGGGTCCATCTAGACTTGTTTGGATTTCGGAATCCAAATATTTTGGAGAGGTGCAGTCATGTATGATCAAGACACGCGGTAATTCATCAAATGCCTGGAATGGGCTGCCAAGGATGTGGGAATCCTTGAGCGGCCCTAATGAGGTGCAACTAGCATTCCATTAATACATTAAGAATATAATTTGCACATTTTAATTAAATGGGCTGTTAAATTATATTAATGTATTAATTTAAGGCATGTAGACTTTTATTTTTTAGTAAGAATGGATCTAGTTCACATGTGGACTTTTTATTAAAATCCAATTGATTTAATAAAATGAAAAAAAAAACATATTGCCCATGGTTTAGGCTTGGGTGGCTAGGGCTAAGATTATTAGCCTAATATATTGATTTGTTTTATTATTTAATTAAATGGAAATTAATTAATTAATTATTTGATTAAACGTAAAAAAAAAATTATAACTAGAAAAAGGTCTCTTAGTGTCATACTATTGTTTGTAGTATGATAATTATCAAAAACTTTATTTGATAATTAGATAAATAAAATGATTTATTTATCTAGTCAAATTAGGAGGTTTTTGATATCTATCAAAACTCTAATTGACAATTGGTCAAATTCAGAAGCTTTTGATAAAGTCACAATTTAATTGATATTCAATAACTTATTATTGGATAATATACTGATGAGTTGGCATAGGGTTGAACTAAAAAAGTTGATAGGAGTTTTGGTGAAACAAAAATCCTACCTGTGTGAGAATTTTCGGCCACCAATAAATTCCCATCAAGGGAGTTTGGTCAAGACCAAGTTTTTTAGGGAGAATTTTTTATTTTGGCTTTTAAAAAAAAAAATCATCCAGCTCATAGGAAAAGTGTGTGAGAATTCGACCAAGAGAAAAGAAAAAAAATTAGCGTTATGTTTTCGATAGTGCACTAGTATCTTTTATGTCAAAAGACTTTGTGCACAACATAAAAATTCGGTTTATGCGAGTTTCGATCAAAAGATTGAGAATTCACAAGTGACCAAACGTTATTTGTTTTCTCTAGGAGGGTTATTGTGACTAACAAAAGAAATTTTTTTTGCTTTCCATCCTCAGGTACACAATTCAAAGAAAAAGAGCCCACACTCCTAGGTGATTCACGTTCGTGATTGGATTGGAAGATCTTGCGGTTTCAATTCGACGCAACATCAATCGTTACGTGAAAAAGGTACGATACTTTTTAATTAAATGTTAATTCATCAAGGGTTAATGTTCTCTCTTTTAAAGGAAAATATTTGAAATATGCCAATCAAATTTTTCGCTTCCGCCGCATGTTTTTTCTACAGATGCGACAACGACCTCTTCTCTTCCGGTTGCTTTGGCGACAACGACGGCGCTATCTTCCGGCTGCTCTGACGACGGCCACGACGCTCTATTCTCTCTCGACGACAACGCCACTCCTTTTTCTTCTCTGTTGTTTTCGGCTGTTTCGATTATCAGAAACACTTATTCGAACAAAAAGTGTTTTTGTTCTAAATCCCTAATTTTTCTCCACTATCGTTTTTGGCTTTTAGGTTTTTATATATGGATATTGAGGTAATTTCTCATAAATGTGGTTATTAACAATTAAAATTTTGTATGTGGTTAGAAACGAAATTCTAATATTTTCAATGGCTAATTTTGGTTTTCTCTCATAAAATTTTGTTGAGATGCAATTAGAGCACTAAGGGGTCGTTTGTTTTTTCACTTAAAACTTAATGGGTCTGAATTGAACTCATTCAGTTGTTTTGTTTGTTTTTTTTAAGTAGTCAAACAACTTAAAAATATCAAAAAACAACTTAAAATAAAAAGTAAGAAATCATGACTTTTAACTTAATTACAAATCACTGGATTACAATTAAAATATTTTCTTCCAAGTCTATCCTCTAAAAAAAGATATATTTTCAAATTTATCTTAATTTGATATGTTATAAAAAAATTTCCTTTAACATATTTCTTATTTAAACAAGTTTTAGAAAAGAAAAAAAAAACCCTAATTACTTCTCATAATGAAATTTTTCAAAAATTGAACAATTTAATTTCTCTCTTGCCAAATCCCGGTAAGAACTCTTTATTTTTTTATCTAACTATTCGTATGGTGCTCAATAAATTTGTCTCTCATATTGAGTAGATTTTGTGGCTTGAAGATGTTATAGAATTATTGTATATGAAAAATTCAAGAACCTTTTTTTTATTTGGTTTACGGTGCATATGATCTTGGAAACAAAAAAAAAATTGGTTTCATGAATTATATTCACCGGAAACGTGGACAGTATAAAAATTGAACTTGAACTTGAACTTGAACTTTTTTTGACAATAAATTTAACTTAAACTTTGTTTACAGAACATGGAAAATCATATTCTTTGATTAATTTTTTTATTTTGTTAAATTGAACTTTGTTTGTAAAAAAAAACATACAAAATGCTATAAAGAATGGTGCATGTTAAATTACTTCTTTTAATTAGTATAGGTATAAATGTAAAATTACGTATTTTCAGACAATTTTATTTCTAAAAAACAAACATGTTGACAATACATTCAGATGTGAGAAAAAAAAAACATATCATTTAGGTTCAGATTTCAGTCCTTATTCAGTCTTCAGAAAAATTCAGGACTGTTCAGTCTTCAGATAAAAAAACAAACGACCCCTTAATATATACCATATATGATCTTTTTATATCTGATCTCTGTATCTGTATACATCTCTCTCACTTCCATCGATTGATTTATTCTCTTTTTCTTCTTATTTCCTTTTTTTTTAGTTTTTTCTTCTTCTTATTTCATGATGGAAAAGAAAAAACAAATAGGGTACTTCAACACAACGATATCTTGATATCATTCTAAAGAAAAAATAAACTTCAAACTTATTTACAAAGAATGAATTGTTTCCAGATGCTTACTATCATTGTCGGACAATTCTTGTTTTATGTCATTCTCAGACAATTCTTTAAGATGTTTGATATCGTTCTTAGACAATTCTTCCATATTCTTGATATCGTTCTCAAACTCTTCCATAATATTTTATATGTATATAAAAAGTAGATTTTAAGGTTTAAGAGTTAATTTTTTTTAAGAAACAGATTACTAAGTGTTTTTTTTGGAAAAAGAATGTTAGATTTTAATAAATTTACTTTGTAGAAGATTTCTTTCCTAAATTGTATGTCTCTTTAAGTAATTTTGATAAAAGAAAAAAATGAATATTATATAATTAAAAAAATGGGGTATAAATAGATCAGTAGAGGGTGTGCTAATAGCACCACTCTAAAATAATATATTTAAAGAAAATAATTGGTAAAAGTTAGTACAGTATAAATAAATAATTTAAAATTTAGAATCGAGCTTTTAGTAAAAATTTTAAATAAAATAAAAAACTTTAAATTTAAAAGTTAATTTTTTATTTACTTGAGAATAGGTACAAAAATTAAATTTAAAAACAGTTTTTTTATTAAAAATATTATCTTAAATTAATTTTTTTATAAAAAAATTATCCTCATTTTTTAATTTAAATAACTTCCGACAATTTGGTTCTTTTATTAGTTCAATTTTACGAGTAGGAAATGTATGAGTATATAAATATATACTTGGTTAAACTTCATCTGCATTTTTTTAAAAAACTTCAGGAAGTCTCGGTGTATTTACCCTTTAGTTAAGTTATTTTGATGATGTGTAATGGTCAATTTTATTGTTTACTCATCACCACTATTGCTAGGGTTGTGCATGGTTTAATTCGATTCAATTTTAGGATAAAATCGGACTGAATTGAAAATGTTATGATTTTGACTAATTAAATATGGTTTTAACCAATTATGGTAAAGTAACTGAACTAAACTAAATTAGTTTTTATCGGTTTGGTTAACCAAAAATTCGGTTTTAGACTTACTACCCAATCAATATAACATTTCAATTAATTTTGAATCTATGAGTTTGGAAACTCATCATATACTTATGTATTGAATTTAGCAAAGATTGTTATGAAGTCTATTCAAATTCTATGACATTGTAGTATGAATCAATATGATAGTCATACTATATTTGAACCACATAGGTTTTCCTTTTGATATCAAAAATAATATAAACTATTAAAGAATAAAGTTTTAATATAAAATTTTCAATTTTATACTATTCATACGTACATTATATTCATATTTATATCGATATAGTTGTTAGATATTATATCTTAAAAAACAAAAAGTGTTTTTTTATTAGATAATTGGTTATATTAACTTATTTTCAAGTTTCATTATTATTATTTATTCGTACTTTCCGTGAATTTTACGTTAGTATCCATCAATACTGTTACTGATGTATCTGTGAGTAGTTCTCTGACTTCTATCCTGTTTGTAAAGTTCCTAGAATCTTCACCTTTCACCATGTTTCCAACTTTTCACATTTAAAAAATATATTGGAAATTTACATTGATTGACTTGTAGTTACAGGCAGAGCATATAAAAAAGTCTTTGTCTTCCTGGTTTTTGAATACATTTGACCATTTGTGTGTTCAAATCACGAAGAAGAAGATGAGTTCTGTTTCTTCTTCTTCTTGAAAATGCACACCATCTCTCAGTTTCTCTTCTGATCTTCACCTGCTTTGATTCAAATCATCTGTGTGTTTTATTTTTCACTTCCAACTGTAGTAGAGAGACTGATGGATTCTGATGAGATACCTCGGATAAATGGATTCGTTATAATCACTCTTCCACCACTAGACAACCCTTCTGTGGGCAAAACCATCTCTGCTTTTACTCTCACCGATGATTACTCTCAAACCCAACAACAACAACAATCGTCATCAGAAGAACAAAACCCTCTTCCAAGCCAAACACCACCGCAAAACCCTCAACTTCAATTCTCATTCTCAAGTCTTTTTCCAGTTTTTCCAAGAAAGTTCATGGCTTTTCTGGGTGTATCCCTTTTCGCACTTGTTCTCTGTAGCTCTTTGTTCTCACACACCCTTCAAGAGCTACGCAATTCCAACGATGATCAGGAGGAGGACAAGAAGTCTTTTATCTTCCCTCTGTATCATAAAATTGGTTTTCGTGAGGTTTCGCAGAGGGATGTTGAGTTTAAGTTGGGGAGGTTTGTTGACATGGACATGGAGAATGTGATTGATGATCAGATAATGAGACCCCACCAAAGTAAGATCAATAGCAAATTGGTTTCTGCTAATTCTGTTGCTGTTGCTGGTGATTCTTCCCCTGTTTTTCCTGTTAGGGGCAATGTTTATCCAGATGGGTATGCATACAAAATTTAAAATTACTGCTCTGTTTAATTGATGTCTCTATGTTGATTTGTAATATTACTGGGTTGATATTGTTTAGCTTATACTTTGTTATATTTAGGAAAGCAAAAAAATTATTAGGATTCTGAGAAACTTGTGTTTTTGTTGCTCCCTAAATTTGATATGCCTTTTGGTATTGGTGCTCTTCTTTTAAGCAACCTTTGATGGTTTTAAACGATTCCTGTTAGGAGTACTTATTATCCTCCATATACTATAATGTAAATGCATGTGCTGTTCTTTGTGTTTGTATAATGTAAATACCTTTATAATTATATATGGTTGCACAGTCTTTGGTTACATAGAGTAATGTCATGTCTAACGATGTAATTGCATCCCTATGTTAGAGGCCCCAGGCAATTTACAAATTTATTCAACATTATTTATAAAAGTTTAGGGTTGTTAATCATGCTTTTCGTCAAACTTTTGGCTTTGCCTTAACAACTAATAAATGGTTTTTAGATAGATCTTACATCAAGGGATTTGAGGAGTACTTGTTCTCCTTTATGTCTTATAATAGACATCATACTATAGGCACCAGTCTCATATGCTCTGTTTGGCAAGTTTGAGGACTAAGCAAAGCCATGTTTTTGGTGCTTGTGCTTTTTCTATCTCATTGTTTTAACTATATCAGTATATCTTCTACACTGCTAAACTAACAAGGCTAGTTAAAGAAATTCTATGTAAAACTAATATTATACTAAAATGTGGACGATGTCCCAGCAAAATCGGTGTTATTTATAAAGACGAGTTGAGTGGTGAAGTTTGTCTGGAATTGATGGCAATGATGAAACTAATATTAGTGGATATGTTGTGCTTAATAGCAATGTGTATGGTGCGATGAAAACCATGTTAACAAATAACAATTGTATAGTAGTGTCTATAATGGTTGTATGGTCTGATATTTCGGTGTGAGGAAGTAGGAAATATTGTTTGTTTCCACAGAAGTTGACATGGTTCTCATGTATTCGTTCGGTTGCCGAAGAATAAAAATCGAGTGAATATGACAGCTCTAAGAATAAAAATCGAGTCAATATGACAGCTTTATTGTGATTATCACTTTTGCCAGTAAATGCTCAACATAATGTGTGATGTCAATACTGAATCTAACAAAAAATTTTAAATTTCTTACAGATTGTATTTCACATACATACGTGTTGGGAATCCTCCAAGACCTTATCATCTAGATATAGATACTGGGAGTGACTTAACATGGATTCAATGTGATGCTCCTTGCACCAGCTGTGCCAAGGTAATCCATAATTGTTGGCAATCCCTTAGTAGGTAGATATTATAGGAAATAACTATCTTCTTCTTAGTTTTGCATGCATGTCTAAAAAATACTTTTGTTTTTTTTTTTAAGTAAAACTTTATTCTTGACATTTGCTATATGATTTTTGCTCAATCCTTTCCTCAATTTTGTTTCCTTTCTGTCTTGTGAATAGATCGATCTCCCATATTTTTTTCTTGGATAACCATTTCCTTATCTTTTGGGGTTCTGGATTGTAAATTCTTTTTTTTTTTTTTTCACGAAGTAATGAATCCCTGGCAAAGAAAATGTACTAATATAAAGGCCTTCCTTTCTCATGATATAGACTAGAAGTCTGAAAACAACCTGGACGACTAGTAACCCATCATAAAAAGCAACCAACTTTATGGATGATGAAATCCGACCTTTTGTAAAGTGTCTTTAGGTAAAAATGATCTTTATGCTAATAGAAATGGTTGATGTAGGGAGCAAATCCTTTATACAAGCCAAGAAAAGTGAATATACTACCTTCTAAGGACTCACTATGTGTGGAAATCCAAGGAAATCAGAAGGCTGGATATTGTGAAACTTGCCAACAGTGTGACTATGAGATTGAATATGCTGATCGTAGCTCCTCTATGGGGGTTCTTGCAAGAGATGAGCTTCATCTAATGATTTCAAATGGATCATTGTCCAAGTCAAATGTTGTTTTTGGGTACCCTTCATTCACTCCCTCATAAGACTTGATTGTTTTAATATTTATTCCGAAATGAAAATACTGATTTTTACATTTAATTTTCTATAAGGTGTGCATATGATCAGCAAGGTTTATTGTTAAACACTATGGTAAAGACAGATGGAATCCTTGGACTAAGCAGAGCTAAAGTTAGTTTGCCTTCTCAATTGGCAAGCCAGGGGATTATAAATAATGTGGTCGGACATTGCCTTCCCACTGATGCAGGTGATGGAGGATACATGTTTTTAGGTGACGAGTTTGTTCCAAACTGGGGTATGGCTTGGGTTCCAATGCTGGGCAGCTCTTCCAAGTGAGTATAGATCTAGTTGAAGTGACTTAATATTTACTTTTATTTTGATTTACATTTGACTTTCTTCTCACATGTTTTGTTTTTCTTTTCCTTGTTAAGAGAATTTTATTGCGCAGAGGTTGTGAAAATGAACTATGGGAGTAGTCCACTCAGTTTAGGCAGTTTGGGCAGCAGAGTAGGACGAGTATTGTTTGATACCGGCAGCTCTTATACATACTTCACAAAACAAGCTTATTCTGAATTGATTTCTGCTGTAAGTATTTTCTTCCACGGTGACAGGAAAAGATCATAAATCAGCATTTTCACTTTACACATTGATGCAGCTTGAAGAAGTTTCGACCATGGGGCTCATCCAAGATGCATCGGATCCAACATTGCCGATTTGTTGGCGAGCTAAATTTCCAATCAGGTATGACAGCACATTATCGAAATGATTAATTGAGCTGCTTTCACTGTCAGCTTCAGCTTATAATGCTTTAATGATAAAATGGTGAACTATCATTGCAAACCACGCACCCTTTTTTTTTTTAAAAAAAAAATTCTTGGGTTTACCAGTACTCTAAAAACCTGTTTCATACATGCAGATCTGTTATTGATGTTAAGCAGTACTTCAATACTTTAACCCTTCAGTCTGGAAGCCAGTGGTGGATTGTCTCGAAGAAGCTTCGTATTCCTCCGGAGGGCTACTTGATCGTCAGTGTATGAATCCTAACTCAGAATACATGGCATTTTTAACACAAGTTGGTTAGAATGTTTCAGAGTTAAAAGTTGTGTAATGATCCTCTCCGTTCTGCAGGCGAAAGGCAACATATGCTTGGGTATCCTGGATGGAAGCGGAGTACATGATGGATCCACAATTATACTTGGAGGTATGTTTATTGGACTTTGGAAACCAAAATAAAATTAAAAACATCAATAGTATTTACTGCTCTTGCCATCGACACAGCCAATTTTTTGTATGTTATTGTCATTGCTTACATTAAATCAAGCAATTTAGACATTGTTATTTTCTGGTTGATTTTGGATCCACCAAACCTTGCTACACCACCCCAGATTCCCAGGGAACTCTATATACATATTGACAGTCTTTCTTAATGACATTAAACAAGTGCACTTCTTGATTCCTCTATCCTGCTCACCTGCCTTTGTTCTCCAACATTTTTTTTCGAAGGTACATAGCCATTAATATCATTTGAGATTTGCAGATATATCGCTGCGTGGACAACTGGTGGTTTATGACAATGTAAATAACAAGATAGGGTGGGCAAAATCAGATTGTGTGAAGCCTAAAAGATTTAATAGCCTGCCTTTTTTTGAAGGATAGATTTATATGGAGATAAAATAAAAGTAGCACTTTCATTGTGGATAAACAGTTTCTTTGTACAGTGACTATGTTATTGGTAAATCTCTAGATGTTATTCAGTGTTTTGAGTGTGTATGGCATGTACAAACTTTTTCTATATTATACACGTAAAATATTTTTGGGACCAATTATTGTTATGTCTGCTATTCTGGCAATCTTCGACTCCCTTTGATTAGTAAAGGAAGATGACATAAATAAATTTATGACGAAAATTTCTTTGCCACCCACTGCCACTAAATCACCACCACCCCAAGTCAAACTGGTGCTCGCTGTTGCACCAGGGGCCGTTCCACCAGGTGCTAAAGCGTGGGTGTTTTGTATCCATTGAGCAAAGACAGGTTGTAATTGTATAGCGGTATCTGAAAACATATCTTGGGGACGTCCTAAAGCATATTTTCTTTTCACATCTAGGATTTACATATACAACGTATATTCCTGTCAACAGTCAATTTCTTATTATTTAGATATTTTGATTGAAAAAAAAAAGTAAGGGATTCAAAACTTTAAAAACAAGGATTGGGTTGCGCCAGACGCTTATTTTCAACTACCCGAAGCATTTCGTCGCTTACTACGCCCTTCCTCGTCTCTGGGTGCCTAGGTATCCACCGTAAGCCTTTCCTTGTTTGAACATCGCCCTTAACTTTACTTTAAGGCTATGCCTGTGGATCGGAACTAAAAAAGAGATATCGAAGTAGCTTTTATGGTTTAATAATAATATTATTATTACTTCAATTCCGAGTTCTTAGTTATTTCGACTGGATGAATCTTAGCGATGGAATAATTAAGTCCCGTAGTCGTAGTCAAGTACCCTTGCAGGGGAATCCACTTCCTTGGCTTGATAGGAAACCTCAGTTGAACATTAGACCTTTCCGGCTCAATTTTAGAATCAGAAAGTTTTTGGTCTTTTTGTTTCCACATCCAATTTTTGAAAATTACTTTCATCAGTTCGGAAATATGTGGGGACCTTTCACGAGTCTATCTATCCTATAACCATATCAAGATAACGAATACTTGTCCGGTCCTTACATTTATTTGTGGCCCTGAGGAGCCGTATGCCTGTTCGAAACGCGAATCATAGTATTCATTCTTATGGAAACGGAAATGAAAAACAAGAGATTGACGTATGTCCAATCCAAACAACTGTTCCTGGCCGATGGAAAGGGTGAATGAATTCCTTTATTACAAAGAGCAATTCCTTTTTCAAATCCGGCTGCAGCTGCACGAGCCCTTCCCACGTGCCATAAATGACCTACGAATAGGAAGAATCCTAGAACAAAATGAGACGTAGCTAACCAACTTCGCGGAGAGACATAATTAACTGCATTGATCTCAGTAGCTACTATGACTTATTTGATTTTTTATAATAAAAAATAATATAATCTCACCCGGTCACTTAGCATCTCTTAACCCTCAGGTGCGTTTGGTGCACAGAATTAACAGAATTAGATGGGATCAGATTATTTTCAATCTCTCTTCTGTATTTAAAACCAACTATGAGTAAAATCCAATGGCCCACAATAAATCCCGTCTGGTATAGGATTGATGGGTTTGTATAATCCCACCTTTTCAGGATTTATGGCCGAGGGGCCACTAGATTGGAGAGTTCAATCCAGAGTTGGCTCCAAACACAAAACCAATCCCCTCTTATCCAGTCCATCAAACACACCCAAGAGTTGCTAAGAACATGCATTAAAATAAACCTATTGAGAAAGATGCTTAGTGACTGAAATCAAGTCTGATTGAATTTATGCCATGTTGGCCCAAGAAAACGCACACTTGATGGTAAATCCGTATGGTATGGCATTAGCTTAGTGTTCGATTATGACCAGCAAGTGCTGTCGAGAGTCTTGCAACATTTGCTTGAAAATGGGGGAAAATGCATTCAAAGTAACACAAGGGAATGTAATGTCTGACTACAAGGCGGTGGTCTGGCACATAGGGAAGATATATAAATATAACTGTATTCTGATCTGGAAGGAATGAAGGAAAAAGAAAACAAAAAAAGAATTGGTAATTACAACATCAATCTAACTAGACATCATGACCTGACCACTTGACTGTAGAGCTTGGCTGGCAAAAAATCTGACATCCACATCCGGGTCCTCGCTCAGCTCAACCAAACAGGGATGGATTGTCTTCTCCACTACCTGCATCATTCAAGAACCATTCCCAATTATAATTCAGTTCATGAAAAAAAGAAAAGAGAAGTTAATATGATTATCTTCTTTATTTCTGGATATTTCATAAATGGCTTTAAGAATAAATTTTCTGCAAATCCTCAACCACAAGATCTATAGATTTATAAAGATTAAAGAATGCAATGGCCTATCGCCTATGTTGCTATATCAAAAGGTAGTTGAAACTTGAAACTAGGTGGCAAAAAGGGTCGTAAATAAATCTTGGATGCTATCTAGTTGCATCAAGTGTAAGAAGCACTATATTTACACAACAAATAATTAACAGATGCCCAAATTATTTACTGCTAAAACTTATGATTCCGTAATCTATTTGTATCAACTTTAAGAAAACAAGATAACTGAAAGTTTAACATTTGAAATGCTTCAAACACAAATATCACGGTAAAAATAAAATAACTTACAGATTGATCCACTATGGGAATAAGTGACTGCAACACCTTAGCCACATTGAATTTGATGTTTGGTACCCTGTTACATGGCAATCTTAGCATTGTATTCCTTGGGTAACAAACATAAACTGCCAAGCTTTAGAAGTACAGAAAATTTACCTGTCTTTTGATGCATTAATGACCACAGGTAGAAGTTTTGAACAAGTAATTTCTGGGCCCATAACAGGTGCAAGTAGAGAAACTGCATGCAGAATGGTCATTCGGTACAAATAGTGAGGGTTGTTGATCATGTCCAAAACCTGCAACAGACAGCATAGTTGTAAGGATATCACAACATTAAAAAAAATGCACCAGAAGATAAATATAAAGAGCAAGAATCATTAAGAAACAGTGGAAAATTAGTTAAAATCAAAAATCATATTCCCACGTTTTTTATGGGTTGGTGAGAAAACAGGCATCATTTTGAGAATCAATACCTTTAAATACGTCTGCAAATAAATTGGTCATTTCAAACACCATATACCCATGTTGAACAGCAATACTAATGTCTTTATTCTTTTCTACAGTGTAAGATACTGAACTACAAACTAAATTATAATAACAAAGAATCAGACCTACCTGTGGAACTATGTGCTGCATTGCCCAATCTGGACCAAATTCTTCTGCAAGGCGTTTCACATTATTGGCAGCTGCATCACGGATAGAGTAAACCTACAACCAATACCGATATAGTGAGACATGGATGTATTAAAAGGGTATAATTTTTTTTTCCAAATAAAACTTCAAAGAAAGAAATTATGAAAAATAAAACATCAATAATTGACAGACCTTCTCTTTGCGAGAGGAAATTACAATTTACGAGACATAATTATCGGTCACAAAACATGGATAGAGATAAAGAGAGAATAAAATATCTAATAAACTTTATACTCAAAACGCAAACTACACACACCTTATCTTTTAACCATTGCATGCAGAGAGCACCAAGCTTATCATCAAAGAACCCTACACCCAATTGACTTGCCAATAATGGTATGTACTCTATTATTGCAAGTCGAACCCTCCAATGTCTATCCTCTGCAAGCTCAACAATTGCTGGCAATAGAGATTGGGATAGCAGATCAATTCCAATTACCTACACCATCAGGCAATGTAAATAGTATTACATCCAAATGCACACAAGCACATAGAAAAACATATAAATACAATACCAGTGTCTGGTTAAAACAACAATCAGACAGTGAGAATACTTCAGTTAAACATTATAGTCAAGCATTAAGAAATTGTGGTACAACACTAACCACATCTATCCCTCTAAAAGTCATATTTAACGAAGAAAGGAACCCATTCAATACACTCTTATAAAAATTGGAACATCAACATTTAATAGGAGTTGGTTTCACAGAGTTTGTGGTCTTCATTCACTTCTATCTTCTTTTGCAGTACCTAAATGCAACTTGATTATGGAAAAAGCTTATCATGGCTAAGGCTATATATGGATCCCAAACAGCCTTCTTACAAGATGAGAAGTGGATTAAAATCTTAAAACAAATGGAGGTTGCAGGCATTATTCAAAGGTATGGCCTAGGAAACATGTCTCCATGATAGTGCTTCATAGAAAGGGCAAGAACTAATTCTGAATCAGGAGATCCAGATTCAGAGGCAACGATCATCTAAGTTATCTAAATTTCTTATCATACTTGATGGGTACAGCGGAATTAGCTCCTTCCCCTTTCTGTGTCGGTATTACCCTTTCCTTAATGCACCCGCTTAATCTTAACCATTTAAATTTATATTATTTGTTTTAGCATCTTTTCCTGTTGAAACGGGAGAAAAAACAAAAAACTTCATTAAAATGTAGCAAATGTTGTAAAAATATTGCGGTTACTCAGCTACAAGATATACTCAAACATAAAATTTAAAACACCATATGCTTTTGTAATGACAGGTGTTGGCATGTATTTATGTCATTCAATTTTGGGGTCATGCCTTTGAGTTTGGAAGGGTAAATTTGTCAATTGTCATACCAACATTTAGAAGCTTTGACAAACCTGGTTGACTTGATCAAGCTTGCTAATAATATTCAGGCGGACGTCAGGAAATTCATCCTTTAGAAGAGAAAGGAAAATAGGCAGCAGCTGCTCTATTGTTGCATCCTGCAATCACAAATAAAAAGTAAACTAAATGGTTAGTGAGAAACGACATTCAATATATAAATATATAAATAACTATGTATATGGATGTATGTTTAATGCAGAGTCAATAAAAAGTAACAGAAACAGTAGGAAAGTTGCCCTCCAATATAAACTTAAGCAAGAAGTTCTAATCATCAAGGAATTAGACTTGTTAAATCACTTTCTTAATTCTTAAGTAGATAACCAGTTAAGCAGAAAAGAAAGCAATTAAAAAAATAAAATAAAATAAGCAACCAAGAAGAGGGTGTAGAACGTTGAAGCTACTACATTGGTGTAGGTAACTATAGCCATAACAGAAGTCATTCTTGTAATGCACTAAGTCCACATAACCTCCTATAGCTTTTAGTTCTTTTGTTTCTGTTTTCACAGACAGTTGGTTCACTTCTAGTATATCCACTATTTTATTGCTTTAATATATAGTCTTCTTTTATTTTTTCATTAAAAATAAATATAAAAAATTATACTGTTTTTCACATGTTTATTATAGACATCAACACTTATCACATAATCCTTGCCATCAGCAGTTTTGTACACACATGAAAATGGAAACAACATAATCACCATTGAATTCTTACCTTTCCTAAAACTGGAGCCATTCCCATTATAACTGTAGCCAAAGCAGAGCGAACATGCTGAGATGAATCTGCTGACAATTCCTACAGCAGGCAAGTTTATTTGATAATTGAACAATTATCATATAGACAATCAGCAGCTAAAATGTACTGAAATTGGAGAGTACATACTTAGTGTAAATATGAACTTGCATCAAAATAACTAGTTACTTCAAGCATATGTGTACAGTGTACCTTAACACAAGGAAGAATATGTTGGATTGCAAGTTCTGGATTCAAAATCCGACAAATCTTCGTTACTTTTCCTGCAGCAGCTATACGTACTTCAGCTTCATTATCACGAAGGAGGCGAACATATGCAGGAACCACATCCGACCTAAAAACGTCAACCGTCAAGTTAATTGTAGATTATACTTTTTTCTAGGAAGTGAACATACTGTCATAAAAGATCTAAAACTTCATTGAAAGGACAATAAAATGCAAGTAAATAGCAGGGGAGGAAAAGGAGTTCCCTCAAATGAATGACTGAAGCATGAAAAGCAAGTCACAATCTCAAAATATGCATAAGATTTTCAGATATTAAGAAGAAAATTAGCAAGTATTCAAAAGAATATCAAATCAAATAAATAAATATTCTCATGGCTAACACAAAATAAAAGTGATTACCTGGTAGGCTCAGGACCAACAGCTTCACATAGCTCATATAATTGATTTGCAACCATGTAACGAACGCGCCAAGACTTGTCCTGGTCAGTTAAAAATTTCATCATGCATGATGGACATTGACATATCATATTGCAACAAACTCATTCATGGATATTGGTAGCAAATAATAACAAGTCATTGATTTACTCCATTTAATTTGGACATGCACAATCCAACCACATTTCTCCAAAAATGACAGAAGCTAATATTGATGTATAATTTTCTTATCCAAAATATCAATTGCTTTTAACTGAATGTGCATTAGGACTTCTAACAACATTTACAATGGTTAGAGTCCTAAAGAATCACATATCTTGAATAAAACATGCCTAGCACAGTGTTCAAAGAAGATCATGAAACAGACAGCCCCATGAGATCACAATTACATGTCAAACTTCACATTCCAAGGAATGGAGATTTTTGATAAAGATAAAAAATTAATAAAAGTTTATGATTAATTCAAAAATATTATCAACAATAAGATATCTTTACCTGCGAGAAATTAACTATAACAGGGAGAATATGTGCCACACAATCTTGGGGTTCCAACAACTTTCCTAGAGCTCCACAACCCTCAACAGCCAATAATCGAACTGAATCTTGGTCTGAAATTAAGATGCGTTCAAGAAATATCATATTAATCGCCTATAAAGAAAAATGAAACAATTAATTTTACAATCCCCCTCCCCAGTAAGATGAAGAAACTTGTAATGCTTTGATTGATTAACCAAACTGTGTACTTAAGAAGAAGCACTAGCATGTATTTCATTGATATCCTTATAACATAGGAAAAATCAGAACAGTTTCTGCTATTTCAATAATGTTTTTTCTTTTCAAAAGAAACAAAAAACTGGGGAAAACAGCTTTAGTTAGAAAATAGAATACTATTAGTAAATGCAGTTGCAGTGGATAGGTTAACTCCTTATTTTTTCTGTGATAAGGATATATGAGCAGTTACTACAGAAGTGGTGCCAACTTTTTCCCCGTTATTATCTAACCATTAGCGGTGTACACCCAATTAACATTAAACATAAGTCTAAGTGCCTTACATGTAGACAACAATCACATGTCACATGATAAAATGAAGGAAGAAAAGTTGCATACAGATTTAATCTGTCGATAGATGTTTTTCTAAAAAAAATATATATCTGATAAGATTGATGAACAACATATAATTACTTCATCAAAAAATGAAATTGAACAAATACACTATTAAATCTACATACCGTCATTTGTAAGTTCCTCAAATATAGACATGATTTCAGCCTTCAAATGAGCAGCTTCAACAGTAGCAGCAAATTTTCCAAGGTTAGTTGCAGCAGATCTCCTAACCATGGGCATGTCATCTTGACACAGCTGCCTGTATATTGTTCTTAGTTCAGTTTTTAATGCCTCGGGGGCACTTGGGTAAGCAATATGAAACAATCCACATGAGGAAACCCGAGCCGTAAACCACTCTCCAGCAGCCAGTCGCTAAATGATTGGAGAACACAATAGGTGAAAGAAAATATTTAGTTATTCTAATTTAGTAATGCCAAACTATACCATATGTTAAATTGATCATAAGTGAACATAATGGCTGAAATAAGACATGAAAAAATATTATTAAGATGATATATAAGCAATCATATTTAAAATAGAATGGTTTAAAATTTAAATGCCACCTTGTTCAAGCAGATTACTTAGAAAGTTCTCGAGCATTATTTACGAACAAACCACTAAATGCTAAAATAGGAATTAAATTACATTCTCCTGATATATTCTTCCCTTACCACATGTTTTCCTTTGAAATACAGAGGATTTAGAATGGCAAGCATGCAATCCACAATTTGTGATACAGGTACAGCAATGCCTCTATTTTATAATATTACTAACTTATTACACCAATAACATCATTTAAATACCTCAAAAACATAATACTAGACTAGTGTACCACAACATAAAGAAAACAATAGGAACTGATCAAAACTGCAAACGTACCTTGACTAATGGAATAAAATACTCAACCACGTCATGTTCCCTCATTTGAGCACCAATCCTACACAATGACTCCACTGATTTGTCCCTCACGCAAGTTTCTTCAACCGTGCACAAAGTCTCGAGCGGTGGAAGCAGCACATTTGCATACTCCAAACCGCCAACATAAGGAATGAAAACCCCCAATTCTTCTGCCATTGCAAGAAGCACTTCATCATCGTCATCATTATTCTCACTCAAAAATGGGATCAACTCCTTCCGAGTCCTCTCCTCCCCGAGGGCACGAGCTATCGTGGAGAGTCTCCGGATTGAGTTCAATCGAAGCTGAATGTCTTCGTTCTTGAGCTCATCAATTAGAACGGCAATGGGGTACAGAGGCTCGTCAATCATCGCCATCTTGCCTCAAGAGATCTTGCAGCTGCAAAAAAACAAAACCAAGTTTCGTACATTAGGACTCCGTATCAATCCCACCAAGGAAATGTAGGGCAAGAATAAAAATAAAATAAAGAACTTCAATCCCAGAATTGATACATCATTTTGAACCACAATTTCTAAAAAAAGAAAGAAACAGAAATAATCCCACTTAATTACAGCTAAGATAATTATCAAGCATAGTAAAGAGTAATTAATGACTCACTAATTATAACGATTTAAAAGATTCAATCATCAATAAATGATAGAAAGCCATTTAAGTGGAACTCTAAAAAAAAAAATTGAGTGAAAAGCATAAACTTGACGAAGGAATATGATAAGATCTGAAGAAAAAAATAGGTAATTCCATAAAATGGATAGGTTACTAATCGGATCCAAAAAATGAAAACCTAAACAGAAACTGAACTCCATGGAATCCAAAAACAAAAGGTCGAGCAACAGTGGATGTACCTTGCGAGGTTTGAGTGCTTGATCTGGCAAGAGAAAGAGAGAGAGAGATCCGAAGCTATTAGATTTGGTTTGTTCTGTCTTCTCTTCTTCTGTGGGTGTCGATGTAAATTGCCTCAAAATCGGGGTTTTCCTTTTGACCAATTAGAATTACAACAATTCTTGCCCCGACCCGTTTTTGTTTTATATTAAATAATGCTGTGCTTTTCAAAAATTAAATCTCAAATTCCTTGTCTAAATAGGACTGCTAGGTGCACTCGCGTGGAACAGCGAGCGAACCAGTCGCCACTTACATTTGTTCAGTAGAATGGCATATTTGAAATTAAAACAAAAAGAGAGGGTATTAATTAAGTACAGTTATGTAATAAAGTTAAAATAAAAGAACACATGTCATCCTTACATAGACTCGCTCGCGAGTGACTCTAGCATTTTCCAATAACTACATTCCCCTTTTGTATTTTAGACTAAAATATTTAAGACCTTGTTAAAAATAAAATATTTTTTGCTAGAATACAAAGTAATATATATACTTGCAATGTATATATTATTTTGTATGAATACCGTTAGAAATCATAACTTTATATCTTATTTGTTGAATTTCAAGTGAATTTGTATTTGAAACATATATTTTCAGAGAACGAAGACATTAAGTAACTAAAACATCTAAGAGCAAGTTCAAATTATTTTATTTTATATTCTGTTAACTAAGAAATGATAGAAAGTCGGAACTTAAAGCATTTCCAATGCAATACTAAGTCATGGTGTCAATTGTGGTTTTAATCTCTAAGGTCAAACCCCACTTAAAATTAATAAGTATATAGGCCTAACCTATTGACTTATGTAAGTAGAGATGACCACAGATCGGTTCGAACCAGAATCATGGTATGAAGAATCGGACCGGAATCTTAAAACTGCGGAACCGGTTGTTCCAAACCGGTTCCTTTTTTTTGGTCAATTTTAAAGAAAAGAATAAATTAATTTTTTCTTATTTCAAACCCTTTCCTAATTCCTATAAATACCCTCATCCATTTCATTTCCCTTTGCTCCAATTCTCTCTAAATTCTTTAATCTCAATTATTCAATATTTTTTTTAATGCAATTAAATCGCAATTACATTCTTTTTTACTCAATTCAAATTTATTTCCAATAATTTTTTCAAATTTATTTCCAACAAATTTTTCATATTTATTTTCAACAATTTTTTCAAATTTATTTCTAATAATTATTGTTTAATTTATAATTTTTTTTAAAAGTTCATAGCCGATCTAAAACCGAAACCAGGTGAAAACTGGAACCATCGGTTTAGAACTGGAACCGAACTGTGATCACCTCTAATGTAAGTGATTTGTAAATTGATTCCCAAAGTTTTAGCTAATATGTTTGAAGCTGACGAGATGATGTTGGTCTGGTAACATACCCCTCACATCTACACTACGAGGTCGTCGGTTCGAGTCATTCCCTTAAAAAAAACCCTAAATTTTTGTAATAGTTCAAAACAAAAACAAAATTAATAGAATTGAAGCTCATTATGGATGACGTAATCTCTATAAATCAGAGTGACTTTGAACTCGTGCCTTTATATGAATAGTAGTGCCTAATAGAGTATGAGACGGATATGATCATTGTACCGCATTGCTGTTGTGCATCAAAATTGCTATGTGAGCTCTGTCCATCTCATCTTTTCTTTGCATATGATAGTTTGGTTTTACACTTTTATGAAACATGCGTCACACCCTCTGTTCCAAAATGTGAACTCCAGTGACTACATTATGTTTTATGAAAAAAAGAAAATTATGAGTAGCTACCTAAAAATATGCATAGATTTGAAGATATTGAGTTTGGCAACCAAACCAAAACCCATTTGAACCTGCAGCGTGACAGCTTCAAGTCAAGCTTTGAAACTCCAAAATTTGGTTGCAATTTTAAAGGATGCAAACTCTGGATATTCCAGATACGCAGCAAGGCAAGCAAAGAGAGAAATATATGAAAGAATTGAGGAAATTATCAGCAAAACAGATGTTATGAGCTAGAAGAAACTCTATATTATATAATATTTGAGCATTTTTGGCCAACATAATATATGTCGACAAATATATATATATATATATATATAGTATTTCTATTGTCGGTTCGAACTGATATAAAATATATCAGTTCTTTACATGTGGGTCATTGGATTTAAAAGATATTTTGACAAGTGCATGCAGCCAAGTCAAAACATTTAAATCCAATGACCCACATACAAGGAATTGATATATCTTATATCAGTTCGAACTGACAATAGAAAAATTGTGTGTATATATATATATATTGTTTCATAAATTATATCAGTTCTTTCCTCATTGATTGACATTCCCAGTTCCCCTTCAGATCAGCTTCATTCTTATTGTCCAGATTGAGAAACTAAGCAACCAACCCGAAATGGATTGCCATGGAACATGAGCCTTTATAATGAACAACCGAACAGTGAATACAGAATCGAAGAGTGAAGAAAACTCAAACCAAGCCTTGGAAAAACACAAGTGAAAGAAGCAGCATTGGCTTTTCACTTTGATTAGAAACCAATCACCCAATGTCCCAATGCATTCTTACACACTTCCAATCTATAGTTAAAGAACCATCAAACATCACCCTTTGAGGGAAAAGCAAAACAGCTCTTAAACACTTTATATAGCATTCAGAGTATTTCACTTTCAATTCTATATTAATGTGAACAAACAGTCCACTGGATACCGAAAAAGAGCCTCAAGAGACAAAGGGAACACTGTATGAATTAAAAGACTTGACAAACCAAAATCAGTCCCCAAAAAGAATAAAAAACTATCTCACAACACACTTTCAGAAATGACAAAAGACTATTTTAGAGTAGCCTCCCAACTATCTCTACTTCACTTTTTCTCGATTCAACGAGAATTTTTATGAAGCCTTTTTACTGCGAATTTAGAAGTTGTTTTCTTTCACTCATATAGATTTAGAGACTTAAGATACTGGCCAAACACCATAAACATTTCCTATACGGCAAATTCATATGGTGGTCACTTTAGAGGAGCTTTAACTATGTAAATTTTCTTCATATCTAAAAATTAAATTTGTCTGTACTTTCAAAAATTGTACATACAAACCAAGTTATATTATTTAATCAAGATAACATATGAAGTCAATTACATGCTAAAGCTAAACTTTATATAAGAAAACGTTACAAACAACACTTCCAAATACTCCACCAAATTAAAATATTCAATCAAGTAAAACAATCTATATACATAACAAGTTCAACTACCAGCAGAGACAAAATCCTTTAAATGAAATCATAAATGTTTAGAAAAACTCACAGGAAGTGTACGTGTTTAATTCTTTGAATTGCTTGTATCACCTTGGCGAAGGGTTCCTCATACAAGATGTCAGTGTCATTGAACTTGGATGCCAAGCTTTTAGACAGTTTAGAAATCAAAAGTTTTGGAGAAAAAGTAAAGATGTGATACCTTTCCCCACCACTGGAGAGGTTGTCATGCCAAATATACGGGGAACTTTTGTGGTATCAGGTATATAGAAACCGACACAATTGTCAAGATGAACAACTATATCAACAGTAGTATAACAACAACAAAGAAGAATCTGAAAACAATTTGAATTTATCAAGTGATTCTTCTATATATTATTCTTCTGAAAACTATTTCCTATTTTTCTTGTTTGGATTCAGAAAGCAACAATGAGTTAGATAAGTTATTAATGGTTGTCCCACCAATTAGCCATCCAAGCATTCAGCTGATGAAGGATTTGAACCAAAGTCTACCAGACGAACTCATTGTTGTTTGAGATTTGATCAAACAAACAGTTTAATTTAAAAATAATCATAAACTAAACTTTTTGTTTAGACTTGAGCTTCCAATAATGCATGTATATGCACACATAGACATATAGAAGTTGCTTGGTCACATCTGCAAAGAAAAGATGACACAGACACAGAGAAGTTGTTGACTGTACAAATGAATCTCATATACATAACACTATAAATTGGCCACCTCCAACAAAGTTTTCTTTAATAATTATGTGATAGTATAACTCAAAAGATAGAAACATTGTAGCACAGGAATTTTAGAGCACAAAACAAACATTTAATGACTACACACAATGAAAAATCAGAACATAAACAAGAAACAAAGTGAATATCAGCAAAAACAATTGTACACCCATATCAGAGTAAAATAGACAAATACACATTTCCTTCATTTCGTTTTCGCTAGCAAGATATACATGCGAAGTTGCACACAACAATACAAGCAAAAAAGTACATACATACATCACAAGAATACAATACCCACAAACCCATGAATACAATACGAATTACTCTTAAGCGCCTGAGAGTAACATGTACACATGAAGATCTGAAGAAACTATGAAAGAGATAAGTATTAACACCACAAACCCAAACTATATAACTGCAGAAGAAGCAATAAAACATCTGGTAGCAATAAGTGCAGTAATATGATTACAAGAATAAGTATCATTCCCTAGAAAGATGAGAACCAATTAAGATCTGAAATGCTGCAACAAACATGGAAGAGAAAATCATATTAACACCAAAGAAACAACATATAAATCCTTTAAGGATTTCAAACCTAACACCAAACTGAATCGACTTATTAGTACATGGATATAATATTAGATAGTCAGGGTACTAGCTAGCTTTAGCCGGTAAGGCCTTTTTTCATTGTGCAAGAGGTCTCGGATTCAAATCCTACTCACACTGGGGTGGAGATTAGGGATTTGAAATTGTGTAATGTCCATGTCAGTTGATGCCTTACAACAAGGACACTCTTCTGCAAATTTCTCGGCATCACTACTTTTAACTCTTCGAGGATATCAGATCATCAAATATATGTACATCATTATTTACACATTGCATTCCCGCCTGATGTTATGATATGAATAATGCTAGGCTTTCCAAATTTTTCCCAAATGTGTGTAGCACGTGAGGTGTCAACATCTTATAGATTATGAAATTATATGATGAGTGATGTGGCGTTGACACCTTATGTGCTACACACATTTGGAAAAAAAAAATTGGGAAACCCATCATTACTAGTTATGATATTCATCTCTGGTCCAGATGAAACAAATCCTTATAAGTATCTGTATTCATGAATAATTATTTCCATTACTAAACGTGTGATTCATTGTAGATAACATATGTGAGGAGTAAGTTTCTTGTAATTGAATTCTCGGGCCAAATAGAATGATATTAATGGATTGTGCACACTTTATGCTGGCTCATTGAGTACTCTTTTGATTGAGATACTGGACATGCTTATAATTCATATGGCTCAAGTCTCTCAACTCTCAAGAATTACTTTATTTTTTCTGGATTTTCACTTATTTAAACACTTTTCAAAATCTTGCAATACATTCATGTTACTTAGGGTCTTCCTACTAACAAAGTAACAATACACATGCTTTCAGCCCCACCACTAATGTGGAAGATGATGTACACATCATATATATAAAGAGTTGTAAAGTGATTTGAAAATACACAAAGTGTGTCTAATACAACCTAGAGGGAGGGGGGGTGTGAATAGGTTTTAGTTGATTTACTACCAACTTTTCGACTTAATCAATTTTAATAATCCTACTCCATATTAGCAATCAATCAATCCAATATAAATATATGGAAAACAGTAAAAACACAAGGATTGATTTACGTGAGAAACCCTCCAACTGGGCAAAACTCACGGGCTATCCTTCTAGCCACATACGGTCCTCAAATCCACTATTTGAACGAAAGTTTACAACCTAGGTTGACCTCAAGTCACACCTACTTGGTCACTAACCCTTTCACTCTACCCAACGTGCCTTTAATAGTGATTCTTGACCACAAGCTTGTGCACTAACCCACTTAGTCACAAAGTTTAACAATCAATGAAGAGGTTAAACAACCTATGTGAATATGTAAAAGATATTCAAACATGCAATTAATGCTAGGCAACAATAAATGCTTATCTAAGGATTTAAAGATGTCAATAAATGCAAATCCTAGATATCAATATCTAAATACAAATGCATGAAGATTTAGCTAGAAGGGTAGAATCGTCCTAAATGCTAGCTATTAATGAACAAAGCTGTCAACCAACAAACATCAAGTGTACAGGAAGCGGTACACACAGCAGTGAACCTTCTGGACAACAATGCGGTGCAGGGCGCTGTGCATGCAGGTGCACAGGCCGCGGTATGGGCAACAGAGGCCTACTGGACAACACCGCGACTTGGGTCGCTTTTCATGCAAGTGTACAGGAAGCGGTACAGGAAGCATGACCCTGCTGAGGTATACCGCTCTGTATGCCGCGGTGCAAGCATGTCTTGCCAAGCGGTCTAGGCCGCGCTAAGAGAAGAAATTCTCTTTTCTGGGCAAACTCAACACACTAAGTGATGTGAAAAATGTGCAAGTGTGGAGTGTGAAAAGAGGCATACAATACATCATTCAATAACATGAAGATAAGAACAATAATGCATGCAAGTGAGTGTGTGCAACTAGATCTCTTCAAAGAAAGTTAAACTAGTGAGATACCTTTGAAGTGCTCTTTGAGAGAGATGATGTCCTTGAAGCTTGATCACACTCAGGAGGCCTAAATTACCCTTACAAAGAATAATCCCCAATGTGGTTTGTCAACGAAATAAGCCAATCAAAATATGAGGAACTTACAATCTCCCCCTTTGGCTATTTCGTGACAAAACCACCACTCACAAATCATCCTCACAAAAAAGTAAAAACTAAAGGTCAACAAAAAGATATTCTACATTACAAAAAGATACCTAGATACTAGGTCTTCAAAACTTCAAGCTCTTGTAGAATAGCCACCTTCCCTATAAAACAACGAGACTACACTTTCCAAGACAAATGTATGTGAGGTGATCAAGAAAGATAAATAAAAAAGAGCAATTTGCATAATAAAAGAAAACTACAACATGCAACATGCAAATGCTCCCCCTGTATAGGTTACTCCCCCTCAACGGGACAATCTCTCCAATCCCCTTAAACATTAAACAAAACTACATTACTCCCCCTTTTTGTCATGAGATAGGCAAATGAGTATTCCCCAACCGGGTCACTTTAGCAAAGAGAGCTATTTGCAAGATAAGTGCATAATCATATACAACAACTTTATGCAACTTAATTAATTGAGAGAGAAACATTGAGGGTTTATTGTTTAGGAGAAAATGTGTGACTTAGTTGCTTTGGATGTAAGACATGTAACATCATGGTTCAAGCAAATGGTATTTGGCAAGGAGAACATCAAAAAAAGTTCCAAAAGAATTCAAACCAATTTGCACCCTTTTGCCATAAATAAACATGATATAGTATTTTGAAAAGAAATTTCAACGCACACAAAACTATATCAATTCTTAAAAGCAAATCAAGACATTGGATCAAGAGATCCTTTTAGATTTTTCCAGATAATTGTCCGTATGATAGTAGTCTTGATTAACAATTAAGAAGAGAGAGAAGACTAATTTGGACATAAAATCCTTATTGATTACGTGGATACAAGATCCTTATTGATTAGTCTTCTCATTTGCATACACACATATTTGCATTCAAGCAATCAAAACATATTTCATGCATATCATTTGGAGCATGTCAAAATCAAGTTCACATGTCATGGAGATAAATTTTAGGTCATTCAAATGTACTTCCCAATCAATTCTCCTAATCCAAAAATGCATGTTTGAACATAGAGGTGACATGGATTACAAATCAAGCAAGGCACACTTATTAAATAAAAATCCATATAAGAATATATATAAGCACAACCAAGAATACTCAAGCAATTAATGAAGAAGCATAAAGTTGATCAAGTTTTTGCTTATTCCAACATGCAAGGTTGCTCTCTTTGCTTGAGTTCCCCTTAAGGGGTCAATCACCAAAACACATCAAGGCATATGACAAATCCCAATAGACCTACTAAGTGACTTGAACCTAGTAGAGTCTAAGGGCTTTGTAAATAAATCCGCTAGTTGATCATTAGTGCCCACATGCTCAAGTGCAATGCATTTGTTTTCAACTAGTTCTCTAATGAAATGATGCCTAATGTCTATATGCTTTGTCCTAGAGTGCTGAACAGGATTCTTTGAAATGTTAATTGCACTCATGTTATCATAATAGAGGGTTAGAATACCTTGATCAAAGCCATAATCCACAAGCATTTGTTTCATCCAAAGGAGTTGTGTGCAAGCACTCCCGGCGGCTATGTATTCCGCTTCGGCTGTGGATAGAGAGATGGAATTTTGCTTTTTGCAAAACCATGAGACCAAGTTGTTACCTAGGAAGAAGCAACCGCCCGATGTACTCTTCCTATCATCACAATTTCCTACCCAATCTGCATCACTAAAGCCAACTAAGCTAGCATTAGTGTCAAAAGAGTACCATATCCCATAGTTGGATGTCCCATTCACATATCGAATGATTCTCTTCACGGAGGAGAGATGGGATTCCTTGGGATCCGCTTGATACCTAGCACACACACCCACACTAAAGGCTATATCGGGCCTACTTGCGGTCAAGTAAAGCAAGCTACCAATCATGCCACGATAAAGACTTTGTTCTACACTCTTGCCACTAGCATCCTTGCTTAGTTTCAATATGGTACTCATGGGTGTGTCACAATGTTTGGCATTCTCAAGGCCAAACTTCTTCACTAGGTTCTTAGCATACTTAGCTTGGGATATGAAAATCCCATCATGCAATTGCTTGATTTGCAAACCTAGGAAGTAATTGAGCTCCCCAACAAGACTCATCTCAAACTCATGAGACATGACATCAACAAATTGTTGGACTTTGGATTTGTTGGTGGAGCCAAAAACAATATCATCAACATAAATTTGAGCTATGAAAAGCTCATCTTTGTTCCTCTTGATGAATAAAGTTTTGGCAACACTACCCCTAGTGTAGTCATTGTCAACAAGAAATTGAGTGAGGCGCTCATACCAAGCCCTAGGTGCTTGTTTCAACCCATATAAAGCCTTCTTGAGGCTATAGACATGATTGTGGTGGTGTGGATCCACAAACCCCTTGGGTTGCTCAACAAACACTTCCTCATGCAAGAAACCATTGAGGAAGGCACTCTTAACATCCATTTGATGCAGTTTGAACTTGTGCACACATGATATGGACAAAAGAAGCCTTATGGACTCAAGACGGACAACCGGAGCAAAAGTCTCCTCAAAGTCAATACCCTCAATTTGAGAGTATCCTTGTGCTACAAGTCTAGCCTTGTTGCGCACAATGTTGCCATTTTCATCCGACTTGTTCCTATATACCCATTTGGTGCCTATGACATTAGTATCCTTGGGTCTAGGAACAAGAGCCCAAACCTCATTTCTTTCAAATTGGTTTAGCTCTTCTTGCATGGCAAGAACCCAAAACTCATCATTCAAGGCTTCATCAACCTTTTTGGGTTCAATTTGAGAGGTGTAACAAGTATAGCTAATTTGATTAGCTATTTGACGCCTAGTCCTAACACCCTCATTCATATCTCCAAGAATGTCATTCTTATTGTGGAGATGTCTAACCCATGGAGCGGGTTCTTTAGAGTCCAAAGATGGATCTCTATCAAGAGGTTGGATGACCTCTTCATCAAGACTTGACTTCACATCAATTGAAGTCTCACCATTCTTCTCCAAGAAAGGATCATCAAGCACAATGATCTCCTCATCATGGTCTCTAGTCTTAGGCCTACAATCATCTTTGACAACATTAGATGATTCCACGACACTCCGAGTTTTTAAATTGAAAACTCTATAGGCCTTACTATTAAGGGCATAGCCAATAAAAATCCTATCATCACTCTTGACATCAAACTTGCCAAGTTGATCTCGATCATTTAGAATGTAGCATTTGCTCCCAAATGAGTGGAAGTAGCTAACATTTGGTTTCCTACCCTTCCATAATTCATAGGAGGTTTGCCTAGTACCGGGCCTTAGGAAGACTCTATTTCCTATGTAGCAAGTCGTATTGACGGCCTCGGCCCAAAGGTTCCTAGGGACATTGTTTCTAAGCAACATCACACGAGCCATCTCTTGAAGGACCATATTCTTCCTCTCAACAACCCCATTTTGTTGAGGAGTTCTAGGAGCCGAAAACTCATGGGAAATGCCTAAGCTATTGCAATAGCTTTCAAAACAAGCATTTTCAAATTCCCTCCCATGGTCACTCCTAATCCTTTTAATGCTTTTAATGTGTGAGTTTTTTTCATTTTGAATTTTAGTGCAAAGCATTTTAAAATTTTCAAATGTTTCAGATTTTTCTCTAAGAAAATATGTCCATGTAAATCTAGAAAAATCATCAACACAGACAAAAATGTATCTCTTGCCACCGAGACTCTCGGTTTGCATGGGACCCATAAGGTCCATATGTAGAAGCTCTAATGGCTCCTTAGTGGCGAGATACTTGCCTTTCTTGTGCATACTTTTGGTTTGTTTCCCTTGTTGGCAAGGTCCACAAACGCCATAGACTTTCTTCCCAAGCTTAGGGAGACCACGCACAACCTTGAACTTATCTAAGATCCTCAAATCTCGATAGTTCATGTGGCCAAGTCTTTGATGCCATAACTCAACTTCCTCACATTTGGACATATTGCAAGAGATAGCACTAGCTTCAAGACAATAACAATTGTCACTAGATCTCTTTCCTTTTAGCAAGGTTTGTCCATTTGGCATTAAAATAGAGCAATCATTTTTGTTAAACAAGACGGAGAGTTCATCATCATTAAGATGAGAAATGCTTATAAGATTGGCCTGCAAGCCATTAACAAGTAAAGCATTTGACAAAGAGGGTAAGTCGAGAATGGAAATGGTTCCTTTCCCTATGACTTTCTTTCTAGATCCATCACCAAAGGTGACAAATCCTCCATCCTCCAAGACAAGGGATTTAAAGAAGCTCTTGTTCCCCGTCATATGCCTAGAACACCCGCTATCCAAATACCAAGTGTTAGAGGCATTTGCCTTCAAGGCAATTTGAGCCACATAGCAAGAATAGTTATCCCTTCTAATCCACCTAGGTGAAATGTTCTCATTCCTAGTGGTATTAGTCACATTGGCTCTAGATTTCCTAGGGTCATGCAAATTGGCTCTAGATTTCCTAGGAACATGCATTTTAGCTCTAGCTCTATTTCTTTCAATCATGCTCTTGATTCTACACATTTCAATGTATTTGAAGCAATTTGGTCTAATGTGACCATCAACACCGCAAAAGTGACAAGTGGGAATAAAATAAGAAGACATATCATGCCCTTGTAAGTACAAAGGGGCTTTCCCACGCATTTGAGCTTGTCTTTGGTGTTGGATTGGTTCTCTCCTTCTTTGTTGTTGAGTTGGAATGAATTGCTTCCTTGATCGACCTTGCATGAATTGCTTCTTGCCTTGATGGTATTTAGGTTGAGGGAAACTTGCTTGATGCACCCTTGTTGATTGAGCTTGAGCTTGTTTCCCTTGTGCTACCTTGACTTGAGAATCTTTAGAGCACTCTCCTAGTTTGATCTTCTTCCTAGGATGTTGTGAGGGTGGAGGTTCTTTGTTATTCAAACTCTTGACAAACACAATCTTGCTTGAGGATGAAGTCTCATTGTCATCTTCATAGCCAAGACCTTTCTTATCACTTGGCCTCTTGCCAACTCCCAACATATGGTCAAGTTTATTCGTGCTTGAAGTCATCTTAGCAATGATCTCTCTAGCTTCTTCAAGCTCCTTTTCCATCAATTCCTCATTCCTTTTGGCTATCTTCACTTCTTTATTTAAGTGAGTAGCTTCGGTAGATAGCTTGAGATTCTCTCCTTTTAGCCTTTGAATCTCTTTCTTCATCTTCAATCTTGAGCTTTGAAAATGCTCAATGAAGCCTTCAAGATCCATTCCTCCTACATCCATATTTGTTGAATGGGATGAAGAGTCACCATCGCTAGAGTCATCTTCACTTTGTTTCTCTACCTCTTCATCATCTATTGCTTCCTTACTCTTGAGAGAAGATGCGAAGGTAATAAAGTTTGCCACATGATCCTCATCATCTGAGGATTCTTCTTCTTCTTCCAAGTCATCACCATCGCTCCACGTGGCGGCCATGGCCTTTCCTTTCTTCTTGTTTTTCAAATTTCCACAATCCGTGGAGATGTGTCCGAAACCTCCACATTCGAAGCATTGAATCCCTTTTCTTGTGGGCTTGTCTTCACTTGACTCAAACTTCTTGAAAGGAGTCTTCTTCTTTATTTCCTTTCCTTTGGATCCAAATCCCCTCTTCTCAAAATTGATGAACTTCTTGAATCTTTTCACCATGAGTGCCATTTCTTCATTTGAGTCTTCTTCCTCCTTCTCAACCTTAGAAGTCTTCAGAGCAATACTCTTTTGCTTCTTTTGAGGTGTAGGTGTGGGAGTCCATCTAGACTCATATGCTAGAAGCCTTCCAATAACTTCACTTGGCTTCATATTCTTGTAGTCACTATTCTCCTCAAGAGCCGTCACTTTTGACTCAAATCTTGCTGGAAGTGACCTCATAATTTTTTGCTTGATCCTCCTATCCGAATAGGGATCACCAAGTTGATGGCTCTGATTGACTATGTCCATCAACTTCACTTGAAAGTCGTTGAAGCACTCATCCTCCTCCATCCTAATTTGCTCGAATTGTGTTTGAAGGACTTGAAGCTTGGAGTCCTTGACTACCTCGGTTCCCTCATGGGCCGTCTCTAGAATCTCCCATGCCTCTTTTGCAATTCTTGTAGTTTGGATCAATTTGTACTGATTGTCATCCATTGCACAAAGAATAGCAAGCATAGCCTTGTTGTTCCACTTGGATGCTTCAAACTCTTGAGTTGACCATTCCGACTTTGGCTTGAGAACTACACTTTCGTCTTCAAGAGTCTTTTCCGGAAGAGTGTAGCCATCTTCAATTGCCATCCATGCTCAGTCATTTATTTGGCAAATGTAAGACTCCATCTTGCCTTTCCAAGAGGCATAGTTTACTCCGGTGAGCAAAGGGGGTCTTGTGCTAGAGGCTCCCTCATTACCACTTCCGTTCCCACTCATAGTGTTTGGGTATGAATGAGATGAATGTTTATGATGCAACAAACACAAACAAAATGCAAGACACACAAAGAGCAAGGATCACCTAAGTGTATCTAGGAACCCGCTCTGATACCAATTGAAAATACACAAAGTGTGTCTAATACAACCTAGAGGGAGGGGAGGGGGGGTGAATAGGTTTTAGTTGATTTACTACCAACTTTTCGACTTAATCAATTTTAATAATCCTACTCCATATTAGCAATCAATCAATCCAATATAAATATGCGGAAAACAGTAAAAACACAATGATTGATTTACGTGAGAAACCCTCTAACTGGGCAAAACTCACGGGCTATCCTTCTAGCCACATACGGTCCTCAAATCCACTATTTGAACGAAAGTTTACAACCTAGGTTGACCTCAAGTCACACCTACTTGGTCACTAACCCTTTCACTCTACCCAACGTGCCTTTAATAATGATTCTTGACCACAAGCTTGTGCACTAACCCACTTAGTCACAAAGTTTAACAATCAATGAAGAGGTTAAACAACCTATATGAATATGTAAAAGATATTCAAACATGCAATTAATGCTAGGCAACAATAAATGCTTATCTAAGGATTTAAAGATGTCAATAAATGCAAATCCTAGATATCAATATCTAAATGCAAATGCATGAAGATTTAGCTAGAAGGGTAGAATCTTCCTAAATGCTAGCTATTAATGAACAAAGCTCTCAACCAACAAACATCAACTCAACCATGTTATAAATGCCAATAAACATAAAGATATGCAATAAAATCATATAAAAGAGCTAACTCTAGGCAAACAAGAACATAAATAAATACAAAGAGATTTAGGGCATGTTCAAGTTACCTAGTCAATGAAAGAAAGAAGAATCCATGATGAGATGATGCTTGAAGATGTTAGATGCACATGGATTTGTGTTTGGTTGAGTAAAGATGAGTTCTTGGGAGTTTCTCTCTCTAAGGGAAGCTTGGCCTATCAACAATGGCTTCTTGAACTCATTAAAAACAAGCAAGGAAGAAGAGAGAGTATATATAAGGGAGCCCTAGTTGAAACAGCGTCGTTTTGAACTTAGGGCACAAAATCCCGTCAATACCGCTAGATGGACCGCGTCGCAGGCAAGTGTCCAGACCGCGGTACACACAGCAGTGAACCGTCTGTACAACAACGCTGTGCAGGGCGCTGTGCATGCAGGTGCACAGGCCGCGGTATGGGCAACAGAGGCTTACTAGACAACACCGCGACTTGGGTCGCTTTTCATGCAAGTGTACAGGAAGCGGTACAGGAAGCATGACCCTGCTGAGGTATACCGCTCTGTATGCCGCGGTGCAAGCATGTCTTGCCAAGCGGTCTAGGCCGCGCTAAGAGAAGAAATTCTCTTTTCTAGGCAAACTCAACACACTAAGTGATGTGCAAAATGTGTAAGTGTGGAGTGTGAAAAGAGGCATACAATACATCATTCAATAACATGAAGATAAGAACAATAATGCATGCAAGTGAGTGTGTGCAACTAGATCTCTTCAAAGAAAGTTAAACTAGTGAGATACCTTTGAAGTGCTCTTTGAGAGAGATGATGTCCTTGAAGCTTGATCACACTCAGGAGGCCTAAATTACCCTTACAAAGAATAATCCCCAATGTGGTTTGTCAACGAAATAAGCCAATCAAAATATGAGGAACTTACATGATTTATTTATTATTTAATTTCTTTTCTCATAACAACCAATCCTAAGCTCCAATTTAATATGGCCAAATGAAGTTTTTTGCAGTGATTCAAACTTAGAAATGGAATATTATTAGGCTGAATGAACGCAATTTATAATTAAAACATATTGGACGATACCAAGTTCTTTTTGTAAGAGGCATTTTATAAAACCATTCAACAACATTACAAATATAATTTTTTTTTACTCATAATTTCCATTTCTTTGGAAGAACAAAAGAGCAAAGAAAATTAAACTCTAACCAAGCCCTGGAAAAACACAATTGAAAGAAGCAATATTGGCTTTTCAAGTTAATTAGAAACCATGTGGCTTGTAGGCAATGAAACTAATGCACTGGACTTGTCGAGCACTGTTGAATCTGATAATCCTAACGAAGGCATTTGGGTAAGCTTTGATGGCCTCATCCAGCTCCTTCAACACTTGCACTACATTTGTGCACCTATACATTGGCAGCATCCACATTGTCCAGTACCTCCCATCGTAGTATATTGGGGACTTGTGGTTCTCTTTGTACACAAATTTGTCCTGTGCATCACATAATTATATGCAATCCTTGATCAGTATACATGATAAGAAAATATCATAGGTTTCTATGACAGGTTTCTGACGAATTTCGACAGTAAATAAGTAGTGAACCTTCAACTCGAATTCCAAACAAGGAATCCATCCCATGCGAAGAAGGTATTCAACTTCCATAGCCAATTGTTCACGGTTAAGTGGCGGAAGATAAGAGAGTCTCGAACTTCTTCAAGCCAATTGGTGGCCATACCTTCACGCACATTCATATATATATATATATATATATGTGTGTGTGTGTGTGTGTGTGTGTGTGTGTGTGTGTGTGTGTGTGTGTGTGTGTGTGTGTCATGATAAAACATGGCAACCAAAACATGTTAGAAAGAGCAAAACATATAGCAAATATTTGGAGAAAAAATCAATAGAAACTCTTACAACATAGCAAAGATAGCAAAAACAAACTTAGGATGAATATACTAAGAATAATAACAACTTCTTCCCATCTCCAGCCAACTGTGAAAGCTCTGCCATACCCAAAGCAGGCCCTCCAACTGACAATGTCCCCAATCCACAGTAAAATCCTTTGCTAAGTGTTGCTCCTGCACAAGAAGAAAACCACTAATAATAAACGTCTTTTATTTTCTGAACATTAGGTAAACATACAATTCAAGTAATTGTAACCAGGATTGTTTGTAAATAAGAAAAGAACTTGCTAGGCAGAAAACGGGAAAAAAGATAGAAGAAGACATATTTGTTAACTGCTACATGTAGAAAATGATAGAAATTTGGGAAGCTGGATTAGTCATGTGAAATTAATATCAAAGATCAACCGAAGAGCACAAGAATTTCGTTCAATTAAGTAGAAGAAAAAATAAATGATAACCTACAAATTTGTCATATTTACCTAAACTATTGGACATAACTCATAAGAAAGCTGAATGATATGAATAAGATATAAAATCGATAATTTGCCTCAATGGAAACTTGTTCCATCATATCAATCAAAGCACTTTCTAGCGTATCGACCCAATCCAATAACGCAACACAAATCATTTCCAATTGACTGTACAAATGAATCTCAAATACACAACACTATAAATTGGCCACCTCCAACAAAGTTTTCTTTAATAATTATGTGATAATATAACTCAAAAGATTGAAACTTTGTAGCATAGGAATTCTAGAGCACAAAACAAACATTTAGTGACTACCCACAATGAAAAATCAAAACATGAACAAGAAACAAAGTGAATATCAGCAAAAACAATTGTACACCCATATCAGAGTAAAATAGACGTACACATTTTCTTAATTTCATTTTCGCGAGCAAGACATACACACGAAGTTGCACACAACAATACATGCAATAAAGTACATACTTACATCACACCAATACAACACACACAAACCCATGAATACCATTCCAATTACACTTAAGGACCTAAAATAGTAACATGTACACATGAAGATCTAAAGAAACTATGAAACAGGTAAGTATTAACACCACAAACCCAAACTACATAACTACTCAGTTCGTCAGTCAATAGAAGACATCAATTACCGGCAGGGTTCCTGGATACATCAATATGGCAAGGAAATTCAAGAATCTACAGTGACGTGTTCATCATACAAGACAAACTCGTTGGTATTTTTCCTACTTTTCTTGTTTGGATTCAGAAAGCAACAATGAGTTAGATAAGTAAGTGATGGTTGTCCCACCAATTAGTCATCCAGCTGATGAAAGAAATGACCCAAAGTCTACTAGACAAACTCGTTGTTGTTTGAGATTTGATCAAACAAACAGTTTAGTTTAAAAATAATCTTAAACTAAACTGTTTGTTTAGACTTGAGCTTCCAATAATGCATGCATATGCACACATAGACACAGAGAAGTTGATTGCAAAATAGCACAGATTACAAAAAACAAACCTGCCATAAATATACTAAGAATAACAATAACTTCTTCCCACTCTCCAGTCAACTGTGAAAGCTCTGTCATACCTAAAACAAGCCCTCCAGCTGACAATGTCCCCAATCCATGGTTAAATCCTTTGATAAAGCGTGCTCCTGAACAAAAGGACAACCAATAATAATAAACGCCTTTTATTTTCTGAACATTAAGTAACCATACAATGTGAATAATTGTAACCATGACTGTTCTTAAAGAAGAAAAGAACTAAGAACTTGCTAAGCGGAAACAGGGGAAAAAAGAAAGAAGAAGACATATTTGTTAAATGCTACATGTAGAAATTTGGGAAGCTGGATTGGTCATGACGTCACATGCAATTAATATCAAAAATCAACAAAAGAGAACAAGAATTTCATTCAATTAAGTAGAATAAAAAATAAATGATAACCTACAAACTTGTCATATTTACTTAAACTAATGGCCAGAACTCATAAGAAAGCTGAATGTATATGAATTAAGATATAAAATCAATAATTTGCATATATGGAAACTTGTTCCATCATATCAATCAAAGTACTTTCTAGCTTACCGACTAAATCCAGTAATGCAGTATAAATCCTTTCCAATTGATTGTACAAATGAATGAATCTCAGATACATAACACCATAAATTGGCCACCTCCAACAAAGTTTTCTATAATAATTAATTAATTATGCTATAATATAACTCAAAAGATAGAAACTTTGTAGCATAGGAATTCTAGTGCACAAAACAAGCATTTAGTGACTTCCCACAATGAAAAATCAGAACATAAACAAGAAACAAAGTGAATATCAGAAAAAAAAATTTGTACAACCATATCAGAGTAGAAAAAAGACAAATGCATATTTTCTTCCTTTTGTTTTCGATAGAAAGATTTACATGCAAAGTTTCACACAACAATACATGAAAAAAAGTACATGCCTACCTCCCTTGATAACAATACCAATATAAAATCACTGAGAACTTGCTTGTTCATTTGCTATTGTTGCAGTGAGGTAAGCGAAGAAGTATCAACAATACAAGAGGTTCCAGTATATCCCTCACAAAGTATCTTACCAACATAATTTTGAATTGAACTCGACGCTCTACTGACAATGATATGTAAACATGCTAAACCACACATATATCACCAACATGATTCTGCATATCAATTTTTGTTGACTTATCAACAATGAACACATTGCATTGCAAATTGATATGATGAAAGCATTTAAACTTACAGATAAATGATCCAGGTTAGAAATCAAAAGTTTTGGAGAAAAAGTGGAGTTGTGTTACCTTTCCCCATCACTAGAGAGACGTACAGTTGTGCCAAATATATGGGGAACTTTTGTGGTATCATGTTTATAGAAATCGAAATCCTACACAATTGTCAAGATGAAGTATATCAACAGTACTATAACATGTGCAAAGAAGAATCTGAAAACAATTTGAATTTGTATGCCCATTACTTTCATGATCTGAGCACAATGATGATTGCTATTGACTTGAGCATGATGGAACTCGTCAAAGATCAAAAGAGAAATTGATTCCATCTTGGTAAAATGGTGGTATAAGGTCCTAGGTAGTATCTCATGGATCATGACAAGTAGATGCACACACAGTCTGTACAGACTAGAACAAAATTTAGGAAAATGTGGCTTCCATGATGTGACTGCTATTGAGTATTGAACAAAAGAAAAACAATCGGTAGTAAAAGGCCGAAGAAGAAGAGTGGGTAAACCACAACTTTACTCGATTTAAGATAGGGAAAAAATGTTGAATTTCATTAAACCCAATCAAAAAAGCAAAATTAATAAGAACAACTCCCATATAGATCATCAGCCTTTTCCCCACAGTATCTTTGCAATTTACACAAACAGAAGAAAAATCAAATGTATCATACAAGTAATAACTTAACATCTATACAAAGTAAAAACCAAACATAATGGACACACTAATCTAAGATGGACATTGAGTATTAACGTTAAATTCACAAAACCAAGTTACCCATTTAACATTAAAAAAAGGTTACAATTGTCCCACATTTAAACATTACCCTAAAACCGAATGAAATTTCAAAAGATGAACGAGAGCAATCATAGAGCCCAACAGCAAAAACAAAACAATCATCAGAGATGAAATCAATTATGTAAATTAAGAAGCTTAGTGGGTAACATAATTAATACCAAACATAAAAATCAGCTGAAATTAGATACAATGGAGCACCCACAATGCATTCATCAAATAGGTTTCTAAAATCAAGTCAGCAAAGACAACTTCAAATTATACACTTGAGTTTTTCATATCGATTCTCTCATAACAATCAATCCAAAGAAGAAGAAGAAATTAGTCACTCATAAATAAGAAACAAATGGCCCAACATTTCATCAGATTGCAAATAAGAAATAAATATGAAATTGAGAAGCTTATTGGGATTGTTAAAAAAAATAATGAAAAAAAGGCTTACTGAGATTACGTGACTCACCTGAAAGCAATTCACTTTTAGAGCATTAGAGATACAAGAGCGTTTGGGAACAAACACATCGTCAAAGCGCGCCATAAAAAAATAAAAGAATCAAACACATATTTATATATATATATATATATATATAAAATTAGCGCCACCGTGACCAAAACAACATTGTTTTAACACAGCAAAACACATTCGGTTTACAAAAATAACACCGACTCTATTGCTTGGGAAATAAGTAAATAAGTCACCATACAAATCTATTTCAGTTGTAGATTTCTCTCCAATGGTCGAATTAAGTTTCCAAAAACCCTAATCCCGAATTACTTTACAAATTTCATCTCCCTCAACTCTATTAGTTTCCAAAAACTCTAAATTTCATTACTTTCTTGTTTGTTTCTGAAAAACTCTTGAAATCTCATCTCTCTCAACTCTATTACTTTCCAAAACCACTAATCAACTTTATTACTCTCTCTTTGTTTCCTAAAATCTCTGGAAATATCATCTCCCTCAGCTCTGTTTGTTTTCCAAAAATTCTCTCTGTCTCTGTCAATGGCAGCCGGTTTTGGACTTGCAGTGGGAATGAAATCTATCTGAGAGACAAGGAATTGGTGGGTTTTTACTTGCTCAACCAAATCTGCACAAAAACAGAGTCTTTCAATGATTTGGAAAAGGTTTTGGTGAATGAATGTGATCGCTACAGATGTGAAGAGCCATGACAGATTTGGGAGTCGCACGGAGGAGTCCACTTGGACGACGGTGAATCTCTTCATCTCTTTATCTCTTCACTCGGCTTAGGAAGGTTTTGGGGAGGGGTTATAGAGTTAACAGAAGGGTGGGTTCTGGTACTTGGGCGGGAGAAGACTGTGGTGAGAAAATTGTTGCGGGGGATGTCATGGGCTTCAGGAAACTCTTCCGGTAAGAAAATCGACACTCCCCACAACATGACGGGGCTTGGATCATGCACGAGTTTGCTCTAGATTCCAATCTGTTTATAGGTCTGAATGAGAATGACGGTGTTTTGTGTTGCTTGAGGAAGAATCTTTCAGGAGGACGGAAAGGTCCAGAGAAGAAGAGAAAGAGAAATCTGAAACAATTGGACTCCTGCAATTCCGAGTCATCTAAGCGCTCCAAGGCTTTGGTTCAAGAAAATCAAGCTCATGAGCTGTTTGAGACACAAACTCATGTTGCTTTAACGGAGTCATCGACCAGCGAGTTTGAGACACAAACTTCTGTTGCTTTAACGGAGTCATCGACCAGGTCTCAATCCACCCTGACAACACAATTTGATTGGGTTGATGCAGCAGATGATGATGTCTGGTACGAGTTCTTGAATTCTCTGACATGGCCTGATCTTGACATCATCGATTTTTGTAGTCTGGATTATGTTTAAATTTTGATAGGTTTATGTGTTTTGAGTATATAGATGAGTCTTTTACTGCAAATGTAGTTGTTTTGTCATGGTTTCAATGACAACAAAACAATTTTGTTTCACACAAGAGAAGTAAATTTTTAAGAAATATATAGTTTCATTTTTGAGACATTGTTTAAATCTCTCTTCTTTCCATAATTGGATTAGGTGTTGTTTTATATTTTAATGTCAAAGTTTGTTCGTTAATGATCAAACATTCAAATTACAACTATACAAAAGTACCCTATAATCTCATTAACATGATGCATCCCCCCTATTTAATAGTTGCCACTGATATTAACCTCTTTTGGTTAATGTCAAATGTAAGCAGGTTTCCTTGCAAATGCAGTTGATTTTAAGCGAACATCGCATTATGTTGTTTTGCTATCATTATTATTGTTTTTAAATTTCATACATTGCATGTCTAGTTGTTGCTTTACTCAAATTAAGATGTAATCTGAAAATAATTGACCTGAGTCAACAGTTCATGCATTGCAATAAATATATATATATATATATATATAGGAAGAATACCTCTTTTTAGTCAAAAAATAATGATGTTTATTGTTTTTATCCAACATTGGTGTTTTTATTGTTTTTATCCAATAATTGGCTGTGAAGACCTAAATGTCCATAATTATTTTCTTTACCTCTTCTCTCTCCTTTAGGTCAAATCATGTTTTTTTCTTCCTTCTTTCTCTCTTCAATCTCTTCTTTCTCACGCCTCTCCTTTTTTTTCTTCATTCTCTCTCTTCCTTGTTTCTCTCTTCAATCTCTTCTTTCTCTCATGCCTCTTTCCTCTTTAATCCAAGAAATTATTTTGTTCCTCTTCTCTCTTCTTTGGTTCGCAGATCTTGTTGTTGATTATTTTTGAAATTTTTTTAGTTAGTTGTTGACTTTAAGGGTGGTAGTGGTTGTGTTTAAGTTTGGATATTATTTGTTTTAAAAAAATTCATATTTTTTTTGTTTAAAAAATTCCAGATTTTAAAAAATTCAGATTTTGTTTGTTTAAATTGTTTGTTAATTTTTTTTTCCAGATTTGATTTTGTTTATAGAAAAATTTATTTGTTTAAAATGTTTGTTAATTTTTTTTCCAGATTTTGTTTGTTAAATGATTTTTCAGATCTGGAAAAAATTGTTTGTTAAAATCTGGGAATTTTTTTTTCTAGATTTTGGTAAATCTTTGTTAAATGATTTTTCATAATGTTCATTAAAATGTTTGTTAAATATTTTTTTCAAGATTTTGTTTGTTTAAAATGTTTGTTAAATGTTTATTTTAAAAAAAATCCAGATTATGTTTGTTAATTTTTTTTTCCAAATATTTTTTTTTTAAATTCCAGATTTTGTTCCATTGAAACACAAATTCCTTCCTAAAAAAAATAACATTTACTAGAGATCCATTGTTTCAAAGATTTTTTAATTTTTTTTTTGTATGAGGAAATCTGAAAAATTTCCAAATCTATTCAAATCTGGAAATTTTTCCAGATTTCTTTAAACGCACCACGGCAACCTAATTAAATACATCAATGCAGACCAATTAAACACACAAATGTAGACTAATTAAACACACCAGGCGTAAATAAATTAAACACACCACGACAACCAAATTAAACACACCAGAGTAGACCAATTAAACACGTCAGGACAACTAAACACACCAAGGCAGACCAATTAAACACACCAGGGCAACGCAATTAAACACACCATGGAAAATCAATTAAACACACCAGGGCAATACCAAATTAAACACACCAAATCTAACATAATTAAACACATCCGGGAAGAAGAAGAAGAATAATACTAGAGGTCTGGGAAGAAGAAGAAGAAAAAGGAAAAAAAATAGAAAAAAATTGTTTTTTTTTGGGAAAAAAGAAAAAGAAAATAGAGAATTTTTTTTATAAAGAAGAGCAATTTTGTCCAAATAGTAGATATTTTGGTAGAAACAATAAAAATGCTAATCTTGGGTAAAAATAATAAACCCACTAATTTTATGGTTAGTTTTAAAGTTCTCCCATATATACATGGGTAAAATTCAAAATTAACTATAAAATTAGTGGGTTTATAAAATTTACCCACAATTAGTAAATTTATTGTTTCTACCAAAAGAATCCACTTTTTGGACCAAAGTGCCCTTCATTCTAAAGGGATTAAAAAACGAAAAAGGAATTAATAAAACAAAAGAGGGAGATCGTGAAAAAGAGAGAAAAGAGAGAGAGAGAGAGAGAGAGAGAGAGAGAAGAGAGAAACCCTAGAATTTGAATTGAAAGACAATCGACCAAGAGGCAATCAACCGGCGGAATTTTGCAGCATTTCCGGCTTGACGAGAGACAATCGACTGGCGGTGTGTGCAGCGTTTGCGGTGAGACCCAGTGCGGCGGCGTTTGCATGACCAAGAGATGAGCAAGAGACAGCTGAGATACCTAACCTCGACCCGAGAGATGACGGAGAGACGAACGAGAGTGGCGACGGAGAGACCCAACCGTCAAAGAGGTACAACTTCATAATCACTGGAAAATCCCTAATCTATTCTCTCTTATTTTTTTTCTTCTTTTTATATTTTGGTCAATTGCATGAAAAAACGATTTGATCTTATTAGTATTGCCTATTAGTTGTGAGATTTTGTTTCCATTGTGTATGATTCATGTTGAAGATTTTTCTGAATCTGGTGTGAGATTCTAGTGGTTTGGTTGTGGTGATGATTGTTTGTGAATCTTGTTGATATTTGGTGTTGATTTTTTTTTCTTTTCTAATTTCTGGGTTTGGGTTCAGCTTCAGTTTGGGTTGATGATGATGTTTTTCTGTTTGGGTTTAAATTTTGAGTATGAAATTCTTGTATAATTCATGTTGGAGGATTTTTTTAAGCAATTTTAATTTTTGTTGTCTTGAATGATGTCACTGTATAGTCTTATTATTGATCTGTTTTGTTTGCATCTAATCAAATCAAATCTGAGTTGAGCTTCAATACCTTTTGGATCCATTAACTGTTTCTATGATTAGTGCAATAGTGGGATTTATGTTTTCAATTCCTATGATAACTTGATTTAATACAGTTGAAATTATGTTTTGTATTATTGTAGAGTATTGTGGGTATTTTACTCATGTTATGTTCGAATTCGATTTATGAAACAAACTAGTATTTGTTCACTGCTTGGAATTAAATTTACATAGTTTTAAGGCTTCTAGGGTTTGGTTTTGTAAATTGGATGAGATACGTGGTTGGATTTTTGTGATTGTGTGTGGTTGGATTTTTCCATCTACATTGTTGTGGTTTCTAAGATGGTGGTGATGCCTTTTGTAGCTATCGAATGACAATTGAGTTGGAAATAATTGTGTGTTTAATTGGGTTGGAAATATGCATGTGTTTAATTTGGTATTACTAGTGTGTTTAATTGAGCTGGAAATAAATGTGTGTTTAATTGGGTTGGAAATAGGTTTTTTGTCTAAATACCTTTATTGGATTTGCCATGTGAATGAATAGCCGGTTAGTTTCATTTGTTGGATTGTTGGATTTTGTACAATAGAGCAGGTGACTTTGGATTTGAGGTTCATTTGGTGGATTGTTGGTTGGTCAATCCTTTTGGAATTTATTATGAACAATTGAAATATGTGATGAATTTTAATTGTTTAGTACTGGTGTGTTTAATCTATCAATAACACTTGTGTGTTTAATAGTTTAATACTAGTGTGTTTAATAATAACACTGGTGTGTTTAATTGTTTAGTACTAGTATGTTTAATTTAGGTTTGGGTTTAATCGAGGTTTGGTGTGTTTAACTGTTTAGTATTGGTGTGTTCAATTGTTTAGTACCATTGACACTGGTGTGTTTAATTGATGAGTTCTGGTGTGTTTAATTGTTTTGTACATGTGTGTTTATTTGATCAATAACACACTTCCAAAATGCAATTGGTATCGTGTTACCTGGTTACATTAGTTTCATTTGTTGGATTGTTGGATTTTGTACAATAGAGCAGGTGACTTTCGGTTTGAGGTTCATTTGGTGGATTGTTGGTTGGTCAATTCTTTTGGAATTTATTGTGAACAACTGAAATATGTGATGAATTTTAATTGTTTAGTACTAGTGTGTTTAATTGATCAATAACACTGGTGTGTTTAATTGAGCTTTGGTGTGTTTAATAATAACACTAGTATGTTTAATTGAGTTATATTGTGTTTAATTGAGTTTCGGTGTGTTTAATTTTTTAGTACTAGTGTGTTTAATTGATCAATAACACTAGTGTGTTTAATTTAGTTATGGTGTGTTTAATCGAGGTTTGGTGTGTTCAATTGTTTAGTATTGGTGTGTTCAATTGTTTAGTACCATTAATATTGGTGTGTTTAATTGATGAGTTATGGTGTGTTTAATTCTTTAGTACTGATGTATTTAATTGTTTTGTACTTGTGTGTTTAATTGATAAATAGCACTAGTGTGTTTAATTGATCAATAACACAATTCCAAAATGCAACTGGTATCGTGTTACCTAGTTATGTTCAATTATGATATCGTGTGACCTGATTATTACATATTGTCGAAACTGGTATCCATTGCTCATTTCTCTTGGTGGCATTTTTTTATATCTTGACATCATCATCAAAAATCACTAATTAAGTGGCATTTTTTTTGTATCTTGGCATTGTAGATTCAAAAATTGCTTGTTCAAAATGCTGGCCAGTTTCAGAACTGAAGAAGTGGTAATGCTGGTGGATGGAGATAAACCGGATCATCATATGGATTCTGAGTTTGATTATTTTATCTGTAGGGATAATCTTCTTCTGTATGTACCAATTGGAAAATTTTATGGGATGTGTTGTAGAACCTATTTCCTTTCTAAATTTTATGGGATGTGTTGGTAATTTTGTTCAAGTTTTATTGGCGGTGTACTTTGGATTTAGTTTCTTTGAAAAAAGAAAAAGAATACATAGTTTGTTGGTTTAATAATGCTTACTTAAAGAATACATAAATTTGCAAACTGTGATCATGTGACGAAAAATAATTACCAAATGTATTGTGTCCAAGGGCTTTGTTTGTGTTTTTGTCTGGCAACTTGGGTGAGTCACAACCCTGATATCAATTAGGAAAAATTACCCCAAAAACACTTCTTTTCGGCATTTAATCAAGCATCTCACATTACATGGCTGTAATTTACAAAATCAATATAGCTTTTCATGGCATCACCGTATTTTACATAATTCACAACATTCAAAGTTTGTGGGATAGAACTTTGACAAACTTTTTCACCACTCTCGTAAAGTTCTCCATCCATTTTCCACCATAAGTGATTACCAATTTTGTTGGGTCCATTCCTACATGTCAACAAATAAAAATCTCACAATTAGATTGAAATGTAATTAAACCCGCCACACATTAAACACATTTCATGTATTAAAACTAGTGTGTTTAATTGATGAGGCAGATAAATAACTGGTGTGTTTAATCTCTGAGAAAACACAGCGGTGTTAGCTCTTGGTGCTTAAACACACTGATGTGTATTAACACACACACCAGGTGTCATCAATTAAACACACACTTAAATCATTAATTAAACACACACACACACACACACACAAGTTCACATCAATTAAACACACATAATTCATCAATTAAACACACGCACACCAGTTCACATCAATTAAACACACACCAGTTCAAATCAATTAAACACACCATCTCAAATCAATTAAACACACCAGTTCACTTCAGTTAAACACACCAGTGTTTAATCTCTGGTGTGTTTAATCTCTGAATTCATCAATTAAACACACCATCTCAAATCAATTAAACACACCAACGTAAATCAATTAAACACACCAGTGTTTAATAATTGGTGTGTTTAATCTCTGAATTCATCAATTAAACACACATCGGTTCACATCAATTAAACACACAAGTTCAACCCAATTAAACACACACCTGCTCAAATTAATTAAACACACCAGCTCACATCAATTAAACACACATGTGTTTAATCTCTAGTGTGTTTAATCTCTCAAATCAACCAAATTAAACACACCAGATGTCATCTTCTTCAACCCAAGTTCATGGCATCTACTACAAATGAAAACCCAATCTATTTCATGACTTTTAAACTAATTAAACAAAGGTTTCGAATATATACCTCTAGAAGAATGACCAGATCTAGCTCGATTTACAACTAGAAAGCTCCACAACAATTCTGTAAAATCCAATTTGTGTAGTTTAAGCCAATGTGTAGTGGGGTGAGAGAGAAACCCGAGAGACAGAAGAGGGAAGTTGATTTGTGCGTGAGAGAAGAGATAGCAATGGGTTTTAGGTGTGAGAAAGAATAGAGAGAAGAGAGAAATAGTTGTTTTAATGGTGTGAGAAAAAGAAGAGAGAGAGAGAGAGAGAGAGAGAAGAGAATGGTGTGAGAAAAAGGAGAGAGAGAGAGAAGAGAGAGTTCTGAGAGATAAAAGAGAGTGAGAATGGACAATTTCACACAAAAAATAAAAAGCAAAAGGAAAATTGGAAAATGAGGGTCAATTTTGTCTCTTCAAGGAAAAGTTTGGTAAAACCAATAATAATACTAATGTTGGGTAAATTTAGTAAAGCCCTCAATTTTTTGACTAAAAATGCCTATTTTCTATATATATATATATATAGAGAGAGAGAGAGAGGAAATTGCAAGAAATGGTCATAAAATTATGAGTTTATTGTTTTTATCCAAACATATATTTTTGATTAAACTTATCATTTTTAGGCTTAAACTTCCAAATATACCCTTCATTTGTCTTTAGTTCCTTCAATATTTCCCCCCAAAATTTTGCTCAGCTCTTTTCCAAATCCCTCCATTTTGTTTTTCATTTAAAATATTCTCTCTCTTTCTCTCTCGAAATTTTTGAGTGTTGAAATCAGACGAACTATTCATTTGTGTTAGTTTCTAGGCAAGACGAATGACGGCTACTGGACAATTTCAGGCGAACGAAATTTCTAGGCAATTTGCACGACGAAGTTTCTGGGCACGACGAAGTTAGTCACGAAATTTCAGGCAAGAAGGTGAAATTTCTGGGCAGGGAGTCGATGGTGAGAGCTGAAATATTCTAGGCAAGAAGTCGACGGTAAGAGATAAAATTTTCTAGGCAAGAAGCTGAAATTTCTGGGCAATTTGCACGACGAAGTTTCTGGGCACGACGAAGTTAGTCACGAAATTTCTGACAAGAAGGTGAAATTTCTGGGCAAGGAGTCGACGGTGAGAGCTGAAATATTCTAGGCAAGAAGTCGACGGTAAGAGCTGAAATTTTCTGGGCAAAAAGCTGAAATTTCTTGACAAGAAGTCGATAGTGAGTATTTGTAAGTTACATGCCGGTTTATGTTAAAGTTACATGCTAGTGTATTTGTAAGTTACATGCCGGTTTATGTTAAAGTTACATGCTAGTGTGTTTGTAAGTTACATGCCGGTTTATGTTAAAGTTACATGCTAGTGTATTTGTAAGTTACATGCCGGTTTATGTTAAAGTTACATGCTATTGTATTTGTAAGTTACATGCCAGTTTATGTTAAAGTTACATGCTAGTGTATTTGTAAGTTACATGTCAGTTTATGTTAAAGTTACATGCTAGTGTATTGTAAGTTACATGGTAGTGTATTTGTAAGTTACATGCCAGCTCATATTAAAGTTACATGCTAGTATATTTGTAAGTTACATGTCAGTTGTAATTTTTTGTACCCATGTTACATGCATGTTATTGTAGACTTTACATGATAGTTTATGTCTAAGTTACATGCTAGTTTATTTCTAAGTTACATGCCAGTTTATATTAAAGTTACATGCTAGCGTATTTGTAAGTTACATGTCAGTTGTAATTTTTTGTATCAATGTTACATGCATGTTATTGTAGACTTTACATGATTGTTTATTTCTAAGTTATATGTTAGTTGGTTATTTTTGAAGTTACATGCAAGTTCCCAGCCAGTTTAAATGTTTCATGTCAAAAACTTTACATGCAGGAATATAGGTGCAAAGAAATTAGTCATCTATCATGGTGGAAGTTGGGTGGCCAATTGTTACGAGGGTGGTATGACAAAGTGGGTCCATGTTCCTATCGGTTTGACTTATGATGGCTTGATGAAGTTGGTACAAGACGTTGCCAAAGTTGATGCTGATAGGTGTTAGGATTATGCTCAATAGCAAGAGTGTAATATTGTAATTGACAATCTTTTCATATAAATAAAGTGATTTCTGATTCTGCAAAATATTATAGCATTTATAATTATAATTGTCAAGGTAAATAATCATAAGGTCAAAAGACTATGAGATATGAAGAATTGTTTGTACATCCGGATATGTATGAGGTAGACACAATTCTTTAGTTAGTCTTGAATAACGTTCACAACTTAAGTTAAAGGTTGGGCACCTCTATCTTGATAAAGTTGTAGAATTCTTTTACTAGCATTTGAGTGGGATCAAATGAGTTATGATGAGTCTAAAATCATCGAAAGGTTTTCGAGTAAAAGAATCTAGTGCACTGGGTGCATTGAACTGGATCACAATGAAATACTTTATCTAGAACCGTCACTAGATATAAGTCTTTTCATTATCAGGACAATCGGAGAGTCTATCTAAATCCTGAGATAAATGATGGACTTATGGTTGCAAGTGTTATCATTTGAGCTATCAATGAGTACGATTATATAGCATAGTCTATCCTCGATAGTTTGGTGGTATTCATTTATTAATCGATAGAGGACTTCATTTATAGATATGGACATCGTGGCTCCATTTATTAAATGAGAGTATATAATCATCATATGGATGTTTTGAGGTATTGGATACTAAATCTCAACGTTGAGTTTTCAATAATGATTATTGAAGACATGGCTTCTGGACAAGTCAAAATATCCAAGTTCAAAATGTGGTCATATGAGGAAATATGGTAACTTGGAGAGCTATAGGCGGTCTATGAGCTCTTGGCGATTACTGATATTATTCACCAGGATACACCATCTCCTATAAGATTGTCTAGGGTATGAATGAGAAACATCTCCTTATTCTATCTTTATTTAAGAGTTCAATTTTAGCTCTTTAGTGGAATGAGTTAAAATTAATAGATCGGACCTAAGTGAATCATTTGTTGATTGTGATTAGGTTATGTATATTGAAGCTTAAATTTAAATAGCCCGCCAAGATCCACAATCCACACGTACTTGCATGGATCACTTGATATATTCTACCGAACCAATTTATGGGTCCATCTAGAATTGCATTTAATATAGTAAGAATATAATATGTCTATTATTTATTTAATGGGCTGCACTATTATATTAATATATTAAAAGAAGACATGTATGCTTGTTTCTTTTAGTAAGAATAAGTCTGGTTCACATGTGGGCTTTTATTTAAAGTCTAATGGATTAAATAAAATAAGAAAAATAATATTGGGCCCATATATATATGGTGTGGGCGGCAAGGCTAAATAAAATAGCCCAAGATATTATTTTATTTTATTGTTTTGATTAAATGGGAATTAATTAATTATTTAATTAATTAATAGTTTAAATCAAAATCTTTTCCTGATCAGTAAAATAAATACTATGTGTTGGATTAGGGTTGGAATTCTTTTAAGTGATAGGAGTCCTAATGTGGTAAGGATTAAGTCCACATACACTCCTTATTATACAAAGAATTCGGCCACCATTAGTCCTACAAGGGTTAGGATTCTTGAATTGATAGGAATTATGGAAAAGGACAATTCCTTTTCAAGTAAGGAAATTAACCAAACCCTACTTGGTGAAGGAGAAAATTCGGCCAACCTATAAATATAAGGTTATGAATTTTCGGCCACCAAGAAGCAAAATAGAGAGAGATTTTTGTTTGTTTTGAAAATAAAAAATCCTACTCTATACACATTGATTTTCGGCCAAGAGAGAAAAAGAAAATAAGTTCTCATTCGATAGTGCACTTACAAGCCTTTAACATCAAAAGGTTTTGTGCACACTTTCGATTTAGGGTTACGCGAGTTTCAATCATATTGATTGTGAATTCAAAAGTGACCGGAACTATTTTTTTAGGCTCTTGGTGTTTTACTATTGAAGATCAAGATCAGAAATTCCATACATCCATTCTAAGGTAAGCAATTCAAAGAAAAAGGGAGACCACGCTCCTAGGTGATTCACGTACGTGCTAGGATTGAAGATCTTGCGGATTACCATCGACGTAAGTCAATCGGATCACGCGACAAGAGGTATTTAACTCTAACCGTATATTTGAGTTTAATTAATTAAAGGGTTAAGGTTCAAATCTTTAGAAAAATTTTAAACTATACGAAAATTATTTTTTCGCCTTCCGCTGCGGTTTGAAGCAATTTTTCCCTACATAAATGCTATGAGTATATTAAACAATGCAAACTAGGGAATGAGATGCATGCTAGTGAGATGAAAAGACTTTATTTGGTTGTTTCTAAACATGTTAGGGCATTAGAGACTATGCATGATGAACATGTGAATAAAAAGAAATCAACAAAGAAAGTTTGGGTTAAGAAAAATAATTTGCATGCTAGTGAGTTGAAAAAATATTCTTTGAAAGATTCTAAACATGATAATAGTTTTGATGATTTGAAAAATGTGCATATTGATCATGATCATGTAAAGAAACTTACTAGGAAAATTTGGATTAAGAAGCATGATGTGAAAAAGTTTCCTAGTCATTCTTCTAAACATGTTGATATTGATAAAATCTTTGAATGTTGTGCATAGTAATGATAAACATGTGAAGAAGAATATCAAGAAGATTTGTGTGGATAAGAATGTGAAAAAACATGACAGTCATATACCTTGTCTTGATGAAATATTTGTGTGTGACAATAATGATGAGTTTAATATAAGTGATATTTTCATGAAGAAGATAATTGATGATTTATCTTCTAGATTTCATATTTCCATGTGTAACGATCATGATATTGTTTGTGTTGGTTCACCTAAGACCAATATGGTCAAAGGTGAGTGCTCTCATACTTGATTGAGTAGCACATATGAGAATATTTTTTTTGTTCTTGTTTGATAAGAGTTCTAATTTTGATGTTTGACTAAGCTATTTGTAATATGCTAGGTCTAGTATTCAAATTTGGTGTCTCTGATCAATACATGAACTTAATATTCTCATAATTTCACTATAATTGTCAAAATTTGTTGATTAACTTTATAGAAGTTGTATCTTGAAATCTATACGGTGATAAATTTTGTTAAGACTTTTGGGGAAAGTCCTTTTATATGTTTGTTTGAGTTGAGATGTTTAGCCTTTATTGTCTTGGGAAGACACACAAACAACTTGTTGTCATGAGGACAAACAAGCCAAGAGAGCTCATAAAAAGGGCGAAGACTTTACATTGATGAAAAAACATGCTAATGTATATCTATATTCTAAAGCTTGCTTTCTTGTTTCATCTTTTCAACTCTATGTGTGCATAACATCATGTGGTATGTTATTTTAGAGAACTTTGTTTAGGATACATATGTTTCTCTTTAAATAAATGCTATTTGGAGATCATTAAGTGAAATCGTTCATAAAGATCTTTTACATGATGCATGTGTTATAACTTATACTTGTTTGATTGATGAGTGGTATATTTTTGAAAATATGAGCTTCATATTCAATGAAAGCCACTCTATTGAGAAGTAAAGATCTTAAGTAAGTCTCTATGTATTGCTTTTAGATCATGCTCTTTTAACCCTAAAACTTGGTTTTCAAAAAATGCATACTTTGTTTCTCTCATATGTTTAGTTTGAGTAAGTTGAGTTTGAAGATATGTGAGCTATGGATGCACCTTGAAGTTTTTTGACTAATACATTAAAGATGACATATGGTAAGTATCCATTTTGCTTCGGCAACTACATAGAACTCAACGAGCACCTTCATGAAAAGAGCTACACATGTATGCTTTGAAAGATCTTAAGCGAACGTTGCATATGTATGCTTTGAATGAGCAATTTGAAGTCTGAATTAGAAGGTCTAGCAAGACACGTTATGAGGCCGGATGTAAGGATGGTGAGTGTGAATTCCAATTAAGTGCATTTAAGATGCAAAAAGGAGAATATTGGGTGGTTCGAATGTTCCTGAAGGATCATACTTGCAATATCGATGGGTTACATGCACGTCATAAACAAGCAAATTCTTGGACTGTCGGTGAACTATTAGAACCAAAGTTGCAAGTACACGACCACTCTCTAAAACCCAAAGACATCATGGTCGAAATGCAAGTGGATCATGGACTTCATTTGTTGTATACAAAGGCTTGGAGGGCAAAGGATCATGCAAAGGCTTCTGTTTTTGGTCCTCCCGAAAAATCATTCAAATTGTTGCTTGCTTACTGTCATCGATTGAAAGAAGTAAATCCAGGGACTATTACTGCAATGAAGACAAATGTTGCAAATCAGTTTGAATATTTGTTCATCTCTCATGCCGCATTACTTCATGGATTTCATACCGTGATTCGGCCGGCTATTGCCATTGATGATACTCATTTGAAGGGTAAATTTTCTGGTATTATGTTTGTAGCTATATGTCTGGATGCAAACAACCAGGTTTTTCCTTTGGCATATGGCTTTGGCGATGTTGAAGATGAAATGTCATGGACTTGGTTTTTAAATGAGCTTAAAAATGCTATTAGTAGTCTTGAGGATTGCATGATCATATCCGACCGCCACCTTGGAATCAAGGCTGCAATGGAGAAAGTGTACCCTAACGTACCGCATAGATATTATGTGTTGCACATGGCTCAAAACATCAAAAATGATTACAAAAGGAAATATGTGAGTCTTCTTTTCAAACAAGCATGGAAGGCTTACCGGAAATCTAATTTGAAGGAAGTGATGTTGGAGATGATGAAGGTTAATAGGGTAGCATTCGAAGATTTAATGAATGTTGGGCCCTAAAGGTGATCTCGTGCTTACTCTCCTGTTAGGTGTTATCGGTTGATGACCTTAAGCATTGCCGAGTCGATGAATTCATGTTTGGTACATGCTCGCCAAATGCCAATAACAACCATGGTTGAGTTTATTAGAGAAATGCTCCAGAAATGGTTTTATAAGTGCCATACAAAGGCTGAAAAAACCCGGACACAATTGACTCCATGGGCCACTGAATTAATAAAAGAAAGAAATACATATTCAAAAAAGTACACGGTTTGTCCAATTGATTCGGTTAACTTCAATGTGAAGGATGGAAATAAAGATGGTTTGGTGAACCTTTCTGAAAAGACTTGTAGTTGTACGAAATTTCAAGTTGATAAACTGCCATGTCGCCATGCATTAACCGCAATAAGGTTATTATCCTCTTGTTCTATTGTATCTTACCATCTTAACAAATGTGATTCATTTAATTACTCATAATCTTTAATTTTGTAGGTACGCGAAGAAGCCTTTTCTAGATTTTTGTGGGGATTGCTACAAAACTACTAGTTGGCTTGAAGCATATTCTGGGAACATCTTCCCGGTTGGGCATCCTAGTGAATGGAATATTCCTTAAGATGTGCGATCAAAGGTTGTTCATCCGCATCATTTTCGTACACAAGCTGGAAGGCCAAAAAAGATAAGATTTAAATCTGCCGGGGAACATGGAAATGGAAAGACCAGAAATTGTACGATTTGTAAAAAAATCTGGCCACAACAGAAAAAATTGTAAGAATCCTTAACCATGTCAGGCTCCTCAACCATGTCCATCTGTAACATCTACAACATTGAAGCGACCACGTAGACCGTACAGGTGTAGGAAATATGGAGAAGAAGGCCACAATTCACAGAAATGTCCATTGCCATCGGAAGTTGGTGGTACAACTTAGGTATTAGCAATGATATTGTAATTCTTATATGTATGGGTGGAATACTATATTTTGTATTTTAGACTTTATTAAGTTAGATTCAAGTATGTCTTAGCAATGATGTTTTAATTTGAAGTTACATGCTAGTGCAATTTGAAGTTACATGCCAATGAAATGTGAAGTTACATGCCGGTTAGTCACAGTTGAAAGATACTTGTACTGAAAACAAATTCCAGTATTTTTACATGCTAGAAGTTACATACTAGTGCAATTTCAAGTTACATGCCATAAGTTACATGCCAGTGCAATGTGAAATTACATGCCAGTTAGTCACAGTTGAAGACACTTGTACTGAAAACAAATTCCAGTATTTTTACATGCTATAAGTTACATGCTAGTGCAATTTCAAGTTACATGGCAGAAGTTATATGCTAGTGCAATTTCAAGTTATATGCCAATGAAATGTGAAGTTACATGCTAGTGAAATTTCAAGTTACATGCCAGTGAAATGTGAAGTTACATGCCAGTTAGTCACAGTTGAAAGACACTTTTACTGAAAACAAATTCCAGTATTTTTACAAGCTATAAGTTACATGCTAGTGCAATTTCAAGTTACATGCCAGTGAACTGTGAAGTTACATGCTAGTGCAATTTCAAGTTACATGCCAGTGAAATGTGAAGTTACATGTCAGTTAGTCACAGTTGAAAGACACTTGTACTGAAAACAAATTCCAGTATTTTTACATGCTAGAAGTTACATGATAGTGCAATTTCAAGTTACATGGCAGAAGTTACATGCTAGTGCAATTTCAAGTTACATGCCAGTGAAATGTGAAGTTACATACTAGTGCAATTTCAAGTTATATGCCAGTGAAATGTGAAGTTACATGTCAGTTAGTCACAGTTGAAAGACACTTGTACTGAAAACAAATTCCAGTATTTTTACATGCTAGAAGTTACATGATAGTGCAATTTCAAGTTACATGGCAGAAGTTATATGCTAGTGCAATTTCAAGTTACATGCCAGTGAAATGTGAAGTTACATACTAGTGCAATTTCAAGTTATATGCCAGTGAAATGTGCAGTTACATGCCAGTTAGTCACAGTTGAAAGACACTTGTACTGAAAACAAATTCCAGTATTTTTACATGCTAGAAGTTACATGCTAGTGCAATTTCAAGTTACATACCAGTGCAATTTCAAGTTACATGCCAGTTAGTCACAGTTTTCACAATTGAAACCCAAGTTCGAAAAACAAAGTAAAAAACTTCAAACATTTCAAGAACTTCAAAAACAATGATGATGTACCAACAAAGTTATCAATCTGACGTTACACTATTTGCAAATATTTCTAGTGCCATTTCCTCCCTAAACCCTGGCACATTCTTGGTTCCCCATCCCCAAAAACATTTATGACGCATCAACATGTCTGTGTATCGACAAATGAAAACACTACAACTATCATTGTCCAGTTGTGCCGGTAACTACTTTGGAATGGATTGTTGAACACTAAACATTGTCCTATTGGATGGTATGCCTTTTTGCTGAAAATATCCGGACTCCTGTAGAATGACTGGAATAAAACGCAACAGTGGGATGATTTGCTTTCGACGTGTGGAAATTTTCTTTTGACGGTGTAATGGATCATATATGCAAATACTTCATTTCTCCAAATCAATTACACATAAGATCCAATGTCCATCTGGATCCCCAACCGCACACAGGACCAACAACTGCAAGAAAGGATTAGAAAACATTAGTGGTGTTCAATGTACTTGTTTTTATAACATGTCTAACAGTACTTACATATCGAACAGACGACGACCATGTTCCCCACCCAGGCTTGTCACCCGAAGCATACAACAACCAATCTGTTGGACATTTATATGATAGTGCATCAAATTCAAAGTTCAATGGTGCATCCTAAGACGGTTGGAATTTCTTCCGTTCCTCGCACAACTCTGCCTACAAAATATACGTATTTTTGTCTATGTGTATAAGTTTATGTCAACGGAAGCTACAAAAATAATAATAATTATAAACTCTTTACAAAGAAGTCAGAGCATAGCACCGCAACGTCTGATTTATAAATGTCCGCTTTTAACCGTCGTTGCTTACATAGTAAGCTCATATACGTATCGATATGCTACATGAAGATTTATATTAATGAAAATTAGTACATCTCAATATGTTCTATGGCAGCAAGTTCCATAAGAAATTATAAAAAAAATGTTACAGAATTATATAACTTTGAATCACTAACCTCATTAGACAACCAACATATTGGAGATTCCAACTCCAAAAAGAATTGTTTTGTTGCATAGTAGTTTGTACCGACGTTGAGCCTGTGTTGAACATTACACATATTTAACTTACAAGTTAATATAAACCTAAATGAATATATGAACAAGGTTAATGTGTACAGGGACTTACGCTGTATCTTTTTTGCTTTTCTTAAAACGTGCATAGTTTGTCTTTAACTTTTGTTTCTCCTTGTCAGGCTCTTGGAAAGGGTCAACGTAAGTTGAATTCATGTAGCGAGATGTAATCTTCAAACGCTGCTCATGCTCATTCTTTACAGCGAGGTGGTCTTGCAATGTTGTGTCGTCCTCATATGGGGAAGGGGTCTGCACCACCATTCCCTCATGGAGCAAAATGTTCTTGACCACAATCTCAAGCCCCTCAGCATGGGTATCATCACCCATAACAATCCCCTCAATATGGGTACCATCACCCCCACCAAGGGTACTACCAAGTCCACCATGGTCACTATCACCTTTTCCAACAGTACCACTCCCCCATCAACCCCCTTTCCAACAGTACAATCCCCCCATCAAGCGCCTCAGTAAGGTTAGCATCCCCCTCACCAACCCCATTTCCAACTGTACCATCCCCCCCAACATTAGGACTCCCCACATAGTCCCCTTGCACTTCAAAATGTTGATGTACTGGAGTTGAGAAGTTATGCACTTCAGGGGTAGTCTGTTTAACAAAAAAAAATCAATGTCTTGATGAAGTTACATGCTAATACCTAACGAAGTTGCATGACCCTTAAAACAATGTCATAATTAGTTACCTGACGACGTTGATTAACAAGTTCGGCCAAACTTGCCTCTGCACCGGTAAGGCATGCATTTAGGCGATCCTCCATTGCCGACAACTCCTTCTTAATCTCCTTCTTAATCTCCTTCTTCACAATGTCTTGAAATCGATCTGACATTGCACTCATTTCTTCCCTCATTATTAGAGAAGAGTCCGTCGAGTCATCTATGGCCTAAAGTTTTGCAAGAAAAAAATAATAATTAATATTGGTAGGTATTTAACTTAGCACAATTATTATCGGTTAGGTATTGACTACCGGTGACGTGTCTGGAGATGTATGTCGCCTTTTGGTCCTTGCTGCCATTTTTTGTTTCTGAGGTGATACCTTCCTCTTCACCGGCTTTTGCTTCTTTTGTTGAGGTCATGATCGACCTCCATCATTACCACTATCATTACCACTATCATTACCATCATCATTACCATCTTCATCAACATCATCATCAAGTTGTTGCCCACCATCGTCTAATTCAACATTCAGTGGAACAAACTGTGGACCCTCTAACAAATCTGTGTCAACACCAACCAAGTAAGGTTGTGACTTTTCATCTTCTGTTGGATGTAATTCCTCCAAAACAACATGATGTACAATTAATATAAGTGTCATCATTATTTGAAGTATTAATATAAACAAAAATGAAATTAATTAAGATTGGGAAACAAAAAACGAAGTCCAGTATTCATTTTCAGGGTTGTAACACTAGTTCTAAAAACAAAGTCCAGTATTGTTACATGCCAGAAGTTACATGCCAGTGCAAATTCAAGTTACATGCTAGTTGAACTTGAAGTTACATGCTAGTTGAACTTGAAGTTATATGCCAGTGCAATTTAAAGTTCCATGCTGGTTAGTATTCATTTTCACAGTTGAAACACTAGTTCCAAAAACAAAGTCAAGTATTGTTACATGCCAAAAGTTACATGCCAGTGCAATTTCAAGTTACATGCCAGTGACACACTAGTTCCAAAACAAATTCCAGTATTGTTACATGTCAGAAGTTACATGCCAATGCAAATTCAAGTTACATGCCAGTTAGAACAGATTTCACGGTTGAAACACTAGTTTCAAATACAAAGTCAAGTATTGTTACATGCCAGAAGTTACATGCCAGTGCAAATTCAAGTTACATGCCAAATAAAATTCAAGTTACATGCCATGGCAATTTCAAGTTACATGCCAGTGACACACTAGTTCCAAAACAAATTCCAGTATTGTTACAAGCCAGAAGTTACATGCCAGTGCAAATTCAAGTTACATGCCAGTTAGAACAGATTTCACGGTTGAAACAGATGTTTCAAATACAAAGTCCAGTATTGTTACATGCCAGAAGTTACATGCTAGTTCAATTTCAAGTTATATGCCAGTGCAATTTCAAGTTATATGCCAGTGCAATTTCAAGTTACATGCCAGTTAGTATTCATTTTCACAATTGAAAGAAACTTGTACTCAAAACATAAATATAAACAAAAATGAAATTAACTAAGATTAGGAAAGAAAAAACGAACATTTCCATCTGACACTTCTTTTTCATACTTTGTAAATTTCCCAAAGAAATCGTGAGGCCTCTTAAATATTCTCCAATTCTTCAAATGAGGATGTCTGTGGCCTAAGTTTTTCCCCACCAAATCAATCAACGATCTGAAAGCTTCCATTGCTCATATCTACAATTTTATCAAATTTAAAATATTTTAACTTCAGAAATCAAGTTATGGAGAAATGCATTAATATAATATTTGAAATCTCACCTCTAATGCCCAAGGGAAGTCGTACAAGTTATAGTGCGCGATGTGCTTCAATGGTGCATTTGCGGACCGAAATCCTTGTCGTAGGTAATGGATTGTCATCATATACACATAGCTCCCCCATGGAAAAGAATTGAAGGCTTCTAAATCCTCCACCATTTGAAAAAGCCATAATGTGACTTTCCTCCTAAGGTCTTGACCGAACAACACGTTGTTCGCAATCAATATTAGGGCCATCTTCAGACCATCCTTTGGTTGATCAAATCCTCCAGCCAGAAACCTTGCTCATACGTTTGTAAGTCGTATATTCTCTGTTGGGGTTTTTGCCCTAAAGTTTGTAATATGTAAATAGAATTTGAACATAAATAAAAGAAGTAGTATATTCATTCATTTTGTGTCATACTTTATATAACATGTGCACTTAACATCCAAGATTGCCAGATGTAATTTCGAACTGAGTATATGAGTGTCATATATAGATGGATTCAGTTTGAAACGAGCAATCTAAAGAGTCCGTAGATAGCAAATAAAGCTGGGTACTTTATTTGTGGTTAATCTACAGCTGGGTCCATTTCGTAGTGTACAGTGATCCTATCCTGGATCATTCATATGTAGATATGAGAATGGAGGCACCTTGTATGATGTGATCATATAGGACTGGGACATGATCTATATGAATCTCTCACTAAGATCCGTTTAACGATGAGATTCATATATATCAAAAAATGATGGCTATATGTGGGTGATCTTAATCCTGAGTGTCTTATCGACTCCTTCAGGTTAGATCGTGGTCTTTGATATACCATGGGTGAGGTCGGAGTTGCATTCCCGATCAATATACTCCGTATGTTGGGATCGCGGTTTGGCTTGTGGCTGGGAAGGTTTGTACACAATAGTGGAATTCACTCCTTCTTGTGAGAAGTAGATGGTAGTTCCCTTAAGGGTTGATTCGGGGCTTGAACAATATGAGCGCTCTCCTAATTCCGTAAGGAATGTAGGATTTATTGTTCATTAGAGAATCAATGGTACTTAATGGAAAGATATGATTAGAGGGGTATAACGGACATTATGACCCAGCTCTAATTATAAACTACTTGTGGAGGATTATACCATATGTAATAGCTATATCGATGGACACCTGAGAGTTATTGGTTTGTGTAAAAACGTCTACAGTTGAGAGAGTGCAGCTTCGGGTTTTTAGTGGAATAACACCGAAGTTAATAATCATGAAATATTAATTAAAGAGTTTAATTAATAATTTCTAAGGATTATTGGAGCTCAAAATACTGTGGGTCCATTAGGTCCCCTTGCTAGCCCGATGGATTTAGGTAACAAGGGTCACGGTTAATTAATTGGATTGTCCAATTAATTGTGTTACGAAAGTGACACGTATTAATTCGGGAATTAATTGAATAATGAGATTATTTAATTAATGAATAATGGTGATTAAATAAATTAAATAATAAGATTATTTAATTATGTTGTTAATCACTAAATGGAGGGTGTTAGTTGATATTTGATTTTAAATAAAATAAGATAATATGATTATTTTATTTTATTAAATTAAATATTTGAAATTGAATTTGAAATGTTTGAATTCAAAAGTAAATATTTAATTAATTTTGAAAAAGATATGAGATATCTTTATAAAATTTTAAAAATCAAATATAAGATTTTTGGTTTGTTTTTAATATATACTAGATATATATACTTTTTTAAATTTTAAACTAAATGTCTGTTTTTTGTTTTTAAAGATATATGAGATATATTTTAATAAAAAAAAAAAGTCGAACCAAATAAAACACACACGACAAAACAAAAATAAACAAGAAGAAAAGTGGTCGTGAACAAAGCAAACTAAGAAAAATAATTGGGTGTGGCGAGCACAAAGTGCTGCACTCATAGAGTTTGTTTTTTCTGTGTGTATTCTTCTCTTCTTCCTCCATACAGGTCCTGAATATCGTGACGCGCCCACACGCTGTTACCTGTTCCGGGAGATAGCGAGGAAGATCATGTGGTTCAAATCAGGAGCAGTTCGTATCAAAGTGAAGGAGCCTCCTACGTAGGTATGAAAAATGTTTCTTCACTTTATTATTGTATTTGATTATTACTGTACAAATGGGTTAGTTTAATGATTGCATAAAATTTTTTTAAAACCTTCCGCTGCGCAATCTGTAACCCTAGGTTCCAACAATTGGTATCAGAGCCAATTTTTGTATAGTATAATCGAATTCGATTACTCCTGAATGTATGAATGTGTAGACACATATTTTTTTTTTGATGAGTGTATGATGTTTTTTAATTAAATTGTTTAATTTAAAAAACATGGTTGATCGTAATTTTTTATAGTATTGTGGATTTAGAGTGTTTCTGGGTTGTATAATATTATATATATATATATATATATATTTTTTACTGTTGTATTATTAAAAAAAATGTAATTGAGAAGACCCGGTAGCGCAACCTGTGTCAGCGAGCAGGCAGACCAACACGCGCATGCCTACCACCGCGCATCTACCAGTGCGCGACCAGCGCTCAGTGTGACTGTGCGCAGGCAGACCAGCACACGCAGCGCACAGCGATGCATTCCCGCATAAGCCTACCAGCGCACAACGCGCACTGCGCATGTAGACCAGCGCCTGTTGCACAGCGTCGCCTTCCCGCAGCGCACAGCGATGATCCCACGCAGCGCCTACCAGCGCGCAATGCTACCAGCGCACTGCCTACCAGTGCTGCCTACCAGTGCACTGCCTACCAGCGATGCTACCAGCGCACATGACCTGAAAAGATTGGAAGTCTATGGAAATTACAAGACGACCAAGGGATGCCGTGGGAATTTTTTTTGTAATTAGATTCCAATTTTTAGGTTAAATAATTCACAACACTCGGTCAACTCATGTATGTTTTAATTATTTGATGATTAAGCATTGCCATGCATATACATGTCATTTAAATAAGTTGTGCCTACACATATATATATGTTGATATATCATACATGCATAATAGCCATCTATATTATGTGTTTAATTATTTTTTTAATTTGATTAAAATAGGTTATTCACATAATTGGCTATTTTTAATGGGATTAGTTTTTAGGAGTAAAAACTTGGTAAATCTCATTAATTACTAATCTTTTTATTAAAGAGTTTAAATACTTAGATTAGTAGGGTCCTTTATATATATTAGGATTAATTTGATTAAGCTCCTAATAATAATTGGACCTAATAATGTGTTTAGTTTTAATAGTTAAAACTTGGTTAATACACATTTAATAATAATTCTAGTCTTAGTAAACAGTTTACATAGATTTGAATTATCACTACTGAACTAAATTTTTAAGTGTTAAAAATCAATTTAGTTTATTAATTATTGGAATAGGATTCTAATAATTTATGATTAATGCACTTGACGCTTAGATTAAAATTAGCCGTTTAATCTAGTTTAATTTAGGTGCATTAATATTAATAGAAAACCCTTAATATAAAATAGTGAGTGGGAGAGGGATATATGACATTATATCCCGTGGTCTCCATCATTAGTTCAACACCGTGAGATTCGAGTGGGGCCTCGTGACAGCTTTGTTTTCGTCCTCCCTAAGGAGGGTTTCCATAAGAATCAATACCAAGGTTGACTTCCTAACAGATAGGATTTCAGAGGGGATTTCGGGATTGACCGACCCTAAGGCGGCAATTCTCGAGCTAAGCTCTTGAGATCTGAAATGATGGGTTACACTCACAAGGTTTTAATTAAATTGGTTAATTAAAAACCTGACCTAATAAACGATGGTTGAATGATATTGGCATAAGAGTTATTCTGGTATATCCTTTGACTGAGAAGGTCTCGATCCAACATGCAAGAATTTGACCGACCCTAAGGCGGCACTTGCTTGTGGTATGTTGGATTGTCGTGGGATAAAAACATTGTTTTTAGGGTTGTTCTTGTTCATTAAACATTTTCAAGCATCATGTTTAATTTTATGCCGAACATTAGCACATGTTTAGAATGTATGACTGAATGAATCTTTAATTTATGTTTTTTCAGCCATGTCATCTGCACTATTACAAATACTTGCAAATGATAAATTAACTGGTGATAACTACACAAAATAGAAACTTAACATTAATGCTATACTGGTCACAAAATACCTCAAGTTTGTGCTTACGGAGGAATGTCCTCCGGTGCCTACTGCCAATGCCACACGAACTGTTCGTGAGGCATACCAGCGATGGGTCTCATCTGATGAGAAGGCCCGAACATATCTGTTAGCTTCTATGACAGACGTGCTTGTCACAAAGCACGAATCAATGACTACAGCATTCGAAATTATGGAGTCATTGCAAGCTATGTTCGGGCAGCCTTCCGAGCAAAAGCGACACGAAGCTGTTCGTTCCGCTATGCTCGCTCGCATGAAGGAAGGTACATCAGTTCAGGAAGGTACATCAGTTCAGGAACATGTCCTGAGCATGATGTCCTACTTCAACACGGCAGAAGTCAATGGCGGGGCCATTGATGAACCCAGTCAAGTGAGCATCATACTGACGACTCTTCCTGAGAGTTTCGATCAGTTTAAGAACAACTACGGGATGTACAAGTTAAGGTTCAGTCTCACACAGTTGCTCAATGAGCTCGCTACTTTTAAGTCCATGACCAAGGACAGCAAAAGTAAGACCGGTGAGGCAAATGTTGCCGAACCATATTCCTCCAATAATAAGAAGAGGAAGAGGTCTGCTGGAAAGGCGAAGGGTAAGCCCAAACCCAAGAAGGTCCAAAGCAAAAAGAAGGGCACCTCCACCGACCAAGACAAAGGAAAATGTTTCCATTGTAACAAGGTCGGGCACTGGAAGAGGAACTGTCCTCAGTACCTGGAGGAGGTAGCCAAGAAGAAGAAGAAAGGTAAATATGATTTACTTGTTCTTGAATCTTGTTTAGTGGAAGATGATTCTTCACCTTGGATTGTTGATTCGGGGGCCACTAACCATGTTTGTTCTTCTTTGCAGTGGACTGATTCATGGACACAGCTAGAGGAAGGAGCCTTCTCCATGCATGTGGGGTCGGGGGATGTCGTGTCGGCCAAAGCAGAGGGAGCAATAAGATTGCAATTTTGTAATAATAATAGTTTTTTATTATTGAACAATGTTTTTTATATTCCTGGATTTACACGGAATTTGATTTCCGTTTCTAAGTTGTTAGAACAATTGTATTCTGTTTCTTTTAATAATAAGTTTGTTATTATTGGAAAGAATGGTCTGAATATTTGTTCAGGAATTAATGAAAACAATTTGTATGTGTTAAGACCGTTAATACATACTACACTACTTAACACCGAAATGTTTAAGGTTGAAAAACCTAAAACTAAACGACATAAGATTTCTCCAGATAATGACACGTATCTTTGGCATCTAAGGCTTGGTCATATCAACCTTGACCGGATAGACAGACTAGTAAAAAGTGGACCTTTAAGTGAGTTAAAGGTTGACACCTTACCTGTCTGCGAATCCTGTTTAGAAGGTAAGATGACTAAGAGACCTTTTACTGGAAAAAGGGCTTAGAGCTATAGAGCCACTAGAACTCATACATACAGACGTCTGCGGACCGATGAATGTTAGAGCTAGGGGCGGCTATGAGTATTATGTCACCTTTATAGATGACTACTCAAGATACGGATATGTCTACCTAATGCAACGAAAGTCGGAAACATTTGAAAAGTTCAAAGAATTCTGAGCTGAAGTTGAGAATCAATTAGGTAGGACTATCAAGTCACTACGATCAGATCGTGGAGGTGAGTACCTTGACCAAGAGTTTGAAGACTTCATGGTCGAGCATGGGATAGTTTCCCAACTCACAGCTCTTGGTACACCTCAGCAAAATGGTGTAGCAGAGAGGAGAAATAGAACCCTGATGGAAATGGTGAGATCTATGATTAGTTTCTCATCATTACCAAATTCCTTCTGGGGATATGCGTTACAAACAGCGGCATACATTTTGAATGTAGTGCCATCCAAATCTGTTCCTAAAACTCCCCTAGAGTTGTGGAATGGTCGTAAAGCTAGTTTACGACATTTTCGCATATGGGGGTGTCCAGCACACGTGCTGAAGAACAGAACTGGAAAGCTAGATCCCAAGTCTGTGGTCTGCTTGTTTGTAGGATACTCCAAGGAGACCAGAGGTGGATACTTCTATAGTCCTGAAGATAACAAAGTATTTGTATCGACAAATGCAACGTTTCTTGAGGATAACTATATAAGTGATCATAAACCTCGTTCTAAAATTGTATTAAATGAGTTGGAGCCTGGTGAGACCAGTACTCAGTCAACTAGAGTTGTTAATCTATTAACATCTGAAAGTCAGATAATTCCTAATCAGGATACACTACCACCTAGACGAAGTGAGAGGGTTGTGAGACAGCCTGAACGCTATTTGGGTGTAAGTGAGGGACAAGATCTTGTCTCTGCTGATAGTGTGGATGATCCATTGACATTTAAGAATGCAATGGAAGATCCTGATAAAGAGGAATGACTTAAAGCCATGAATCTCGAGATGGAGTCTATGTACTCTAACTCAGTCTGGGAACTTGTAGACTTACCGAATGGGGTAAAACCCATAGGATGTAAGTGGATCTACAAGAGGAAGAGAGGAGTAGACGGGAAGGTAGAGACCTTCAAGGCAAGGCTAGTGGCCAAGGGTTATACCCAGAAAGAGGGGGTCGATTATGAAGAGACCTTCTCGCCAGTAGCCATGTTTAAGTCTATTCGGATTCTCTTATCCATTGCTGCCTATTTTGATTATGAAATTTGGCAAATGGACGTCAAGACTGCATTCTTGAATGGCAATCTTGATGATAGCATATACATGATGCAACCAGAGGGATTTGTGCTTCCAGATCAAGAGCAAAAGGTTTGCAAGTTGCAAAGGTCCATTTATGGACTTAAGCAAGCATCTAGATCTTGAAACATAAGGTTTGATGATGTGATCAAAACCTATGGCTTCGAGCAAAACGTTGATGAGCCTTGTGTCTACAAGCGCATCATTGACAAGAAAGTAGTTTTCTTGGTCCTATACGTAGATGACATCCTACTCATTGGGAATAATGTAGGAGTGTTGTCTGATGTAAAGGGCTGGCTGGCTAGCCAATTCCAAATGAAAGATTTGGGAGAAGCGAGTTATGTTCTAGGGATCCAACTTATAAGGGATCGTAAGAAGAAACTCATAGCATTGTCTCAGGCATCATATATCGACAAGATTCTTATGCGATTTTCGATGCAGAACTCCAAGAAAGGTAATTTACCTTCTAGACATATGGTTCACTTGTCTAAGGAACAGTGTCCTAAGACACCTCAAGAAGTTGAGGATATGAGACATGTTCCATATGCATCAGCAGTAGGTAGTCTCATGTATGCTATGTTATGCACGAGACCGGACATCTGCTATACAGTGGGAGTAGTCAGCAGGTACCAGTCCAACCCAGGATTAGATCATTGGGTTGCTGTCAAGACTATTCTCAAGTATCTTTGGAGAACGAGAAACTATATGCTAGTGTATTCCGGACAGGATTTGATCCCGTTAGGATACACAGATTCTGATTTTCAGTCAGACAGGGATTCTAGAAAATCCACGTCTGGATCAGTATTCACCCTAGGTGGTGGAGCCATTGTGTGGAGAAGTATAAAGCAATCTTGCATTGCTGACTCCACCATGGAAGCCGAATATGTAGCCGCTTGTGAAGCTGCTAAAGAGGCTGTTTGGCTCCGTAAGTTCTTGAATGATCTGGAAGTTGTTCCAGATCTGGATAAGCCCATCACACTTTATTGTGATAACAGTTGTGCTGTGACTAATTCCAAAAAACCAAGAAGCCACATGAGAGGGAAGCATATAGAGAGAAAGTATCATCTCATTAGAGAGATAGTGTAGAGAGGAGATGTGATCGTCACCAAGATAGCCTCACAAGACAATTATGCTGATCCATTTACGAAGACCTTACCGGCTAAAGTGTTTGAAGGTCACCTAGAAGGTCTAGGGTTACGAGACATGACTTACATGCTTTAGTGCAAGTGGGAGATTGTAGGGGTTTTTACCCTAAAGCTTGTAATATGTAAATAGAATTTGAACATAAATAAAAGAAGTAGTATATTCATTCATTTTGTGTCATACTTTATATAACATGTGCACTTAACATCCAAGATTGCCGGATGTAATTTCGAACTGAGTATATGAGTGTCATATATAGATGGATTCAGTTTGAAACGAGCAATCTAAAGAGTCCGTAGATAGCAAATAAAGCTGGGTACTTTATTTGTGGTTAATCTACAGCTGCGGTCCATTTCGTAGTGTATGGTGATCCTATCCTGTATCATTCATATGTAGATATGAGAATGGAGGCACCTTGTATGATGTGATAATATAGGACTGGGCCATGATCTATATGAATCTCTCACTAAGATCCGTTTAACGATGAGACTCATATATATCAACAAATGATGGCTATATGTGGGTGATCTTAATCCTGAGTGTCTTATCGACTCCTTCAGGTTAGATCGTGGTCTTTGATATACCATGGGTGAGGTCGGAGTTGCATTCCCGATCAATATACTCCGTATGTTGGGATCGCGGTTTGGCTTGTGGCTGGGAAGGTTTGTACACAATAGTGGAATCCACTCCTTCTTGTGAGAAGTAGATGGTAGTTCCCTTAAGGGTTGATTCAGGGCTTGAATAATATGAGCGCTCTCCTAATTCCATAAGGAATGTAGGATTTATTGTTCATTAGAGAATCGATGGTATTTAATGGAAAGATATGTTTAGAGGGGTATAACGGACATTATGACCCAGCTCTAATTATGAACTACTTGTGGAGGATTATACCATATGTAATAGCTATATCGATGGACACCGAGAGTTATTGGTTTGTGTAAAAACGTCTACAGTTGAGAGAGTGCAGCTTCGGGTTTTAGTGGAATAACACTGAAGTTAATAATCATGAAATATTAATTAAAGAGTTTAATTAATAATTTCTAAGGATTATTGGAGCTCAAAATACTGTGGGTCCATTAGGTCCCCTTGCTAGCCCGATCGATTTAGGTAACAAGGGTCACGGTTAATTAATTGGATTGTCCAATTAATTGTGTTACGAAAGTGACACGTATTAATTCGGGAATTAATTGAATAATGAGATTATTTAATTAATGAATAATGGTGATTAAATAAATTAAATAATAAGATTATTTAATTATGTTGTTAATCACTAAATGGAGGGTGTTAGTTGATATTTGATTTTGAATAAAATAAGATAATATGATTATTTTATTTTATTAAATTAAATATTTGAAATTGAATTTGAAATGTTTGAATTCAAAAGTAAATATTTAATTAATTTAAAAAAGATATGAGATATCTTTATAAAATTTTAAAAATCAAATATAAGATTTTTGGTTTGTTTTTAATATATATGAGATATATATATTTTTTTAAATTTTAAACCGAATGTCGGTTTTTTGTTTTTAAAGATATATGAGATATATTTTAATAAAAAAAAAGTCGAACTAAATAAAACACATACACGACAAAACAAGAATAAACAAGAAGAAAAGTAGTCGTGAACAAAAAACGCACAGAAAAAGAGAAAAGCAAACTAAGAAAAATAATTGGGTGTGGTGAGCACAAAGTGCTGCACTCATAGAGTTTGTTTTTTCTGTGTGTATTCTTCTCTTCTTCCTCCATACAGGTCCTGAATATCGTGACGCGCCCACACGCTGTTACCAGTTCCGGGAGATAGCGAGGAAGATCACGTGGTTCAAATCAGGAGCAGTTCGTATTAAAGTGAAGGAGCCTCCTACGTAGGTATGAAAAATGTTTCTTCACTTTATTATTGTATTTGATTATTACTGTACAAATGAGTTAATTTAATGATTGCATAAAAAAATTTAAAAACCTTCCGCTGCGCAATCTGTAACCCTAGGTTCCAACATTCTCATCATTATCAAAATACCTAACATGGATCCCATCTTGAGTGGCAGCATACGGTTTCAAAAATATGTCTGACATCACCCCAAATTGCCCCGTAACCAAACAAAACTCCCTTTGTGAGAACTTCGCCATTTTACCACCAACTAAAAAGTGTAACTTATTTGTTCCGGTCATACCAGGTACATGTATCTGCCTCAACAGCAAGTTATGAAGTACGCCGGCAGAAAAAGTCAACTCTTTAGGGATACCAAGTAGGTGCCCAAAACAGGTCTTCCGCAACTCTTGTAATTCTCTAACTTTTTGGAGAACCTTTACAATATCTGGGAGGCCATTCAAATTGCAATACAAGTTGGTGGTAGATTTTTTTATCCACGAATTCCTCGGTTTTATGAGGAAATCTGCATAATTTATGTTCTCCATCTATAAAATCACATAAATAAATGCATTAGTGTCTATTAAACTTACATGCTAGTCCAAACAAGTTACATGCCAGCATAAAAAAGTTATATGCCAGTACAAAAAAGTTACATGCCAGTATAAACAAGTTACATGCTCGTATAAAAAAGTTACATGCCAGTACAAACAAGTTACATGCCAGTATAAACAACTTACATGCTAGTACAAAAAAGTTACATGCTAGTACAAACAAGTTACATGCCAATACAAACAAGCTACATGCCAGTACAAACAAGCTACATGACAGTATAAACAAGTTACCAGCTTTCGGGTTTCGAATTACCAAGAATCTCACACTGTGCAAGTTATCTCATCAGCATAATAAATCAACAAAACAAGAAAATCTCATTAAACAAAAATGCAATAGCAGAACCTATTTTGCATGCTGTAAACATCTCATGCCTTTACTTTCTACACGGCTACACTGCATTCTTTACATTTTCAATGACACATTTACACAAACAATTTATACTACTAAATTAAGTTTAAAAATAACCTCATAATTCATATACAAAATCTCACAAATTAAGGCCAAACTCATATAATAATGAAATAGACCACACACAAACTAATTAACAAGTTTATTGTTTAAAAAATAACTTCACAGCAAACATGCTTTCAAAAAAAATAGCAATATACTCATGTATTACTGTCAAATTAATGAATAATATAAACATATACTCGTGTTGGATTTATAGGGATGGGAAATATGGGATTCAGAATGGCAAGATTACCACAAATCAAACACAAATCAAACTTCAGACACAAATCAAAATCAAAATAAGAGTTTGCAAAATTACCATACCTGAGACAAGAGATGTTCGACGGCGAGAGGTGCACGACGGCCAGCAGAGGTGTGCGACGGCGAGATGTGTTCGACGACGAGAGGTGCGCGACGGTCAGCACAGGTGTGCGACGGCGAGATGTGTTCGACGACGAGAGGTGTGCAACGGCCAGTAGAGGTATGCGACGACGAGATGTGTTCAACGAAGTGAGGTGCGCGACGGCCAGAGGTTAGCGACGGCCAGAGGTGCCGCGATAGCAGGAACGACGACGACAGCAGAAACGACAGCGACGGCGACATCGAGAGTGGTCCGAGCGACGGCGAGCGGCAGCTCAGCTTCTGTTCCTTTCTCTCTCTTTCTTGTTTTTTACTTATATTACTTTAACCCTAACAACAAAAACAACTGATAGGTATAAGTGTATAACTCGTTTTTACCACACACTTTGTTTTTTTCAAATTTCAAAATTAGGGGCTTTTATGTCCAAAAGTGGTAAAAAGTGACGAAATCAATAAAAAATAAATTTGTGGCTAAAAACAATAAACTCATAAATTTTTTGGATCTTTATGAATTCACCCTATATATATATGGGGGGGGGGGGGGGGGGGGGGGGGAGAGGAACTTGCCGTTTCCAGTAGAAAGTGGAATGCAGTAAACTTGCTACAATACAATCATGAATTGATCATTAGTAATACTAGTTTACTTTTTGTTGATGAAATCACAAAAAGCATCTAAAGCAGCCATTGAACCCTAGCTGAAACTTGGACTTAAAGTTTCCTAATTCACATCAAAATTATGTCACAACCTGTTTGATACCACATGTTGGTATAGCGTCTCGAATCCGATACATCTTTGCATATTTCCAGATTGCTACTATAAAGTCTAAATTTTCTTTGTTTCATAGAACATAATGTAGTCACAGGAGTTTACATTTTAGAAGGGAGGATGCAAAAGGGAAATGTTTCATAAAACCAAACTATCATCTACAAAGAAAAGAAAAGACGAGACAGAGATCATAGATGGAGCTCCCCTAGCAATTTTGACACCATGAATTTTCCCCTCAAATTCAGCTTGTGACAGCATAGATGATAAACCTTCAGCGCACAGCATAAATACGGGACAATGAACAGCTCTGTCTCATACTCTATTAAGCACTACTCTCCCTCTAGGTGCCCCATCCATTCTCACTTAAGTAAGAGCATGAAAATGATTCTACACACTTCATGATCTTGTTAATCCAACCTAACTCAACCTTATCAAACGCTTTACTCATATCAAGTTTAAATGCAATATGACCTAAAGAACCAGCATTGTGTTGTTAAGGAAATGAAGACAATCAAAACCTACCACCATATTGTTAGTAATAGGACACTCGGGGTACAAAGACACTCCAATTTATAGAGATTACAATCGTAAAGAATGAGCTTCAACTTATTAGCTAAAACTTTGGGAAGCAATTTACAGATCACTCACATAAGCTAACACACTATTTACTTATTAATTCTAACCGGGGTTTGACCTTAGAGATTAAAACCACAACTGCCGTTCTGCCAACTTCCAACTTTATATCATTTCTTAGTTAATATGAATGATTTCTCAGTTATGCTACAAAGCCTAAATGTACCGTATAAAATAAAATAATTTGAACTTGCCCTCAGATGTTTTTAGTTACTTATATATTACTGCCTTCATTCTCTTAAAATATGTGCTTCAAATAAAAATTTCACTTGAAATTCAAAAAATAAGATATAAAGTTCGGATTTCTAAATGTATTCCTACAATATTTCAAAAAACAGTATGTAAAAAAATGAAAAATGATGACCTTTCACAGTTTCGTAATAAAATGAAAACAGAAGGACATAAGTTGATATTAGCCCAGCATGAGAATTTTAAGTTGAAGGAAAAAAAGAGGATTGGATAAGTTGAATATGTGGGTAATTTCTTCATTATATCAACCCATCCCCTGACTTGATGGTAAATAGAGCTGGAATTGGGTGGATTTCTTTCCAATAAATGAGTTTGGCAACCAAACCCAAAAAAAAACCCATTTGAACCCGCAAGGGTCTTCAAGTCAAGCTTTGCAACTCCAAATTTTACTAGCAATTTTGTGTGATGCAGTCTCTGGATATTCCAGACAGGCAAAGGAACTAGAAGAGAAAATTATGAAAGAATTGAGGAAATTATCAGCAAAACATATGATATAAGCTACAAGAAACTCTATATTATATAAGATTTGAGCATTTCTTTGGCTTACATAATATATATTGTTTAATATGTCAACAACAAAAAAATATATATCTTGTTTCATCATATCAGTTATTTCTTCCTTGCTTGACATTTCCAGTTCCTTTTCAGATCAGCTCCATCCTTATCATCTATAGATTGAGCAACTACGCAGCCAACCCCAAATGGATTGTCATGGAACACGATTTCGTCTCACAATCTCATTGGAAAGTAGTTCTTCTCTGATTCAGTTTCCGTCATACTTCGGAGTCTGATTTGTTGGAGACATTTCATAATCCATGATTATCCAACAAGGTTATTTGCAAGATAACTATTTACATTTGATGCCTTTCCGGATCTTTAACTGAGTAAATGTTACCATATCGATTCTAGAATTTCAGAAATCTGCGCAATCTGGTCCATAATCCAATTGGCTGCACTGATGCTGCAGCAGTTAGCTCAACAGGATCTCTAAAATTTGCTTTCTCACTCAACTCTTCAAAGGAGTTAACAACATTTTGCAGCCTGGCAACAAATTCAATCAGAATAGATGTGAAAGTTGCTAAAGACAATGCACTCGCACTTTCATATGTCTTTGATTTTTCTAGTTGCGGTACTGCATCAGCATCGAATGAGATACGATTAGGCCATGATATCTGTTTCTTTAATTCAGGTGGAACATTTCGAGTCAATCCAGACTGCGCACCCATGTTAGGGCTCCGGGGATCCCAGTTAGATGGTATTGTAATCGATCTGAGATCAAGCACAGCTTCACTACGGGATTTAAATTCTAGGATTTTCTTTTCGTCATCATCCAAGCTTAGCAATTCCTGGGGCTCTCCCCGGTTTCCAAATTCCCAGCTCTCTGCATTGACAAGAAGGTATGATTTTCGGTCAACCTTGTTTTGCAATTCTTCTGCTGCTTCGTGCACTTCATAGAGTATGTCTACTGGACCTAATTTCTCCATATTTTTAACTTTGTTCCCTAGTTCACGTAACACTTTAGCACCTGCAGAACCCACCCTCTGGAGCTCATCATGAAAGAGCTGCCTCCTCTCTTCTGGAGCCTATAAATACAAATATCTTAATTTCAGTAAATATTCAGATAGTTCCAGTCAAGGAAATAGGCTTATAGACATGGAGAAGATAAACAACAATTTTGGAAAGGATTAAGTGTCATCGATCAAAAAGTTTGACAAACCATGAGCACTTCATTGTCCAGTACATGAAACCATTGTTTTAATATGTGATTTGTTTTTCCCATGTTATTGCAATATATGCACAATGTACTGTTTAATACTTTATAAAAAGAAAAAAGAGAAAAAGAAAAATACTTTATAATAAATATGCAAAATATTATTTCCATAGTCGATGCCTCCAAAAGAAAATTACCTGAATTTCTGAAAGTATACACCCGTGCAGCGCCATAACCATAAATGCACAATGCCTCAATGTGCCACTTACTTTGACATAATTCTTCCATGGATATTTAAGCGATCTGTAAGGACCGTGAGGTGGCTCCCAAATGGCAAATCCCATCTTCACATTAGAAGGAAAAAATAAATAAAATAAAAAGAGGAGTTGAGACAATAATTGAATCATTCCATTACACATAATAAGTTGCAGATTGCAATTAATAATACCAGAGCATCCTCTTGGCTTGTAGATTCCACAGCTGATCTGTAGCCACTGTAAACCGAATCGTCAGATGATTGGTAAGTAAGAATCTTGGAAGGGATCCTCTCATATTCAAGACAACTAAGGTACCCGTTAACACAACCTAAAGAGAAGCTCAAGGAAATTAGTCATTCATGAGAAGTAAGCAGGGAAGAACAAAAAAGAAATTTCAATAACTGAATCATTTCCATCATTTAACATAGATAATTAAGGAAAAAAGTGATGCAAAATAACCTTCCAAAGAAATTGCCACGCTCACGAAATTTTTCACCACCAATCTATGTAGATCTTCGCCGGCCCAGATAGGATAAATGCATATATTTACCACCAAACAAACACCAGCACCCAATGCAATAAGCAAGAATCGTGTTACAGCTGTATGGATAAATTCCCTTGTCCTATACCCAGATACCATTATGAAACAATACGTTATCAAGAACACTCGAAACCCATATTCATAAGCCTTCATTGTTGGGTATAGTTTAGCATAAGTCATGATAAAACCTGGCAAACAAAAAACATATAAGAAAGAGCAAAACTTACAGCAAATATTTGGAAACAAAATCAATAGAAACGCTTACAACATAGCATAGATTGCAAAAACAAACCTACGATGAATATACTAAGAACAATAACGACTTCTTCCCACTCTCCAGCCAACTGTGAAAGCTCTGCCATACCCAAAGCAAGCCCTCCAGCTGACAATGTCCCCAATCCACGGTTAAATCCTTTGCTAAGGGTTGCTCCTGCACAAAAAGATGACCATACAATGCGAATAATTGTAACCAGGACTGTTCGTAAATAAAAAAAGAACTTGCCAAGCGGAAAAGGGGAAAAAAAGATAGAAGAGGACATATTTGTTAAATGCTACATGTAGAAAATGATAGAAATTTGGGAAGCTGGATTGGTCATGTGCATTTAATATCAAAGATCAACCGATGAGCACAGGAATTTCGTTCAATTAAGTAGAAGAAAAAAATAAATGATAAACTACAAATTTGTCATATTTACCTAAACTAATGGCCAGAACTCATAAGAATCATAAGAAAGCTGAATGTATTTGAATACTGTATAAAATCGATAATTTGCCTCTATGGAAACTTGTTCCATCATATCAATCAATGTACTTTCTAGCGTATCGACCCAATCCAGTAACGCAGCACAAATCCTTTCCAATTGACTGTACAGATGAATCTCAGATACACAACACTATAAAATGGCCACCTCCAACAAAGTTTTCTATAATAATTAAGTGATAATATAACTCAAAAGATCGAAACTTTGTAGCATAGGAATTCTAGAGCACAAAACAAACATTTAGTGACTAGCCACGATGAAAATCAGAACATAAACAAGAAGCAAAGTGAATATCAGCAAAAACAAATGTACACCCATATCAGAGTAAAAAAGACAAATGCACATTTTCTTAATTTCGTTTTCGCTAGCAAGACATAACAATAGATACGAAAAAAATCACACGAATACAATACCCACATAGCTCCAATGAAGAAAAATATCGAATACACACCTATGCTGAACTCAAAGACAACGACAACTGTAAGTATAGCCCAAACGGAGTAGCGACTGAGCTCTTCGATAGGCTCTTTCAAGAAAATGAGAAGCGAGATTAGCATCAGAGCAAGACCCATCTTAGCCGAGAAAACAATTTTCCTGGGGTCAGACATGCCCATTTGAATAGCATCGGCGACAACATCATGCAAATTCCTCACAAAGCTCGTCACTTTGTCGCTGATGGACCTGTACGAGCAACAACTGCCGCCTTCCACGTCGCCGGAGTCTATGGAAGTCAGGCCCAGCTCCGAGCCACCCTTCACAGAGAGAAGTTTCTCTCTCAACGACCCGATTCTCGCTGCCATTGATGTTCGAGAATCGAGAACCATGTCTAAATTTTTGTCAATTCAAATCTGGGTTTCTACTTTCTACACACATGAAGAAGAGAAATTTGCATTATAATGGCGAGAAGATAATAAAGAATCACTGAATTTGAGACTGAAAACGACGTCGTGGGATATAAAAAAGTTTTGACTTTTTACGGTGAAATTCCAAACACGTCTCTATGTTTGACAACACTCAATATACGGAGGTTTCACATGTGCAACTATTCCCCAACATTCTACTTATAGCATCCCTAATAAAAAAATAGTTTGCATATGAATATTTATTAGCATGACAACAATATCAAAACATTTACTTTCTATGTAGTATAAATATAAACTTGATTGACAATTAATTTAAAATTTGGTATCCAATGCTCCCGTTTAAAATGCATTTTATTTTAATGACGTGTTCAATTTTATATCATATTTTCTTTTTTATTTTATTTTATTTTCTTACCAAAAATAGATGAAAAATTAATGTCAATTTTAAATGTTTGCTGAATCAATCTAAAAAAGGGCTGTGCAACAAGCCGTCTGAAAGTAGACAGTAATGTTGATAATGTTTATTGGTTTTTTTGCCACATCAGTTTGAGGCTGAATATGCACGGTTGCATTGAAGACACAATTATTAACAGAATGTCTATTTATCCTACATGACATCTTTTTTTTTTTCACAAATCACGCTTGCATTGGAGATGCTCTTAGGGGTCGTTTGTTTTTTTGTCTGAAGACTGAACAGTCCTGAATTTTTCTGAAGAAGGACTGAAATCTGAACCTAAATGATATGTTTGTTTTTTTTTTCTCACATCCGAATGTACTGTCAACATGTTTGTTTTTTAGAAATAAAATTGTTTGAAAATACGTAATTTTACATTTATACATATACTAATTAAAAGAAGTAATTTAACATGCACCATTCTTTATAGCATTTTGTATGTTTTTTTTACAAACAAAGTTCAATTTAACAAAATAAAAAAATTAATCAAAGAATATGATTTCCATGTTCTGCAAACAAAGTTTAAGTTAAATTTATTGTCAAAAAAAAGTTCAAGTTCAAGTTCAATTTTTATGCTATCCACGTTTCCGGTGAATATAATTCATGAAACCAATTTTTTTTTTGTTTCCTGGATCATAAGCACCGTAAACCAAATAAAAAAAAAGGTTCTTAAATTTTTCATATACAATAATTCTATAACATCTTCAAGCCATAAAATCTACTCAATATGAGAGACAAATTTATTGAGCACCATACGAATAGTTAGATAAAAAAACAAAGAGTTCTTACCGGAATTTGGTAAGAGAGAAATTAAATTGTTCAATTTTTAAAAAATTTCATTATGAGAAGTAATTATGGTTTTTTTTTCTTTTATAAAACTTGTTTAAATAAGAAATATCTTAAAGGAATTTTTTTTATAACATATCAAATTAAGATAAATTTGGAAATATATCTTTTTTTAGATGATAGACTTGAAGAGAATATTTTAATTGTAATCCAGTGATTTGTAATTAAGTTAAAAGTCAGGATTTCTTACTTTTTATTTTAAGTTGTTTTTTGATATTTTTAAGTTGTTTGACCACTTAAAAAACAAACAAAACAACTAAATGAGTTCAATTCAGACCCATTAAATTTTAAGTGAAAAAAACAAACGACCCCTAAATTTGAAAAATAAGTAAAATGGATAGTTTTGAAAATAAATCAAAGAATTTAATAAAAATATTTAATTTTATTTGATTAAATAAAAATTTTAAAAAGTTGGTATGAACATATCGGTATGGGGTATGATAGTATCACCACTCTTATTTTAACTGGACTACCCCTTGAACCAAATCAAAACTGGTATAGTAAACACAATTGCTTCTCGTTCAACATAAGAAGAAAAGAAAACACAAATGGAAATCAGAGCGCAGTGAGAATCAGATCTGAGAAAAAAATAATGGCGCGAATGTTCGAATACTTTGTAGTGTGTGGAATCGGTCCAGAGATTCGAACGGTAGACGGAAGCAAAGGTTATCATGGAAATGAATATTTTTACATGTCTTCTCTACTCGACCAGTTTCCTCCTTCGAATCACTCCCTCTACCCTCCTCCACCACCTCAACTCTCCACTGTAAGTAGTCTCTTGTGCTTTTTTTGGTAAATTTATTTCTTCTTTTTGTTTCTTTCAATTTTGATTTTTCTTTTTCTTTCGCAGTGCGTCCTTCCTGCTGGTGTACAGTTTTATTCATCTGGATTTGATGCCAATAATGCCTCTACATTTCCGCGGAGCTATCCAATCGTTTTAACAGGTTTTTTTTTGGGTGATTTTGATTTTGATATATTTTTTTTAGTTATTGAGAAATTGTTGGAATAAATTTTAATTTTGTGCAGAGGGTGATGGATCAAAAATTTATCTTAGTTGCATAGCATTTAGAGATCCAGTCAGTGAAGATGTCGCGGAAGCCTATCGAATACCCTCAAATTCATATGTTGATAAATGTATCTGTCTTGTTTCTCGCTTCCCTAGTTTCCGTGTTCTTCGCAATGCACTTGAGGAACTATTCTCACTTTGCTTTTCCGATGAGGGGAGTAGGTAACAATTTTTACTTGATAATATTAGTTTGGTACATAAAGCAGATCCATGGTGTTTCTTTTCGTTGCATATAATATTAGCAGCTTTGGAAATTTTTCAGCAAGCCAATATGGGATGTTATATCATTTTTGGTGTCCAATGTACCTTTGCCGACTCCGGGAAAGGATCGAGTTTTGTTTGCCATTGAGAATTGCTTGCTTTCGGTGGATGCTCCACCAAAAAACGGGCTACCACATGCTGATGTAGGGCCTTTTTTGGTTGCTTGTTTTACTTAGTTATTGTGTTGATTGGCAGTGGACAATTATTTGACATTAGTTTACTGTATGCAGATATCGTTTCAGCCTCTGGTGCAGTGTTTGGATGTTGACAATTTAATTCAACTTTTTACGGCTGTGCTGCTTGAAAGGAGGGTTCTGCTTCGATCAAACAAGTATCTTTCTGACTTTAGACATGCATTTTGTTTATCTCTTTTTGCAATGTTGACACCAAAGATAAATTTCAATTTGAAGTGGTTCTAGAATTGCTTGTAATTGTTATATATCATTCATACAATAATTATGTTTTATTGGGCTGATAATATGAGTCAGTTTGTTAAGTAGATTGATAACAAGTCAATTCTGGATTAGATAGGTTCAATCTGCACTCATGCATGATCAATTCCATTTAATTCCAAAAAATAATTAAGACAAAGAGAAACCAACAAGGGCTGGGTTCTAGTCATGATGAGAAATCTCGATCCCAGAAGTACGAAGAATTGAGCAAAAAATAAAGTTCTCTTTCTTTTCTATTTTCTCTCAAAAGTTTAATCGCTTGTTCTTTTCTTTTTGGAATTAAAGAGAAAATGTCAAACTTTTTCTGATAGACATGGTGGATTACGGTTTAATGAGATATCTGGCCCTAAAAACAACCAAATGACTAATATATCTATTTACTTTCAGGCCTGAAAATGGCTAATATACTTGTAGTTGGGTAGACATGCAACAATTCTAGAGTCTATCCATATTCTTGATAAAATACTCTGTATTTCATTCTATATCATATTTCTTTTGTTAGTGTAATCTATGATTGCTATCCTCACTTGGATTTTGGTCTGCCTATAAATTGGATCTGGTCTGCCTATCAATTGGATCCTGTATATTGATTACACTTTGTTCTTGTCTTTGATAGGTATTCCCTTCTAACTCTTGTAGCGGAGGCAATTTGCCATTTAATATATCCATTCCGGTGGCAGGTTAGTGTCAAATTCTTGATGTCACTTCTTTTGTACTAAATAAAAGTTAAATTTTCATTTATACAGATGCTGCACAGATTTTTACTAATCTGGTACCATTCATATGGATTTATTCTATAGACTCTCATCTAATCTTTGAATGTTTGTTGTGCTGAAGCATGTCTACATTCCATTACTATTTTTCAGTGGAGTAGACTATATTGATGCTCCCACGCCATATATGATGGGTCTCCATTCAGGTGTTGATGTATCTTACCTTGCCATGGACGGTGTAAGTAGATTGGCTGAATCTTAGTGTTCAATAATCAGTTTTGTTCCCTTTATTTATTGTCCCTTTCTGATTGCATAGTGTTTTCTTAGCCTTTGCTTTATTTTTCTTCTAATTGTCCTTTTAGATCAGCAGTATTACCTCTCTAACTTATCTTCATGAAAAATTAAATGGATATGTTTAAGAATGCTGAGTTTGATTCTATAGTTGCTGAAATGCACAGCATAATTGGTCTAAGCTGTTTATATTTTCTTGGAAATGATCTGACAAATACACATTGTAGTTGGATCATGTAAATATGTAATTATTGCTCTATTCAAGACTCAAGGAATTTATTCAGTGATTGTCACAGTCACTTAAAGATAATTACATTTACCATGCTATTCCTAAGGCAGACAAGGAACGAGGACAAGTGTCTTTCAATAATCTCAAGCTTCTTCTGTTGGTGATTTGCTTGCATTGTTTTCTCCTTTTTTTCCATAGAAACAAAAAGTTTGTTGCTTATAAGGATGATATGATTGATCGCTGCACAAAAAAAAGACATCCCATATACAAAGTGAACAAGCAGTCCACCTGGCGAACAAAAACAACCTAGGATAACTAGAGACCACCTTCAAAGACAAAACATGCACCAGTAAACAATAGAAACCCAAAGTGAGACCATTTTATTCCACAACACCTTCCCGCCTTAAATGATTTAAGAAAAAAGAATCCTTGAATTCATTAGAGACAAGCCTATAAATTTTCTCCTTTCTCTTCCATAAAAAAATTATATTATTTCTTGCCTATCAATAACCCATAGTAAGGCTAGGACAACAAAATTTCCATAAAGTTTTGGCTTTCATTCCACCAGAAAAAGCTCAAAAATATTCCATTGATGATTTTAAATGTACGAAATTTAAGATTAAGGTGCTTGATTTCCCTATATAAAGTTTAGGCAATGTCCGGAATTCTGAAGCTAATAATTGGCCCCATTGTTGATATTTCATCAATTTTTCATTATTTTTTTTAAAGGAAATGTAATTAATTGGTAAGACAGATTCATCATAATGTATAGTATTATTGAATGACGTTCCTTAGCTCCCTGCTTTTGTTTGTTTAATTATTTTTAACTAGTTTAAGCTTCAAATTTCATAATAAATGGTGTGGTGATATGCTCTCTCTCTCTCTCACACACACACACACATCCAGATTTACATTCAATTTACCTTTTATCCTTTTTCTGTTATAGGTAGTTGTTGTGGACCTCGAGTATAATCGAATTACGTCCGAGGAAATACCCCCAATTCCAGAGCCAGAATTAAGTTGTTTGCGTGGTGACATCCTAAAGTTACTGTATCCCAATGTTGTGGGGATTGATGAGATGAATGTTGCTATAGGTGGTTCATCTGAGCAATTTTCTAAAGGTTGCAACAAGCCGTGGGGAGAGGATCATGACCTTCAATTTAGGTGATACTTGGATGCTATGTGAAATGTTTGTGAAGTACATATTTGTTGATTTTAAACTCCTTTATTGATTGTGTTTTCTCGATAGACTCTTGTAGGATAATGATATGTGAATATGCGGAATAAAGTATGAATGATAAAGAAAACATGCCACACACACAAGACAAGGAATTTACCGAGGTTCGGCTAACTTTGTCTACGTCCTCGTGTGATCTCTCTTTAGAAATTACTAGCACTATGGAGAAAAATGCTTGGTTACAAGAAACATATTGAAACCCCTTAGCTAATTCCCCAAAACCTTGCTAGAATCTCTCAATCACTCTTGACTCTCTACCCGTGATGCTTGCTGATTTTTGTGTAAAAAATAAGCTCCCAGTAGCCCTATTTATAGGCAATGACTTGGGTTACATTCCTTGCTAGAATAGGACTCCTAAATCCTCTTAGAATAAAAAAAGCTAAATCCTAGTTGATTTAGGATTCTTGAGAAAATCTAATTTCCTAATCCCAATAGGAAATTATGTGCGCACTTTATTTTCTTCTTATCCAAATAGGATTCGTTTCTAAACTTTGACTTAGGCTTTGATGAGCCAAAAAACACAACACACATTGCTTTCCTAAATTGTTTTTGATTGACGGCATTGAAATAATTTCTTATTAGATTTTCTCACATTCTTCTTAAAAGATTCTATTTTATGTTTGAAAAGGTGTACTGTATCTCTTTTGCACTAGAATAGGTTTTGCAATATATCATGATAGTTGGATTGATGTGACAATCATAGCTGAAAGTGTGGGCTTTTTCGTTTCTCTTTCGTTTATTTTTATTTTCTCTCATTTTTTGGGTGTAGTGACATATAGGGATGACATGTTTTTTTATTCCTGAGAATGAGAGATAATGCAATTACCCTGGAAATGACAACCAAGTTCTTCTGTTACTTTTGTCTGCCATCAGAGCTATAGCTTGATGGTTAATGCCTTGTAAGTTAATTATTGAAATGGACAGAACTTGTTATACAAGTTGCTTTCTCCGTAGTGGATGTTTTTAGTTCTTAGTGATTATGCTGCTATACAAAATTTTCACTGGAATGTTAAAACTCTATTAACTAATTTTTTTTTCTTGAAGAAATAGAAATTTTTTGTGCATTCGACGATGGCTTAAGTCCACGGTATTAAAAGGCTTTACTCTTGACGGTTCTCCATTTGTAATAAAGTGAATTTCCCTAGTTCCAATATGGAGTGTTTGGAGGTTTTAAGTTCTACTTTCCATGTTTTTTTTTTCCACACCTGATATAAATTTTGGATGCTAAAAAATAATTCTATGTAAAATGCATTACTATTATGCATGTAACACTATTCTGCAATATTTTAATATTTGAAGTGGTGAGTTTTTTGCTCTTTACGATTTGCAAATTCTTATTTTGTGTATTTTGTTATGTTTTAACACATCAATGCTGATATTTCCATTATGTAAAGAGTTGTAGGATTAATAAAATTTGATATGAAATGCTGTTTTTAATTGTCAGTCAAATTTGTATATGTGCAGGTTTATTTTCTTAAAGTTCTTTGCATCAATTCTAGGGGGCTACCGCAACTTCATTGTATGGAACTTCGCATCTTTCTTTATGTATTTGATACCACGATCTTCTTTTATTATTTCGGTTAAAATAATATTTCTTAAGCAAAAGCTTGGCCACACATGTTTGCATTTCCTTTTGGTATTTCATACCATAATCTCCTTTGTTCTATATTGGTTGAAATAATTCTGTCAGGAAAATTCTGGAAACCATGTCTTCAACAACCAAGCATTTTTGAAGATGCGCTCTCGGTCAACCAACCAGCCACCAGAGCCCATGGTAATATTATGTATTCTCGCTCCTTATTTTTTTTTTTAAATTTAAAAATGGATTTTCGTGACTGTTGAACTTGTTTATATATATATATATATAATAATAATAATAATTCTCTAGTCAGGTCTCCTCCCACTATCCTCAATCTCTCATTTGTTGTTTGCAGATAACGCAGTTCTTAGATTCTCAAGGTTTCATGGATTATTCGGAGAGAGGTGTTGGTTCTGAAGACGACAGTAATAATCTCCTTGACAAATTACAAGATGCAATTGGAAGGGGTCAAAATCCAATGTCAATTCTTCCATCTTCGTTGGTAGAGCCTGAGATTATAACCATTTCCGATCCGGATATGGGAGTATCAGGTAAATTTCTAGTCATCTTTTGGTTGAGATTTCAGTTATATTAGTCCATCTGATATTAGGAATGAAATATATCTGAGGTGATATAAGTTAGGCGTGTTAATAATCATGTTGCCATTGTCTTTGCTTCTCCAGGATCAGGTGCTAAATATACTTATGATAGATTTCCATCGATAGTCAGAACTGAAGAGCAAGAAGAAAAGCGGAAGCAAATTCTTGCAGCAGTAAGTGGATCGCCTGAATACTCTGGGAGGCAGAATCCAAGGTACATTTTTATGCATGGCAAGTAAATAATTCTGTCTTTTGTGAGTCGTTGACTTATTTCATAATAGTTACAGTCTTTAATTTCTTTTTTTCTCAATTGTTTTAAATATTTGCCAGTTCTCCCTCTGTGCGTAAGGACTCAAAAGCAGATACTCTTAGTCCAATGGAGAGGGCTGTATGTTTTGCAATCCATCATGATGATTCACAATTTTCATGTATTACTGTCTGGAATAAATTTAAATATTAATGTTATACAGGCAGAAAGAGAGCGAATGGTTTTGGACATCAAAGTTAAGCTGCAGGTAAAACATTTTCTTTTTGTCTCTATGTTTAAACAAATTTATCTTCTTATTTTCTTTTGTATTTTGGTTGATAAACATTCAGCATATCTCATTCAATGCTAGGTTGTTTCTTTATACTGAGTCATGCAACTATACGAGTTCAATATCTAATAATTTGTTTCGCTGAATCTAAAATTTTGGGATAACATTTGCATCGCTGGGATGCTGTACAGTATTTGTTTCCTATCAGAGTTGAGTGCTGGGAACTGTTGGCTCTTCCTTTTTCTTTATTTATTTACATTGCACCCCAACTCTCCTTAAATGTAAACCAAACCCGCCCGCTGCCACCCCCATGATTTGAATCTAAGACCTCACAGTACTATAAACCTTGTTAGCTGAACCAGCTAGCACTCATGGGATTGTTGAGTTTGGTTCTCTTTTGGCTCTTCCTTTTTCTTTATTTATTTACATTGCACCCCAACTCTCCTTAAATGTAAACCAAACCCGCCCGCTTCCACCCCCTGATTTGAATCTAAGACTTTACAGTACTATAAACCTTGTTAGCTGAGCCAGCTAGCATTCATGGTGTTGAGTTTGGTTCTCTTTTTTCTTGGAAAAAAAAAACAATGAATTGCAGCTTTTGGCTGCTATATACCAAAAAAAGAAAGCAAATATGGTGATTATCTTGTACATTAAACTGGACATGAGGAATATATTATACTTAAAATATCTAAAGAAAGTCATACAAGACATGGGATAAGGTTTTTTTTTTTTTTTTATGGTATTAGAGTATGTATGCATTCATTCATGTTTGTAACTTTATTATTTAATATACGATGTATACCTACCACTCTAAGCTATAATTCTATATATATGCTAAACGCAAGAAAACACAATTATAGTCATTCTCAATATTTCTTTTGATGGAGATTCTGTTATCCAAGTGCCATTAAAATAAAATTCCTTCTTGAGATATATCTTTTCCAATTTTTCCTTTGTGTAACTGGTACCGATGATTTGTTTTATGTTCATGAAAAGATGTGCAAAATCAGGTGATTAAATATTTTTTTTTTCTTTTTGGTTTTTATATGTTTATAAAATAGTAAGAAAAACAGTTTGGTAGATTTGATGCTATTATTGCAATGCTGAAATTGTTATAGCTTGTATTTTCATCGTCTTACGGTTTCAAGAATTATATTTTGTTTGTTGAACAGGGTTTGTGGCTGCGCCTTCTGAAATTGGGAACAACTGATGATCCACTTTCATCATTTGAGTATGGCACAATCCTTGGTATGCTTCAAATTGGTTGATGTTTTCAAGAACTTTCTATGAGCATCAAGTGCAATTTTCTCTGCTGGTTTAGATATCGTTGCGAATTAACTCATAAACTGATTGGTTTCACAGCTTTGATTGAGTCTGATGCAGAAGGAATTGGTGGAAGTGGGTTTGTTGAATGTATTAGGGAGCACATAAATTCAGTATGTTTAGCAATTCTTAGTAAACACTGATGTATTGTTTCTGTCCACAACATGAAGCTAACATTTTACTTGATTTATCCTGTCAGGGATGGCACTGTCAATTGACTGATGAACAATTTATTGCTGTGAAAGAATTGGTATGCTTTTCTTGGAATATGTTTCATCTAGCCATTTTAATGGTACCACTAGGTTCCTATAGTTATGGTTAATGCACCAGTTTGCCAATTGAGTTGTCTGCTCTTGTTCCTCTGACAATTTAGTAGAAATAGATTAGTTTATTTTGCACTGATTATTTGTCTTACTGTCATCCTTCCCTCCATTCAGCTCAAAACAGCAATTAGTCGTGCAACTTCTCGAAATGATGTATCGACTATTAGAGATGGCCTTGAAGTGTCTGCTGAGATGTTTAAGAAAGATGCTAATAATGTTGCAGACTACATCCAACGCCATCTTATTTCTCTCTCAATATGGGAGGAATTACGGTATGTGTCACAGGTCATTTAAGTACTTTTGTTAACCATTGTGGTTTTATTTTTATTTTCCTTCATTCTACCTATTATTTTCCCTTCTCGCATAGCAGTTTGGCACCCTTATAATTGGAATGTTGCCTAATTTTGCTCTTCACAGTTTTAGGACTCTTCCCCATTATATTGAGAAAGAAATGATTGGGAATTTATCTCATTATTTTGAGTTTGACCAGGAAAGAAAGAGAATCTCTACTCCTTTATTTTACTTTTTAATAATAGTAATTGGATTTGTTATGAATGGTTTCTGATATAGTCTGTAATGGTTTGGGCTTATTTTTTGTAACTTATATTTCCATGTAATTTTTTTGGCATTAGGGTTCTGTAGAAGTTTTAAAGTCGGATCTTTCTTTTATAAAAAAAGCCATCTTATATGATTTTCTTGTAGGTTTTGGGAAGGATATTTTGACTATTTGATGGAGCAGTTTTCAAGCAAGTAAGAAATATAGATCTTCAAGTTCTCTCATGTATTTATTGCTCCTTTTGTTTTATTATATTTTTTATACCCAATCATGCATTTATTGATTTCAAAATTATGTTTATCATCTTGTTTGATGGTCTATCGAGTATGTCACCAACATTTTCTTGTGGTTGGTTTCTTTTTAGTTCTATTTCTGCATTTGGTTGTATTGAATGTTACGTATACCAAACCTCTATCTACAAGCTGACATGCAGGGGTCAGATTTTAGAAGAGGGCTATCTATATGGAACCACAGTTTATTGATCATGAACCATGTGTGGATTTGTTTTGTTTATCAGTTTCCTTGGCTGAGCTGGGGCTGTATTTGGTTCAGGCTGTATTGATTTAGTATAAGAGCAGGAACGTCAGAGCTTTGGTTTTTGTGAACTCTTGCTCTTAACCAATTGGATATTAGAGACTGAGCTGCCAATCCATTGAAACATGGGAGGAGAAATTGCATAGATTTTGTTCAGCATGTGTATTGTTTACAGTTTTATGACTGCATGAGTCTACCTTCAAAATTTGCTTGGTGGATGATTTGTGGTTGGATCACCTGGATTTGAGTGTGTTTCCTTCAAACTTTTGTTCCCGCCTTAAATGATGAAGTCACCTGCAAGGGATGCCTCTTTTTTTTTCTTTGGATCTATCCAATAAGCCACCAGTGGATGATTACTGCAGTAAAGAATTAGTGGATGTCTAGTGAAAAATTGTTTGGTTCTCGTACTTTCAGTTGGAGTTATTTTGGTAGTCTAGACAAGTCTGGTATCAGATTGATTTTGGTATCAGTCTTATTTACATTGTTGGGTTTGACTTAGTTATCTGTGGCTATTAAAGGCTGAAGGAATATTAGAGTCTTAGAAAGTTGGTTACCAACTTTGTTGTCGGGTGTTGGTTGGAAATGTTTATATACCTGCTTATGGGAGGAGTTGATGGCAGAATTTGATAAATAAATCAGAAAGTTTTCTCATTTAATTTGCTTCACCTTTTCTGTTTTTTTTTTCTTTTCTTTTTTTCCTTATTACTCAGATTTGCTCGAGTTGTAGCCATCTATTTCAACTCTAGGATAGACCATTGATTATAAGTAGGTTTCAAACAATAAAGCGATATTAAAATGAGGTAAAAGGGGTCTATTCTTGGGATCGAATCTTCCCCGATGGTCTAGGATGCAAAAAGGCCGTCTTTTTATTTTGAGGACCACAGCTCATCATTGATTTTTCAAACTTGTTATTTTAATGAGCATCTCTATTTTGCTCAAAATCAGTAAAAAAAAAAACTAACTTGGGGTGTGCATTAGTCATGTTAATTAATCTAGCATTATAATATCTTTGATAATGTGGAAAAATGGAAGTGTACTTATCAATTGTTCTTTTGGCAGGTCAGCAAACTATGCGACTTTGGTAACAGCACAGCTAATTGTGTTGGCATCACACATGGTAGTGCTCTTTTTTATTTCTTCTCTTTTTAACCTCTGACCAAGCTTTTCATATATTTGTTTACATTTCTTGAACAATCACTCTTTTATTATGTTATCATGAAGGCTGGGTTGGGACTTCCAGATATTGATGCTTGGTACATGATTGAAACAATAGCAGAGAAAAACCAAATCGGATACAAGCAGTTTGTAAGTAAAACTACTTTCATATAGTAGTCATTATTTTTGTTTCAAAATTTTATAATTAACCTTTGCACTAGTTTTTTGGCTTTGCTTGTCTTCTGCCTGGATTTATTGTTCCTTGTATTTGGGCTTTTCAATGTGATCGGACCCTTTAATTACATTGGGTTTTGCCATTTGTGTAATTAAATTATCTGATTTTATATGATTCATCTTGATATACCAGACTTTCAATTACCATAGTTCACATTAGTTTCTATTAGCTGGAATGTTATTTCTTAAAGTGATCACCCAAAGTTGGATGTTGATTTTAAACTCCCTTATTGATCTTGTTTTCTTGATAGACTCCGGTGATAAATTTATAGGATAATGATGTGCGAATATGCAGAATAAAATATGAACAATAAAGAAAACACACCACACACCACACACAAACACAAATAATTTACTGAGGTTCGGCTAACTTTGCCTATGTCTTCGTGTGATCTCTCTTGAGAAATCACTAGCATTATGGAGAAAAACGCTTGGTTACAAGAAACTTATTAAACCCCTTAGCTAATTCCCCAAAACCTTGCTAGAACCTCTCTATCACTCTTGCTCTCTACCCCTTTATGCTTGCTGATTTTTCTGTGTTAAAAATAAGCTTCCCAGCAGCCCTATTCATAGATATAGGACTTGGGTTACATTCCTTGCTAGAATAGAACTCCTAATCTTCTTAGAATAAGAAAAGCCAACTTATTTCCTTATCCTAGTTGATTTGGGATTCTTGAGAAAATCTAATTTCCTGATCCCAATAGGAAATAATATGCATGCTTTATTTTCTCCTCATCCAAATAGGATTCCTTCATAACCCTTGACTTGGGTTTTGATGAGCCAAAAAACCACAACAGATGTGTGGTGTACCTTGTAACAATCAGAAGGTTGAAAGAAAATAGATCAGTTTCTTGGAAAGTTTTGAAGGAAAAATAATTAGATCTGGTGTCAAAATTGGCGAACTTGTGGACCCTCAATATAAGTTCTATTTGAGTTGAGCAGAAGCCAAAGGTGAGAGACAAAGGTTTTATCTTTTTATCAACATTGATATGTTCAACTATGATGCGATGAACAAAAGAGAATCTGCCCATTTAAACCAGAACTCATGCAACTGTTGGAAGTAATTTCAAATGCTTGCTTACATCTTTGTACGATAATACAAATATAAGAAGATATTGGTAGAGATCTTCTTTGGATAATATTCTCAGTAATTTTTCTAGAAGCAATTCTATCTTCTAAAGGATTAGATTAAAACTGGACAATTACCTTTTTATTTGGTCTTGTTGCATAAGTGAAATCCACTTGGTTCTCGAGAATTAAAGTTCTTGTAATATTTTTCTAAGCATATTTTTCTTGAAAGGATTGATTTTAGGATTCAAGTTGGTCTTTTTCAGTTTCCATGGTAAAGCAACTTTTTGTTGCCTTCCACTGGAAAGATAATGATTTTACTCCTTGGTTTATGGATTTAGTGCCCTTGATTAAAAATTGAAGACTGTTGTTTGGGAAGATCCTTCCGGTGATAGAATTGCTGAATCTCCAGGCCTCTACCTCAGACTAATTAATATAATTAGATGTTGATCTTGTTAATGGCTATATTCTTTTCTTCTCTCTATTTTACAATTAATTATCTCATCGGCAGCATGCTTTATCTTGGGTTGAAACTCAATTTGTTTGTCTCAAATTTAGTGATTTTATGTTTATGATCCCAAGGGGTTCCATTGCCATGGAAACTGGTTTAATAAGTTTTACACAAAACAAAAATTTCTGTCACTTTTTTGGTTTTCATCATTCCTTCCCTGTTTCTTTTCCTTTTGTTCAATGTATAGTGCAACTGAACTTTTGCTTCTGTTTATTAATATTAATGCTAAAATATTGTTCACCCTCCAATTTGTTTCAGATACAACTCAGAGGGATTTTGTCACATATCCAACAACTTCGAATTGGTTACTGGGGATTGTCATCTATTAAGGCCCAATCAGTCTTGTCTCATGGATTGCCATCTCCACTTCCAAAAGATGCCTCAAGTGAGGATCAGCAACCTGCTGAGGCTACTGGTGTTGGAAGGAACTGGGTGCAGAGCATGTTCAGTAGGGATGCATCGTCAAGAACACACTCATTTAGTCGTGTTCGTAAATGGACTTCTGATGGTGGGTCTTTAGATATGTTAGACTTTAAACTAAAACTCCTCTATACCCAGATAATCTGCCGTGAAATTGCCATATTACCATGTCTTATATTGTCTCTTGACTTCAGCTGCAAATGAGAATGGGACTCCTCGAAAACAAGATTTAACTACTGCTGGGCAGAAGAAAATTCAAACCAATGTTCGAATTATTCGAGGGCATAGTGGTTCAGTTACTGCTTTACATTGTGTAACAAGGAGGGAGGTATGGGATCTAGTGGGTGACCGTGAAGATGCGGGTTTCTTTATCAGCGGGGGTACAGACTGTTTGGTTAGTTACATATCTGATTATTTTCTTCTGTCATACATTTCCTTTGCATGAGATTCACTTGATTGGAGTCTTATTCGTTGTGGAGCTTTTAATGGGAATGTACAGTGGATTTGGTGCCCTTCCATGTACTCAACAAACCTTCTCATACTCAACCAAAATCTTCTATTTATAAACTTTAAAATAATCATGGATTCGACTGGCAATTGGTCTATGAACTATGATTGTGAAAGATTATGCTTTATTTGCTTGAATGAATAATTTGTACAAAACAGCCCTCTAATATAAATACACACTAGGCAGTAACAAACTGCTTAATCTAAGGAATTTTGTTTCCTCTTTAAAGAAGGAAACTAATACCAAATCATCTAATAATAGGAAACCTAATATACATCATAATTAAATATCTAGATCCCTAGAAAACAGTAACAATATCTCCAACACCCCCCTCAAACTGGGGTTGTATATGTTTAACATACCCAGCTTGCTACACAGAACTTCAAAGCTGGTCCTCGGAAGTGCTTTTGTAAGTATATCTGCATTTTGTTCCGATGAAGGAGTGTATATAGGTTCAATGACTCCCCTTTCTACATTCTCTTTGATAAAATGTTTATCAATCTCGATATGCTTAGTCATGTCATGTTGAACAAGATTTTTAGCAATACTGATAGCTGCTTGACTGTCACTCAACAACTTTATAGATCCATCAATAGGAACCTTCAATTCTGCTAACAAGCGTTTCAACTAAATTCCTTCACAAATCCCTTGAGCCATGGCTCTAAATTCAGCTTCAGCACTGCTTCTTGCCACAACAGATTGCTTTTTACTCATCCAGGTTGTCAAATTTCCCCAAATATAAGTACAGAAACCTGAAGTTGATCTCATGTCAGTGACAGACCCAGCCCAGTCTGCATCTGAATACACTTCAACATCTCTTCCTGTATCCTTTTTAAAAAACAGTCCCTTTCCTGGAGTCATTTTTAGATATCTCAGAATCCTCTGTACTGCTGTCATATGTTCTTCAGCGGGATTGTTCATGTACTGACTAACATCACTTACAGGAAAGGCAATGTCAGGTCTTGTATGAGAAAGATAGATTAATTTCCCTACAAGTCTCTGCTACCTCCCTTTTTCAATAGGAGCACTATCCTAAATTGACCCCAATTTGGTGGTAGAGTCCATTGGTGTAGCAGCTGGTTTACAGTCGAGCATAGCAGTGTCTTTGAGCAAATCCAACACATACTTCCTCTGTGAGACAACAATACCTTTCTTCGATCTATCAATCTCCATTCCCAGGAAGTACTTGAGGTACTCTAGATCATTGATTTCAAATTCTTTTGCAAGAACTCCTTTAATTCTAGGTATTTCCTCCTTAAAGTCTCCTGTAAGCACAATATCATCTACATAGACAATCAAAACAGCCAACTTACCACTAGGAGAATGCTTTGTGAACATTGTATGATCAACTTGCCCTTGGATGTATCCTTGTTGTTTCAACACTTTGGAGAATCTCTCAAACCATGCTTGGGGAGACTGCTTAAGACCATATAAGGACTTCCTTGGCCTGCTGCATACCTTGTTGCCATTGGCTGCATTTTCAGTCCCAAGAGGAATTTCCATGTACACTTCCTCATCTAAGTCTCCATTCAAGAAAGCATTCTTGACATCTAACTGATAGAGGGGCCAGTCAAGATTAGCGGCAAGAGATAATAGAACTCGGATGGAGTTTAACTTAGCCACGAGTGCAAAAGTCTCCTGGTAGTCAATGCCATATGATTGGGTGAAGCCCTTGGCTATCAGTCTTGCTTTAAACCGTTCAATACTGTCATCAGCTTTAGTCTTCACAGTGAAGACCCATTTGTAGTCCACTGGTTCCTTCCCTCTAGGTAAGTCACAGATTTCCCATGTACTGTTATTTTCTAGAGCCCTAAGCTCCTCTTCTACAACACTCTTCCACTCGGCTATAGACAAAACTTCCTCCACACTATTAGGAATTTGTACTTCTAAAATTTTTGCAATAAACCCTCTGTATCTATGATACAACCTTTCATAACTGACATATTTGCCTATAGGGTACAACGGTCTACTTCTGCATTCTCTCACCCCTTTCCGGATTGCTATTGGCAAATCACCATCAGTTTGTTCACTATCAAGGTTTGAACTGTTAGGGGAATTATTGTCTTCAACATGTGCATTAATTTCTTGAATTTGAGGTTCGGGCTCAGATGATTGAATTGGCTGAGTGTGTGTTGGAACTACTACTTCTTTCTGTTTTTCCCGTCTCCTTGTGTAAACAATATCCTTTTGATCAACAACAGCTGGGACATGACACTTAGATGGTTCTCTAGGAGTTTCACTCAAAAACTGACTGCTAAGAGGTTCATTAGAGTTTGGCTTAGGAGTATGAGGACTAACTGAAGGAATTTCAACCAAGCTAGGAGTCCAAAACACATCTAAACTCTCAAGGCTTTGTGGTGACAAACTAGGTCTCTCAGATTTCCAAAACTGATATTTACCAGAATTCTCCCCCTGAATAACAGTTTTGGTAAAAAATGGTTTTGTTTCAAAAAAGGTAACATCCATACTGTAATAAAACTTATGATTAAGAGGACAAAAACACTTATAACCTTTATGAATTGAAGAATAGGCAAGAAAAATCCCCTGGACAGATCGCTTATCCAACTTACCTCGTGAGTGTTTATGAAAATGAATAAAAACAACAGTACACCCAAATATTAGGAAGTCTTTGAGGGAAGCCTATTGATCAAATATGCTGCTGTAAGAACAGCATCTCCCCAAAACTTTTTAGGCATGTTTGTGGAAAACAACAAGGATCGGGCAACTTCAAGGATCGGGCAACTTCAAGGATGTGTCTATTCTTCCTCACAGCAATATTATTTTGTTGTGGGGTATCAACACAAGAACTCTGGTGAATGATACCCTTACACAATAGGTAATTACCAAGCTGAGAATTAAAAAATTTCCTGCCGTTGTCAGTTCTGAAAATCTGAATTTTAGTATTGAATTGTGTTTTAATCATGGTATTGAATGTTTTGAAAATTTGAGAGACTTCAGATTTGTGTTTCATGAGAAAAATCCATGTAAGTTTTGTGTGATCATCAATAAACGAAACAAATCATCTAGCACTAGTGACATTTGGGGTTTGTGATGGTCCCCAAACATCACTATGTATCATGGAAAAAGGTTCAGAGGATTTGTACGTTTGACTTGGAAAACTTGTGCGAGAGTGAGTGTTTAGAGAATTGGCATATTTCACACTGGAAAGACATAAGATTTTTATTATTGAACATCGAAGGAAATAGTTTAGCAAGATACATAAAACTTGGATGTCATAAACGGTAATGCCATAACATCACGTCACTATCTAGACTAGACTCCCTAACAAGGTCATGTTTGCTAATACTGTTAACACAAAGCCTACTCACTGCTGTTGATGCTTGTAGTTTAAGAAAGGGTTGAAATTCCAGAAGATAGAGTCGTTCGCAGCCTTTAGCACTGCCAATCATCCTCCCCGTAGTCAAATCCTGAAAAACACAAGTATTTGAACGAAATTCAGCCATACAGTTCATATCTTTAATAAGTTTACTCACTGATAATAAGTTGCAATTTAGTTTAGGCACATATAGAACAGAATGCAAATCAGATTCTTAGAAGCAATCAAAGTGCCAATGCCTATTACTTTAGATATAGTTCCATCAACAATCCGTACATGAGGGTTGTTATCACAGGCTGAGAACTGATGAAAAATGCTTTTGTCTCCAGTCATGTGGTCTGAAGCTCCAGAATCAACTATCTATGACTGAGATTTTTCTAAGTTAGCAGCCAAAGCATCAATAAAATTACCTTTTTGTGCAATAGAACCAGTACCAATTACAACTGGACTAACAGACATCTGTATTTGGCTAAGGATCTATGCAGTGCATCCAACTGGTCTTTGCTGAAAGGTTCAGTGCCTGTGGTGGAAGATAGGTTCGCTCGACCCTCACGGTCCTTAGCTGGTTTCCAATCGGCTTATTTCCCATAAATCTTCCAACATTTCTCCTTTAGATGTCCAGGTTTTCTATAGTGATCACACCACGATCTACCTCCCCTGCGTGGTTCCTGATGATTGCGGGCAGCCAAAGCAGAAGCTTCACCTCCCGTTTCTTTTGTTTCTGTCCTAAGCATCAGAGTTCTGCGACTTTCCTCTCGTCTGACCTCAGAGAAAGCCTCACGAAGACTCGACTGTGGCTTGGTACCGAAGATCCTTCCTCGCACAGAATCGAGATTGGAAGTTAAACCCAAGCAGAATTTGTAGACAAAGACAAACTCTTTTTGTCTCGATAATCTTCTTATACTGTTGAGAGTCTTCGGGTGAACTCCACTTATATTTTTCAAATGCATCAAGATGTTGCCAATAAGTCTGAAGTTTGTTGTAGTACTCGGTCACCGAGAGATCCCCTTGCCTTAGGTCATGAAGTGCTCCTTCAATTTTCACTAATTCAGGAGTGTTGTCCTTGTGAGAGTATGTCTCCTTCACTGCTTCCCAAGCCTCGGCAGCTGTCTCTTAAAGATGAAAATTCTCACCGATATTGGGCATCATCGAATTTATTAACCAAGACATGACTTGGCTGTTATCTCTCTTCCAGACTCTATATCTAGCATCCTTCTCTTTGGGCTTGATGACTTTTTCTATAAGATAGTATACTTCTCTTTGCTGCATAGATAAAGTAGGACGAATTGAGACCATTGAGGTAGTTTCAACCGGTAAGTTTGTAGGAAGTAATGGACATATGAGGGAAATTTTAAGGTTCTCCACCATTGCCGCCAAGAATGGTGGTTTCGGGAATTGTTGACTCGGCTGAGATTGTTTCAGAACTACTGGATTCAGTTTCTTTGGACATGATGAATGATGAGGATTGTTGCCGGAAAGAGCAACAAGAAGATCGGAGTTACTACTGGAAAAGACAGTAAGGAATTCGGAATTGAGATCACTGCCGGAAAGAGCAGTAAGAGGGAAAAAGAAAAAAAAATTAGGGTTTCAGAGGAGGCTCTGATACCATGTGAAAGTTTATGCTTTATTTGCTTGAATGAATAATCTGTACAAAACAACCCTATTATATATACACACTAGGCAGCAACAAACTGCTTAATCTAAGGAATCTGTTTCCTCTTTAAAGAAGGAAGCTAATACCAAATCATCTAATAATAGGAAACCTAATATACATTATAATTAAATATCTAGATCCCTGGAAAACAGTAACAATATCTCCAACTATGATTCCTGACATGACTAGTCTCATGTGTCTTGATCATTTTAATCTTTTGGGTATTAAATAGATTGAGAATCACTGTTGTGGAGTAGCATGACCAATAAAATCATGTAACACATTCAGTAATTGATTTGATCCTTTTTGGGATTTACTAACCCTGAATGGAAGAGTATTTAGAAAGCATAGTTCTATAATTTGGTGCAAATTTGAATGGGTGATGTTTGATCTTCTAAATGTTCTTTACAGGTTAAGATCTGGGATCCTAGTCTTCGTGGTTCAGAACTTCGAGCAACTTTGAAAGGGCATACGGGGTATTTTTTTTAATTTCCCATATATATATATATATTAATTAGGGATTTATGGAAGTATATTTGTGCCAATTCCTTTATTCTAAATGGCTGTGTATTTGGCTATATCTTGCTTATCCTATGCAGAACTGTTCGAGCCATAAGTTCTGATCGAGGGAAGGTGGTATCAGGATCTGACGATCATTCTGTTATTGTATGGGATAAGCAAACATCTCAGCTTCTAGAAGAGCTGAAGGGCCATGATGCACAGGTTTGCCTACTCAGAATTTTTGCTTTGATCATAGACTGGGTTGACAATCACAAAAGCTTTTTCTGTTCACAAAATATGAAACGAATTATGATCAATTTTCTCTAATTGAGTTCAAATTTTTTTTTTCTTGATGTTTGATCTTTGTGCTGGCCCATCAGCTTTTGAGCTCAAAAGAGTTGTTTATGGAGTCTTAGGAAAAACTTTGATAAGCATACAGTTTTTCCGGGGTAGCTCATTTCCTCCCTGTCATTCATCACTGTAGGTCAGTTGTGTGCGGATGCTGTCAGGTGAACGTGTCCTTACCGCTTCCCATGATGGAACTGTGAAGATGTGGGATGTTCGAACTGATACTTGTGTGGCAACAGTGGGTCGTTGCTCCAGTGCTGTTCTATGCATGGAATATGATGACTCCAAAGGAATTTTGGCTGGTGGTGGTAGAGATGCGTATGTTCACTCGAACTTACATCTATACAGCTGGTGTAGATTTAAATATAAATATTTTTCTTAAGCTTTGTGCATACTTGAATTTTAGGATTGCAAACATCTGGGACATCCGTGCTGGCAAGCAGATGCACAAGTTTTTAGGGCATACAAAATGGATTCGGTGAGCCAAAAGAACATTGAATTTTGTGTTCTTTTTATAATTTCGTAGTTCAAGCTCTAAAGGAGTCTTGTGTTTATGTCACTTGTTCAGGTCAATTAGAATGGACAGAGATACTGTGATTACTGGTAGTGATGATTGGACAGCAAGAATATGGTCTATTTCCCGAGGGACGTGTGATGCTGTTCTAGCTTGCCATGCTGGCCCAGTATTATGTGTTGAGTATTCCTCATCGGACAAAGGAATAGTAACAGGTGGGCACCTTAACTATTTTTTAACATGGTGTAATTTGTTTTTCCACTGGCACTTCAATCTTATACTGGATACTAAGTGCTAAATGAACAATTAACAAGATAAGTCGAAAATTTGATGTCTTTCTTTTTAGGTTCTAGTGATGGGCTGCTCCGATTTTGGGAAAATGAGGATGGTAAGAGCTGTAGTTCCTGAGTATTGAAATTTCTTTCTGTTCATATTTCGGATGTGGAACTTTCATTATGATTTGTTTTGTTTAAACTGGTAAAGGAAATTGCATCTGGGCAACATTAAACTTCAGGAATTTCTCCATAATCTCAATTTTGTTAATCATTGACTCATTGAGCAACATTAGCACAGTTATTTATATGTTGTACCACAAGGAATTGTTAATGTATCAGCTATTGTTCCTATTACAGAGCTATATATCATCGTTTGGGTATAGTGGTTATTTACTATCATATCAGAGCCAGTTTGGCTAGGTCTTATCCATGTGATAGGACTTGGACAACGTGACAAACTTGTTGGTTTTGTGCTTCAAGAGTTTGTTAGAGAGCCTTGTACCATTTTTTGGGCCGTTACCTACAGGGTTAAGTTTAGGATCTAGCGGGTATTGAACATTTCATAGATCTTTTGTTTCAAACTTTTGCACAGCTTTCTAATGTATAGCCTATTGCTGTAATGCTCTTGCATAGAACTGTTACATATATGATTTCTAGTCTTACCTATGTAAACTTCACCAGCACAAATTTTAAAAACCTGTAACCAACAAAACCTTGTTCAAAATCTTGAACGATAAGATCTTGTTCGGTTTTTTTTTCTTTTCTGAACGTTGCATGTGATACTATTGTTTCACTTGCCAGCTGTCAATGTTGCATGTAACTTTTGGCACAATGTAGTGATTTTCTCTCTGTCTCTCTCTTTGCTGTAATGCTCTTGCATAGAACTGTTACATATATGATTTCTAGTCTTACCTATGTAAACTTCACCAGCACAAATTTTAAAAACCTGTAACCAACAAACCTTGTTGAAAATCTGGAACGATAAGATCTTGTTCGGTTTTTTTTTTTTTTTTTTTTTTTTTTCTGAATGTTGCATGTGATACTATTGTTTAACTTGCTAGCTGTCAATGTTGCATGTAACTTTTGGCACAATGTAGTGATTTGCTCTCTCTCTCTCTCTCTCTCTCTCTCTCTCTCTCTCTCTCTCTCTCTCTCTCTCTCTCTCTCTCGTTTTGCCTCCTGAACATTGCTGTAAGCATATTTTTTGTGAAAATATGTAGGAGGTATAAGATGTGTGAAGAATGTTACCATCCACACAGCTTCTATACTATCAATCAATGCTGGGGAGAACTGGTTAGGAATTGGAGCAGCTGACAATTCTATGTCTCTCTTCCATCGACCTCAAGAGAGACTCGGTGGCATCTCAAGCACTGGATCAAAAATGGCAGGGTGGCAACTTTACAGAACTCCTCAAAAGGCAGTTGCTGTGGTATGCATCACTTTCCGCTATGCTTGCATGTTCTTACTCTTTTCCTATATTTTGCCTCTTGATTTAGATTTTAAAATGAACATATATTTCAATTGCTCTTTTTATTGTAAAAATCTTTTTACTTGAGCATCAAGTTATTCACTCTATTTCCTAAATCATTGTGTTTGTCCACCAATGTAAAGTGCTTTTCTAAGTAGTAATGAGGTAGAAACTGTATAATCCGACTACAATTTCCCTGATTTGCCTCGGATCAATCTTGTGTCATGCAGGTAAGATGCATAGCTTCGGATCTTGAAAGGAAAAGGATATGCAGTGGAGGGCGTAATGGACTACTAAGGCTCTGGGAAGCCACAATCAACATCTAAGTTTTAGTTGCCTTTATATGTTTGTAGTTTGGGTTTTCGAAGAACGTGGTGAGACAAAACGGCATGGTAATGGCGATACTCAAATCTCGTGTGGTTTGGTAGTACCCATGTAATTTGTAATTTGTAATTTGTAAATCATATGATGACTGAAATTTTCAAATCACATCATTTTGTTTCACACCCATCATTTTTCCTTGATTTATTCCTGTTTAGTTATATATATATATATATATATATATATAGTTTTTTTTTCTGTCGGTGCGCACCGATAGAATTATATAAGAACATTGAATGTGAGCCACTCATTTATAAAAGAGTTTTGACAAGTGCATATATATCAAATCAAAGTATGTAAAAACAGTGGTTCACATTCAATGTCTGTATATAATTCTATCAGTGCACACTTATATACAAATTATTGTATATATATATATATATATATATATATATATATATATCAAAAAAGCTTGTATTCCAACCGAAGTTGTAGATAAATTGAGAAGTGAAAGTGTCTAAGTTTGAACTTCGATCAGAGTAGTGTCTCATGAGGTTGATATATGTATTTTATTTGGATTATTGAGTCCGTAATTCTTGCAATGCAGAGGTTCAAATTTGTGGATTTATCAGTTTTTGAATATTCTTTTTAATAATATCTTCACATATCTGTTTTGTTTGGGACTTGTCAACGAAATTATAAAGTTCATTTCTTTGAGTTGATATGCACTGTTAACAAAGTAATGTTTTCTGTTATCCTTTTTTGTTTTATTAATTTTCGTTTGAAAACAATAATTGAAAATAGTATTTTGAAAAAAAAAAATATTTAATGTTATAATATGGAAAAAAAGCAATATTCTGAAGGTATAAATATATATTTTTATATATCGCAAGAGTAAAAAGTAATATTGCTTGCAACTAATTATACTGTTATTAGTAACAAAAATAATTTAATATAATTTAAATTTATTATTTTATAATACTTCAAATAATAATAATAATAATAATAATAATAATAATAATATAAATCAATTAAAATTGATCTAATTTGTATTTGTTAGTATTCTCACGTGTGAAGATCAATAAGATGAGATGAATCTCATATCGATAAACATATAACAAGGAAGGTTAGTTAACATTATTGGTTTCAAAGAAGTTAAAATTATACTTAAAAAAAGTTAAAATTAAGAGTGATGTTAAGCTTTCCAAGATTTTTGTCAAAAAATTTCCTAAATTATGTGGCATGGTGAGTTGTTATCGTTATATCTTTCATCATATAAACTCATGATTTATAAAATGTGGACAACTATACCACATAATTTGGAAAGTTTTTTTGGAAAATAAATTCAGGATACGTAATATTACTCTATAATTATCTCATATAATGATATCATACTGATTGCGAAATTGCGATTCAAGTGGTAAAAACAATTCAAATCAAATTTAAATTCAAAGAGGATGACTATTGATATATAAATTTCAAAGTGTATAATACAATATATCAAAATATCAAAATATCAAACATAAATATTAGAAAATGTCATGTGTAAGAAGATATATCAACTATCAAATGGTCTATTGGTTAGACTTTAGAAATTTCAAAATGAAACCCCACCGGTGTGATTCAAACCTTGGTATTATAAATATAATCAAAATTTTTCCGCTTAAACGGTTAAGTAGGGGTGGGTGGGCGTGAGTCGGTTTGGTTCGTTTTTGATCGAAACCGCTCATGATTCACTTATACTCGGTTGGGCTAGGGTTGAATTGTTTGAGTGTGTTTAGAATAAGAAAGGGGTGAACTTGGGCTTATGTGGGTGTGAGTTGTGACTTGGCTTGGTGGGCCAGTTTGGCTTGCACCTATTGATTTGTGAAATTGGGCTAATTGGGTTTGAAAATCCAACCAAATTATCTAAGTTTCTTAAAAAAAAATTCAAAAAATAAAAATAAAAATTAAAGGAACCGCCGGTTCCAAAACCAGGGTGGAATCGTTGGTTCCGCTTCGATTTTTCATATTGGAGAACCGGAACTGGAACCTTAAGGGTGCCGGTTCCGGTCTGGTTCCAGAACCAGAATTAGAAATCCGATTCCGGTCCCATTTTTAGGAGGGCAGTTTCGATTTGATTAGACAGTTCGAACTGAACCGCAGTCATGTCTAGCCTGTGATGATTGTAGGGTTTGTGGTGGTGTTGGATTGTAGGGTTTCGTATATTATTCTATTTATATTTTAGTTAATACTTAATATATATATATATATATATATATATATTCCATTTCGTCTCGGTGTGCACTAATCAATGGTTAGATTTGTTCTTTAAAAAATATATATTTGTAAAAAAAGATATACATTAAAGAAAAAGATTTTATTTAAAAATTATTTTTTACATTATCAACAAATTAAAATCTTCTCTTTCTATATATAAAAAAAAAACAAATAAAATCTTATCTCTACATATTTTCTTCTCTCAAATGTTCAACTCTTTCTAAAAACAAAAATTTCTTCCACAACAAACAGGAAAAATATATTGGCAAAACAATGATGAACCAACCATGTCTAGAGATAGGAGACAACATGACCGATCATTTTTTGTTTTTTGTTTTTTTTGTCTTCAAAAAGACCGACAATATATGTAAAATACAAATGGTAAACAATTTGGGGACTGTTTATTCATGATACCTGGAATTGTTTTTTTTTAAAAAATTAGTATGATGGATTTAACACTTAAGATGTGAATTTGTAATTAGATACATCGATTAATCTCTTTAGAATATATAAAATTATATATACATTTCAGGAAAAAAAATCATTTACTAGATATATGCCTTTTACATTGAACCAATGAATAATTACCATTTTCCTTCCTAGCCGGAAAATAACATATTGAAGTTTTCTTTTATATATGTGTGTTTTTTAATTTTATCATCATTCAGCCATGTTTTGTCTCCGAACTTGATTGGCTCACAAATGTTCTGTCAATTTATTTTTTTAGTTTGTTGTAGAAAAAAAATTGGATTGTTTATGGTCTTCATTTGCTTGATTAATTTATTCATTGGTTCATCAAAGTTTTGTTATTATTATTATTTTGTTTAATTTGTTGATAATGTAAAATATATTTTTTAAAACAAACTTTTTCTTTATTGTATATATATATTTTTAAAGAACCAAATCTAACCATTGGATGAAACCAACGCTTAGATTTGAATGTCGTAAGATTTCTTTTCATTAGTGCCCACTGAAGAGAAAAGTATTATATATATATATATATATATATATATATATATAAACTTTCAATGAGGGATCCCTTACTTTAAAATCGATGTGATTCTAGAAAATTTCAAGTGAGGGATCCCTTACTTTAATTCGGTAAGGACCTTGATGAAATCACATCGATTTTTATGAATTTTGATTTTAATATATATAGCAAATTGCACTTAACTTCCTTGAGGTTTGACCTCTTGCATCCAAAAACAACTTTATCATTGATTGACACTCACACCCCCTACCGTTAGGTCAAACTTAACTGTTGACTAACTGTTACATTTAAAAGACTAAACTATCTTTGATCCTTAAATTAAATTAATAAAAAACAAAAAAAACCTTTTTTTATAAATAAAATGGATCTCCACCATCCATCTCAAACATGGATGGTGGAGATCAAATAAAATTTTAAATAATTGAAAAGTGAATTGAATATAAAAATATATAAATTAAAAGAAAAACAGAAATTTAAAAACAAAACAATTTCAAAAAGCAAAAATAAAAAATAAAATTGAATACAGGAAAAAATTATCATTGTTTGTGCAGATGAGATGCATTATGGTCTCCACACCTACACAAACAATGATATATTTTTTTTTCCAGTTTTTCAATTTTATTTTTTATTTTTTATTTTTAAAATAGTTTTTATTTTTAATTTCTGTTATTCTTGTAATTTATATATTTTCTAATTCAATTAAATTTTCAATTATTTAAAATTTTATTTGATCTACAACATCCATGTTTGAGATGGATGGTAGAGATACATTTATAAAAACTATTTTATTTTTTATCAATTTATTTTAGGGATCATGTGTAGTTTAGTTTTTTAAAATTAACAGTTAGTCAACAGTTAAGTTTGACTTAACAGCAGAGATGTGAGTGTCAATTAATGATAAAGTTGTTTACGAGTGTAAGATGTCGAACCTTAGGGAGGTTGAGTACAATTTGTGTGTGTGGGTGTATATATATATATATATATATATATATATATATATATATATAGTGTGGATGATAAGTTCATTGAATTCTATCTCCGAATGAAATTTGAGAATTTTTGAAGTATTAGAATAAAGTTTCTTATACCTTTATATTTAACAAAATCGGGATAAATAGTTCTAGTGCTTGAAAAGTTCTCAAATTTTATTAATAGGTAGATTTCAATGAACTTATCATCTACAAAAAATTTATACCAAATTCATTAAAATCGAAGTGATTTCATCAATGTCCTTATCGAAATTAAAGTAAATGATCTTCGTTATTTCTCTGGCAAGACTAAACACGAAGACAGAAAAATTCAATACCGAAAACAATTGTCTTTTCTGAACCGTCCGCTTCCACCTTGCTTATATCTCCCCGTCTTGAATCGCAACTCATACAGACTCGTTTTCTCCATCAAAACTCAAACTCATGGATCAATATTCAATCAAAACAAAGCGGAACGATGTATTCAGTTGTATATTTATTGGCTTGTTAATGGTTATCTAGCAATAAAAATGCGACCCTTGAAATTTAAGATTTTGAAAGACAACAAAAGTAACCTCATCATTCAGACAAATAAAAAAAAAAAAAACTTGAAACCAGTGATTTGTTTTTCAATAATTTTTTTTTTTGAAATATACAAATGAAAACAATACGATTATAAGTATTGTTCAAATACAATAAGTAGCTATTAAAAAAAATACAATAAGTAGGTACCGTCCAAAAATGAAAAAGTTTTCCTATAACCTATTTTTGTGTTCGTCATCCATGGATTAGGGTTGGTTCTTTTTTTCTTAACAGGTTAGTCTATTATTTTCTTAACAGGTTAATTTTGTTTGAGAAAGAATGAAGATATGTAAAGAGAGTTTAATATAGTAATTAAAGATTTAGAAGAGATAGAAAGTTTAATATGTAAATTTTTTTTTTAACGTTTAATATTTAATATTTAATGATTATATTTAGAAGAAATAAATTCTTTTTTTTAATATTTTAATTCGACATTTTATCCCTTGGATGAATCCAAAGGCTTAAGATGATTTGTCCTGACTTTTATTATTCTCAGGTCGAACTGATGGGAGAAAAACTATATATATACGGAAATTTTCACATAAGTGCGCACTGATGGAATTATATAAAGACATTGAATGTGAGCTACTCGTTTTACATACTTTGACTTAGTGTGTATGCACTTGCCAAAACTCTTTTATAAATGAGTGACTCACATTCAATATCCTTATATAATTCCATCAGTTCGTCATAATATAAAATATGTCAGTTCCTTGAATGTGGGGCATGACTTCTCCATAATCTGACTGATATATTTAATATCATTTCGAACTGACAAGAGAAAGATTATATATATATATGATCAGGATCCTCTGTTGAACTTCTTCTTTAGGGTGCGTTTGGTACGAGGATGGGACAGGACATGACAGAACGGGATGGGACATGACAGTTGTTTCATATTGTGTTTGGAATGCATGAGACAGAACTATTAATTGTACTGTTATGCGTATGGTATGGTTAGGACAGGACGGGACAAGAGGTTCAAATGATCAGAGTACCCCTCATATATATATATATATATATATACATATTCCAGAATAATTTACTTCCAACTCGAACTCAAAGCATTCATGTAATAATATATATATATATAATTATATGTAATTATAATATTATATATATTATAATATATAATATATAATATATATTAATATTATATTATATATATTATAATATATAATATATAATATATATTAATATTATATAATATCTATTATATATTATAATTTATATAAATATATAATATATTATGATATTAGATATAATAATAGATATAATATTATAATATATATATTTTACTATATGTTAACAGGGTTTTCTGGTAAGGGATCAATGCCACGACACAGAGGAAATCAATATCTAGTAAGGCCAGGACCTCGACCACCTACCTACCCATATGAAGCACCGGAGGTACAAACCAGGAAGAGCAGGTATCACGCTGAGCATCCACTTTGACACCTGGTACCTCTATATCACATACCTCGCAAGTACCCGGTACTTCATACCTAGTATCCCGGTACCGTGACATGTACCCGGTGTCCCAGAACACCTCGACATCAGCCTAGAATCCAGCCAACACAGGCATCCTACCTGCCCAGCAAGACAAACCTCACCACAAAGTCGACAGAATGATCGAACAAGCACCATGACAGCAGGTCAGATCAGCGCACCAGCACATCGCACCATGAGATCAGTATTCTCCTCCAAAGTAATATGAACAGGAAGAGTTGACTTCTTCGCCATTTAAAGTGCCATAAATGAGACCAAACGGTCAACCAAATCAGAGTTTAAACACGATAGTGATTAGCTGGATCAAATCCCGCGCCTTTAGCCTTACTCAACTCCTTTCAACACCTAAAATATGACTCCAAATAATCCTCATTAATACAACCGAATTCTGAGAGATGTGGGAGGCCTATATATACGGCTTTGAAGGACAAAGTGGGGAGGTCGGATTTTTGATCACCAAAAAATAGAGACTTAACCCCAAGGAATCTCTTTCTGAATTCTTGGAAGTCAGTGAGAGTTTGAGACAATCACTGGGAGGAAAATAGCCACTTATCGACATAAACACATTCTCCACCACCATCCTGTATAAAAAAAGAGAAAGAAGAGAAAAGAGTTATTGTAACCCCGATATAGCAAAAATCATCAATAAAATAGTATCTTTCATGTCCTTCTGGTTTCTTTGTATTTGTCCTTCTTAATTTCCAGTGTAAGAAAGGAACCACGATACGAAGTACCAACCCCCGTTGCGACCTCCAAGGTAGTTGGTTGAGGGTGTTGACTGGAATTTTACTCCCCGAGTGAACTTTCCTATCAACACTTTTTGGTGCCGTTTGTGGGAAACACCACACCATTAAAAGAAAGCATGTTAACCTCGTTTTCTTGTATCATTACCAGTATGAAACTCCGGTCTTCTCAAGATCATTCCGATCCGTCGGGACACCAATCAAATGCTTCAACCCGGAAGGGTCAAAAGCGAAAGAAGGGGGGAAGAGTTATAACCCCGCTCCAAAGCCATCAGCTACCGTGTGGGCTACCCACCAGATACCTGCCACCCCGGCAGTTAACCCTGCCAGTCTGGACCAACAAGTCATGGCCTTCATAGAGAGTATCCGCCTTCGAATGGTTTCGGAAGGTGGAGCCAGTCAGCCTACAGAACCAGATACTAGGGGAGAGGCAAGTAGGCAAGGTACCAGGATACTCCCCTTTGACAGGTTGGGACCACCACCTCCAATACCGGTCCACGACAGGCTCAGGCCCGTGCCCCCGATACCATTAGTTCGTGACAGACTCGGTCCCATGCCCCCGATTCCTAGACAACCTGAAGGATACCAACCTCGACAGGTTAGATCCGCCATCGACCTTCCCCCTAGGGAGCGCCACTACCCAGTTCAACCGGAAGCTGCTTCTAGATGACCTCAACCAGAAGCGGCCATGAGGCAACCTCGGTCAGTGGCAAGAGGTACCATTAAAAGCGCCCGAGAAAACCCTCCCAGGGAGAGAACCAGGATGAAACTTCAGTAGCATCAGAGGGGTCTGATGACAGAGATTCTGAAGTAGAGTCCGGGAATGAGAGCAACAAGCGCCTCCGGGACCAGGTAGCCAGAATGGCGAAGGAGATCCAGGAGTTAAAAAAGGGCAAGCACCAGGAAAACCGAAAGGATCCCATGGGAGAGATGAATGCTCCCTTCTCTAGAAGAATCAGGGAGGCATAACTACCTCCCAAATTCAAGATGCCAACTGATAAATATTCCAGAACTGAAGATCCCCTAAGCCACCTAGAGAACTTCGTTTAACAGATGGAGGTCCAGAACACTACCAGGGCCGCCATGTGTAGGCTGTTCCCTACCACGCTAACTGACTATGCTAAGACATGGTTCATGAAGCTACCAGCAGAGAGAGTTGACTCATTCACCAAGTTGACTACCGAATTCTGCGCCCAGTTCCAGGGCTGTAAACCTCACCTCAAAGATCCCATTCACCTTCAGTTTGTGATCCAAGAGTGGGGTGAATCACTCAGAACCTATGTGGAGAGATTCCACAAAGAAGTAATTCAGATGAGGGTCTTCACGGAGAAGGAGACTTTGGCCAATTTCAGAAGAAATTTATGGGCAGACAAGTTGTTCAGATCCTTCGCCAAACATCCACCAAAGACATATCAGGAGGCCTACAATAGGGCTTTTGAACAGATGGAAATAGATGAGCAGCTCCGTGTCAAGATGGAGCATGACGACATGAGATCTGCCAAGCGCCAAAAGAAAGAGTCGCCCAAGCCCGCTCAAATTTAGAAGAACCGGAATAAGCCTTCCAATAAGTCTACATACTAGATACCACCTTACCAACCCCAGCGTAACCGGTACCCCGCTAGGTGATCTCCTCCTAGAGCTATACCTCCACCTAGGGAAGTGGTGCGGATAGCTAAAGAAGAAGAGGGGTGTGCACCCATTCTACCCCTCTGAACGTGTCTTGCGAGACTATCTACCTCATCATCCGTGACAAGGGGCTACTCAGAAAGCCCGGTCCAATTAAGGCACCAGCCGATTAACAGAACTGCTACAAGTACCGCGACTTCCACGAGGATGTGGGACACAACACCTCGGAATGCTATAATTTACACAACCAGATAGAGGCACTGGTAAGGGGAGGTTGCTTGACAGAATTTTTCCAACAGGTGCGTGATAGCATTCAAACTGGGAATGAGGTACAAGTAGACATTAGAGCAACTGAAGAGAGAAGGAAAGCAAAAGGAAAGGATCTGATGGAGCAGATCTACATAGTCCATACCATCAGTAGGGGGCCCACCTTGGGAGGAACCTTCAACAATGCCAGAAAGAACCATGCCAGGAAGGTGTCAAGGCTAGATGCGGGCCAAGATGTCTTCAAGGTCACTAGAGAATTGCCTAGATCTCCTTCTTCATCTCAAATTATCTTCACGGAAGGGGATGTGTACAACACTGTGTAGCCTCATGATGACCCCATGGTAGTCACTGTGCAAATTGTAAATTGTCTGGTCCACCATGTCCTGATCGATACCGGTATTAGTGTGGACATTCTTTTCAAGGGCGCTTTAGAGCAGTTCAACTTAAAGAATCCCTGCTACAACAGGTGTACCACCCCTCTGTATGGATTCACCGGGGACTCACTGATCCCCACCGGGTCCATGATCTTACCAGTGATAGTAGAGACAACACCACTCCAGCAGAAACTCATGACAGATTTCGTTGTGGTAGACACTCCATCTGCCTACAACGCCATCCTTGGGATACCCTACTTATCTGCCCTTAAGGGTGTCTTGTCGATCTACCACAATGTCTTGAAGTTCCCAGTAGGACAAGGTAGGCGAGGTACGGGGAAACCAGCAGGCAGCACGCAAGTGCTACGCAATGGCTGGTAACCCTGCGGCGCTTGCCAAACAGTGTGCACATATAACAACTGCACATGATCAGACCGTACTAGAGGAGGACCATGAAGATGAGATAGGTACAATGGAACCCGAAGTGGAAGTTCCAGATAAAGAAGACAGAGATAAGGGAGACAGAGGGTGGGCCAGTGGTCACCCTGTAGATGAATTGGAAGAAATACCAATCAGGAAGGATGATTATTCAAAGGTGACCAAGATAAGGGCAGCGCTGGAAGCAGAAGTGAATGAGGGATTGATAGGACTCTTTTAGGAATACATCGGCATCTTTACTTGGAGCCACGAGGAAATGCCAGGAATTCCCATCACCCTGGCTGCTCACAGGTTGGCGGTCGATCCCACATGTAAGCCAGTCAAACAGAAGCAAAGGCATTTCAACCTAGAACGAAATGCCGTGATTCAGGAGGAAGTGGATGAGCTTCTAAAGGTGAAATTCATCAAGGAATACTGGTACCCAGAGTGGATCGCCAACGTGGTGATGGTGACCAAGGCAAATAGGAAGTGGCGTATGTGCGTTGATTACACTGATCTCAACCGCGCCTGCCTGAAGGATAGCTTTCCTGTACCGAAGATTAATCAGGTGGTAGATTCAACTGCGGGTAACAAGCTCCTAAGCTTCATGGACGCATTCTCGGGCTATAATCAAATCATGATGCACCCCACTGATCAAGATAAGACCAGTTTTATCACCGGGTAGGGTCTATATTGCTACAGGGTAATGCCCTTCTGACTCAAGAATGCAGGTGCTGCCTACCAACACCTAGTCAACCATTGTTCAAGAAGCTGATAGGGAAGTCAATGGAGGTGTACATCGATGATATGACCACCAAGTCCCAGGTAGCTGAGCAGCACCAGGACCACCTCAGCCAGACTTTCCAGATAATCAAAGAAAACCGAATGCATTTAAACCCGCTAAATTCGCATTCGAAGTAACAGCCGAGAAATTTCTCGGGTTTATGGTCCATGAGAGAGAAATAGAATTGAACCTAGAGAAGATCAAAGCCATCCCAGATCTTGAGTCTCCTACTTCGCTCAAGCAAGCGCAAGGCCTGACCGAACGGATAGCAGCCCTTAACCGCTTCATATCACGATCCACTGATAAGTGCGTCCCCTTTTTCAAAGCTATCAAACAAGGGAGGAATATGAAGTGGGACCAAGATAGCGGGCTAGCTTTCAAATCATTAAAGGGATACCTCGCTAGCCCACCACTGCTAGTTAACCCGTTACCGAAAGAAGAATTGCAACTGTACCTAGCTGTATCCGAAACAACTGTTAGTGGGGTCTTGGTAAAAGAATGTAGAGATGGAATATAACGACCTGTTTACTATGTGATCCATGCCCTGACTAAGTCGAAGAAGAATTACACTCTCCTAGAGAAGCTCGCCTTCGCGTTGGTAACCGCTGCTAGGAAGCTCCGCTCTTACTTCCTAGCTCACACAATCACGGTGGTCACTGATCAACCCCTGTGCCAATTTCTCCAAAGGCAGGATGTATTAGGGAGACTAGTACTATGGGCCCTCGAGCTCACCCAGTACGATATCCGATACAAGGCTAGGACCACCATCAAGGCCCAAGCTCTGGCAGACTTTGTAGCGGAGTTCAGCGCAATACTTGATCATGATGCTACCCCGAGCTCGGACTAAGCTCCCCAGAAAAAAAGCAAGAATCAGCAGGTTGGTCCACCAACCAAGAAACCTGGATTCTATATATGGATGGAGCTTCCAGCCAAGCAGGAAGTGGAGGAGAATCATTCTAATTGATCCCGAGAAGGTGGAGTGCTGTCATTGCTTCAGATTCTAGTTCAGTACCACTAATAACGAAGCCGAGTATGAGGCTTTGTTAGCAGGAATGGGGACAACTGCGGAGCTTGGAGCTAATTACCTCCTCGCTAAGTGTGATTCGCAACTGGTAGTTAATTAGATAACAGGTCTGTACCAGGCCAAAGGAGATAACATGATAGCCAACCTCAGAAAGGTCAAGGAACTTATGGCCCAATTTAAGGGGTTCAAGATTGAGCAGGTACCGAGGCAGCAGAATCATCGGGCCGATATCCTAGCAAAGATAGATGCCAACGGAGGACAGGCACTGCCAAAAGGAGTACATCTCCAGGTAATAGTCGAATCAAGCATTGCGCAAGGAAAAGAAGTCAGTCTTGTGGATCGCCTTCCATGCTGGATGGATCCCATTGTAAATTACCTCCGAGAGGAAAAGCTCCCTGAAAACCCGAATCAAGCTTGCAAGATCAAGAGAACCTCAGTTCTATACTACCTGGTAGGAAGATCTTCTCCCCCTACTCAGATGTTTACACCCTGTTGATGCAAGTTGGGCCCTTAGAGAGATATATTCATAGGAATGTGTAATCATACCGGAGGAGAAGCGCTAGCTTACCAGGTGCTGCACATGGGATATTACAGGCCAACCTTGCACCATGATGTGAGGCTGTTCGTACAATCTTACGAACCATGCCAGAAAATGGCCAACTTGCACCACTTATCTCCAGAGCGACTATCCTCAATCAGCTCACCATATCACTTTGCCTACTAGGGAGTAGACCTAATTGGACCTCTCCCAACCGCACATGGTCAACAGAAACATGCAATAGTGGCCATTGATTATTTTACCAGGTAGGTGGAAGCGGATCCCCTCTCCAAGATCATTGAGGCAAACACGACTGATTTCATTAAGAAAAAACGTGGTTTGCCGCTTCTATACCCCGATGGTCATTATCACAGATTTGGATAAATAATTTGACAATGCTAGATTTTGGGATTTCTGCGAGAACCTGGGAATCAAGCTTTCTTTTGCATTCGTATCACATCCCTAAACTAATGGCCTGGTAGAGGCCACAAACAAGACTATCAAGAGGCTCCTCAAGAGGAAGCTCCAGCAGAAGAAGGGTAGATGGGCAGATGGGCAGATGCACGACAATAACTCGCTCGTTGAGATATGTTTAACTTTGGGAGCCTTTTGTCATGTAGATCATAAATGTTTACCAATGCTTGACAACTGGCTTTTAATTTCAGCCACAAACGGTTGATTTGCCTAGATGATTCGACGAGAATGACGCGACTGACGACGGCGGTTTAAATTTCAAATAGCCCGTTATCTTCGGGATTCGCACACCAACCACCACTCTCGTATGACGTCATATTTGCCTATAAATGCTTTTAAACTCCTTCATTTCCCTCTTACGCAATCATTTCTTTCAAATTACGCAACTCCTCATCTTCCAAGTCTCTTTTTTGCTCTAAAAATATTCTTAGAGTTCTTCGTTTCTACCAGATCTTCGCCATCGTCAGAGTTCTCACCTTGCTCACTTTAATCATCAGGTATGGATCCTACTACCCGTCATCGTTACGTTGGATTGTTAATTCATTACATTGGAATAGGCGATAAAGAGAATATTGCTAGGATTAAATCTATTTTAGGGGGATTTTTTCAAGATTTTTTTGGTCCAGTTCAGCCCATAGCACTTAATGTTGATTATTCAATGGCTCTCCCTGCACCCTTCTTTTTTTGAATCAAACTTTGTTAACACAACTGTTTCTTCTCCACATACATACCCAGATATGTTGAAGACAACCAGATCTGGTCGGGGAAGCAGGCCAAGCTTTAGGGATTCTTCTGCAATTGATTTAAAGATCCCTTCTCAACTATTGAAAATGAAGGAAGTTTCGAGAAGGTACCGAGCCTTTTTACTGAAGTTCTCAGCCGAGCACCCCAGTGCCTTCGACTCGGAAGTGAATGTGGTGGATGAGCCAGAGTTGGTGAAGTACTAGTGAAAGGTTTGATCTTTCTCAATCTGTTGTACTTTTCTTGAGCGGCCAACGTACAATCTGGAATCCTCCCTGAGGCGCCGTGGCTATCTATGAGACGATGCTCACATCCGGGGTCACACTACCCCTTTAACCTTTCATTGCTTGGTTCCTAGCTGAGGCTGGAATTGCTCCTGCTCAACTCTCTCCAAACTCTTATGGAGTACTGATGAGTTTGTGGCATCTGTGGAAGCAAATTGGTGCCAAGTACCCCCCAACCCCACAAGAAATTTGGAACTTCTACACTTTGGACCGGTCAGACAATAGGGGTACCTTCTATATTCAATCCAGCTCGATCAGCCATTGAATTCCTGAGAGGTATAACCAGTGACCCACACCCCCCATCTAGTAAAGATCACATGGGCTTTATCTGGGTTTCCCCACTTCTAACAAATACTGGAAGAACAGTTGGTTCTTCGTTCAGGGTGAATGGGGTGATACCGTAGTCACCGATCCTCGGCAGGAGTTAGGTAGGAGCAGCGTTCCTAGGCACTTCTATAGTCCTGAGCTATGGAACAAGACTCTTACAACACTAACGGAGGATCAGGCTAAGAACATTGTCAAAGCTGCTCAGACAACGTGGGAGGCCATGGATCGGAGCGTGTTGTTCGCCTGAAAAGGACCTTCTTGATTTGGGCATGTTTCCTCCGATCTCGAATAAACACAAATGCTGTAAGTAAGCCTTATTTTTCCCGAACCTTGAATTTTCTGAGCTCTGTTTTACTCATTCTGACGTTTTTTCAATGATTCAGTGTACGAGGTGGATATCGTGGCGGGGGAACAAGCTTAAAATATTAAGAATCTCGACAAAGTTAGTCGACCAAAAGCCGCTGCCCAGCTGGCTCAGGGGATTGCTCCTCCCCAACAAGGCATGGTTGAGCATACTTATGAACCTGATCCTAATACATCTTCAAGCGCTCCTGATCATGAAAGAGTTAATAAGTCCTCTAATCAGTTCAATGAGCAGAGAAGGTCTCCCAAAGGTTCAAAGAGGAAACTTACTAAAGAGATAGTTGGTCGCCACCTGACCAAACCTTCTGGGAGATCTCCGGTCAGTAAAGTGACCAAAACTGCTGATGGCTCTTCTGCTCCTAATGCTGCTCGTGGAAAAAGGAAAACCGAGTTAGCAACGGTCCTGGAAGCTCATCAGACTGGAGTCAAAATGGTCATCATTGAGGAAGACGATGAGGATCAGGATATACTGACTGATCTAATCCGCAGGAAGCACCGATCGAAGAAAGGTAATGATCGTGCTTCGGCTCCATCTGTTCCTCTACCAACTGACTGGACTAGCGCAGATGATCAGGCTACTGGTGGGGCTAACAGACAAGCCACCCCTCAACAAGTTCAACCTCCAACTCTGGATGAACCAGCTACTTTTCAAACTGGCCATCCAGTTAGCCAGGTTCCTTCTGGCCTTCCGGTTCATGGCGATGGCAAGGCCCATATAGATAGTCTTTACTGACTTGGATTCTGACGAAGGGCAAGCCAATCCTGAAAAAGTATCGACTAATTCGCCCGCTGCAGAAGATTACTTATCTAATTATGAGTCGGAACATGTTAACAAAGTATCTATTCGGTTGAATCGCCCTTCTAGGCCCCTGCCCAATGTTGTTCTGGCCCCTATTATAAATGATACAGAGGTGGGCCCATCGGGAACCACTGGTTAGGAGAAAACTGTTGCCACACTCTCAGTGGCCGCTCCTGAGACCACCCCAGTTTTGGGCTCAAAATAGGCTATCTGGGGCGATGCCATTTTCTGCTGCGGTCGACACTCCAAGCTCGGAGGAAACGCCCGTCAACCCCCTCGACATGCTGAAGTCCATATCCGTGGGAAGGGGTTACGTAGGTGAAGGCTACTGGACTGATTTCAGGAATGCCAATGATATGGATCGAGTTTGAGCTATTTACAATAACGGTGTATACGTATGTATTTTTTCAATCCCTTGTCAAGTCTTTTAGTTTCTGGTTTATGTAGTCATAACATGTTTCCTTTCTCTTTTTAGGCCATAGAGGAGATGACTAGGGCTATGATGGCTCAAAAGAAATAGGCCACTGAAATTTCTCACCTAAAGAAGGAGCTTGAAATGAGGAAAAAGGCGGTCAGTTCTACCTCAACAAGCGAATCAAAGTTGAGAACGTCCTTTGAAGAAAAACTGAGGCAGCGTGACACGACTGAAGCTATTCTGAGGAAGGATATATCCACTGCTAAGACACGAGCTAACAATGCTACAACCAGCTTGATGGAGCTGGCCGCGAAGAGTACCCTGCTTGAAGTAAACCTGGCTAAGACTGAGCAGCGGTGCACGGAACTAGAGCAGAAGTTATCCCTGGCTGAACAAGATGCTGCTGGTCAGAAGGCAGAAGCTCGAGCTGCCAAGGAAACCATGGCTGCCTCCCAACAATCTATGCTTGAGGCCCAGTAGGGATCTGAAGAAACCAAGTTTCATTATGAAAGGCTGGCTGAAGATCTGAGGCAGCAGAAGGTCAGCGTAGAGGTGCTCTCTCAAGATGCTAGACTAGCCCTAGAGGTTCAGAGCTTTGACCGCTACAAAAGGTCTCCTGCATTAGAGGTAGTTATGCTGAGGGAACTAGAACGTGGGCTTGCTACTGCTCGAATGTTCTTTAGGGGTAAGGAGAGGTCTACTGGAGAGGCTTTCCGTAAATAGGACCGAACAATTGAAAAGCATAAGGCCGAGTCCCTTAATGCAATAAAGAATTAGAGGATGAGATGGAGGGCTTACTGCAAGTCTATTGGGAAGGAACCCCATAAAATGCATCTAGAGCTCTCTTCCAAGTCCTCCCTAGTGACATTTCATGCCGCCGAGGAAGGTGGTTCAATGTCCAAGGGCATTGATATTGGACCTTTGCCTGAGACCTAATACTCTCCTTTCATGGTTGAAGACCATGAAATGGCATCTGCTGGCCAAATTTTGGAGATCTGACCAAGGGCTATGGAGAATAAGATAAACCCCCTAGCAACTCCGGACTTGGTGGCCCTTCAAGCACTCCTAGAGCCTGATCTCTACTTCATTATCATACATTCCCTCTTTATATATATATATATACCACATATCTTGTAAATATTTCTTGTAGCACTGTATAAATGATCAATTCATTCCTTAACGATACATATCTTTAATTTACTTATGTGGTCTTCTTTATCTTAATCAACCATCTTTAACGATTGTCACTTCTGATTTAACTAGCTATCTTGTTAACTGGTTGTGACTGATCTGATTGATTATGTTTTCAACTGATCGAGTTTGATTGATTACTAACCCGACCAACTATTTTACTTAGCTGATCGAACTTGGTTAAACTAATCATCAATCATCTTTGATTCGTTCAGTTATCTTTTTAACGGCTTGTTATCGACCCAGTCAATCATCTTCTTGATAATCGATCGGGACTGTATGCCCATTCAAGTAGTGTTCATATGATGGACCATATGCATGGTATCTAGTTTATAAACTCTTGTCTTTTATTTGGAACTAAGTCACTAGGACGTCTCCCGGTAGTCTGTTACTCAAGATTCGTTGCAATGAGGGCTTTCTTATCTCATTAACTTAACTTATCTTAGCCAAGTATCTGGTTGATTGGCGTTCAAGTATGAGAGTTTGATTACCTCATCCAACTTTCCGCGCATCCCATCAGATATCTAATCACCTGAAGGCGCTCAAACAGTGTTTTTAATGCACCCAGTTAGTTTCGGTGAAAGTGCACTTTCTTTGCGACATATGCTTTCGGCCCCATCACTGAGCCCCTCGAGAACCCGTTCGGGGTTCAAAGAGATTTACTTTTGTAAAGGAAAGCGATGTTATAACACTTTTTCTTTAACTATGCTTCCATCGAAGGGATTTTATTGATATATTCAATCAAAACTATAAAAAGCAACAAATGATTAGGGAATAAGGGAAAAATCTGTAACTATTCTAAACTTAACAGAATATCTAAAATTTTTGATAAACAACAGAAAAAGAAAAAACCCTTTAAGGGTAGAATATCTTCAAGTACTGGGTGTTGCATGGCCTGGGTAACTCTCCTCTTTCTGGTCGGACAAGGCGATATGCTCCATGCTCAGCTAGTCCGACCACCTGATAAGGTCCTTCCCACTTGTCTACTAGTGACCCAGCCACTTTATCCCTCATGTTTGGGGATACCCTTCTGAGAACCAGATCTCCAATTTGGAATTTTCTTTCTCGGACATGCGAGTTGTAGTATCTCGCAACCCTTTGTTGGTAGGCCGCATTTCTCACCTTCGCCATGTCTCTTTTTTCTTCCAACTCATCTAGGCTCTGTTCTAAGGTCCTTATATTGTTATCGGGCAGATGTAACTAGACCTAGGGGAAAAGTGGGCTAGCTCAACCAGAATGACAGCTTCAGTCCCGAATGCTAGGGAATAAGGTGTATCTCCATTCGATGTTCTTTGAGTTGTTCGGTATGCCCAGAGTACTTCATGCAACTTGTCCGGCCAATTTCCTTTCTTGCCGTCAAGCTTAGCCTTCAAGGTGCACTTGATGATCTTGTTGACTGCTTCAGTTTGACCATTGGTCTGAGGATGAGCCGGCGTAGCATAATAATTTTTAATGTGGTACTATTGGAACATTTCCCTGAAGTTATCACTATCGAATTGAGTCCATTGTCAGTGATAATTGTGTCTGGGATCCCAAACCGATAAATGATGTTTTTCTTTACGAAGCTTGTAGTATTTGCTTCGGTTATGTGTACCAATGCTTCTGCTTCTGTCCATTTTATGAAATAGTCAACTGCCACAATAGCATGCTTTGCACCTCCTTTAGTTGTTATTGGCATCGGACCGATCAGATCTAGTCCCCACATTGCGAATGGCCAGGGTGAGGTACGATTCTTCAACTTTTTGGGTGGCTGTTTGATATCATTTGCGATTCTTTGACAAGTACCGCATTTCTCAGCCACTGATTTGGCATCTTGAAATAGTGTTGGCCAGTAAAAGCCCTATCTGAGGCTTTTATGAGCCAAACTTTTTCCTCTAGAATGATTCCCACATATACTTCTATGTATACTAGCCATAATCTTATCTCCCTTATCTCGACTGACACATCTCTATAGAACCTTGGAAAACCCCTTTCTGTAGAGCTCTCCTCATATTATTGAATACTAGGATACCATGTATCTAATGCGCTTTGCTTCAACCGCATCTTCTGGGATTGTGTCGTCTTCTAGGTATTGCCTGATCAGGGTAATCCAAGTGAGTTGCTCTTCTTCAACTGTTTCCACTGTCATCTTCTCTTCTTCTTTAATGCTGGACTTCCTTAGATGAGCTACTGGAATCATCTTAGACCAGATACCATTGGTTGCTGATGCCAACCTTGATAATGCGTCAGCTTTCTCATTCTTTTCTCTAGCGATCTGAGTGATTCTATAATCCTTGAATCTCCCGAGGAGTAGCTTAGCTATCTCTAAGTAAGCCACCATTAGCTATCTTTAAGTAAGCCACCATATTATAATCTTTTGCCTGGTACTCATCTAGGACCTGGTTATCCACCACTTGAGAGTCACTAAATATCTCCACTTCGTCCACTTCGTCCGCTTCTAGTGTCGTGCATACCCTGAGTCCAGCCAACAGTGCCTCATATTCGACCCTGTTGTTGGTAGCCTTAAAGTCAAATCGCAAGGCACATTCCACCTGATCGCCTTTGGGGGTTGACACCACTATGTCTGCCCCACTGCCATGCGTATTTGATGACCCATCAACGTGTAACTTCCAACTGAAAACCTTCATTTCCCTTTCTTCTTGTATCTTGATCACCTCACTATTCGGCTCAGTGAACTCGACCATCAGATCTGCCAATGCCTAACCTTTTATTGCGACCATTGGCATGTAAGTGGTATCGAACTCACTCAACTCAACCGCCCACTTCGTCAATCTTCCTGACACTTCTGGCTTAGATAGAATCTACTTTAATGGACAATCTGTATACACCTTAATCTTGTGAGCCTGGAAGTAGGGTCTTAGTTTTCTTACGGCTGTGACTAATGCTAATGCCATATGTTTAGCTGTCGAGTACCTTGTTTCTGCTGGCAACAAAGTCTTGCTAGTGTAATACACTGGTTACTGCACTCATTCGTCCAACCTGACCAATACCGACCCTGTAGCCACATCTGTGACTGACAGGTATAAGTATAGTGTTTCTCCCTCATGAGGCTTTGATAAGATAGGAACCTTGCCCAAATACTCTTTGATCTTCTGGAATGTTTGTTCACATTCCTCATTCTATTCTACTCCCTTGCCTTTCCTTATTGCTTTGAAGAATGGTAAGCACATGTCTGTTGACTTGCTAATGAATCGGTTTAATGAGGCCAGGCAGTCCGTCAACCTGTAGATGTCTTTCAGGGTAACCGGGGACCTCATTTTTTACAAGGCTCTCATTTTCTCGAGATTCGCTTTGATCCCCTTCTGGTGAACTTGGATCCGAGGAACTTTCCTGATGGTACCCCGAAGACACACTTGTTTGGGTTTAGCTTCATCCCATACCTTTTTAGCACTCCAAATTTTTCCTCCAGGTCGATTGCATGCCTAGTCATTGTGACATTTTTTTGTTAACATGTCATCTATATAGACTTCCATGTTTCTACTGATCTGTCGGGTGAACATCTTGTTTACCAACCTTTGATAAGTTGCCCCGACATTTTTGAGACCAAAAGGCATTACCTTGTAGCAGTAAAGCCCTTGATCTATTAAAAAAGCAGTTTTTCTTCATTCGGACCAAACATCCTGATATGATTATAACCTGAGTATACGTCCATGAAGCTCAGCAGCTCATGCCTCGTAGTTGCATCAACCAACTGATCTATTCGGGGCAGAGGGAAACTATCTTTCGAGCATGCTTTATTCAAATCTGTGAAGTCTACACACATTCTCCACTGTCCATTTTTCTTTTTCACGAGCACTATATTGGCAACCCAGTCGGGATACTAGACTTCCCGGATCGACCCAGTAACTTATGGACTTCTTCTTTAATCGCTAATCTCTATTCCCGGTTGAATCAACGCCTCTTCTATATTACTGGCTTATGCTTGAGATCAACAGTCAGAGCGTGGGAGATTACTTTGCCGTCGATTCCAGGCATATCTTCATGCTTCCAAGCGAATACATCCTTGTATTCTTTAAGCAGATTGACTAGCTAATCTTGCACCTGTTCGGTCAGCCGTGCCCCCAGTTTTACCTTTTTGCTCAGGATTTTTATCGTCTACCACAATTTCAATAGTGGATTCCTCTTCTTGGTCTTTCCTATCTTCTGGAGACGACTCCCTTAGGTCCAAATCGAACTGAGTTGGTGTTTCCGCCTTTTCTTCATCTTCATCATCCTCCAGAGATTTGTTTCGCTCAGCGAGATCTATCTGCATGATGTCTGGCTTAGCTTTCTGACATCCATTCTTAAGAGCCCTTCAATACTCCGACCTCAGTTTCGGTCGAGAATTTGATGGTCAGGGCATAAGCTGCCGTAATTGCCTTCGTTTTGTTCAAAAATGGTCTGCCTAGTAAGGCATTATATTGCCAATTCTTGGTGTCCACTACCACGACATCGAGCAGTACTATTTTTTGACATGAAAAATTTCCTACCTCGACCGTAAATTTGACCGTCCCCAGAGATCTCACTTCTGCTCCCCTAAATCCTTTAAGCGAGATTGCTAGTGGTTGCAAATCCATCCTATGAAGCCCTAACTGATCGAACACCTCGGCGCTCAAGATATCCGTCGAGCTCTCATTATCGATCAATACTCTTCTTAATTCCCAATGTCCGATACAAACTGACACAATGATCACATCATTCAGCTTAACCTTCAATCTGTAAGCATCAGCTTTGGAGAAAATGATCGGATTCCAACCTTGCTTGAGCTTCTTCTGATCAGGACCCACCGAATTTACCGCCAAGTTTCTCTGGCCGTCTATCGCTTCACGAACTTCTGATATCCTCTATCTGCTACTTCTTTCTGTACATGGCTCACCGAAAATGGTGTTGATAGCTCCGACATCTGAATTTCCCCTTGGACTACCCTTTCTATTTTTATCGGTTTTTATGGGGTCGTGCTGTCGATCATCACTTCCTTTGAGAACCATGTCCTTCAAGTGCCCTTCTCTGATTAGCCTTTCAATGTTATCTCTTAGCTGGTAGCATTTAGAGGCTTCATGACTGTTCTCTCGGTAGAAACGGCAGTACTTTGAGGTGTCTCTTCGAGCAAAACTAGATTGCTTTGAAGGCTTCTTATATAAGTTCTTGTCCTCGATTATATTCAGAATTTCTTCTTCCCTCTGAGCCAGGGGAGTATAATTTGTGTACTGCCTCTTATAGGTCTTGTTACCCTTTTGATCATCTTAGTTGTGGCCTTCTTTGCCTTTCCTAGAATTATTCTTTTGGTCTCTTTTGGGGTTTTCCTTCGAACCATTATCTTTGGGCTTCTGATTCTCAATTGGTCGGCCTACATGTATCCATGGACTATTTGTTCTTCTTCTGCCATCGAATATCCTCCCATATCATCCACCAAATTAGCATAGGTGATTGGCCCCTTCTGTCTTAGACTGAGTGATAGCTGGCTATATTGCAAACTGTTGATAAATGCAGCCACAACCGCATCGTCATTAAGGTCCTGCACTTCAAAGGCTTCTTATGAAAATTGGGCAAGGTAGTCTTTTAACTTCTTATCCTTTCTTTGCTTCAGGGTCGAGAGGACGGATATCGACTTCCTAAGTTGGATGTTTCCCATGAACTGTCTGGTAAAGGCCTGTATTAATTCCTCGAAATTCCTGACCGATCCGCTTGCAAGGCCACCAAACCATCTGGACCCCTGATCTCCTAATGTCTGAGGGAACATGCTACATAAAGTGCATCATCATAATCATACTGCGCCATCGCGCTTTTATATCTTCTAACATGCTCCTAGGGGTCGATGTTGGCCTTGAACTGCTCCACATGCAGCATTCTGAATTTTTTTTGAGAAACGGGCCTGTCCTATGGAGGAAGTGAATGGACTTCTGGAATTACCAATCAACGGGTTCCCTCATCCTTGTCTCTATTCCAGCACTTCTATCCTTCTTACCAGAACTTCTCGTTCTCTTTCTGGCTCACCCCGTTCGTCAAACTTTTGACGGATGATAAGACCATAGGGGTCTTTTGAAGTTCGCCCTGTAATTTGGGTGTCACGGACATTATATTTGGGCATAGGAGTTATTTCTTTATGCCTCCTTAGGGGCTCCTCTCTGTCAGTTGAGGGTGATCGAGACCTCCTCATATGCCCGTCATACCCATCGCTTCAGTCATAACACGCTTCTCGTTTATGATCTCTTGCAGCGTCGTCATGCGGACTGCGCTGCCTTCTTCTCTGATTAGATTGGTCCCCATTCCTCCTATGATCCTGGTAATCTTGATGATCGTCACTCTTTTGGGATCACTCCCTCTTTTCATGGAGATTCGCTCATATCTTTACCAGTTTTCCACGGAGCGTCATGAGTTGGGACTACTATCTCAGATTGTATTCTAAGGTCACCTGCCACCACAAGTGTGGATAACTGGAATGGTGAGGTCAAGTTTGTAGTGGCAGTTATATTAATTCCTTGTCTAGAGGTGTCCCCAATGACTCTTCGCAGGGACTCTTGAACTTGCCAGAATGGGGAGATACCGGTGACAGCATCGGTAGATGTTATAATATCTTGCCCAACAGACGGTAGAGTCTCAGAGGGCAAGTCTCCTCCTGAACCACTGGTGTTGGCTATATCAGTGTCGTTGACATGATGTGGGGTACTGACATTATGTGGGGATTGACTTCTATCCCTATTATCTGCCATGTCGCTGCTTCACAAATTCTTCAGAGGTTGAACACACACACACCCTCTAAGTGATAGGTGACTAGTACTAGGATACCTAGTCAACGGATTTCAAGACACTTTTCTAGGTGTAAACCCTCCCTTGTACATGGTATCATGGATCTTAGTTGATACCACGATCAAGGTAACTCACGTTCCTTTATCAGGAACCTTGGTACATAGCAGATAATGCCGGTGAGTCATGGTACCCAGTCCTCCATCATTCGGGAAGTTAGGTACATAGGCGATAATCCTGGAGAATCGCGATACCTAGCCTTCCTATTCTCACGAATCTAGATATATTGGCGGGAACAAGGTGAACATGTTGCCGAATCTAGGTACCTCGCATTCCTGTTCTCTGAATCTCGGCACCTTGGTGAACTTACTGGCAAAAACATTGTCAAATCTAAGTACCTCGCATTCCTGTTCAAGGAATCTTGGTACTTTTGGTGAACATACTGGTGAAAACATTGTCGAATCTAAGTACCTTGCATTCTTGTTCTAGGAATCTTGGTATTCTGGCAAAAATAATGCTTCCTTGCCATCCTATTTCAAGGAATCTAGGCATTTAGGCGAAGACACTGGTGAATCAAGGTACCTAGCATTCCATTTCTCAGGAATCTAGGTACATCGGCGGAAACAAGGCGAATGTATTGGCAACAAGATCTTGGTAGACGACTAAGGCCATTTTAGTACCAGGCCTTTCTTGATTGGGGGTTGTACCCAGCCAAGGCCTTGATCTGGCAGGAAACTATGCTTTTACTAACTAGGCTCTTCTCAGAGAATGGTGGTGTACAGCCGAGGTTTGATCAGACAGGCAACTATGCTCTTACGTACCGGATCCTTCCTAGCAGAGGGTGGTGCCCGACCAGGGCATCAGGATAGCCATGTGGCTTGTCCTGGTCTTGAAGAGAACCTTCTGAAGGGGTTAATCTGGTCCAGGGTATCAGGAGTGCTGTATTGCTCTCATGGTTTTAAGGCGATCCTCCTGGAGGGATTGATTCGATCCTTCTGGAGGGATTGATCCGATCCTTCTGGAGGGATTGATCCGATCCAGGGCATCAGAAGTGCTTTGCAGCTCTCCTGGTTTTTAGGCGATCCTCCTGGAGGGATTGATCCTGTCCAGGTCATCAAAAGAGCTATGTAGCTCTCCTGGTCTTAAGGCGAACGTTACGAGTTTAAGTAGCAAATTGTGGCAGTATAATGTAGACAGATGTAGATAAAATGTAGACAAATGTAAATGGAGGAAAAATCTTCTTTATTGATTAATCAAGAGGGGATACAAATACTCATGAGTACCAACATCTTCTAGTATCAATCTCAGGGTGACATCGACCGGTCTTTACTACATGGCTTACGGGTAGAACCTCTGAAAATACTCTAAGAGTGATAAAACTAACCTAAAGGGGGGTGAATAGGTTTTTAACTAAATTAATTTCCATCTTTTGATTAGTCAAAATTAATCACAACAAAAACCTAACAAATAATCATTGTAACCAGGTGCGGAACATAAGACAAAGACATAATGATTTGTTTTACGTGAGAAAATCCCGATAGGGTAAAAACTCACGGGCTTAAAAGCCACTCGAACCCTTAAATCTACTATTTGCAAATTCGATTACAACCTAGGTTGACCACATCACACTTAATCGGTTACTAATCCGTCTTTACTACCCGCAGGCCTTTAATAGTGATAATCGGTTCTTGCTTGTATCCTACCAATGGCACATACAAGACTTCACTCTAAAAAAAGAAGAGATATGAAACCTAAAGTGAATATGAACAATATTCAAAATGCACAAATGCTAGGTCAAGACATTTAATGCTTATCTAGGAATTAATGATGTCAATTAAACCAAACCTAGATATCATGTTGCTATATGACATACATATAACTTAGCTATATGAAATATATGCAACCCTAGATGCAATACCTATCACAATACAACACCCAACAAAACAATATGCAAAAACCTCAACTTGTAATTAGAATCCTAATCTAAATGCAAACAAGTCATAAAAGAGGTTTCTTGATAAGCAAGAACATGAAAATAGATAAAGATGAAGTTTTGCTTACCAAGTCAATTATGTAGATTAAGACCCATGCTTAAACACAACCTAGATGATGCTAGATGATGCTTGATTCACGAAAGGATGATGGGTGATTGGGTTTTGGACAATAAAAATGGTTTCTTGCTACCTTTTCTTGCAAGTCACTCTTGATCTCTAAAAGGAATGAGAGAGAATGGATTCTGAAGCTCTAAAAAAAGGCAAAGAAGGGAAAAGAACATATATATATATATATATATATATGAAGCTCTAGACGAAATGACATCGTTTTGAAAAAACATCAATTGAATCCCGTCAATACCGCTTTTTGGACCGCGGCTCGGGCAAGTGTCCAGACCTCAGTACACACAGCAGTGCACTGTCTAGACAACATCGCGGTTGGGACCGCTGAGCGTGCATGTGCAGAGGACACGGTCTAGGCAGCAGGGGTCTGATAATGTTTACCGTGTCAGGGACCGCTGTGCGTATAGGTGCACAGGTCGCGACCCCTAAAGCATGCACCTTCTGGAACCAACCGCTGCTAGGACCGAGGCTGAGACAGGTGCCTAGCAACCGACCTGCACCGCGGTGAAGAGGAAAATCCTCTTTTCCAGGCAACCTCAACACACTAACTTAAATGCAAAATGTGCAAGTGAGGAGAGTGATGAATGGCATACAATGCATCATTCAAATATATGAAAACAAGAATATAATGCATGTAAGTGAGTGTGTGCAACTACATCTCTTCAATTATAAGTAGAGTCAAGTAATCTACTTTCCTTAATGCACTTGGAGTCCAATGCCTTGATTATGGGAGATCTTCAATTCCTAATCTATCATTCATAATATTTGACCCCAATTGTGATTTTGCCAAAGAAATAAGCCAATCATAAACTGAGACACTTACATCCTCTTCAGGTGATCTGCATTCCAGGTGTGGTCAATAGGTCGTCCATCCATGTCCTCCAGCTGGTAAGCCCATCTTTGGATTACCATTCTAACCAGGTAGGGACCTTCCTTGCTGGGCAATAGTACCCCATCAGACCTCTTCTGGGTATTCTGGGTTACTTTCCTAAGAACCAAATCCCCTTTTTTGAAGCTTCGGTTTCTGAATTTCTCGTTGAAGTATCGGGCAATCCAACTTTAGTAGATTGCTACCTTTTCTACGATCCTTTCATGTTTCTCCTCTAAGAGGTCTAGGTTGGCCCTCAACTTGTCTTCATTCCCTTTTGGGTCAAAGTGTTGAACCCGGAAGAAGGTGAGTTTATGCTCTATAGGAAGGACAGCTTCTACTCCGAAAGCCAGTGAATAAGGGGTTTCTCCAGTAGCAGTCCTTTTGTCGTGAATGCAAGCCAAACAAATTTAAAGATCCGGATATGCGCGAATTAAACTAATTTAGTATAAGGAAAATATGAGTATCGTTTCACAGAGATCGTGAAATAGTTGTGACTAAATTCAACCCTAGCATTAAATTCAAGGAAGTAAAATGGAATTAATGTTGATAGAAATTAATTCGGAATTTCAATTACTACTAAACTAGGAATACTAAAATAAACTAAGATAGAAATGGTGTGTGTGTGTGTGTGTGTGTGTGTGTGTGTGTGTGTGTGTTTGTAATGTATGATGATAAAAATGGAAATTGATGTAATATAGACATAGATCATTGGAATTCCACTTTTGAAGCCCGACTTGATTTAAACCTATGGCTTATCTCCCTAGCTTGAGTTTCCGGAATGGCTCGGATTGGAATGCTCACAATACATTCCTTTCACTTTGCTTTGGATAGATATAGGGAAACCAAGATGGCTTGGATTGAAATGCTCACAATCCACCCCTTTTTCCTAGCCAAGGTATGTGGGATTGGGATGCTCACCACATACCTTTTCCAATTCAATTGAGCTTAATTAACACCTAGAGTGTAGATGGTTAGAACAACGATTGGTAACCAATGTAAACCAAGAGTTGGAATGCCGACTTGGCTCATAAAGTTCCCATAATTCAATCTCAACAAAGGGTTAGGAGTTGGAGTGCCTACCCAACCCGGTGAGTATCAAATGCAATTAAAAGCACAATCAACCACTAAGCTAAATGAGAGTTGGAATGCCTACTCATTTTCACAAAGATTCCATTTAATGCTTAATAACTCTAATAAATTCAATTAATCCACAAAATCAAGAGTTGGAATGCCTACTTGATTTAGGGGAGAATCAAACACAATGAAGTAAATTGAATGGAAATATATTAATCAAGTAAAAATGGTGGAAATCCCACAATCCATGGATTAATTACATCAATCCCAAATTGGGTTTTAGCTACACATGACAAAATGAAATACAAAGATAAGGAGAAGGGAATAGAAGAAACCTATAGGAGACCTTCTTTCTTCCAGCTTGATCACACCTCCAATGTCCTCTTTAGTAGCAATTAGATGAAGTAGAATGAATGGGTTTGATGGGTTTTTGGGAGATAATGGTTTTTGAGATTTAGAGAGAAAGAGAGAGAGAGAGAGAGAGAGAGAGAGAGAATGAATGGAATGGGTGTATGGTCGTGGTTTTTTTCCTTCAAAAAATCAGACCTGTGCAGTTTCATTTTCTTCCTGACTTGAGCCATATGCACGGGTTAGTGTACGGGTGGTTGACCCGTGCACCACTCGTGTAGTTGTTCCTTGCCTGAGGCTCTGCTCATTGGGTTGTGGATTGCACGGGTAAGTGCACGGGTCGTACCCAAGCAGTTACCCGTGCACTAAGGATCTTCAACAATTCATCTTCCGGTGCACGGGTAAGTGCACGGGTAGTGCACGGGTAGTGCATGGGCGTGCTACCCGTGCACTTTTGCCTTCTTCACTTCATTTATGCACTAATTTGTCATTTTTATCCCTGTTCACTCCTTTTAACCTATTGTCTGTAAAAACGATTAAAAGAGCCATAAATACACCTAAAAACACTCGAGAATAGAGCAAGGGAAGAGGATGTGAGAGCCAAAATATATAACATATTTGGTTCGATCAGCATTAGAAGAAACTCCATTGGAAACATTGGCTGCCATCAAAACCCCATCAGCTTCCTCAGATCTTTGGCACCAACGAATGGGACATCTTCATTCAAAATTTTTACAAGTTCTCAATAAAAAGGAAGTTTTGACTATTTCCAGTTGGTTAAACAAACATTCTATTTGTACTAGTGTCCAATTGGGAAAACGATGCAAGCTCTCTTTCCATGATTCTAATAAAAGGTGTCAATTTCCTTTAGAAAAAAATTGCTGTGATTAATGGGGGCCAACTCCTATCTCTTTAGTTCAATTTTTTAAATATTATGTTATCTTTATAGATGATTGCACATGATACACTTGGTTATTTCCTTTGAAGAAAAAATCTGATTTTTATGAATACTTTTTAAAATTTCAAAAACTTGTTGAGACTCAATTTGACAGGAAAATCAAAGTCTTCCAATGTAATGGAGGAGGTGAGTTTACTTCAACTATTTTTAGAAATCATCTTGCACAATGTGGAGTAATCCAACAATATTCATGCCTATCACACCTGAGCAAAATGAGATAGCTGAAAGAAAGCATCAACATATAGTTGAAACTGGTCTCACCATCATCTTTTATGCAAATATACCACTTAGATATTTGGTGGACGCCTTCCTTACAACAATCTTTGTAATTAATGGATTGCCATCCTCATCACTAAACATGGAAACATCATTTCTTAAACTTTTTGAAAGGCATCCTGACTATAGTATGCTTCAAGTTTTTGGTTGCAAATGCTTTCCCTACTTAAAAAAAAAATCAAGGTCAAAACAAATTTTCAAGAAAAACTTATCCTTGTGTATTCATCGGTTATAGCCCCATTCACAAGGGTTATAGATGTATTGATCCTAAAACAAATAAGGTTTATATCTCATGACATGTGGTTTTTGATGAGAATCTTTTTCCTTACTCTAACAAGATTTCCACTAGTGATGATATCTCACAACTTGCAGTTACAACTTTTCCGAATCAAGAAGAATGGAACATCAAGCCTAAAAATCACTTTTCTCATACAACTCAGCCTATAAAAAGTGATGACACAATAGAGAATACTACCTCTCAATCATTCACAATTGATTGTTGCCCCACTCAAGAACCTTCAAACAATGAAGCCCAAGATAACAATACCAGAATTGAAATTCTTTAACAACCCTCCAATCAAGCACCATGTTCTCTGGTCCAAGAAGATCACACCAATATCACTCTAAATAACCTTAACCTCCATGACTTACAAGGCGAATTGTCTATTGATCCCATCCTTTAATGATCCAATCCAAAATGAAAGCTCTTCCATTGCTCAAATAATTAATCCTAAAAATCCTTCAACCACTCGTCTAACTCAAGATTGACGCCAACCTCAATATCTAAAAGATTATGTCTGTCACACTACTACTCCTAGCTCTCAAAAAAATACAACCCTATTAGCCACTTAAAAACAGGAGCCAACAAGCCGACTTACCACTCAAACACAAGAGCCAAAGTCTCTAAAAACAGCCATAAAATCCCCTCATTGGCTTGCAGCTATGCAAGAAGAGCTCAATGCTCTTCATATAAACAAAACTTGGCAACTTGTTCCACGACCTAGTCACACCAATATGGTTGGCTCCAAATGGGTCTATAGTATCAAGTACACGGAATATGGATCGATTGATTGATATAAGGCAAGGCTAGTAGCTAAAGGTTTCACACAAGTTTAAGGGATTGAATATGATGAAACCTTTAGCCCTGTTATAAAACCCATAACTATTCGTGTCATCCTTTCCATGGCTGTTGTCTCTCATTGGAACATCAAACAACTTGATGTGAAAATGCATTTTTACATGGTTTTCTTAAATAAACTGTGTATATGGAACAACCACTAGGTTTTTTAAATTCATCATTTCCTAATCATATTTTTTATTGCAAAAATCTCTTTACGGTTTAAAATAAGTACCTCGTACTTTGTTTGACCGCTTATCTCATTGTTTACTAGCTTTTGGTTTTTGCTGCAGTAAAGCGGATTCATCTTTATTTATTTACAAGAAAAATAATGACTTAGCTCTCTTGCTTGTTTATGTTGAAGATGTCATTATCACAAGCAACAATGCAACACTCATTCAGCAATTTATTCAGAAACTCGGTTTGGAGTTTACACTAAAGGATCTAGGTGCTCTACATTATTTTCAGGGCATAGAAGTTAGGAAATTCTCAGGTGATATTTATCTCTCTCAAACAAAGTACACCAAAGACCTACTCTCCTACACAAATATGCTTGAATTATCGCATTTCTCAACTCCAATTGCTACCAAACCTCTTAGTCAACCTGATGATCAAGCTCTTGTTGATGAGACTGAGTTTTAGAGCATCGTTGGTTCACTTCAATATCTAACTTTTACTAGACCCGACATCACTCCTGCCGTCAACAAAGTGTGTCAATATTTCCATCAACCGAACCTCGCTAACCTATGCGTTATCAAACGAATCCTTCGATATCTCAAAGGAACCCTTGACTATGGTATTCATATTTTAGCTCAAAGCTCTCTGACATTGAATGGTTTTTGTGATGAAGACTGGGCTGGATGTCCTCTCACTCATCGTAGCACCACCAGTTATTGTATCTTCCTTGGATTAAATTGTGTATCATGGTCCTCAAAAAAGTAACCTACAGTGGCTCGATCAAGTGCCGAGGTAGAATATAGAGCTCTTGCTTCTACTGCAGCGGAACTCACCTGGATAGGTTACCTTCTATGTGATGTTGGTATCCCTCTCTCCCAACCACCTTAACTCTTTAGTGACAATATCAATGCCTTGCATATGACTATCAATCCTATTTTTCATGCTCGAACGAAGCATATTGAACTTGACTACCACTTTGTTCGTGAAAAGGTCGCTCTTGGACATTGCATTACAAAATATATTCCTTCTCACTTACAAATCGCATATGTTCTTACCAATCCACTACCAAAGACTGCCTTCAAAGAATTTTGTGTCAAGCTTGGAGTTCATTATCTTCCACTCGCCAGTTTGAGGGGGCCTGATAAACTTCCTGTTTTAATTTCCCAAAATCATGCACAAGATCATGGCAAAGATAGCAATGTTCATGGTAATAAAGATGAATTCAAAAGTGTATTACCGTTGGAAACAAATATGGTAATATGCTCTGGTCTTGCTAAAGGTTTTACCATCTCAAGATTTACCAAAACATAAAATTAGGATTTCAATTTTATTTCGTTGTTTTCTCTTTTGTTACCGTTGGCTATTGTTGTATAAATATATGATACAAGAAATTGTTATATTCAACAAAAAGAGTGAATTGAACAAGTTTTCTTTTTCATTACTTTTGACTCTGTTATTTCTTCTTCTTGCTTTTTTTTTCAAAATCATTAAATACATCCATAGACCAAATTAAGCATCCAGGCCTTTGATTCGTAGACCAACGAGTTGACGACCTCTTCCCATAAGTGTTTATCCAGTTCATTGATAAGCTTCACAACATTGCTAGTTCCAAAAGTTTGGTGTACCTTCTTGAACTTCAGAGGCTGATCAGATGGAAAGTAAGGTGCAAAAAGACAATCTGGAGTACATTTTCGATGTTGAGCTTTGCATGTGATATGTGAACTTATTTGTGCTCAGCAGCCTTCAGATTGTTAGGAGTCTTAGACTTGGTCAATTAATAGTTAGGAAAAAATAAGTAGTGGTCTTTGTATTTGTTGTTTATGGCCAACGTGAAGGTATGCTGCACCATTTAGATAGCTTCACTTTCACTTTCAGTGAGTTGGTTTATTGTTGTTAGTTTTTTACATTAGTTGTCAGTTGTTTCCTTTGTTTTTGGCATTATGTTGTTAGTGGTTTAGTGGTTCCTGGTCCTTAGGGATTGTTGCTCATCACTGTTAATTATAAGCCATAAATGGCTCATTTGAATTCAATAAAAAGGCATCGAATATGAAGAAATGAAATCCTCTCTATCTATCTATCTCTCTAATTGTTCTAATCTTCTCTAAATTCTCTCTATGTATTTTCCAGGATCGGAAAAAGTATATAACAGCAGGCTGCACACGATGTGTGCGATGATGACATTCTCAATTGCCAAACTGAATCCAAACCAAAAATAAAAAAGAAAATTAAAAGAATGTCAGTATAAAAGTAATTGAAACTTATACAAAGAATAAAGAGAGAATCTAGAAAGAGAGAGATTGAGGTTTTTTTTTTGGATTTGGATCCTCTCCTAAGCTAAGCTTTGCCAAAGCTTTTATGGATCTGTAGACACTTAATAATTGAATGGTTCAAATTTCATCTCATTTATTTTTCCATTTTTTCTTACACCAAACCAAGAATTTAAACACAAGTTTATTTTCAAAATCCCAACCTCCTCTGTCTTTCCCTCATCAACAAGATTTTTCTCAATCAATTCAAACTCCATCTCTATCAATTGGAAGAGATTTGAACAAGTCAATTTCTATTTCAAAAAACCCGAACTCTTCTTCTTTATAATTTTTGTAAATTTAATAGAAGTCAAGCAATTCAAGTTTCAAACCCTAATAATTTATGTTTTTATTCAAGTTTCAAACTCTATCTCTAACAGTGGAATACGCGTTATATATTTTTCATTTTTGTCAATTATATGTCATAGCAAGTAAATACTGCTCACTTTAAAATGCAGAGGAGTTTGTGATTTTGAAATGAAATGCTAGAAACATTGACGTTTGGAGTGGGTAAAAAAGGAAAAACAAATAAATGAAATCAAGACCATTCAATTTATAAAGTGACACGTGTTTCTAGATCCTAAAAAGCTTAGACAAAGCTTATCTTAGGAGAGGATCCAAATCTTTTTTTTTTTTTGTAGATATTTAAAACAAGAGTATTCATGGAAACATCATTTACCAATTTTAATATAAGAAGGTGGCCATTAAAAACTTCTCACAATTGGATCTAGATCCTCTCCTTACCTTAATTGTTCTTACATTGTTTTTTCTTCTATAATCTATTGTCACGTGTCTAATATAGCAGATCAATGGTTTGGATTATTTTTATTAATTTTTATGTCTTTACTCTACCAAAAGATAGAAATAATCAAAACGATTGATTTATGTGAGGACAAAGTGAGGTGATGAGGGATCTAAATCTTTGACAATCAAACCCAAAAGATATACTAAAAAGACATGATTAATAAAAAAAATCAAAAAGTAACCCGAAAACAAAGCAAAAATGAGCACATAGAAAGCAACCAACAAAAAATCACCATTATCAATTCTAATCGGTGAAAATAACACAGATGTAAACCCATGGAAACAGTCAAAAGACAAGAGTCTTCAAGCAGAAAAACACGAAAATGTTTCTCTCTCACTAAAATACAGCACAACAATGTTGTTTCTCTCACTAAAACACTATCGATCTTTCACCATATTTATGTTTGTGATGCAAGAAACTCTTGCCCTAAGGATCCATCTAGCTAGATCCGATTCTTCTCAAAATCATAATATATCAGCATATGAAAACTTACATATATATATATATATATATATATATACAGTCCTTTTCTCCTCAGTACTGTACTGATATAAAATACATCAGTGCATTGCATGTGGGCCATAGATTTTGGATAAGCAATGACAAGTGCATACATATTGGGTCAAAGCAATTGAATCTAATGGTCCACATGCAACGCACTGATAAATATTTATCAGTACGCACTGAGGTGAAAATTTTTCTATATATATACACAGTCTTTTTATTGTCAGTTCGAACTGATATAAGATATATCAGTTTCTTGCATATGGGTCATTGGATTTAAAAGATGCTTTGACAAGTGTATGCAGCCAAGTCAAAGCATTTAAATCCAATGGCCAAAATGCAAGAAATTGATATATCGTATATTAGTTCGAACTGACAATAGAAAAATGGTATATATATATATGGCGAAATTAATAGAGAGGAAAAGCAGAAGAGAACATAATCGTGGAGGAAGAAAACAAAGAGAAAATGGTAGCGAATTATGGTTCTAGATGTCGGCAGTTAGGGGTTTTGAGAAAATGGTTTGGAATTTTGAGGATGGCTGTTAGCGGAAAATAATTTAGGGATTTGTGTGAAAATGGAAAAGAAAAGAACATTTATAAACCTCAAGTTTCAGTTCGGGTTCAAGTTTAGGGACCTAAAACCCAATCGAAACCAATTGTTTTTCTATTTTCTTCAATGTAACCAAACATTAATAGAGACCTTCGATCAATCTACCTGAATAAGCAATTTTTGGTTAGAGTCGGGTCATTTGGGTTGGTTCCGATTTCGGTGCCCAGCCCAAAAGCTTGAGTATGAGATTACGGTACGGGCTTGTTTGATATAACTATAGAGTAAATAAAAGCTCTTGTGGAGCTCAAAAACCACTTTTAGTTGTGTTTGGATATCGAAGCAAAAAGGTTTTGAATTTTAAAAGCTCTTCCCTAAGAAGAAAGTGTCCTTGTGCTTCTCTTGGAAGCGCTTCCAAGAGAAAACAATGAAAGTTGTTTACCCTTTAATTAAACTTTCAAAACATCCATTTCACTTTTATTCTTATGAATAACAAAACACAATTTCCTCTCATATCTCACCTTACACTTTTCATTTTTACTTTATACATATAATCACTTTATTATTTCAACGTATTTTGTTTCAAATTAATTTTATTACTTTATTCTTTTAATATAAAACAATTATTTCAATTAATTTTAATTGCTTTATTATTTTAATGGATTTATTATTATTATTATAGATTGAATCTTATCTCTTTATTTATTTAATAGAATATTTTACTTCAAATTAATTTTTATTCCTTTATTATATTATGATTCCAATTAAGTCACAGATGATATATTATAGTTAGAAAAGATTCAATATTGGTTCCAACCAAGTACAGAAAAGTTAACCGCATCGATTACAAAGAAGTTAAAATCTATATAATATAGTAAAATGGAACTCTCAAGGCGCCATGTGTCGTCGTTAGGGAGCTTTGGTATTAAATATATATTTACATTTAATCTCAAATCTTTAATCAATTCTCTTAATGAACCAAAAAATTATATATATATATATATATAACATTAACTAATTAATTAATTTACTTGGCCTTTTAAAAAAAAATTAATTTACTTGGTAAGTTCAAAGAATATTGACATTAATTATAATATATAAATTTTGTACGATCGCTTTGAAGTTTGAGGTATAAGCTGAATTTAGGGGATATTTTAATTTATCTACTAAATAGAACCAATGTATGATTTGAACTGTCTATTAAAGAACCAATCCCATAATTATTTATTATTAATTAATTTGTAATATTATTAATTAAATATGTATAGACAATAAATGGACCAGTATTAATATAAGAAAATATGTCAAATAATATTAATTTCCCACGATTCTCTTATAGTGTGCCAAGTTCAATTGTTTTTAAGATTCAATATCACATAATAAATATTTAATTTTTCATATTCTTAATATATGATTATAAATATATTTCATAATATTTAATTGTTATATTCTTTTGGCATTCCTACTATTTATATAATATTATCATCATTATATAAATTCTCTTAATGGTAATTATCATTCTTAATGGTTATTATTGTGATCAATACTAGAACACCAAAAACCCATCATATTCTTTTTTAAATCAATATTTCAATTCATTTAGACAATTAAACAGCTAATCATAATCTTTAGTCCGAAACCCTTTCCACTCCCTCATTTTTCTCTATAAAAACCACTTAAAATCTCACATTTCTTATCTTCTAAATGTCAATTCTTTTTTTTTTTGTTATTTTTTATTCTGGTTTCTCAAATAATAGCTCGATTTGTCACATGTTTTGCATATTCATTAATTTTTCTTTTTTCGTTTTTTGAAATATGTATTTCAGTTCAGGACAAGAAGGTGGTCATTTTGGACTCCCCGTAAGTTTATCTCTTTTCTTCAACACTTCAGTATAACTTATTAGTCGTAAATTATTTTTATTTGTTAGATTAATTTATCATTTGATGAACATATTTGAGTTTATAATGAATTTTGTTGAATACATTTGATAAACAGTGAGTTATATATGTTTGGTAAAAAATTTCATCTTTAGTTTAAACTAAACAGTTTTCTTTGTTTATATGATCCATCCTGATCAGTATTTATCTGGTGTGGGGTTTGTGCTCATAAAGATAATTCATTCCCCTACCAATTGTTTTAGAAATTAATACTCTTGTGTATAAGAGCTACAATATTATTAGAAATCTAAATAGTGTGGACTCTAGAAACTTATGCATGATATATATAGGAAACACTTCACCTCAGTGCGCACTAATAAATATTTATCAGTTCGTTGTATGTGAACCATTAGATTCAATTGCTTTGACCCAATCTGTATGCACTTGTCAGTGCTTATCTATAATCTATGGCCCACATGCAATGTACTAATGTATTTTATAGCAGTGCGCACTGAGGAGAAAATGACTGTATATATATATATATATATTGATTAACCATTATTATTTTTGAAAAGATTGATTTACCAATTTTAATTTTCTATAAAATAAACAATAGAGAAGAGATGAAACGAAAGAAAGGAAATTAACCAGTTCTATAAGCCAGGGCTGCATCCAAAAGCATACACTCTTAAAGGACATGGATGATAAAAATATTTGGTATCAATCTGGATTCCGTAATCTGAGAGAGAGAGAGGTAGAGTGGAGTAAACAAAATCACGAACACACACAAAAAAGAAGCCATCAAACTAAGAAGTACAATTTAATAAATGAAACCAAACTATGATGTAATTACTTCCCAGCAAATAACCCTTTTTTTGGGGGGAAAAAACTAAAAATTTTGATGATATTTTTATGCATCATAATATGTTTGAATTAATGCTTCAAAAAAAATTATTATTGAATTAAGAAAAAATTACATCTTACTTCAGTTGGAAGCTAACGGCCCATGTTTAAAGTGTAAAATACACAATATGTAACTTATCTGCATGCACACCACAACTTCATATGCGTTTTAATGATTTAAAATACATTGATTAGTAATTAATTAATTAATCATATTTGGTTAGTTTTATTATATAAGGGCATCACTTCTTTGCTCTTGAAGACACCAAGTCTATCATATTCATTGATTAGTAAGACACCAAGACACGAGGCACTTCATATCTTAGAAGAAATAATTGAAATTAGCATATGTATTGAACATGTGATGAGAACAATTTTTGAACATCTCAAGTGTAAAAAAATGGTAGGCTTTTGTAATATAATTAATGACGGGGTTTATCATTTGATCTTCCAAGTATATCATCTCATTAAGTGTTCATTTGCTGAGGTTTATAGTCAATTTGTAATATTATATCAGCAGTTTATTAAAAGAAGAGTTGTTTTATTTAATTTTTTCGCCCACTCTCACAAAATCAATCAATTTATACTATAAATTGGAAATGAAAATATCAAAAATTATAACAATCTAGGTTGAAAAGGTTGATATGAGTGGCATTTGAAGAAGTTAGAAATTAAAAGGAAAAATAGAATAATACGAAGAAATTTTAAAACATAAATCTGATAACAATTATGTTATATTTTACAATGCCCGCACATTATGCGGGATGCAAACTAGTTATATTCCATATAATGATATCATACTAATTGCATGTGGTGGTAAAATCAATTCAAATCAAATTTGACGAGGATAATTTATATCATTTTTGGTCAACCGAAGGAAAAAAAAAGGTGCGGATATTGACTCCCATAAAACTTAATAGTACACCTATATTTTATTACAAATTTTAATTATAAAAATATCCTAATATAAATTTACCATTAAGGACAAATTATTTTAATTAAAAATAAACCAAATAACATATACACTCATTAATTACACTCATATCTTCAACTATATTTCTTTATTAAAAAAAACTTACCTTTCAAAAAAAAAAATTATGATAAACCCTACTTTTTATGATAAACCCTAATTAAACTCTAATTTTATTTCAAGTATCAAACTTTCTCATCATCACATGATTATCATATTGTTTTGTTCCTTTTTTTAATGTATAGATAATATTGTATGAACTCTATCAATAAACAAAATATTTTTTTAACGATATCTATAGATATCAACAAGTTTTTTTGTTTTTTTTAAGATTGTCATAGATATCAATAAGTTTTTTTTTATAAAAAAAGATAGATGTATAAATAAGAGAATTTCAGATTGAAAATCTCTTGACCCCATATATAGTTCCACATATTCCCTTTTATAAGGCTCCTACATTCAAGATATTTCTAAAAGTAAATTGGACCATCATTAAAAGATGATTTCTCCAAAAATAATATGATTTTTTTATATAAATTGGGTGTGATAATAATTTAAGAGTGTTTATAACTAATATGTATTAAAATGAATATATTTATTTCAATGAGGGTACTATTGGCATTATGATGTGTGCTTATAGTAATATTTATTTTTTAAATTTTAGAAATAGTTGTACTTATAAAAATGAGTGTACTAATAAATTTTATGGTTGTCAATATCCGTACAAAAAAAAGCAATCAAATGCATGGCAAAAATTGATTTCATTTTTGCTCACCCCTGTAAGAACCTCAACTTTTATGATTGACTTATTTTATGACAAACCACATTGGGGATGATTGTGTAATGGGTAGCTTAGGTCTTCTTAATGATTATCAGACAAGCTTCCAAGCAGCTCCATGACTTCAATATCAAGCTTCAAAAGGTATATCACTTGACTTTGATTCTTAAAGAAATTAGGTGCACACACTCACTACTCATGCATGTTTTGTGTATCTTGCATTTGTGTTCATTATGGTTTATATGTGTGCATAATTTACACATTGCACACACACTTACATGTATTTGTATTGACATGCATTTGTTGTTTCACACACACACACACACACACACACACACACACCTACATGCATTTGTACTGACATGCATTTATTCCTTATTGCTCATGTGTGCATTCATTCACAATCACACTTGCACTTCATTTCTAGATTTAAGTGCGGTTGTTGGGTTCGCGCTCGCACATTTTTATGTGCCTGTTTTTGCACGTTGTCAAACCTTGTGCGCGGTAGCCACCCATACAGCCACCAGCGCTGGTCGTCATACGCAACACCAGCGCATCTTGGGCAGTAGGTCTATGCTGGTGGTGCACTGGTCGTCAATCGCCAGACTAGCGCACATTGCATTTTTTGGGCTTGATGTCCTTATGCGCGGGTCCTCCACCCGCGCACTACGCTGATTCCGGGGCAAAAATGTCTTTTCCCATCAGCTCATACCTTCCACTATATAAACCTCTTTATCTCTTCTTATTTACTCACTCCTCTGAAATTAAAGAAACCCTAGAGAGAGATAGAGAGTCTAGAGAAAGAGAAAGCTCCATTTGAGTTTGTTTAACTCTCCAAACCCAAAACCCATCTCCATCTTGCATCATTCATCATCATTTGAGTATGGGGTCTTCATGGTTTCATGACTAGGTAAGTAAGAACTTCTTTGAATATCATTTATTATTCTTCTTACTCTAGATTAAGTATTTATTATTTTATTAAATACATAGACTCTACTTATTGCATATATTTATGAGTCTTTATTGCATGATTGGGTTTGTTTGTTGATAGCTGACATTATTTCCCTTGAGCTAAGTCTCTAGCTTTGCATTTAGACATTATTATGTATGCCTCATTAATTGCATTTCTTGATTGCACATTTATTGCCCTTGATTATATATTGTGACAACTTGTGTTGGTTGGACTTTATTTGACAATTAGGTTGTTAGATTTTATCTATACATCCAATTGAGTTCTTATATATGGGCATGTAGGCATTGTTTGATAACTAGGTTGTTTAATTGCATTATAACATCTAGTTAAGCATTTTGTGTTTGGTCTTGCACATTATTGCATTTGAGTATAGTGTCATATACACACTTAGACCATATATTCTTTATAGAGTCAAATTCTTGTGGCTTTCAGGTGAAGTTGCACAAGCAAGTCAAGTCTTGCAACCAAGGTGTGTTTGGCAAGCATTGGTCAAGTGCCATTGTAAAAGGCCCGTGGATTAGAGTAGGAGGTGCTCACGCTAAGAGTAGTGGATCAGGAGATATCACTAGGGATTGAACCAAGAGTGGCGAGTGGTAGTGTCCATAGCCTGAGGTTGTTGAGAGTGAGAGTACGAGTATCACTTGAGGGTGTAACATTTTATTCATATAATGGATTTCTGTGATCATGTATGGCTAGAAGGATAGCCCATGGTTTTTCCCTTATTGAAGGATTTTCACATAAAAATTAAGTGTTCTTTATATTTCCGCACTTTATACTTGATTTTTGTTTGTTTGTTTATGGGGTGAATTTTAATATTGACTAATCAAGAAAAATTGGTAATTAACTTGATTAAAACCTATTCACCCCCCTCCCCCCTTCTAGGTTGTTAGACATACGCTGAGTAGTATTTTCAATTGGTATCAAAGCGGGTTTCTAGACATATTTAGGTGATCCTTGCTCTTGTTTGTGTGTCTTGCATTTGTATGCGTTTTGATCTTTGCATTCATTTGCATTCATCTCATTCATTAAACACTATGAGTGGCATTGAGATGTTAAAGGGTGCTTTGATCTCTGAACCACCATTTCTCACCAAGGATAACTACTCCTCTTGTAAAGTGAGGATGAACGTCTTTTTGTTGGACCTCGATGAGTATGTGTGGCGTATGTGGAAGAGGGATACTCACCTCCCACCGAGAAGCTAGAGAATGGGGCCTCTGTGCCTAAGCCCAAGTCCAAGTGGACAAATGACGAACTCAAGGCTGTAGAGTGGAACTCAAAGGGCATCCATGCCTTATCTTGTGCAGTGGATGAGAATCAAGCAAAACTCATCCAAACCTCTCAAGATGTTCGAGAAGCTTGGGAGATTCTAAGAATCACCCACGAAGGTACCGTGAAGGAAGAAGAAAGAATTTGGGTAACTTGAAGATAAAGCTTCAATGCTAAGATTGTGGCGGCTATGGCCGCCCGGATTATGGAAACTCGAAGACCAAGAATCAAAGAGGCAAATCAAAGGCCTACTCTTGTAGTGAAAGTGAAGAAAGCTCTTCGCGTTCCAAGAGATGTGAAATGAGTAACATAGCCTTTCCTATTTTACATGATGACAACTTAAAAGCGGCCACAAGACACCCATCACTTAAAGTCAACAAAAAAGAAGCTAGTTCAGATGATGATTGCCACGAGACCACAAGTGGTAGAAGCTTCGATGAAGAGAGTTCAAGTTCCAAGATTTTAAGTGATGAAGGTTTGAGTTATGAAGACTTATTGAAAGTTTTCAAAGGTCCATGAAGAAAAGTTCCAAGATTTTAAGTGATGAAGGTTTGAGTTATGAAGACTTATTGAAAGTTTTCAAAGGTCCATGAAGAAATCAAGAAGCTGAAGAAGGAAAACTTCAACTAAGGACCAAGTTGAATGACTCCTTGAAAACAGAAGTGATTGATGTTTCCGAATATAAGAAAGAGATGGAAGATTGCTACCAACAGATGAAAGCCATGAAAGAAGAGCTTTCCAACAAAGAAAACTCCTTGAAGATTGTCAAGGAAAAAAAGATGAGGTGCCTTGAAGAATTAAAGAAAGTCAAGTCAAAACAACCTCAAGCTCAAGGAAAGAGTAAAGCTTCATCCAAACAACCCTTAACTCAAGGTAAGTCTACATATGCCTTGGCAACTCAATCAAAGCCTAGGCAATTCAAGAAGAGAGGACAAGTTCTTAAGAAGTCTACCACCTCCTCCAACAAGCCAACTACGAAGAAAGGAGGTGACCACAAGAGACAACCTCAATCGAGGCATGACCAACCAAGAGGGCAAGATCAACTGGCTCAACCACCTCAACAAGCTAGACCACAAAGTTGTCACCAATCGGCTCAAGCTCCAAGGAGAAGCAAACCGAAGCACCATCAAAGACAACCTCATCAACATGGCGATGCTTCGATGAGATCTCAATGCAATGGCATAAACTCTTCTTTTATACATACTTGTCATTTTTGTGGTATGATTGGTCACTTAAGACCAAATTGCTTTAATTACATCAAGATGTGTAGGTTAGAGAGCATGAAAGAAAAACAGCTGAAAAAGAGGGCAAGTTTGTATGAACCTAGGGAATTTAAAAGCATGTCTATGACCACTAAAAATGATAAAGTGGAACCTAGGTGGGTTAGAAAGAATGAACCCGCTTGCCTTAGTACCCATGGGATACCCGTAGATACAACTAGGTACATTGGACATGGTAGGTCTATAGGGGCTCATGCCTCCCATTGACTTGATTGGATTTGACCCCATGAGAGGTAGCTCAAGCAAAAAGAGCAAACTTGCATGGTTTGCTATGTGCAAAAAGTTGATTAATTTTATGATATTTTTATAATTGCTTGAGATGATTGGTTGCACATATACTTATATGTTATTTTCTTAATAAGTGTACAACATTGCTTTACTTGCAATCTATGTCATATTTTAGTTCAACAATGTATTTTTTTGACTAGGAGATTTGAATGGGAAGTACATTTGAATGACCTATAATTTATCTCCATGACATGTGAACTTGATTTTTATGACATGCTTAAAATGATATGCTTGAAATGTTTTTGACTGTTTATATGCAAAATGTGTGTGAATGAAAATGAGAAGGCTAATCAATAAGGATCTTGTATCCATGCAATCAATAAGGATGTTATATCCAAATTAGTCTTCTCTCTACTTCTTAATGGTTAAACAAGACTACTATCATACAGATATTTATCCGAAAAATCTAATAGGATCTCTTGATCCAATGTCTTGGTTGGCCCATAAGGATTGATATAGTTGTTTGTGTGTTGAAATTTTTTCGGAAAAATATATCTTGATTGCTTATGACAAATGGGTTCAGATTGGTTTGAATTCTTATGGAAACCCTTTTGATGTTTGCTTTGCCAAATACCATTGCTTGGAATTTGATGTTATATGTCTTGCATGCAAAGCAACACCTTCACACATTCTCTTTAAAATAAAACTCCTTGAATCTCTCTCAATTAATTAAGTTGCATAAAGTTTATGTATATGACTATGCAATCAACTTTTGTGCAAATTTCTCTCATTGCTAAAGCAACCCAATAAGGGGAGCTCCTTTGCCTATCTTATGAAGTTTTCGGCTGGCGTAGTCCATCGGCTGCTTATGTGCGAGCTGTATCACTATGGGTCGGAGGATGAGATACGATTTATGTTAGGTCGTCATTCGGTTCGGTTCTCCAAGGTTGAATTCTGTCACATCACCGGATTGAAGTTCGGAGTGGTTCCCGACACGACGAGGTATGAGATGGTCCAGAACGGGATACACCAACGGTATTTTGGTGGTGTAGATGAGGTGGATTATGAACAACTGAGACCTGTTCTGCGTATTGGTATATTTGAGCAGCAGTACGATACTATGAAGTTGTGCCTCTTGTATATGCTGAATTGGATATTGATGGGGTTAGACGAGAGAGAGAAAATTCCAGTATGGCAGATCTGGCTAGTGGAGGACTTGGACACTTTGGATGCGTTCCCGTAGGGTGCCCACGTGTATAGGAAGTCCATTTTTGGTTTCAAGCATGCCTTGGATAGTCGACGTGAGCCGTTCAAGAGATGGCAGCAGGCAAAAGGCGTCGACGTTCACACGGTGGAGATGTACAACATTTACAGTGTACCTCACGCACTGTTGGTGAGAATTTAGAATTTCAATCTGTATGAAAACCTGGATTTTATTTTATATGAGTTATGGAATAAATGATTGGATTCTGAATTATTTTTTTAAGCAGATATTTACTTTTGAGGTTATCCTTGAGCTTGGGACCCAATTTGGGACCCTCAGGGAGATTGACTTATCCTCCTGTATTCTGAAATGTGAGTTGAGTAAGCGACCAAGGTCGGATAAGCTGGAAAAGATTTTCACATACGGGGTAAGTATCTATTGTGTTAAAGTTTATACATATTAGGACGTATGCAAATACAATGGTCTAACTACGATTTTCAGATATTTGTGAGGACTGCACAGGTACCGATGGTAGCTGAGAGGGTTCAACGGTACTACAAGGGCATAGACGAGGGAGGCAGCCTGTATACGGTCGCTGATAGAGACGACCTCTCGGTACCAGATCTAGTAGATCATAAGACTGTCGGAACCAGTGATACAGAGGGTTCGGAGCCAGAGGTTGGCGGTAGGAGTCCCCCGAGGCATAGGCTGGTTCGATTTACGATGCCCAGATATACTAGAGAAGTTCATTCATGAGGGGACGTTGGAGGGCATCGCGAGGTACGTAACAAATTTTGTGATGCATTATTTTATTTGAAACTAGTGTATGGTTTTAGTACTGACAATTTCGATTTCTTTTAGGACCGTTTGGAACGTAAAATCCAAGATGTGATGGATGTCGTAGCTGTTTTACAGGAGGATCTCCATAAGAGTGATGAGGAATAAGATATGCAGTATATGGAGGTGATGGACTTTCTCCAGGGGGTTGCGGGGTTCGACATCACAGTCAAACAGGGATGATCCACCATCCCATGACCGAGACTTTACACGTAGAGACATAGATGGACGTGGTAGTCCTATCGAGGGGACAGACCCAACCACTTGACCTGAGATGCAGGGTACATGACCTCAGACGTAGGGTACCGGGGCTGGAGTTACAGGACGAAAGCAGCAGATGCAAGTCGCTGGTGGCACAGATACAATAGTATTGGATGAGACACCTACCCAGGGTTTACCAGAGTTTCAGTTGCTTATGGAGGTCCAGCATGTGGATCCTCATGTTCATACCCAGGACCACACAATGGATCCGTCCAAACCACGGGGACAGAGTCCCTCATCCCCTCCGGTCCACACTCTGAACCTGTCCAGGCGACCCACATAGCGCACCGCTTTCCTCAGTTCGATCCAGTCGCACCCTACCTCCTAATGAAACCTCCGGTCCATCTTGTTGCCTCAGCCCACCCTGTTGCAGCCCATCCTATAGGTCGATCAGGCCCTAGCGAAACCCTCCACGTGATCCACGGGGATAGAGTTCCTCTTCTCAGCATACCCTAGCGTTCCACGGTCAGCATATGCAGCGGGTTCATAAGCGAGGCTGGCAGTTGCTGAGCCCATACACTGACCCCTGTCGGACTAAGAGGGCAAGGACACTGCCCTAGTCATCAGCACATACATTCAGGCCCAATGATTTGGTTGACGCTGACCAGCTTGAGGCTTACCAAGCCTACAAGAGGAACGTGATGGGGGAATTGTAAGTATAATATTGTGAATGTATTTTGAAACACCTCAGTTAAATTACTTGGTAATCTAAATAATTCAACAATTTTGAAGATGTGATGTGGATTTGATAGCGCTCATGCCTGTCACTTGGTTCCACCGATTGCAAACCAACTTCATGAAGTTAGGGGACACAGTATGTTCCTTACTTTAATTGTCTTTTAAGTTTGTTTAAGTTATGGTAGAATACTAACAATGTATAATGTTTATATTGTCAGCATATCAATGCGTACCTATATATTTTACGGAAGCGTCAACGAGCATACCCCAATGTCTACAGTCAGAGGATAAACGTACTGGATTCTTAATTCTATGTAAGTGTTTATAATGTACTGTTTTTATAGCTGCGTTTTTGTGTTTCATCTTGTTCCTAACATTTTGGTTCATTATCTATTTACAGTCATTTCTAGAGATTTAGTAAGGGAGAATCATGCCTCGTGATGTTGTGGCCAAAGCCCCGAAGAACTGTTCTATGCTGAAGCATAGGTGGTACCCTGAGGACCTTATGACGGTACATGGATCGCTCCCGTCAGGGAATCGGCCATGGCACGAGGTTGACATGGTGAGTGTTATACAATTATGGTTCCTATGTGTTTAATTAATAAATCTTATTTTTATCATAACAGTTTCTTGAAACACCTACATGTTCTGATTCCGTGCAACATTGGCCTCCAGCATTGGCTTTTGTCGACCTCACTATCGAGAAGATCCACCTGCTAGACCCGTTCAGACAGGAAGTCCCCTTGCAGATCAGGAAAGAGCAAGTTGCTCCATTGTGATGATTTATGCCCTCCATGTTGCATCAGGTAGGGTTTCACAATGCCAGACCGAGGGGCGAGGCGAAGTACGACAAGTGGAATAGGCTCTTTGGGGTAAGCATGGTGTCAACAACACATGTGCCCCAACAGACTAGAGGGTATGACTGTTTGAACATCATATGAACTTAAAGTTGGTTTTATTAACATTCTATTTTAACGGTTGTTCATATGGTGCATTGCAGGGGTAACTGTGGTGCCCATACTTTAAGATTGATGGAGTACGTACTGGCAAACAGGTAGAGTTTCGACTGGTCAGAAGACGATATTGGCTCCATCCGGTTTTGACCTATGTAATGCTCGTTTTACGATTCAAACTCCATATTTTTATTTATTAATTCAAATTCAGATTTATTCAATTCATTATATATCTTATTCTTGACTTCTATTGATCTATGGAAATTAATTGATGCTTGTCTAGGGTTTCGATAATTTATTAATTGAGATTGAGCTATAGGAATATAGGTAGTCTTAATTACTTTTCAATTGAATGAGTATAATTGTTCTTGACATAGGAATATGCGATACAATTTTGGTTCACAACTTCTTACACATAATGGGTTTTTGGCTTTTGCTCACACCTTGGAAAAGGGTGAGTAGTGGTTGAAAGCACATTGTTAAACCCGAGTAGGAATAACAGTAATACCATAATTAAGATGAGAATGAACCCTGAATTTGGATTGAATCTTGTTAATGGAGTTAATTGATGAACATTGAGTATCATATATGGGGAGCATTGGTTACCTAGTTCTTCTTCCATCGATCACAAACCACCAATTCTTTTAATTGCTTTCTTAGTTTAATTTAATTTAGTTTTTAGATTAATCAATCAATCAATAGTCTTTTTGGTTACTTTTAGTTTAATTAGAAATAGAACTAGTTTTTAATTAATAAATCAATTTTCCTCGTGGGAACGATCCTTACTTGTCGCTGTACTTATCTTCACGATTCGTGCACTTGCGAGTGAGTATTTTATAACACGATTTTATACATCAAGTTTTTTGCGCCGCTGCCGGGGAATAGTTTAATTTATTGGTTAATTCTAGTTTTAGTTTTAGTTAATAGATTTAGTCTAGTTTAGGTAGTCGTGTCATTAATTTTCAGGTATTTTGTTTTTATTTCATTTTATTTTTCTTTTCGTAGTTTACTGTGTGTCTGTCTTTTGTTACATGTTTCAACGGTGAATGCAAGATAGAAGATCACTGCAAGGAGAGTTACTACCGTTGAATGACAACATTGATTGTATTGGATAAAGAACACTGGTAGACGATGGAAATCACAACATCCAACAGGTTCCAGATCCACCGGCTGTACCTATCAAAACCATGAAGGATTATACCAGGCCTATTGTTGACAATCATCCTTTGTGCATCACACTAGATGAGGCAGCAGGGAACTATAAGCTAAGAGTTTCCACTGCAATTTGCTGCCCGCTTTCCATGGGCTACCGAATGAAGATGTGCTTAAATTTCTTAGAGAATTCTATGCAGCAATTCAAGCTTTTCCAAACAATAGGGTGACAGAAAACCAGCTGCGTATGAAGTGTATTTCACATGCTCCAAAGGAAAAGGCGAAGACATGGCTCTTGAATTTGCCTCCAGCTTCACTGACAGCATGGGATGAGGTCCCCAGAAAACCAGTGAGATCAGGTCCAAGATTACCAATTTCAACCAAGGAGACCATGAAACATTTTTTGAAGCCTGGGAGCATTACAAGATGCTTCTTTTTTATTGTCCTCAACACGAATATCAAACTCACCAGCTTTGTCAATGGTTCCATGATGGACTAAATGATGTCTCAACAATCTTGGTGAATAATGTATGTGGAGGATCCATGACTGACAAGACTCCGGAAGAGTTGCAATCGATCTTTGAAAAACTCGCTAATAATTCTGATGAAAAGAGTTCTAGGAGAAGGAATGAGATTTATGAACTAGATGCTAATACCGGTAACTTAATGCAAATGTCACAAATGCAAAAGTCCATCGAGTTACTTGTCAATCAGGTTGGACAACTAAGAGAAATGCGATACATGGGATGTGAGCAACCAGGGCATGATGTAGATTTTCAAATGGGAGGTCCTGGACCTAGTAACTTGGAAGAGGCACATGCCATAAACAACTACAATCAGGGTTGGAGAAATCCCAATTTCTCTTGGAACAACAATCAGGGTCCTGGGAACCAATTGGGAAACAACGGTCAGAGACAGTACAATGTCGGTGCTCAGCATAATCTTGTATATCAACCCATGAACCAATCATTGGAAGATACAATGAAGCAATTTATACAAAAGATGGACCAGAGAATGAATCAACAAGACAAAATGTTGCAAGACACTCAACAGATGTTCAGAGATTCTCAACAAGATAATAATGTGAGATTTCAGAACATTGATGCTTCAATGAGGAAGATAGAACTGCAAATCGGGCAATTAGCTGAAGCTAATCAAACGAGTGAAATGGGAAAATTTCCGAGTCATACTGAGCAAGCAAAGGCTACCACATTTCTCTGGAATGGTAAGGCTTTAAATAATAATAAACCTGCTAAACTTTTTAATACTTCTATTAATGTTTCAGGTTTGTCCAAAGAAAATAGTGCACCAGTAGAAGATGAAGAGTTGAAGGTGGAAAAGTCCAAGGTGGAAAAGTCTAAGGATACATCTAAAATTCATAAATCTCTAAACCCTTATGTACCCCCCACTCCCTTTTCCAACCAGAGTTCAGAAGAATAAGCTCAACCAATCATTCAAGGAGATCTACAATATCTTGTCAAAGGACAATATCAATTTGCAAACCATGGAAGTAATCCAAAAGATGCCAGCTTATGCAAAGTATTTCAAGGAGCTCAATTCAAGAAATAGAAAGACTGATTCTCACGAGACTGTGCTAGTTCCACATGAAGTAAGTGCAGTACTCCAAAAAAGATTGCCTTCGAAACTCAAGGATCCCAGAAGTTTCAATATCAATATCACGGTGGAAGAAACAAGAAAGGAGAGAGCCACACTAGATCTAAGGGCAAGCATTAATTTGATGCCTTATGCCGTGTACAAAGAGATAGGGTTGAGTGACCTTAAACCAATCAACATAGAGGTTTTACTTGTCGATCGAACCATAAGGTATCCTCGCGGAATTGAGGAAGATGTTCTAGTACAAGTCGGCAAGCTCATCATACCTGCAGATTTTATCGTACTGGATATGGAAGAAGAAGGCACTAATGCGAATGACTTACCTATTTTGCTCGGAAGACCGTTCATGTCAACCACAAAGGCTATCATCGATGTGCATAGTGGCAAGGTGTCCATAACAGTATTTGATGAGACAACCGATGTTGATGTTTTTGAATCCATGAGACATCATGTAGGTGCTCTTGACTGCTTTAATGTCCAAGTGGTAGATCCAGGAGTTTATCCAGAATCAACTCCCGCTCTCCAAGAAATTCAAGATGGCAAAAGAAGTAAGATCTCACCTCTCCAACATGATCGCTCAAGTTATGAGAACATGATTGAGCAACTGAAAGAAGACAAACAGATGGTTGTTACTCTCAATTCTGACTTGACAATAAAGATCAATGAGCTAATGGAAGAAAAAAAGTCTTCTTAGAGAAAGTCTGCAGAATTCTACCAAGAGTTGAAAGAGCTCAAAGATGAGTTTGCTCAACTGATGAGGCTAATGAAGGCCAAGATTGAACAAAGGGATAAAGTCTTAGAGATCATGAAGAATAAAGAACTTGAAAGCATTGCAAAACTTGCAAAGGCTGAGCAGGAGATCAAGTCATTGACCACCAAGTCAAGTGATTCCATCATTCAAAGGGCCGAATCCAAACCAAAAAGGAAAAGAAGAAGAAATAGAAGAAAGCGAGCTTTACCAATGAATCATAGGAACCGAGAAAGTAACTTTCATAGATTTGTTCCTGTTTGTCACTTTTGCAATGTGAGGGGTCTCATTCGACCAAGGTGCTATGAGTTTCTCAAACAATGCAAATGTGGGAGTAACCGGGTAAGGCAAGTATGGATCCGAAAAGACAAGCTCGGAGAGTTGAGCATGGTGGAACTATTCGGTTGAAGATGAGTGGCAATGAGTACGTAGTTGTTACTTCACCACAGGTAAAGGATAGCCTGAGGATAGTGAAATCAATTAAACTCAAAGGGTTTTAGTGTTCTCATGCGTCTCGCCTAGACGTTAAATAAAGCGCTTCGTGGGAGGCAACCCACCTAGGTACAATTTTCTTTTCTTTTGTTTGATTTTTCATTTTTATTTTTGAGTCATAAAAGAGTGTAAGTCTCGAACACCCTTAAGCTAGAATTGAACATTGTTTTATTTTAGTTTTGAACTTTATTGAAAGATGATGTTTAATTTAGGTTTGGGGTGTTGATATTTAGAACATATGCTTTTTAATGTGTACTTGTTTGAGTTGGGCAGATCATGTCTAAAAGCTGAAGATTATACATTCTAGGGTGCACCGCTGCATGTACCGCTTCCTAGGCATCAGGTCTGCATCGCGGTTTTGGTGGCAAGTACAAACTGGAGTACACCGCGACATATACCGCTCCTTAGGCAACCTGCTTACACCACAGTATAGGAAGCATGACCATTCTGGAGATTACCGTTGGGTAGTTCACGACACGGGAAACCTATCCGCACCACGGTCTTCATAGCGTGACAACACTGGAAAACACCGCTTGGTATGCCGCTCTACAAGCACTTGTCTGCACCGCGGCTTCTTAAATGAAACGGTCTGTTTGCAGATTCATGTACATAGCTTTATGAAATACTGCTGCGTAGACCGCGACCCAGGTAAGTGACCCAGACTGCGGTAGGGCACAAATTTGTGTCCCTATTTAAGAAATAGTAGGTACGCAATTCTCTTCCCTATATCTCTTCTTACTCTTCTCCCAATTTCCATTCTTCTCATTTAAACTAAGGTATGATTCTCTACATTTTTCCTTTCCCAGTTACATGTTTATGTTATGTGTTGCATTGCCGAATCTTTCCCTATTTGTCTTGCACTTCAATTTCAACATTGAGGACAATGTTGGGTTTAGGTTTGGGGTGCGAATTCGTGTTTATTTTATTTTTCGAGCCATTTGTTAAAATCTGCGAAAAAGTGACTTGTTTTGAAACTTTTTGAGGCAAACGTTTTGTTAAAAATGTATTCATTGGTGAAGAAATAAATTTTTCTATCCATTTTGAATTCTTTATTTTTTTGATACGAATCCAACGGTATAAAGAACCTAAAATTCTGGGCTGTGGTTTAAAAGTTATGATTATTTCTTTGACCAAAGGTCATGGACGATGCCCTGTTTTTGAAATTCTACAAGTGAATGTTTTTCGTCATCTGTTTTCTCACTTTTGAGATCCGAATTTTGAGATGTTTTCTAAATGAAAAGTGTGAGTTTGCATGTCTATTTTTTGGTGTTAAAATTTAGTTAACTTCCGTTGAGTAGTATGGGAAATATGCATTAAAGAACAGACATAGGTCAATTTCAAAAGTCACTAGTTTTTGAATTTTTGTCCTCCATGTTGATTATTCTTTTGTGTGTTTTTAGAGCTGTAATGTAGGATTTATTCATTGAGTTTAGACTAACGTCTTGCCACTTAGAGTATTGCATTGCATTTTTCAAAATTTATGACATGCTCTTGATGTGATAGTGGATAGGATGCTTAGTTGGACTACTATAATTAATAGTGGAGACTACCCTAGTGAGTTCACTAAGCCAAAAAGTGTTACATGAATATCATTATATGAGGGTTCTTTTGTTTCTACTCCTAAACACTCATTAGGTTCTTAGCATTAGAAATTGATCTCAATAGGTTATGCATTGGATATTAAATAACATTCATCATAAAAGATATCACATGCAGACTTTGCTCTTGTTTTGGTTGAACCATTAGAAGTGATATAGGCAATGTGTGCTTTAACTCACTTAAAAGGCCTTAAATATTTCCTACATTTATGTGTGTGCTCCGTAGCCAATTTTGAAGCCAAACACTACAAGCCTTTTTTCTTTTAACACCCACATTAACTTAACCACAATAAGCCGTATTTTAGCTGTACCTTATAGCTTGAGATCATATTGAGGTGATGAAGATGATTGAAGAGAGTTCGAAATAGGTGACTCGTGAAGTGCATGTACCAACGCAAAGCAAGAAGATTAAATGCAAAGAAGGTTTTTGAAGAATTATGTAATTGATGTACAAATTCTCATCTAAAAAAAAGGTTAAAAAAAGTTGAAAAAAAGAAGAAATAAATAAATGAGATGATGAATCAAATGAAAGTGAAAAGGAATAGAGCTTTACAATGAAGTGATGAGAGATCAAAGTCAACTCAAGAAGGAGGATGAACGAAAATTGTTCAAGAAGCCTAGATGCAAGTGGAATGAAGAATTCGAAGAAATTCGACCGACTATGAAGTTTGCCGAAGAATATTTCGATATGATCCTAGGTTTGTTTGCTATCATTTCCCCGTTCTTTCTTAACCTACACCCAATAGCCCCGTTACAATAACAAAAAAAGACCTAATTGATCTTTTGGGAATCCTAACTCGAGAGTAAAGGTAAACATGTGCTCTATCTGATTCTTAATGTCTGATTCTGTTCGTGAGATCTTTTGCATACAAATCAAGCATTCTTTTTATTATTTATTCATATGCGATTATAACTTGAAATTTCTTGTGCATAAATTCATTTGCATATGCTTGATGAGTGTATTTGCCTAGGTTCTGTGTGAAATTAATGAGCGATATCTTGTGAGAATTAGAGTCGAGGCAAATTATATCTATGGTGTTTGACGATGCGTTTTTGAAGCAAGAGTGTCTTGAGTATGGGCTTTTCACTCAAACTAAGCATGCATTCAAATTTGTGGCATAATTTTAGTCTTTATTCAACGGCTCTAGCATGCATTGGCTTTAAATGAAACATGTGAGTTTGCATCTTGATTATGTAGTTTTTCGCAGAAATATGTTTGTGGGTAGCATAGCTGTAAACCCTCAAGAGACAAAACTATTCCTACTAGGGACACCTAGAGGTTTAAGGGCTTGTAGCATACGCTCAATGCCATCATGTTCCCTACGAAAGTGGCTTAGTTTAAATTTTTGTTTTTAGTTTTTGTTTTTATTTTTGTTTGTTTTTAGTTTTTGTTTATGCTCTAGTTTTGCTCGAGGACTAGCAAAAGATAGGTTTGGGGGTATTTGATCAGTCTATTTATATATATATTTTAGGTCCAAATTTTCTATTATTTGTGCTTTGTTTGTGAGTGAAATTAGGTATTTCATGTGTTTATTGAGCATTTGTAGGTTACATTCCATGGAAGAGGTGTTAGAAGTTATTTCGGAGAAAATGAACAAAAATATGAATTTTGGGCTGTACAGATCACTCATATTGAGGGGACCATATCTCTCAGCTCCAATTGAATTATGTATCCTACCATTTATGGATTGATAGCCCCAAAGGTCTAGTTTCCGGTGCACTTTTCAGATCGCAAGTCTGATATTCCTAGAAGAAGTTATGCCCAATTTAGTAACCAAAGGTCAGAGCTGGAGAAGTCTACCGCGGGCTAGACCACGGTTTGTGCAAGCAACCTACGTAGCAGTACAAAACAGAACAGCACTGTGGTACTGACCGCGGGTGACCCCCGGAGAGACCTAGGCTGCAGTTTTGACATATTTTTGGCGGATTCTACTCCGAATTGGTCCAAGATTGTTCCAAAACTTCCCAAATCAAATTATAATTACTTTAGAAGACCAAGACATGTTTGAGAAACTTCCTAAACTCAAATTTGAAGTCAATAATCAAGAGAGGAAATCCAAATTAAGAAAGGATTCCAATTCCATGTTTCATTATACTTTCCTACTTTGTAAGTTTCCTACAACAAAGCAATTTTTGGGAGTCCACAAGGTATGATCACCTATAAATACCATGAGTTTCTTGAAGAAAAGAGTTCTACAGACTTAATCACTTTCACCATATACCATTCTCCTACACATAATTTTCTCTCATCCATCTTTACACATAGAAGATTAGAAGACGAAGAAGATTTCATCATTGAAGACTTGAAGAATTCATTGGAGGCCTCAATAGGTTTTATCTATTATTTCTCTTCTCTTTTTATTTTTGCTATGTGCAACTAAAAAAATACTAGGAAATCAATGTGAACCTATGTAATGCTCATGTTATGATTCAAACTCCATATTTTTATTTATTAATTCAAATTCAGATTTATTCAATTCATTATATATTTTATTCTTGACTTGTATTGATCTATGGAAATTAATTGATGCTTGTCTAGGGTTTCGATAATTTATTAATTGAGATTGGGCTATAGGAATATAGGTAGTCTTAATTACTTTTCAATTGAATGGGTATAATTTTTCTTGACATAGGAATATGCGAGACAATTTTGGTTCACAAATTCTTGCACATAATGGGTTTTTGGCTTTTGCTCACACCTTGGAAAAGGGTGAGTAGTGGTTGAAAGCACGTGGTTAAACCCGAGTAGGAATAACGGTAATACCATAATTAAGATGAGAATGAACCTTGAATTTGGATTGAATCTTGTTAATGGAGTTAATTGATGAACATTGAGTATCATATATGGGGAGCATTGGTTACCTAGTTCTTCTTCCATCGATCACAAACCACCAATTCTTTTAATTGCTTTCTTTGTTTAATTTAATTTAGTTTTTAGATTAATCAATCAATCAATAATCTTTTTGGTTACGTTTAGTTTAATTAGAATTAGAACTAGTTTTTAATTAATAAATCACTTTTCCTCGTGGGAACGATCCTTACTTGTCGCTGTACTTATCTTCACGATTCGTGCACTTGCGAGTGAGTATTTTATAACAAGATTTTACACATCATATTCCTCGGAAACAATTCTACTCGGACCTTCATTAATCAAAGGCGGATTAGAACACATCCTACTATTATGACCTAATTGTCAACATCTTCTACACGATTGGGTGGTTGTCCTCTCCAAAGAAGAGGCATGTCGACCCGACATCGAAAGACCTGATTGTCTTTTGGACTTTAGATTTAAAACCACCCGCGCAGCGATGTCGGATGGCAGTACCCATGAAGAAGGATGACCAACATGCATAATATGAACCGAGTATGCATCGATAAATGTCTGTCTCTTGTAGTAGTCCGCACACAGAGATATGAAATCCAAGTTTCGCTCCCTGCAAGAACAATGAAAACAGTGAGATTCTCGTTTGGTTAATATAGCGTAAACTTAAACTGTTAATGTACCTTGTTGCTGCAAGTGCGTGAGAACATGGAAAATGGTCAATTTGGAATTTGTTGCATGTGCAAGTCTTCTGGGCTAAGTCAACAGTCCATGACTTTTTGGACCGTTTGAGGAAGAATATGTTCCAGTCAACTGGACTGACGGTCATATAACCGCACTTCTCGACACGTTTCAGGATCACAAGATGTGTTGCGTCAGTCAACTGATGACGCTTGGACTGTGCATCTCGATGGCGATTGTGAAACCAGCGCTGTAACATATTCCTAATGAACTCTGTCAGTGTCAACATAGGGAGTTGCTGTGCTAATTTTAGGCATGAGTTTATGCACTCTGCAACATTTATTATCATCACCATGTACCTTCTTTGGGGACAGTGTACACGGGACCATTTGCGTGAACCGGCAGGTTCAACATAATCGAATGCATTCTTGTGCAAGTTACGTAACTCATCCATGTACCGGTTATATTTCAATTCAGTGTACGCTATAGCTGCTTTGTCCATTATGGCGGCAACATCCTTTCTATGAAATCGCTTCTTAACATTTTTAGTAAAGTGCCAGCAACATATGGTATGGGTTGCATAAGGGAACACTTTAGAAATCCCTGCTTCAATACTTGCATGTCGTTTGGAAATGAAAACCAAATCATCTATATGACCAAGGGCACCCCTCAAGCAATCTAAAAACCATTCCCATGAAAAGTTGTTTTCTGAGTCGCTGTACCCAAAAGCAATTGGATACACCTGTTCGTTTCCATCTTGTGCAGTTGCAACAAACATTGTACCTCAGAATCTTCCCTTCAAATGGGTACCATCAACTGCAATAACATGATGCATGCACCTCCGAAAATCTCTAAGTGAGGCCCCTAACGACATGAAAAGAACAGAAATTTACCATCGTCTGCATACTGTAAGTCAGTGATTGTACCAGGATTTTGTTCTTCCAGCACGTAACTAAGAGATGGCAGTAGTTGGAAAGTTTCTTTATGCATTCCATAGGTCACTGACAATATATAATGCAGGGCTTGATGTACCTTACTGTACATGATTTGGATACCATACATTGTTTTCATATCGACGATTATGTCCTTGGGACACTTGAGACAACCATCTTGTTGTTGAAGTTTAGGTGCAACGACTTCTCCAATTATGACTACACTAGCTTGTTGGTGGCGATGGTGAATCTCCTCCAAGTGACAACTGTGTTCATTGAAAAAACTTCTTACTTGGAAGTACTTCCCATCATCTCTCCTCAGCACTCTTAATTTCCACGTACATTTGTCAATCAAACAAACCAGATGTAACATTGTCTTATTAGACCTTTTCACATTTCATTCGAAGTTCTGCCGCATTGTAAAAAGACCAACTAGTCTCTTCAAATCTTTTTTAGTCGGAAAGAATTGACCTTTATAAATCATACTTGTAGGTTCTTCTACTACCAAGGTGCTGCTTCTACCAATACCAAACGAGTATGAATCTGCTTCGGGAATAACCCACGATGTGGAATTATCTGAATCATATGCAGATACATTATGCCGGACCTTGGAAGTACCAGGCAAATCTGCTGCAGTGCAACTAACTCCTTTTACACGTCTTCCACGTCTTTGAATTTGGACAGGCTTTTCATCAATGTTCTCTACATGATCTACCTGATCAATATTTGCCTCATTCTCCACCTCATAGTTCGGCCTAAGGTTCGTTTCAGTGTTCTACTAATTTACATGTCATTGTACATATCATTGTATTGCTCACCGTACTGCCTATCATTCATCTCAATTCGACAACCAAACACATGGGCGAATTGAGGTTCAACTACATCTGCATTGTTGACCACCACCAGTGGGACAACACATATGTTTTCCCCACCTTCAGTTGCACTCCTTTGTGTGAATACCTGGTTGCTACAGTTAGCGGATCCAAATTGTTGGGTATTTTCACGAAGAGGAATATCATTCCCTATTACATCTCTAACTGGCCTCTCAGTTAGACTAACACATACTTGAGGGATCGCTCAATCTTCCCATAACATAAACTGAATGACCTAACAAATGATCTTATATATATGTTTCTCGAAATGGGTCTGATTTTCCTGATGTGGCCGTAACTGACGCCCGTATAGCACATCATCGTCATTTCTTAAATATGTGTGACATGTAGCTCCAGGAATGATTGATATTGACTGTAGATCAACACTGTATTTGTTTATATCATACTTCACAACGGTATTCACGATCGACACCAATTCTTCGTAAGTCATATTCTTTGACACATACATTCCTTGATTATTGGATCCAACAAACCTTTGACTTACGTCGGGTAACTGCTCCCATCGACCGTTGTAAGATATTACTATTCTCACCCGATTCATTCCCCTGTAAAATTCATCATCACAAACCATTATTAAATTTTTTTTTTAATATTTTCATAGATGTCTGAATAAGATGTTAACAATAGGCTCAGGAAAAGGTTTATACAAAAGGCTCAGGTCATGTATTTAAAAGGCTCGGAGACTATTAAAAAAGTCTTGAACGCTCTATAAAAAGGCTCAGAGACTATTTTAAAAGGCTCGGACACTTCACCAAAAGGCCCGAAACCGTCACAAAAAGGCTCAGGGACAAATTTAAAAGTCTCGGAGACTTATGTAAAAGGCTCGGAAACTTATGTCAAAGGCACAGACACAGTTTCATTGAAAAACATAAAGGCTATGGAAAAGGCTCGGACACAACTTCAAAAAGGCTCAGAGACTTTAGTAAAAGGCTCAGACAGTTTCAAACTCAAACTTCAAAATTCAAAGGTTACAAAGGCTTGGAGATTCAAAATTCACACATTCAAAATTCACAAAACCAGCTTCATGTTTACAAAAGGAACGAATAAAGTGTTAAAAGACTCAGAAATGCAGGATAAAGAAGAAGTATTTCAGAAATATATTACCTTGTTGTGCTGAAGAACGACGATGAGTTTATTTTTAGACAAGTTTTTTGTAGAGAGAGAGAGAGAGGAGTTACTGAGTTCATTGTTCCAAGTGTGGAGATGGAAGTACAAAGAGAATAAAAAAATGATTATTTAAGGGCAATTTTGGTAGTTCACTATAATATGTGTCTTTTAAACATAACTTATTAAACCAGTGACATGGGTGCAACGCAGCTCCAAAAAGGTGACATTTCTCACCATTTCCACATTATCCCAATCATTATTTTATGTAATGATGGAAGATATTTTTATTTTTATCTATTTTTGAGAAATTAAATGTCAGTTATTGTCAAGAAATGCAATTGATTGGTGCCTAGATTGGTTCCGGAGTCAGGACTTAGGAGCGGGGATTTGAATACTCTACTAATCTGATATTTTTAAAGTATTTGATTGGTTGTTGATAAAGTGGTTATGAAAACCAATCATATCTTAACCACTCATTCATTGCAATGCTTATATGTCATGAGATTATATGAGACCAGGAAAAAGATCAGATCAGCAGATGATTCAAATTCTTGGAGTGGACCCATGGAGGCCGAGGATGGCCCACTGAAAAAAAAATACAATTAAAAAAAGGGTTAATTGCATAAAGTAAAATTTTAATTTATAGTAAAATATTCAATAAATGATTTTAATTACAAGCAAACCCTCGCCGTTAGTCACCAACAGTTATTTTAAACGGTCGACTGAGCTCAATTACTGAAATAGGATGTGACCTTACATATGAAACACATTTTTTTTAATATTAACAATATGCAAAAACATTTATACCACCATTTTTTAAATGATAATGAATACCAAATAAGTCCAAAAGTATAATTATTTAATAAAATAATAAAAGAAGGATGTAATGAAGTCCAAAAAATGCCATGTAATATTTATGAAACGAAATATATAAGCAAATTTGAAATAAATAATAAATATATATTAGTTTATTGAAAATTTATTTCACTTAAAAAAATAATATATATATATATATATTAATGAAAATAATTTAAAAACAATTGCAAATAAACTAAATAAAATTAATTGAAATAATGAAAAATATAATAATATTTATCTTTCCATCATTTTCCTTGATATTTGCGACTTCCAAACATATTATTCCTCATAAAAGTGAAAACTAAAGAACAATATTGTTCGCTCTATATACAAAAATGCTGCCATGGAATATTATTGCTATTTTTCAACAGAGGAGTGTGTTTACTATTTAGTAATTAAAGTTGAAAAGAAGAGAGATATTGATAATGAAAATGGTCAAAGAAGTTGGACTAGGGTAGCGAAGTAAATGGCAAGTCATCATTATTTGACTAATTTATTTATGTTCACATAAAAAAACGACCATTTTACCAGTGGTGTAAAAGTGGACTAGGCCCAAAGGAGACGGCTCGTCCGGTCTGCCAATGAAGGCAGGCCGTGCCAAGCACCGCTCGCATGGGGGGTGTACCATACCAGGCATGGCCCACATACGTGCAGCGTGCCGGGCCTAAGGTCAAGGGCCCGCCGTGTCAGCCCGGCACGGCAATGCAAGTTGACATGCCAAGCCCAGTGGTCGACACGCCGTGCCGGTACGGTGGGTCAACCGTTGGGCTTCGCAATAAACATGATGTCAGCCAACTGTTGAATTTTCAAAATTCAACAGTTGGTGAAAACAAAATTCCATTTGCCCCCTCAACTCTTCTATTTTATACTTTTACCTACAATTTAAATTTTCCTATAAATACTTCCATCCATTCCAATTTTCATTCACTTTCTCTCATTCTCGCATTCTCTCAATCTCTCCATTCTCCAATTCTCTACACAATTTCATAATTTCATTCTTACTCTCTCTCTCTCTACACAATTTCTAATACTATATTACTAATTCCCTATTATCTATCTATTATTCTCTAAATTTTCCACCAACACACCAAAGTTTAAAGGTACATTTTTCTTTAAATGTTATTATTTAAGTTTATGTTTTAATTTTTAAATTTTGGTTAGTAAATTTATAATTTTATGTTTAGACTTTAGTTATTAATTTTAATATTTTTTGTTTAGTTAGTAAATTTATCATTTTACGTTTATACTTAGTTATTAATTTTAATGTTATTGTTTAGTTAGTAAATTTATTTAAATTTTTTTGGTTAGTTAATTTAAATATTTTTTTGTTAGTAAATTAAACATTTTATGTGTAGTAGTTAATTTAAATATTTTTTTGATAGATAATTAATCATTTTTATGTGTAGTAGTTAATTTAAATAATTTTTAGTTAGTAAATTAAGCATTTTATGTGTAGTGATTAATTTAAATATTGTTTAGTTATCAAATTAAAAATTTTATGTGTAGTAGTGAATTTAAATATTTGTTGTTAGTAAATTAATCATTTTTGTATTTAGTAGTTAATTTAAATATATTTTGTTAGTAAATTAAGCAATTTATGTGTAGTAGTTAATTTAAATATTTTTTAGTTAGTAAATTAACAATTTTATATGTAATAGTGAATTTAAATATTTTTGTTAGTAAATTAATCATTTTTATATGTAGTAGTTAATTTAAATATATTTTGTTATTAATTTAAGCATTTTATGTGTAGTAGTTAATTTAAATATTTTTTAGTTAGTAAATTAAGAATTTTATGTGTAGTAGTGAATTTAAATATTTTTGTTAGTAAATTAATCATTTATATATATAGCAATTAATTTAAATATATTTTGTTAGTAAATTAAGCATTTTATGTGTACCAGTGAATTTAAATATATTTTGTTAGTAAATTAAGCATTTTATGTATAGCAGTTAATTTAAATATTTTTTGTTAGTAAATTAATCATTTTTATGTGTAGTAGTTAATTTAAATATTTTTTAGTTAGTAATTTAAGCATTTTATGTTTGGTAGTTAATTTAAATATATATTGTTAGTAAATTAATCATTTTTGTGTGTAGTTATTAATGACTAATGAGTTAATATTTGTATTTTAGGAAATGGATCATAACAACCCTTATTTTCCGGATGGTTTTACCATGCTCAACGATGATTTAGATCTTTCGACTGACTGAAACCCTAGAGGGACCTTCCGATTCTGCCGTTACACCGATATCACGTCCCAAAAAGTTTATATCAAATGTCTGGCAGTGTTTTGACATAGTACAAATGACACTCCCAGACGGTACGTCCGGCCGCAGAGCTAAATGTAAGTTTTGTCCTAAGGACTATTCCAGTAGTAGGCATGGAACCGGTCATTTGAGAAGGACATATGCTTAAATGCATGCTTGCACATGGACAAGTAGACACTACAGCCCATACACAACTACAACGGCACCCAGATGGGTCCGTTACGACCCCAAGCATGCTAGAGATTGCTTGGCACGATACATTGGACAAACCAATCAACTGATTAATTTTGGTGACAATGTTTTTTTTTTTCAGAAATTTATCACAGATGCATTCAACCCCCAATTTCAAATTGTTTCTAGAACCACCACTATGAACGATTTGATAAGATTGTTTAAAACCCAACGAGATAAATTGATGGCTAAGTTACAACATCTAAGTGTCTCTATTGCATTAACTTCTGATATTTGGAACGCATGTTCCAAACATGACTATTTATGTGTCGTGGGACACTATTTAGATTATGATTGGAGGTTAACAAAAAAAAAATTCTTGGTTTTTGTTCTATGGATTTTGCACATACCACATAAAATATTTTTAATGTCATTCTTTCTATTTTAGAAACTTATGAAATAACTAATCACATCATTTCTATCACATTAGATAATGCATATGCAAATACTATCTCTATTACATAGTCTATTGAAAGAAAAATCCCGCAAGATGGGGGTTATTTCTTCCATCAACGGTGTGCATGTCATATCATAAATTTAGTTGTACAGTCTGGTTTGAAAGAAGTAAGCAATTGTACATATTGCATCAGATGTGCCATTTCTTGGATTGGCAGTTCTAATCCAAGATTACGAGAATTCGGCAGACACTGTACATTAAACTGTCTACGACCCTGACGATTCTAAACTGATATGCCGGTAAGGTGAAACTCTACTTACTTAATAGGTTAAAAATTGTTTGGATTAGAATACCACTATTACATGTTTTTTTAACATGAAAATGGCCGAAATTGGTCATCCACAAGCACAAGCACAAGCACTCACCTCAGACGATTAATATGTGGCAAGAGTTTTTGTTGAATTTTTGTTGAATTTTTACAATTCCAATGTAACTCTCTCTGAGGTCTATTACCCCACATCTTCCCAAGTAATCCATCAGATATTGGAAATGTCTGGAGTGTTAAACACTTATAGGACATATACTATCTTAGGCACTATAGTTGTTCCCATGGAGACAAAGTTGAAAAAATATTGGTCTACAATCCTTTACTTTATACCTTAGGTGTTATAGAGGGTTAAATTATCTGGTTTAGAATTTTTGCTTGATTTTATTGGTACTAATTTGACAGTAGATTATTCAGAACAAATTATTGACATTCGAAACAAGTTGTTCGAAGTTTTTAGTATTTATGAGCGCAGGTTTGGCAGCGTTGACAAGCAACCATCAGCAGAACCGGAGACACAGTCGATGCAAACAAGTTTGAGCATTCTGAAACGGTGAAAAAAAGACAAATCATCAAGTTCTTCTTCAGCACAACAATCTGCTGCATCTTCTGGAGCCGAATTGAATAGGTACCTTGAAGCACAGTTAGATGCATACGAATACACGAAGAAATTTGATTTGTTGTTATGGTGGAAGAACTATAGCTACAGGTATCCGGTCCTATCACACCTAGCACGTGACATACTGGTTATCTTCTTGTCCATTGTGTCTTCAGAACAAGCATTTAGCACGAGCAGACGAATTATTAAACCAAGAAGAAGTTGTTTGACTCCAGAGATGGTGGGGGTATTAACATGCGTTCGGGATTGGGAGGATTCTCGAAAGAGGTTGCAAAATGAAACGGTAGATGAAGAACTTATTCAAAATTTCTCCAGTTTATATGTTGATGAGAGTTTCGGTAGTAACCAGGTCCAAAACTAGGTTATACATGTACATTTACTTGTAATACGATTGTACTTTTTTTCCTTTACCAAGTTTTTATCCCACTGGGTTTTTCTTGGTAAGGTTTTTAATGAGGCAATCATGTAAATATGTAATACTGAATTCCAAAAGTCAAATAATTAAATACTTCTTAATTTCATATTTTCATAACTTCATGTCTTCATCTATTTTTATTTTCTTTAATACTTTATCAATATTCATTCTTTGAATTATTTTATTAACAAACATAATAAATCTATCTATTAGCAACATTTTTTATTACACTAAAATTATAATTAAGATGAACAAATTGTAATGAAAAATACATTATTACATTGTTAAAACAATATTATAGTTATAACTTGACACAATTACATTTAGATAATTAAATATTTTATAAATTAAAAAAAATTTCATGGACCGGCCCGTTTGGCATGTCGGTACCGGCCGGTGTGCCGGCACGGCATGGCATGCCTATGCCGTGCCCACATGCCATGCCATGCCATGCCCCGCCAATTTTTGGGCGTGTCGTGCCAGGCCCGGTCCATTTTAGAAAATGGGCCCGGCGGGCCGTTCCTATGTGGGCCAGACCACTCCACTTTTACACCATTACATTTTACCCTTCTTATACTTGGTCAACGGTTAAAGCTAACTAATGTTGACTAACAATAGAGGGTCTGCATGTAATTAAAGGTATTTGTATTATTTTTTATAAAGGTAAAACACAAGGTAAGTTTGTGCGATTAGCCCTTAAACAAATTATAATTTCTTTTTGTAAGAACCTTGTTTTTATGATTAGCTTATTTCATGACAAATCACATTGAGGATGTTTGTGTAATGGGTAGCATAGGTTCTCCAAGTGTAGTTTTCTAGAAGACATGCTTCCGTTCATCTCATGAGCTTCAAGAGGTAGTTCACTTGTGCTTAATTCTTTTTGAAGAGGTTTAGTTGCACACACTCACATCTCATGCATGTGTATTGACATGTATTTGTTGTTGCACACACACACACACTTACATGCATTTGTGATGATTATGCATTTGTTCCTCATTCCTCTTGTGTGCATTCTTTGCACAATCACACTTGCATTTCATTTCTAGATTTAAGTGTGGTTTGTGTTATGTCCGCGCTTGCAAGATGGTGTGCTTGTTTTAGCATGTTGAGTGACCAATTGAGAAGGTCTCATTCTTCTCTTGTTTTGGTCTTTGGTCACATGGTTTTTCCATGAGTTTGGACATTCTTGTTGTTGTCCAAATCTGACCTTTGGTCACTCATTTGACCATAACTCTTTCTACAGTCATCCAAATCATACTTTGTTAATTGGAGAAGAAATCAGACTTCCATACCTTATTCGTAAGGTTCGGATGTCATTTGGTCATGTTTTGAGCCCCTTGTATTTCGGGCATTTCTGTTGCACGGGTCCTTACCCGTACAGTTACCCGCACACTAATGATGAGTGCTTTGGGTCAGTACAACTGCATGGGTAGTGTACGGGTCCCTTACCCGTGCATTTACCCGTGCACTGGGCAATTTTTTTCAAACCGTCGTAGTTTCACTTAGGGCTTATATATATATATTCTCTCTTCTCTCCCAATTCATTTCTAGTGCTTCAAGAACCTATTTTTAAGAGAGAGAACAACCCTTAGAGAGAGAAAGCTTCAAGCTTTGTTCTTTGACTCTCCAAACCCCAAAACCCATCATCATCTTGCATAGATATCATCATTCAAGCATGGGTCTTCATTTATGTCCTTACTTGGTAAGTAGAACTCACATCCTTGCTCATTTCTTGTTCTAGCTTATCAAGACATGTCATTTATTGCTTAGGTTAGCAAATCTTCATATTTATTGTATATCAATTGAAGTTATGACATGTTTGGGGTTTGTATTGTGATAGCTTGCATTTAGGAAATATTTGCCCTCTAGCTAATTAGGACTCTTTGATTGCATTTGTTAATTGCATTAATTGTCCTTGCCATTTTGTGCGACAACTTGTGTTGATATGACTTTGTTTGATGACTAGAGTTTAGACTTGCATATCTATATCTAGTTAGGTCTTTATGAGTATTCATATAGACATTGATATATATGATTTGTACTTAGTATCATCTTAATCTCTAGATAAGTATTTAGTATTGCCTAGCATTAATTGCATTTTGAATATTCATATATTCGCATAGGTTATTAATCTCTTCTTTGAGAGTTAAGTCTTGTGACTACAAGGTGTAATGCATAAGCAAGTGAAGTTTTGCAACCAAGGTGTGGTTGGCAAGCAAAGTGATCAAGTGTGTTATTTAATTTCCGCATTTTACATTTGATTTTGTATGTTTGCTTGTGGGGTGATTTCTAATATTGACTAATCAAGAAAAGTTGGTAATTAATTTAATTAAAACCTATTCACCCCCCCCCCCCATAGAGGTTATTATGCTCGCTTTAGTTTATATTTTTCAATTGGTATCAGAGCGAGTTCCTAGACATAGTTAAGTGATCCTTGCTCTTGTTTGTGTGTCTTGCATTTGTGTGCATTTTGGTTGTTGCATTCATTTGCATTCATATAACCCAAAAACTATGAGTGAATTTTGGGTGAGTAAAGATGGGGCGTTAAGTGTGAGACCACCACTACTCAATGGGGATAATTACTCCTCATGGAAGGGGAAGATGGAATCATTCCTATCGGCAATAAATGATAAAGTGTGGATGGTGATTGAAGATGGATACACACCACCCACCATGACCTCCGAAGATGGAAGTAGTGTGCCCAAGCCCTAGGCTCAATGGAGTACAGAAGAATTTGAAGCTTCGAAGTGGAACAATAAGGCAATGCATGTCTTGTTTAGTGCAATGGATGAGAACCAATACAAACTCATCCAAATCACCAAAAATGCACATGAAGCTTGGAAGATTCTAGAAATGGCGCATGAGAGAACCGAAGTGGTTAAGGATTCCGAGCTCCAAGTCCTCCAAGCACAATTTGAGACAATTAGGATGGAGGAGGATGAGTGCTTCAATGACTTCCAAGTGAAGTTGATGAACACCGTGAATCAAAGCCATCAACTAGTGACCCGTACTCGGATAGGAGGATCAAGTAAAAGATTATGAGGTCACTTCCCACTAGATTCGAATTCAAAGTGACGGCTCTTGAAGAAAATAAGGATTACAAGAACATGAAGCCCAGTGAAGTGATTGGAAGGCTCCTAGCCTATGAATCTAGATGGGGTCTTACCTCCACACCTCCGAAGAAGCAAAAAAGGGCTAGCTTTGAAGACCTTCAAGATTGACAATGAGGATGATGACTTGGATAAAGACATGGCTTTAATGGTGAAGAGATTCAAGAAATTCTTGAAGCTACAAAAGAGTGGCTATGGCTCTAAGGGAAATGACTTCAAGAAGAAACTTCACTTCAAGAAGAGTAAGCCAAGTCATAAGAAGCCTTCAAGAAAAGGGATTCAATGCTTTGAATGTGATGGATTCAGGCATATCTCCAAGGAGTGTAGTAACTTGAAAGACAAGAGAAAAGGAAAGGTGATGGCCATCTCATAGAGTGATAGTGAAAGTGTAGAAGATTCTTCAAATGATGAAGAACTTGCAATTAACTACACGGCCTTTGGATCCTCCTATGTCGGAGTTGAAAAAGAAGGCAAGAGTGCCTTGAATTGTAACCTTGAAGAATGAATAGATAAAGTGGTAGCTAGAGGTGTGATTGATGTAGCTATATATATGGAAGTTGTTGGTGTAGCAACAAGTGATCAAGGCAAAAGTCTTGATGAGGAAGTTGACTCACTTGATGAGAGGGAAGATGAGAAAAGTGCACCATCCTCAAGTGTAGGAAGTGACTCTAGTGATGAGAAGTATTCATCTCACTCTAGAAGAATTTGTGAAGCATGGACCTTGAAGACTTCATCAAGTACTTTGAAGACTCTAGGTTGAAGAAGAAAAGAGAGATTCAAAAGTTGAAGGAGGAGAATCTCAAGCTTTCAACCAAGGTGTCTCACTTGAATGATGAAGTGAGCAGAGTTAAGGAAAGTGAAGACAAGATGAAAAAGGAGCTTGAGGAAGCTAAGAAGTTACTAGCTAAAATGACCTCCGGCACCGAAAAGCTTGACCATATGTTGAGCATTGGAAAGAAGTCAAATGACAAGAGGGGCCTTGGATATGTTGATGACAAGGATACCCCCTCCTTGGTCAAAACGGTGTTTGTCAAAGGAAATTGCATGAAGGAAGCATCACCTCCACAATATCCTAGGAGGAAGATTGAACTTAGAGAGTCATCCAAGAATGGCCAAGTGAAGATGCCAAAGAAGAATGGAGCTCAAACCCAACAACCAAGAGCTCCACCTCCAAGCTTCCGTCAACCAAGATTTCCCCAACCAAGAAAGCAAGCTATGCAGCCTCAACCAATGAGGCATTTCAACCCGGTTCAACAACAAAGAATGAGATAACTGGCTCAACACCAAAGGCGAAATCAAATGCATGACAAGTCTCAAATGACCTCACAAGGATATGGTATAACTCCTTAATTTATACCAACTTGTCATTTTTGTGGTATTGATGGGCATATTAGGCCAAATTGCCATAGGTATATTAAGAAATGTAGGGTTGAGAGCATGATGGAGAAGAATAGACTTAAAAGAGCCAATATGCATGTGCCTAGGAAAGCTAGAGAAAATGATCCCAGGAAGTCTAGTAACATATGACTAAGACCACTAGGAATGAAAATGTGTCACCTAAGTGGATTAGAAAATATGCACCGGCATGCTATTGTGAGAACATGTCTCCCATAGACTTAACTAGGTCTAGTGAACTTGGTAGATCTATAGGGCTGTTGCCTCCCACTAACTTGGTTGGAATTGACCCCATTTGGGGAGCTCGAGCAAAGAGAGCGAACTTGCATTCTTGAAATGTGCAAAAATTTGATCTACTTTATGTTAGTTCTTGAGTTTTGTGTTGACAAAATTCTATATCAAATGACATTTGTTTTGTATTGATTAGTTGTCTTGAATTTGAGGATGATCAAGCTTCAAGGAAGATTGGACAACATTCAAGCAAAGTGGTGGCTACAAGAGGAATAAAGCTAAGTTGCTTAGCAAAAGGTAATCATGACCTCTTTCCTCTTGCAAGGCCTAGGCACACACATACATTGCATTCATATGTGTCCATACATAGTTATGCATAATTTGGTTAAACACAATACACACATTTATACTTGTATGCACATGCATTAGATTTAAAGTTGACAATTTTCACAATTTGCATGTTCTAGGACTAGTTCTAAGAAATAGCTTACTTGTGTGTTCTTATATTTATTGGTTTGTGTTTATATGTTAATGAACTTGATTTTGTACTTATATATTTCCTCATTGAGTTTCAATTAATTTGGTTGCTCATTCATTGTGTTTCAAGTTCAAATTAGGTGGTTAAGAAACTTTACTTGATTTTATCGTACATGGATTTTGTCCTTGATTCCAAGTTGAATTCTATATTATTTGGAAAAGGTTTCTTGACAACTTTTGTACATGAGGGAGTCCTGGTTTCTAATCCGAAAACGGATTCTAAATCAGAGTTTGGAGGCCAAAGATATGGCTGAAACAAAAAGGATGTGCAATAGGGATGAAGGGTGCCAAACACCTCCTTCCCGTGGAGGAGCGTGGCCTCCACGGGAATGGAGGGCTGCTGGTCCTGTGGGGCCCATGTGCCTCCACGGGGATCCAGCACGGCATGCCCCCATTGGTTGGTTTTATTTGCCTTGCTTCCCTCCTTTAAATTCCCTTGTTCCATCTCATTTCACAGAAGAAGAAAAATTTGAAAAACACAAGTGCAGAATTTTCTCTCCAAGTTTTCTCATCTTCCAAACACCATAATTTTCTCATTTGGAGTCCATTTTGAGTGATTCGAATTGGAGAATTTTTTTATACCAGTCCTCTATCATTTCCATAAGATTTTGGAGTCAATAGATTAAGTTTCTTGGTAGGAATAATCACAAAAATGAAGCTGCACATTTTTCATTAAAGGTATTGATTCTTATTTTGTTCTTGATCTTCAAGTCTTCAATTTCCTTGGGTTTTCTTCTCATTTATTTATATATATATATATGTATGTGTATGTTTGATGTGTTATCATTGATTAGAGAAATTATCTCTAATAGAGCTAGTTTGAGCTTCAATTGATTAACATGTTGAGTTAGGTTCTTACAAATCTATGTTTTCACATGTTTGAGATGTTGTATTATGCTAGCTTCAAATCTAGGACTGTCTTGTATGTTTATTAACTTGATTTTGTTGATTGATAGTCTTTTCATATGCTAGATCATATTAATTGAAGATTTATTGAAATAGCATATTTGTTTGATGATTTAGAACATGATTAGATTTAATTGATTATCTTCAGAATTTAAGTTCTATAATTTTGCTAGAGTTTCAATTTTGATTCTATCAAATTGATTTTAGCATTTCTATATGATTGAACATAATCTAGGTTTTGGTGTGTGTTAGGTGTTTCACATGCTCTAGGTTGTTTGTTCATGTTACAAGAATCTAGATACTATTGATTTGTGCTTTTGATGACAAATATCTAGGTCTTCATGTTTTATCTCTAATCCACACATTTCATATGTACATGCATCATTGAGTGTGATTGCATTATTTTTAGGATTGTAAACTAGAAAACATATGACATGTGCTTAATTGTTCATTTCTAGTTTCCATAGGATATATTGATCATATGTACTATGTTGTGTGTGTTTGCATCATTTGCATTCACTTAAATCATTTACCTTGCAAAAGGCCGGAAGTCACATTCCTTAGAGTGATTCTTTGGATTGTGCGTTGTACGACTTAGCTAGAGTCGGAGTGACTTGGATAGCTAAGCGGCGGAAGTCACATGTTTGGAGAGGGGATCTTTAACTATGCATTGTAAGTCTTAGCTAGAGTCGGAGTTACTTGGATAGCTAAGTGGCGGAAGTCACATGTTTGGAGAGGGGATCTTCAACTTGTGCATGTAAGACTTGGCTAGGATTGGGGTGATCCGGATAGTCAAGCAGCGGAAGTCACATGTTTGGAGAGGGGATCTTCAACTTGTGCATGGAAGTCTCGACTAGGATTGAGGTGATCTTGATAGTTGAGCAAATGGGCATCTCATTCATTATGTAGGGTGGAATGGTAGATTTCTAGGTTAAGTGGTAACTTGAGAGATTGTATCTAATTATCTTACCAGTGGATTTGTTTGCCGGTGGTTGTGGTATCAACCCGTGGATGTTTCCTCTTAGGAGATTTTACCACGTAAAAATCATGTGTTGATTTTCTCTATCCCTATCTCATTAATTTGTATATGTGTTGATATATATCTCGTTGATATCTTTGTAATTGATATTCATTGTATATCATTGTTGTATATGTTGGAGTTGACTTTGTTTGAACAAACATATCTTTATTTTAATTGATATTGCTTGTGATTGTATTTGGAGTGTGATACAAGCTACTTAGAGGAACAAACTTGTTTTTGTTTCAAGGGAATGAAAAAGGTGTTGTAACCTATTCACCCCCCCTCTAGGTTAGCTTAAGGCAAATTAACCATGTTTGTATTTTTCATTTGGTATCAGAGCGGGTCACTAGATTGCACTTAGTGAGATCCTGGTATACTTTCACGGTGATTTGTAGAGCTATTGAAGCAATGGGAGTATGGGGCTTCAAGATGATGTGATGGCGGAAGGAGCTTCAAATACTAGGCCACAATTACTTCGTGGTAACAACTATGGGTTTTGGAAATTGAGGTTGAAGGCATACATTCGCTCTATAATGAAAAAGCTTGGATGGTGGTTGAAAAAGGCTATTCTCCTCCTAGTAAGGTTCTAGAGGTTGGAACCGAAGTCTCCAAACCTAGAAGTGAATGGATGCCTAATGACTTTGAAGTTGCTAAGTGGCACCATCGTGCTATGAACGCTATATTTGGAGGAGTTGATGGACATCAATTCTCCTATATAAAAAATCTTGAATCAGCCAAAGAAACATGGGATATATTTCAAGTTACAAATGAAGGCACTTTGGCGGTGAGAAAGTCTAGGCTTCAAATGTTGACATCACAATTTGAGAACTTGCAAATGTGTGATGAAGACAAATTTGAAGATATCCAATTCCGACTTCTAAATATTGCTAACTAATGTCAAGCACTTGGAGTACCAATTTCTAGAGAGCGTCTCAATTGGAAGATTCTAAGATCTCTCCCTGAGAGATTCAAAGCCAAAGTCACGGCCATAGGAGAAAGCAAGGATATAGATTGGTTAAACATTGATAAATTGCTTGGGTCACTCCAAACTTATGAGATGTGCTTGAAGCCAAAAACCAAAAGTAAGGGAATTGCTCTCAAAGCTATTGAAGAGGAGAGTGATGATGAAAATGAAGAAATGACTCTTATGGTTAGGAAATTTAAGAAGTTTCTAAGAAGAGGTACCAAGCCTAGAGGTAGCTTTTCTAAGAAATCAAGAAAACATCAACTCCAAGATTTGATAAGAATGGTCAAGCCAAGAATAAGAAAGGTGTTCAATGCTTTGAATGTCAAGGCTATGGACATTTTGCAAATGAGTGCACTAAAAAGAAGTCCAAGAAAGACAAGAAGGGCAAAGCTACGGCGGCCACTTGGAGTGAGAGTGATTCTAGTGACGAGGAGAGCTCTAGTGATGAGTCCTCAAATGAAGAAGAGGAACATGTTAGCAATTTTGTTGCTCTTACGACTTCTCTCACAAAGCTAGAAGATTATTGTTTAGTTTCCGTTGATAAGGAGATTGATCAAAGTCATCTAGAAGATACAAGTTCAAACATAACCAATCTCAATCTACTGGCCAAGATTAGGAATCTTGAGGAACAAAGAGATGAAGCATTGAGAGAAGTTAAGGAAAAAGATGATTTGATCAAAACTCAAGTGGATGCGTTTGTTGAGACCTCAAATAGATTTATGAGTAAGAAGAATGAGTGTATGAAGAGATATGTTGAGTTTGAAAGACTTGTCTTTGAGCATAAGAAGATTATCTCTAAGATGAAGGTTAGAGAGCAAGAGTATATTGAAGAGATCAACCTTGCTAAGCAAGCTATCAAAGACTTAGTCAATGGTTCGATCAACATGAAGAGTAGCATAGATCTTGCTCAACCACAAGGAGAACCTAGCATCTTGAAAGGAAAGGAGAAGCTTGTGATAGCATCACTTTCTTCAATTAAGGCTAAGGTCAAGAAGTCTCCCAAGAATAATCCTTCTAAAGCTAAAGGTAAAAAGAAAGACAAGGTATCTCCACAAATTCTCATCACTTCTTCAAATCCACAAGGTACAATTTCATCTTTCATTCCTATTTGTCAACTTTGTAATACCGTTGGTCACATCAAACCAAGGTGTTATAAGTACATTGAATTTTGCAAAATAGGAAATGCACCTAGAGATAAGGAGATTGAACTTAATTTGAAGCATGCTAGGGCATTAGATATTGATAAACATAATGTTTCGAAGATGCATGTTAAAAAGAATTGGATGAAGAAATGTGATAGGTATATGAATTTTGACAAAGTATGTGTTGCTAATAATGTTGAGGAGATTAGTATCAATGATATTCTTATGAATCAAATTGTTGAAAGTCTCCACTCTAGGTTCAACATTAAAGTCAAGAATGATGTTGATGTTTGTGTAAGTTCACCCAAGACCAAATGGGTCAAGGGTGAGTGCTCTTACCATTAGTGTAAGTTGCACATGTGAGTTAGCTTTAAAATTAGTGACAAGTTGTTGAGAGATTTAGCTTGCTAAGCTTTGTTTCTCTATAACTTGACATGAACTTAGCTATATCACATAATTTGTTATGATAGTCGAAATCTATTGGTTAACTTTATGAGAAGTTCATTTTTGAAATCTATATGGTGTTGATTGTTGTTAAGACATTTAGAGAAAGTCGTTTTTCTATGTTTGTGTGAGTTTAAAATGCTTAGTTTTATTCTCTTAGGATGACACACCAATAACTTGTTGTCATGAGGACAAACAAGCCAAGAGAGCTCATTAAAAGGGCGAGACTTAGCATTTGATGAAAAATGCTTGATAAGGTATTTCTATATCCTAATGCTTGCATACTTTGAATTTTCATCTCTCAACTCATTATTTGCACTACATCATGTAGCATGTAATTCTAGAGAACTTAGTATAATATACATATGGTTCTCATCGACATTTGCTCACTAAAGATCTTATAATGATGTTGTTCACAAATGTCTTATATATGATGTGTGAAATGTTTGTTTGAATGATGAGTGGCATATGTTTTGAAAAATATGAGCTTCATATTCTTTGAAAGCTACTCTCTTGAGAAGTAATGATCTTAAGTAAATCTCTTTATATTGCTTCTAGATCATGTGCTTGTAAGCCATAAAACTTGGTTTTCAAAAATGCACTTTGCTTCTCTTGTGTATTTTGTTGTAGTAAGTTGAATTTGAAAATATGTAAGTTGTGGATACACCTTGAAGTCTTATGCCTAGTACATTTAAGATGACCTATGGTTAGTCTCCATTTCGCTTCGGCAACTACATAGAATTCAACGAGCACCTTCATGGAAAGGGCTACACACTTTGGTTGTGCAGCCGCCTAATGTAGGAAAGGGCTACACAATTGTGATGAGTGAAAGCTGTCATGAAGAGTATATGTTTATGTTAGAAAAATCAAAGAAGTGTTGAAAAGAATCAATAAAAAAAAAATCTTTGATTCAAAGCCTAAATAAATAAAAGAAAAGGTTTAAAGGAGTATAGTTGAAAATCATTATTGCTTGGGTTAAAAAACAGAAATGGGATGACGAGCCACATGCACACACACGCTCAAGTGTTGAAATCTATTCTTTTTAAAACAAAAATTCCGGATGATAATCGGTTTGACCTTTTATGGAAAAGCTTAAGATGAATAGACGTGGATATGGTTTGCATGTTGATTATCAAATGACTCATCTATATATGTTTGGAGCAAATCTCACACACACACTTTTATTTATAAGCATTTTGATATTCTAGCAATTTGAGAAGAATTATGAGAGAGATTGAAAATCTTGGTGTATCTCTCATGGTTTGTGAAGCTTATTATTGTTGAATTTATTTTGAAATTGCTTGAATGTGTGATCGGTCTATTTATATACATATTTTAAGTCCCCATTTCCTATTATTTAAGCTTTGTTCTTGAGTGAAATTAGGTATTTTATGTGTTTGTTGAGCATGTGTAGGTCACATTTCCTTAACAGAGGTGTTCGTTAATTTTTCCAAGAAAAGGAGTCTAAAAGTGAGAAAAGGGGCAAATCTGTGAAGAACCGCTGTGGAGGTCGCTTGCCATGCACTGCATAAATCGCGGTCCACCGAGCGCTGAAGATCAGTAGGTACTCGTTTGTTACCCGCGGTCCATACCGCTTGACAAGAAGTACTTCAGTCACGGTCCACCGAGCGCTGAAGATCAGTAGGTACGTTGCTGCACAGACCGCGGTTCAGGCATGAGTCCGCCAAGCGGTATAGAGAGCGGTCGTGCACATTCCTTGTTTTCGGCGGAGATCTTGAAGCCCTAATTTTTGGAGATCATATAAATACTTCTTATTGAGAGTTAGAGAGGACTACTTTCACTTTTCTACTTTTTATTCCTAGAACAATAACACACTCATCCATCTTTACACATTGAAGATTTGAAGACGAAGAAGATTACAATTGAAGATCTTAATGGGTTTTATCTTTTCTTTCTCTTCTCTTTTTATTTTCAACATGTGTAACTAATCCCATAACTAGGGAATCAATGTGAACCTTTTGTGAATGCTCATATATGGATTAATTATTATTTCATCAATTAAAATTCTTGATTTATTCATTATTCTTAATTGCTTGATCCTCATTAGTTTTAATATTTACTCACACCATAGACCAAGGGTGAATAACTATTTGGCATGATTTTAGGGTTAAGACTATCTGAGAATTAGGGTTAGAGTATAGATCAAACCTAATCTTGATTAATGCTCTTTTGAATGAATGAATTTTATCTCTAGCATAGGCCAAGCAAAGTATAGAATTTGGTTCTTCATTCTTGCGCTTAAAGGGTTTCCGATCATTGTTCATACCATAGACCAAGGGTGAATAGTGGTTGGGAGCACGTGACTCATCCCATGACCATATGGTAATAGTCACATTAAAGACAAAGAATGAACCCTAGAATTGATTGAATATTGTTTACAAATTAATTCCATATATCGAGTGTTCATAATTGGGGATCATTGATAACCTAGTGCTTTCCTTCTATTGATCACAAATACCATTCTTTTTAATTGCTTTCTTAATTTAGTTTAGTTTAATTCAAATCTCAAACAAATCTTTTGTTACTTTTAGTTTAACTTTAATTAGAATTAGTTTTTTAATTATTAAATCTCTTTTCCTCGTGGGAACGAACTTTACTTGCCGTTGTGCTTATCTTCACGATTCGTGCACTTGCGAGTATAGTTTTTAATAACACGATTTACACCATCAAGTTTTTGGCGCCGCTTCCGGGGAAAAGTTGAATTTATTGGTTAATTCTAGTTTTAGTTTTAGTTAATAGATTTAGTCTAGCTTAGGTAGTCGTGTCATTAATTTTTAGATTTTTTAGTTTTTATTTTTATTTTATTTTATTTTCGTAGTTTACTGTGTGTCTGTCTTTGGTTACAGGGTTTCAACGGTGAATGCAAGGTAGAAGATCACTGCAAGGTGAATTACTACCGTTGAACAACAACATTGATCGTATTAGACTGAGAGCAATGTCAGACGATGGAGATCGCAACATTCAACAGGTTCCAGATCCACCAGCTGTACTTATCAAAACCATGAAGGATTATAGTAGGCCTTTTGTTGACAACCATCCTTTGTGCATCGCACTAGATGAGGCAGCACGAAACTATGAGCTGAAGAGCTTCCATTATAATTTGCTGCCAGCTTTTCATGGTATACCGAATGAAGATGTGCTCAAATTCCTCAGAGAATTCTATGCAGCAATTCAAGCCTTTCCAAACAATAGGGTGATAGAAAACCAGCTGCGTATGAGGTGTATTCCACATGCCTTGAAGGACAAAGCGAAGACTTGGTTGTTGACCCTGCCTCCAGCCTCACTGACAACCTGGGATGAGGTAGTAGAGAAGCTGACTGACCAATTCTATTCTCCTCAGAAAACCAGTGAGATAAGGGTCAAGATTACTAATTTCTTCCAAGGAGACCAAGAAACATTCTATGAAGCCTGGGAGCGTTACAAAATGCTTCTTTTTGATTGTCCTCAGCATGGGTACCATACCCACCAACTTTGTCAATGGTTCTAAGATAGCCTTAATGACGTCTCAACAGTTTTGGTGAATAACGCTTGTGGAGGATCCATGACTGACAAGACACCGGAAGAGTTGCAATCGATCTTTGAAAAATTAGCCAGTAATTCTCATCAAAAGAGTTCTAGGAGAAGGAAGGGAATCTATGAAGTCGATGCTAATACTGGGAATTCAATGCAAATGTCACAAATGCAAAAGTCCATCGAATTACTTATGAACCAGGTAGGACAAATGAGAGAAAATAAATACATGGGATGTGAACAACCAGGGTATGGCATGGAAGCTTATCAAGCAAGAGGTACTGGACCTAATGAAGAGGAAGAGGTTCAAGCCATGAATAATTTCAATTCAATACCACGGAATGATCCTTTCTCAAATACCTACAATCCGGGGTGGAGAAATCATCCAAATTTCTCATGGAGCAATAATCAAAATACCGGAAATCAATGGGGAAACAACAATAATTATGGTCAGAAACAATACAATGCCGGTGCCAAGAATCCTGAATATCAATCCAAGAACTCGTCGCTGGAAGATACAATGAAGCAATTCATACAAATGGAAGATACAATGAAGCAATTCATACAAACAACAATAATTATGGATCAAAGATTGAATCAAACTGAACAAATGATCAGAGACTCCCAACAAGATAATAATGTAAGATTCCAAAACATGGATGCGTCTATTCAAAAGCTGGAGACTCAAATTGGACAAATGGCTGAAGCTAAGCAAAGAAGCGAACCAGGAAAATTTCCCAGCCATACTGAACAAGCAAAGGCCAAGACAGTTCTCAGGAATGGTAAGGAATTAATTAATAATAGACCTGCTGAACTTTCTAATAATTCTACTGATGTTTCAGGTCCTTTAGAAGCAAACATGGTACCAGAAAAAGAAGAAGAGATAGTGGTGGAAAAGTCAAAGAAAACACCACTTCTGCATAAATCACCAAATCCATATGTTCCTCCGGTTCCATTCCCAGAAAGATTGCAAAAGAGCAAATTGGAAAAATCATACAAAGATATATATGACATCCTGTCAAAGGTCAATGTCAATTTGCCTCTATTGGAGATGATCCAGAAGATGCCAGCCTATGCAAAATTCTTCAAGAGTCTCCACACTTACAAGCCGAGGTTTCTAGAGAATCATCAGGAATTCGTGGCCGGAAGCGCCAATGCTGTCCTTCAAAAGTCTCTGCCACCAAAACTCCAAGATCCTGGAAGTTTCTGCATCAATATTACTATTGGAGGTACCACCTTGGAGAGAGCAATGTTAGATCTGGGAGCCAGCATCAATTTGATGCCCTACAATATCTATGAGCAATTGAGGTTGAATGATCTAAAGAAGACAACCATGTCATTGTTGCTAGCGGATGGTTCAGTCAGATACCCAAGAGGTTATGTTGAAGACGTACTGGTCCAGGTAGACAATCTTATTATTCCTGTTGACTTTGTAATTCTTGACATGGATGAGGGAGCCAAGGAAAGAGGTAGCAAGCCAATTCTATTGGGAAGACCTTTCATGGCAACTGCAAAGACCTTTATTGATGTACATAATGGGAAGCTAACAATGACTGTGTTAGATGAGACTGTGGAGTTCAAGGTCTTTGAAGCATTGAAATTGCCTGAGGCAGCCGACGATAGCTATTCGGTCGATTGTTGCTCGGTTGAAGTGGTTAATTCCGTAATCCAAGAGGAATTATCAAATGAAAGCCTTGACGAATTACTGGACTGGGTGAAAGACGTCTTCGAAGATAATGAAGAAGAACAACAAGAAAAGGGTATAGAAGACAATGTTGATATTACAGAAGTAATTGCAGAAATTGAAGATGAAATCAACAAGTTCTTGGTGCCATCTACGAGTTCTCCCCCAGCATTAGAACTCAAACAACTTCCTTCTACTCTAAAATATGCTTTCTTAGGAGAGAATGAAACCCTCTCAGTGATCATAGCTTCTGACCTAGATGAGGAAAAAGAAGAGAAGTTACTTACGGTGCTCAAGGAACATAAAGCTGCAATTGGATGGACTATAGCAGATATTAAGGGAATAAGCCCTTCCATTTGCATGCACAAGATCTTATTAGAAGATGATGCAAAGTACTCCAGAGAGACTCAAAGAAGGCTTAATCCAAACCTGAAAGAAGTTGTACGGGAAGAGGTCTTGAAACTACTCAAGGTGGGTATTATATACCCAATATCTGATAGTAAGTGGGTGAGTCCGGTCCATGTGGTACCAAAGAAGTCAGGAATCACTGTTGTTGCCAATGAGAACAATGAGTTGATTCCAACAAGGAAGACAACAAGATGGAGAGTGTGCATAGATTACCGCAAGCTCAACACGGTAACCAAAAAGGATCACTTTCCTTTGCCGTTCATTGACCAGATGCTTGAGCGCCTGGCGGGACATGCTTATTATTGTTTCCTGGACGGATTTTCAGGATACAATCAAATTGCCATTGCTCTAGAGGTCTAAGAGAAGACAACTTTCACATGCCCCTTTGGCACCTTTGCATATCGAAGAATGCCTTTCGGGTTATGCAATGCTCCTGCCACTTTCCAGAGATGCATGATGTCAATTTTCTCCGACATGTTAGAGAAGTTTATCGAGGTATTTATGGATGATTTTTCTGTTTTTGGCAACTCTTTTGACCATTGTCTTGATAACTTAACTCTTGTTTTGAAAAGATGCACTGAGACTAATTTGACACTTAGTTGGGAGAAAAGCCATTTTATGGTTAAATCTGGAATAGTTTTAGGGCATGTTATTTCTGAAAAAGGGATAGAAGTAGATAGAGCTAAAATTGAGGTAATTGCAAAACTTCCACCTCCCACCTCGGTGAAGGGTGTGAGGAGTTTTCTTGGTCATGCAGGTTTTTATAGGCGTTTTATTAAAGATTTTTCAAAAATTAGTCGTCCCCTATGTAATCTCTTGACCAAGGATACTGCATTTGTGTTTGATGATGATTGCTTACATGCTTTTGAATCTCTGAAAAGTAAATTGACATCTACCCCTATAATTATGCCTCCTGATTGGTCCCTTCCTTTTGAATTAATGTGTGATGCATCTGACTATGCTGTAGGAGCTGTTTTAGGACAGCGAATAGATAAACTACCTCATGTTATTTACTACACTAGTCATACTTTGAATGATGCACAATTAAATTACTCCACCACAGAAAAAGAATTGCTTGCTGTTGTTAGTGCTTTAGAAAAATTTTGATCATATTTGATAGGATCTAAGGTAATTGTTTATTCTGATCATGCTGCATTAAAGTATTTGCTAACTAAAAAGGAAGCGAAACCGAGATTACTCCGGTGGATCCTTTTACTGCAAGAATTTGATTTGGAAATCAGGGACAAAAAGGGCAGCGAGAATGTGGTGGCGGATCATCTCTCTCGATTAGTAGAAGGTGATGAAATAAAAGAGCATACTGAGAACTTACCCATTAATGAGAACTTTCCAGATGAGCAGCTTCTGAAGGTAGTAGGCAAAGATCCATGGTATGCGGACATTGTGGATTATCTCGCAAATGGAATCATACCACCTGAGATGAGCTCGCAAGCAAAGAGAAGATTTCTCTGCATCACCAAGCATTATTTTTGGGACGAACCATACCTGTTCAAATTTGGTGCCGATCAAATCATTCGGCGATGTGTCCCTGAAGAAGAGCAGCAAGATGTGCTGAAATTTTGCCACAATCTTCATTGTGGAGGGCACTTTAGTGCTAAAAAAACTGCTCTTAAAGTTCTTCAATCAGGTTTCTTCTGGACATCATTATTTAAAGATGCTTATACTTTTTGTATTTCTTGTGACAGGTGCCAGAGGACTGGGAACATTGGAAAAAGAGATGAGATGCCATTATCAAACCAGTTGGTTGTGGAAATATTTGACGTATGGGGAATTGACTTTATGGGACCCTTCCCATCTTCGTACGGATATAATTACATTTTAGTTGCTGTGGACTATGTTTCGAAATGGATTGAAGCAATAGCAACCAAGACGAATGATAGCCAAGTGGTGATGAAGTTTGTCAAGGAGAATATTTTTACCGGGTTTGGGACTCCTCGTGCAATCATAAGTGACGGAGGGAGCCATTTTTGTAACAAGGTTTTTGCCTCGTTAATGAAAAAGTATAGCGTCAAACACAATGTGGCAACTCCATATCATCCTCAGACATCAGGACAGGTTGAAGTAAGTAACCGGCAAATTAAGCAGATCTTGGAGAAGACGGTGCAACCAAATCGGAAGGATTGGTCGCTCAAGCTTAATGATGCCTTATGGGCATATAGAACTGCTTACAAGACCCCAATTGGGATGAGTCCTTACAGGATAGTTTTTGGGAAAGCATGTCACCTGCCAGTTGAATTGGAACATAATGCCTACTGGGCCCTGAAGAAGTTGAATTTCGATTTAGATAAAGTTGGAGAAGAGAGGAGTTTGCAAATGAATGAACTAGAAGAATTTCGGAACAATGCCTGTGAGAATGCCAAGATATATAAAGAGAGGACTAAAGAACTACATGATAAGAATATTCATCGGAAAGAATTTCATCCTGGAATGTTAGTCCTTGTATATCAATCGCGTTTGAGGTTATTTCCAGGAAAGCTAAAATCGAAATGGATGGGGACATTCTGTGTTACCCAAGTTTTTCCTAATGGAGCAGTCGAGATTCAGAATTTAAAGAGCGGAGGATCGTTTAAAGTCAATGGCCATAGGTTGAAACCTTATTTGAACCCATCAAATGAAATCCATACCATTGAATGGATCGTGCTCAAAGAGCCGTAGAGCTCTCATAAGTCTTGCCTAGACGTTAAATAAAGCGCTTGGTGGGAGGCAACCCACCCAGGTATTTTCTTTCTTTTCATTTAGTTTATTTTATTTTATTTTATTTTTATTTTTATTTATTTTTATTTTTTTTCTTCTATTTTGTCATATAATAGTGTGTGTCTCGAGTGCTTGTAAATTTGAGTTGAACATTGTCATTTTATTTTGTTTTGAATTTTGTTGACGGATAATGTTTAATTCAGGTTTGGGGGTATCTCGAAGGTTTAGTTTTCAAGTTAGAATTGATACTTTTTAATGTGTGCATATTTGAGCTGAACAGAACAGGTTTGGACAGAAGGAGAAATCCTTACCGCTCTACGTACCGCTTTCTAGGCACACTGCCTGGACCGCGGTATTAAAAGCATGCGTCTTCTGAAGTTTACCGCCTCATATACCGCTCTGTAGGTATATACCTACATCGCGGTCTGGCGAGCGTGTGCATTCTGACATGTACCACTGGTTGTACCGTGCTCTGGGCAATCTGTCCGCACCGCGTGCTACATAGCGTAACATCACTGGACTGTACCGCTTTATGCACCGCGTTCCAGGTAAGTTGCCTGTCCCGCGCATTATTAAATAAAACGGTGCGTTTTACAGGTTCAGGAGAAGATATTTAGGCATCACCGCGTGGTGTACCGCGACGCAGGTAAGTAACCCGCACCGCGGTAGGGCACAATTTTGTGCTTATAAGGAACAGCGCAGCTCGTGGAATTTCAAATTTCCTACAGCAGCTGCGCCCATTCTCTCTTCCCTCTCTTTTCTTTTCTTCTTCCTATACTTCATCTAAATTCTTCCCAAATTTGTTTTGTTTCATTAAAGTAAAGGTATGTCTCTCTCTCTTACGATTTTCTTTTGAATTCGTTTGCTACATTGAGTGCAAATAGGATTAATGAGATGTTTTATTGTGTTTCTATGGAATTTGAGGTTCTCATGCACATATGATTAATGGGTTTTGAATTAATTGCATTATACATATACATGTATTTGTTAAATTTTGATTTGGATTGTTTTAGTTAATTTAAAATTCCATGAGATGAATATGGAGAGAGAAGAATTGGATTGAATTGATTCAACATTATGTCTTCAATATATGGATTCCGTTTGCCTTTACATGGGAATTACTCAATTTGCAAATTTTACTAACTTATGAGAAGTTATGTGTTTACTTTTTGATGTTAAATTGTGTTGATTTCCTTTTTGATGATGTGGAAAAGGTAATGCGCTCATTGAGTCGAATTGCTGCCGGATTTTTATAGAATTTTTGGCTTAACTTCTTTGTCTGTTTGTTCTTGCACAGATGAGAAACACGTCTTTGGCCAAGCGACCCAGGATCAGTGTTTCTGCGAAAGGAAAGCAACACGCTATACCGCGTTTGGCCCAAAACAAAGATTTCAAAAGCCGTTCATCTAAATATCAAGACCGGCCATGGATAATTGAGAAGGGGATAGATGTTTCCAGTTTGGCAGATACTCCTGTACCTGGGATGGTGGCTGCTCGCCATGGGGCGAGATATGTTGAACGGCCTCCACGGCCGAATAAGAGAGTGGTGGCTGAGTTTTATGCCAGTATGGTCCCAGAGAGATTTCTGACGGGTGGAGCTGTTTTGGTTCAGGGTGTGTCTGTTCACATTACTCCTGAAGCTATTTCTGAATACTTTGCTACTCCGGAGGTTCAGGTTAATACCGACCGTGGGATTGAATGGATAGAGGAGGTTGATCAGTACAGGGGACGATTAGCTGTTGTTCTTCGGATGGATGGTCGAGAGGAGTGGAACCAGATGGTTAAACTGTATCAGTGTGATATTCGGGTTGATGCAGCCTTTTGGAACATTTTCAGTTCATATTCATTGATGCCGACTCGACATCAGACAGAGTTATTTTATGAACCAGCTAGATTGTTGCATCGTGTGGTATCGAGCCGACCAATCGATATTGGTCGAGTTATATTTTGAGATATTTGTCAGAGTGGGTCCGATGATACCCTTTCGATGGTTTTTCCATGTTTGATTACCACCTTTTGTCGGAATATGGGTATTGATGTGGACACTGGTTTAGAGGAGCAGACACCTACTATGATGGGTCTTACTCATTGGAATAATCTGCTTCATTCTCGCGGCCTTCCCACTATTGGACCATATAGAGAGAGACGACATCGCCGTGAGGAGCGTGAGGCACGTGAAGCTCAGGCTGCTCATGATGCTGAGATGGAGGAGCAGCTACAGATTGATGCTGCATCACCTATTCCAGGTGCACAGCCAGGCCATGCACAGCCAGATTCTGGTCATTTTGATTTTTTTCTTGTAGGCTTTGAAGGACCATATGGATTCACGTTTAGGAGAGTTGGAGGGACGAATGAACCAGCACTTTGATGGTGTTCAGGCGAGTATTGAGGAGGTGCATTCGATGGTTAGCCGGTTTTCTGTGGCTAGCGGGAGTGGTGCACCTTTCCAGACTTCTGCTTCAGGGGCAGATTTTGATGCAGGAGATGGTTCCGTATTTTATCAGCCTAATGTCAGAGATGGAACCCCTGTGATGCATTTTCATGATGGGGAACATCGTGACCCAGATTCGGATTAGGGAACTGAAGTTCTGCACCTTTCAGACGAGGACGACGGATCATAGAGAGGATATGCATTTCTTTTTCTCGTGTTTTCTTTTGTTTCTTTCAGATTTCGTTGTTTATTTTCTTGTTTGGATATTCTATTTTATGTCTTTCATTTTGGATTTATTTTCTGTTTTTCACCCCGTTTTTGTTTCTTGTCACCATTGGGGGCAATGCTGAATTTAGGTTTGGGGGTGTATTTAGGGGTAGGGGGGTTAAGTTAAGTTTTTGTTTTTAGAGTCTGTTTTCTTGTGAATCCTTGATAAACTACTTTGAATTGTGCCCCGAGATAATATGCATTACTCACTGAGTTTACACTAACGTCTTGCCACTTAGAGTATTACATTGCATTTTTCAAAATTTATGACATGCTCTTGATGTGATAGTGGATAGGATGCTTAGTTGGATTGCCATGATTAATAATGGAGACTACCCTTGTGAGTTCACTAAGCCAAAAAGCGTACATAAATGATACATTATGAGGGATTTTGTTTCTACTCCTAAACACTCAGTAGGTTCTTAGCATTAGATTTGATCTCTATAGGTTATACATTGAGCATTATAGAACTTTCATTAATAAAAGATTTCACATGTTTATTTTGATCTTGAGTGAGTCGAACCAGTGGAAGTGATGATTAGACTATGTGTGTATGAACCATTTAAAAGGCCTTAACTATTTCCTACCTTTTGTGTGTGCTCCATAGCCCTGTTTGAAGCCAAACACTGAATAAGCCTTTCTTTCTTCACCACATCTAATATAACCCAATAAGCCATAACTTAGCCATACCTTATAACTTGGGATCATGCTTTGAGGAAGTTTAGAAGACGTGATGGTTCTGCGTGTGTATATTAGTCGAAGACCATTGAAGGAAGAGCTGCATTCAATCCAAAAGTGTAAGTTTGATATTTCTGAATTTCTATGTAATTCTCTGATTCGAATTATTAAAAAAAATAAAAATAAAAAATAAAGAGGAAAGTAGTTGAAGAAAATCAGAGAATAATTTTTCATTAGTGCAATTACGATAATTATATTGCAAAATTGTATCAACTCAAGAGGAGTTTTGTTAAGAAGGAAATGGTGACTTTTGAAGATTTTGACTGAGATGAATGAAAATTTCATTTACAATGAATTCAATGAAGACTACGAAGATTTATGTGAAGCCGGAAGAGCAATTGAAGATTCTCATGGTGTGGTCCTAGGTTCTTGAATTCCATTTTTTCCATTCTTTCTTAACCTTCACCCAATGGCCCCATTACAACCTAAATGAAAGTCTAACTGATCTACTGGTCCTTGCTATGAAAGTATAAATAATTCATGTGATTATCTTGTTCATAATGCTTGATTCTTTCATGAGATCTTTTGCATACATTTGAGCGTTCTTTCAATTATAAATTCATATGCGATCAATACTTGAATTTTCTTATGCATAACTTCTATCGCATATGCTTGATGAGTGTATCAGCCTAGGTTCTGTGTGAATTAATGAGTGACATACTGTGAGAATTAGAGTCAAGGCGAATTACATCTATGGCATCCAGTGAAGGCAGCTTGGAAACTTGAACGTTTTGAGTGTGGGCTTTTAATTAAATTGAGCAATGCATTCAGTTTCGTGACTTAACTTTAGTTTTTACTTATTGGTTTTTGCATGCATTGTTTCAATATGGGCACTTTTCAAATATATTTTGGATGACAGGTATTTGCAGGATAACTTTATAGGTTTATAGGTGTTGTACTTAGGAGTCTAAAGGCTTGTAGCATACGCTCAATGCTATCATGTTCCCTACGAAAATGGCTTAGTTTAGAATTTTGTTTTGGTTTTTAGGTTTTGTTTGTTTTTAAGTATTTTATTTTTATTCTAGTTTTGCTCGAGGACTAGCAAAAGATAAGTTTGGGGGTATTTGATCGGTCTATTTATATACATATTTTAGGTCCCCATTTCCTATTATTTACGCTTTGTTCTTGAGTGAAATTAGGTATTTTATGTGTTTGTTGAGCATGTGTAGGTCACATTTCCTTAAAAGAGGTGTTCGTTAATTTTTCCAAGAAAAGGAGTCTAAAAGTGAGAAAAGGGGCAAATCTGTGAAGAACCGCTGTGGAGGTCGCTTGCCATGCACTGCATAAATCGCGGTCCACCGAGCGCTGAAGATCAGTAGGTACTCGTTTGTTACCCGGGGTCCATACTGCTTGACAAGAAGTACTTCAGTCGCGGTCCACCGAGCGCTGAAAGATCAGTAGGTACATTGCTGCACAGACCGCGGTTCAAGCATGAGTCCGCCAAGCGGTATAGAGAGCGGTCGTGCACATTCCTTGTTTTCGGCGGAGATCTTGAAGCCCTAATTTTTGGAGATCATATAAATACTTCTTATTGAGAGTTAGAGAGGACTACTTTCACTTTTCTACTTTTTATTCCTAGAACAACAACACACTCATCCATCTTTACACATTGAAGATTTGAAGACGAAGAAGATTACAATTGAAGATCTTAATGGGTTTTATCTTTTCTTTCTCTTCTCTTTTTATTTTCAACATGTGTAACTAATCCCATAACTAGGGAATCAATGTGAACCTTTTGTGAATGCTCATATATGGATTAATTATTATTTCATCAATTAAAATTCTTGATTTATTCATTGTTCTTAATTGCTTGATCCTCATTAATTTTAATATTTATTCACACTATAGACCAAGGGTGAATAACTATTTGGCATGATTTTAGGGTTAAGACTATCTGAGAATTAGGGTTAGAGTATAGACCAAACCTAATCTTGATTAATGCTCTTTTGAATGAATGAATTTTATCTTCAGCATAGGCCAAGCAAAGTATAGAATTTGGTTCTTAATTCTTGCGATTAAAGGGTTTCCGATCATTGTTCATACCATAGACCAAGGGTGAATAGTGGTTGGGAGCACGTGACTCATCCCACGACCATACGGTAATAGTCACATTAAAGACAAAGAATGAACCCTAGAATTGATTGAATATTGTTTACAAATTAATTCTATATATCGAGTGTTCATAATTGGGGATCATTGATAACCTAGTGCTTTCCTTCTATTGATCACAAATACCATTCTTTTTAATTGCTTTCTTAATTTAGTTTAGTTTAATTCAAATCTCAAACAAATCTTTTGTTACTTTTAGTTTAACTTTAATTAGAATTAGTTTTTTAATTATTAAATCTCTTTTCCTCATGGGAACGAACTTTACTTGCCGTTGTGCTTATCTTCACGATTCGGGCACTTGCGAGTATAGTTTTTAATAACACGATTTACACCATCAATGTGTGATTGTGCGGATATCATTGTGAACTATATTCTATCTTGATCTTAGATAGAGCACTTATCAAGGGGGAGCATTTCATGTTAAACTTTTGTTCTCTTTTATGATATGTTCACATGATTTGCTTTGTTATATGTTGACATATTGATTGCTTAGAATAATTGAATGACAAGAATGCATGATATCTATCTTGAAATGATTGTATGAATGTGTTGGCAATTTATTCTTCCTAATTTGGGATTGATAGTAGTTAATATTGCAATGAATTCATTCATTCTTGAGGTTGATAGTAGTTGTAGTTACAACCAATTCCTCCTAGCTTGAGGTTGATTAAGTTCTTTCTTGCTTTGAGTTGATAGTAATTGTTATTATGACCAATTACTTCATGATTTGAGGTTGATAGTAATTGTGGTTGACACCAATTCCTCCATTTGTGGATAAATTTTGTTGTTATAAACATTTGTTTAATTTGGTAAAATGTACCAATGTGCTTGAAAAATAACATTTATGGATTTATTATTCATTATTTCATCATATGTCTTTATTTGTTTATATGTGTAAACTAACACTCACTTGTGTCTCTTTCCACTCATGTGTTTTTGTTTTGTAGTGTTGACAACAAATCATGGGAAGAAACAAGGTTTCTAACTCTATCCATCCATCAAAACCCATAGCTAAACCCAAATCTACTCCAACAACCTCTAGGAAATCCAAACCTAACAAGTTGAAAGCTTTATGAGTTATGGGAACCAAAAAGCTTATTCAAGATAGAGGTGTAGACTTGGTTGAGAGTTTTTACATTCATCATTCTATATGTGATAGGCATTGGGATTCATGGATTAATTCCATTGGGGTTACTAATGAGAGTCTTATTAGAGAATTATACTTTGAGTATAAATATAGCTCAACCTTTGAAAATGCCTTGGTTAGTGTGAGAGGAAAAACTTTTAGAGTCTCCTCGGATAGTATCAATAAGTTCCTTGGGTTGTCAAATGAGATTGTTTCGGAATTTCTTGATATAGATAATATTGATCATCTAAATCTTATGGGGATGACTTTATGTGAGGATGATGGATTTGAGTGGGGGAAGAGAGCTTATATTAGTCAAGGTGAGTTGACCAAGGTTAGTGCATTTTGGCATCTTTTTGTATGTGCCATTCTTGTGGGTTCTACTAATGCATCCGAGTTAAACAAAGAAAAGATCAAGATTGTGTACACCTTGGTGACAAACAAGCCTTTAAACCTTGGAGATCTCTTAATTGAGCATATAGAAAGTGTGGCTTCTTCACCTAGATTGGATAAGAAGTTAGCATTTCTGGGGTTTCTTACTTGTTTTTGCATGAAGAAAGAAGTTCCTACACTTGAAGATGATGTGCTTCTACCTCCCTTGGAGAAATTTTGTGACAAGTGCTTAGTGTCAATGTCATACAAAGATAAGGGGAAGGTAAATGACACTTTTAGGCTTTTTGGTAAGCACCATGAGCCATGTGTTGAAACAAGCACAAATTCTCTACCTGAATGGGCTATGCAATTTCAAGAAGGGCTTATGTCTAATATTGGAGAGCTCGATGCTAAAGTGGTGGAGCTAGGAGCAAAGGTGATTCAACAAGATGAGAAGATCAAGTATTTGGAAGACAAGTATGCCTCTAGCAATTCATCTGCTACAAAGTATTATGTGAGATCATCAACAAGAAGAACTTTCTTTGATGATGCTTGACCTTGAGGTATTGTGTTTTCTTAACCTTTTTGCTTCATATTATGCCCAAAAGGGGGGAGAAAAACAATGATACTAAAACCTATATGCTATGCTCTTACTCTTAGGAATTGTTTAAGTTTAGGTAGTTTTTGGTATATTATGTTTTGGTTTCATTTGGTATCTTGAATTCATGGTTTGTAATATTTGGATATTGATAATATTTTGTCGATGGATAGTATGCATGTATTTAGGGGGAGTCATGCGTATCCATTTGAACTTCAAGTGATATGTTAATATTATCTTGCCATATATATGTTTGTTTCTCTTGTATATGCCTTGTGTTTCAAGATGATTTTAGGTGGTGACAAGAGAAGGCTACATTGAAGAATTCAAGACTTTATGGTCTAAGGGAACTATCTCATTGTAATGTGAGGGTGTGATTAAGTGACCAATCTTCATGTTGTATGTTTTAGTATTTGTATAGGTGTTTTGACATAGAATTTGCCAAAGATGGCGATTGTTAGTTCTTGAGTTTTGTGTTGGCATAATTTTATATCAAAACGACATTTGTTTTGTATTGATTAGTTGTCTAGAATTTGAGGATGATCAAGCTTCAAGGAAGACTGGACAACATTCAAGCAAAGTGGTGGCTACAAGAGGAATAAAGCTGAGATGCATAGCAAAAGGTAATCATGACCTCTTTCCTCTTGCAAGGCCTAGGCACACGCATACATTGCATTCATATGTATCCCTGCATGGTTGTGCATAATTTGGTTTAACACAATACACACACTTATACTTGTATGCACATGCATTAGATTTAAAGTTGACAATTTTCACAATTTGCATGTTCTAGGACTAGTTCTAAGAAATAGCATACTTGTGTATTCTTATGTTTATTGGTTTGTGTTTATATGTTAATGAACTTGATTTTGTGCTTATATATTTCCTCATTGAGTTCCAATTAATTTGGTTGCTCATTCATTGAGTTTCAAGTTCAAATTAGGTGGTTAAAAAACTTTCTGTGATTTTATCATACATGGATTTCGTCCTTGATTCTAAGTTGAATTCTATATTTTTTGGAAAAGGTTTCCTGACAACTTTTGTACATGAGGGAGTCCCGGTTCGTAATCCGAAAACGGATTCTAAATCAGAGTTTGGAGGCCAAAGATATGGCTGAAACAAAAAAGGTGCGCAAGAGGGATGAGGGGTGCCAAACACCTCCTTCCTGTGGAGGAGAGTGGCCTCCATGGGAATGGAGGGCTGCTGGTTCTGTGGGGCCCATGTGCCTCCACAGGGATCCAGCACGGCATGCCACCATTGGTTGGTTTTATTTGCCTTGCTTCCCTCCTTTAAATTCCCTTGTTCCCTCTCATTTCACAGAAGAAGAAAAATTTGAAAAACACAAGTGCAGAATTTTCTCTCCAAGTTTTCTCATCTTTCAAACACCATAATTTTCTCATTTGGAGTCCGTTTTGAGTGATTCAAATTGGAAAATTTTTTTCTACCAGTCCTCTAACATTTCCACAAGATTTTGGAGCCAATAGATTAAGTTTTTTGGTAGGAATAATCACAAAAATGAAGCTGCACATTTTTCATTAAAGGTATTGATTCTTATTTTGTTATTGATCTTCAAGTCTTCAATTGCCTTGGATTTTCTTCTCATTTATATATATATATATATATGTGTGTGTGTGTGTGTGTGTGTGTGTGTGTGTGTGTGTGTGTGTGTGTGTGTGTGTGTGTGTGTGTGTGTGTGTGTGTGTGTGTGTGTATGTTTGATGTGTTATCATTGATTAGAGAAATTATCTCTAATAGAGCTAGTTTGAGCTTCAATTGATTAACATGTTGAGTTAGGTTCTTACAAATCTATGTTTTCACATGTTTGAGATGTTGTATTATGCTAGCTTCAAATCTAGGACTGTCTTTTGTGTTTATTAACTTGATTTTGTTGATTGGTAGTCTTTTCATATGCTAGATCATATTAATTGAAGATTTATTGAAATAGCATATTTGTTTGATGATTTAGAACTTGATTAGATTTAATTGATTATCTTCAGAATCTAAGTTCTATAATTTTGCTAGAGTTTCAATTTTGATTTTATCAAATTGATTTTAGCATTTCTATATGATTGAACATAATCTAGGTTTTGGTGTGTGTTAGGTGTTTCACATGCTCTAGGTTGTTTGTTCATGTTACAAGAATCTAGATACTATTGATTTGTGCTTTTGATGACAAATATCTAGGTCTTCATGTTTTATGTCTAATCCACACATTTCATATGTACATGCATCATTAAGTGTGATTGCATTATTTTTAGGATTGTAAACTAGAAAACATATGACATGTGCTTAATTGTTCATTTCTAGTTTCCATAGGATATATTGATCATATGTACTATGTTGTGTGTGTTTGCATCATTTGCATTCACTTAAATCATTTACCTTGCAAAAGGCCGGAAGTCACATTCCTTAGAGTGATTCTTTGGATTGTGCATTGTACGACTTAGCTAGAGTCGGAATGACTTGGATAGCTAAGCGGCGGAAGTCACATGTTTGGAGAGGGGACCTTTAACTGTGCATTGTAAGTCTTAGCTAGAGTCGGAGTGACTTAGATAGCTAAGTGGCGGAAGTCACATGTTTGGAGAGGGGATCTTCAACTTGTGCATGTAAGACTTGGCTAGGATTGGGGTGATCCGGATAGTCAAGCAGCGGAAGTCACATGTTTGGAGAGGGGATCTTCAACTTGTGCATGGAAGTCTCGACTAGGATTGAGGTGATCTTGATAGTTGAGCAAATGGGCATCTCATTCATTATGTAGGGTGGAATGGTAGATTTCTAGGTGAAGTGGTCACTTGAGAGATTGTATCTAATTATCTTACCAGTGGATTTGTTTGCCTGTGGTTGTGGTATCAACCCGTGGATGTTTCCTCTTAGGAGGTTTTACCACGTAAAAATCATGTGTTGATTTTCTCTATCCCTATCTCATTTATTTGTATATGTGTTGATATATATCTAGTTGATATCTTTGTAATTGATATTCATTGTATATCATTGTTGTATATGTTGGAGTTGACTTTGTTTGAACAAACATATCTTTCTTTTAATTGATATTGCTTGTGATTGTATTTGGAGTGTGATACAAGCTACTTAGAGGGACAAACTTGTTTTTGTTTCAAGGGAATGAAAAAGGTGTTGTAACCTATTCACCCCCCCCCCCCCCCCCCCCCTCTAGGTTAGCTTAAGGCAAATTAACCATGTTTGTATTTTTCACTTTATGCCTCTTTATTAATTGCTTGAGATACTAGGTTGCACGTATATGATTATATGATATTTTTGTTCAATAAGTGTGTAACATTGCTTTGTTTGCAATCCATGTCACATTTATGTTCAAACATTCATTTTTGGACTATGAGATTTGATTGGAAAGTTCTTTGAATGACCTATAATTTATCTCCATAACATATGAACTTGATTTTATGACATGCTTTAAATGATATGCATGAAATGCTTTTGACTGCTTATATACCAAATGTGTGTGAAAGCAAATGAGAAGACTAATCAATAAGAATCTTGTATCCATGCAATCAATAAGGATTTCTTATCCAAATTAGTCTTATCTCTCTTTTTAATGGTTAAACAAGACTACTATCATACGGATAACTATCCAGAAAAATCTAAAAGGATCTCTTCATCCAATGTCTTGGTTTGCTTTTAAGAATTGATATAGTTGTTTGTGTGTTGAAAACTTTCAAAAAACTATATCATGTTTGCTTATGACAAAAGGGTACAAATTGGTTTGAATTCTTATGGAAACCGTTTTGATGTTTGTTTTGCCAAATATCATTGCTTGAACCTTGATGCTATATGTATTGCATGCAAAGCAACACCTTCACACATTCTAGTTAAAATTAAACTCCTTGAATCTCTCACAATTATTCAAGTTGCATAAAGTTTATGTATATGACTATGCAATCATCTTTTGTGCGAATATGTCTCTTTGCTAAAGCTACCCGATAAGGGGAGCTCCTTTGCCTATCTCATGACAAAAGGGAGGAGAAGTCTTGAAAGATATAGGGGAGCATTTTTATGCTTTGGGGAGAAGTCTTGGGAGAGAGTAACTATTTAGGGGGAGCATTGCATTGCACTACATTATATTGATTGTATTAGTTTTGTTAATGCAAATGCTTGTTTTGGTTCACCTCACATGCATTTGTTCTTGGAAAGTGCTTTCTTGCTATTGTGTGAAGGTACGATGATCTACGAAGAGATTGAAAGCCTTGAAGACTTAGATCTTAGGTCTCTCTTATTGTAACGTAGAATATACTTTGTTGACCAATAGCTTTATTATTGTTTATGAGGACTATTTTGTGAGTGGTAATTTTGTCATGAAATAGCCAAAATGGGAGATTGTAAGAACCTCGTTTTTATGATTGGCTTATTTCATGACAAATCACATTGGGATGTTTGTGTAACGGGTAGCATAGGTTCTCCAAGTGTGGTTTTCTCGAAGACATGCTTCCGGTCATCTCATGAGCTTCAAGAGGTAGATCACTTGTGCTTAATTCTCTTTGAAGAGGTTTAGTTGCACACACTCACATCTCATGCATTTGTTGTTGCACACACACACACATTTACATGCATTTTTGATGATTATGCACTTGTTCCTTATTACTCTTGTGTGCATTCTTTTCACAATCACACTTGCACTTAGACATGACGCTGGTTCCGGTTCGGAATCGGTGATTCCGGTTCCGGTTCCTCTGGTTCCACCGGTTCCGAACCGGAACCGGCTCTTTTTTTTAAAATCATATTTCATAAAAAAAAATTAGTCATGTAAAAATGTAATTGGTAAATGTATTTTATTGGGTCACCCGCAAAATAAAATTAAATAAATAAATTGTAATTTAGCAAATAAAATAAATTGCAAATAAAATAAATTGTAAATAAATGAAATTGGAAACTTAGTAATTGACTAATTGCAAATTAAATAAATTGGAAATAAGAAATATTGCAAATAAAATAAAATTAGAAACTTAGTAATTGTAAATAAAATAAATTGGAAACTTACTAACTTAATAATTGCAAATAATATAAATTGGAAACTTGGAGACTTTGAGACTTGGAGTTGGAGACTTGGAGAATTGAAAGTTTAGAGAAAATTGAGGAAATTGGGGTGAGGAAAAATGAAAAAGAAAATGAAAAAAAAAAGTAAAGAAGTGAATCGTTGGAGGCCCAACGGTCTGCTGACGTCAGCAGGTCGTTGGGCCCAACGGTCAGCTGACCCCAGCCGACCGTTGGGCCTCCAACGGTTCGGTTAAAAAAAATTAAAAAGGAGGAACCGGCCAGTTCGAACCGGAACCGAACCGCCAGTTCTGGTCCGGTTCGAACCGGCCGTTTCCTCATTAAAACTAACAGGAACCGGGACCGGCCGGACCGGTTCCCTGTCCGGTTCCGGTTTTCTGACGCCGGTTCTAGTTCGGTTCACTGGTTCGAACCGAACCGGCTTCATGTCTACTTGCACTTCATTTCTAGATTTAAATGTGGTTTGTGTTGTGTTCGCGTTTGCACGATGGTGTGCTTGTTTTAGAGCGTTGAGTGACCATTTGAGAAGGGTCCCATTCTTCTCTTTTTTTGGTCTTTGGTCACATGGTTTTTTCCATGAGTTTGGACATTCTTGTTGTTGTCCAAATCTGACATTTGGTCACTCATTTGACCATAACTCTTTCTACACTCATCCAAATCATGCTTTGGTAATTGGAATAGAAAGTATACTTCCATACCTTTCCAACGGTATAGTATTCGACAGGTTTGGATGTCGTTTTGTCATGTTTTGAGCCCCTTTGTATTTCGGGTCTCTCTATTGCGGGTCCTTACCCCATGGAGTTACCCGTGCACTGATGATGAGTTCTTCAGGTCAGTGCAACTGCATGGGTATTGCACGGGGTCCCTTACCCGTGTAGTGGGCAATTTTTTTCAAAACGTCGTAGTTTCACTTAGGGCTTCTATATATATATTCTCTTCTCTCCCAATTTGTTTCTAGAGCTTCAAGAACCTATATTTAAGAGAGAGAACAACCCTTAGAGAGAGAAAACTTCAAGCTTTGTTCCTTGACTCTCCAAACCCCAAAACCCATCATCATCTTGCATATATAGCATATAGCATGGGTATTCATTAATGTCTTTACTTGGTAAGTAGAACTCACATCCTTGCTCATTTATTGTTCTAGCTTATCAAGACATGTCATTTATTGCTTAGGTTAGCAAATCTTCATATTTATTGTATATCAATTGAAGTTATGACATGTTTGGGGTTTATATTGTGATAGCTTGCATTTATGACATATTTGCCCTCTAACTAATTAGGACTCTTTGATTGCATTTGTTAATTGCATTAATTGTCCTTGCCATTTTGTGTGACAACTTGTGTTGGTATGGCTTTGTTTGATGACTAGAGTTTAGACTTGCATATCTATATCTAGTTAGGTCTTTATGAGCATTCATATAGATATTGATATCTGGGATTTGTACTTAGTGTCATATTTAATCTCTAGATAAGCATTTAGTGTTGCCTAGCATTAATTGCATTTTGAATATTTATATATTCACATAGGTTGTTAATCTCTTCTTTGAGAGAGTCTTGTGACTACAAGGTGTAGTGCACAAGTAAGTGAAGTCTTGCAACCAAGGTGTGGTTGGCAAGCAAAGTGGTCAATGATTCCCTATAATGGCCCGTTAGGTAGTAGTGGTGGGTTAGTGACCGAGAATGGTGTGACTAGAGGTCAACCTAGGTTGTAAACATCATTACAATAGTGGATTTGAGGATCGGTGTGGCTAGAATGATAGCCCGTGGTTTTTCCCTTATTGAAGGGTTTCCACGTAAAAATCAAGTGTGTTATTTAATTCCAGCATTTTACACTTGATTTTGTATGTTTGCTTGTGGGGTAATTTTTAATATTAACTAATCAAGAAAAGTTGATAATTAACCTTTATTCCATCCCCCCCCCCCCCCCCCCCCCCCCCCCCCCTAATTAGTTTGTATTTTTCACTTTTTGTAAAATTTATTTAAAATTTTAGTACCATAAATTTAAGTTTTTATCAGTTGGGCCCCCTGACTCTAAACTTCTAGTTTCGCCCCCGGATGGGTCGATGCCTAGAGAGTGCTAATACTTAAAAAAAAAAAAGGATTATACAAAATTAATCTAAGGAATAAAAATTCAATATGTGAAGAGGATGGTAATAAATATCCGTGATATATTAGAGACTATAAATAAATAAATAAAAATGCATTTTAGAAACAGACTTCCCTATTTCAATCTCTCTAACAGACTTCCCTATTTCAATCTCTCTCTCATGTCCACACTAATGGTGGCAAATTAGGCTGCCCGGCCCAGCCTATTGCGGGTTGCACCTTCTAACAGGCATGCTCTCTCTCATGTCCACACTAACATCATGCCGTGCCAAAGAGGCTTGACGTTAAAAGAAAGACAAAAAAAAATTAAAAAACACGTCCTACCTCTATATGATTCTGAGTGCTCTGAAAATTCTTTTTCTATTACTTTGTCATATGATAATCATGTGATGATGAAAAAGTTTAATACTTGAAATAAAATTAGAGTTTAATTAAGGTTTATTATAAAAATTAAGGTTTATCATACGTTTTTTTAATAAAGAAATATAGTTGAAGATATTAGTGTAATTAATGGGTTTATATAGTATTTGGTTTATTTTAATAAAAGTAATTTGTCCTTGTAGGTAAATTTAGGTTGGGATAGTTTTGCAATTAAATTTTTTAATAAACTAAGGGTATACTAATTAGTTTTCTGGGTGGCAATATCAGCACCCATAATTTATATATTAATATATATATATATATATATATATATATTCACATTTTTTATTTTTTTATTTTTTTATTTTTGTTGTTACCTTTTGAACACTAGAAAAATATTAAAAATTTATTAAATAATATATATATATATTAAAATATTCATAACTTAACAAAGTTGAAGTTATAGTAAAATGGTTAATCTACTTAATTTCCTTAACCCGATCCCCGTTTTGACTCCCACCACTGCTAAAATAATTTTTTTTTAAATAATAAAGGCCACAGGCCGGGCCGGGCTGGCCTGTTGGCCTCATACTTTAGGCATGGCTTGGCCTGCGGCTTATACAGGCCTCGGCCTGGCCTGCTTATGAGCAAGGCCGTGTTGGCTGGGCTTGGCCTGCCAGGCATGGCCCATTTGTCTCCACTAGTCTCTTTCTCTCTGTGTTCAATTCTCTTGCTACTCTCTCGCGGCCTCCCTCCCAACTAATAGCTAATACTCAAAGATTTGCAACTGCTATTGCTGTTGTTGATGTTCCGGGGGTTGCTTACATATCACCAACCGATGGCAGATTTCCCATATGTTGTTGCAGAATGATAGGTTGGGATTGTGATACATGCATCATAGCTTCTAAACCAATATAGGTAGACAACTCTTTCTTGGCGTTGTTGAGATCCTTCTTGGCTTGCTTTAGTTACTCTTCAAATTCATTATTATGCCAGCACATCCATAGACTGGATTAAACATCTAAGCCTATGCTTCATAAACCAACGAGTTGACAGCTTTTTCCCGTAAGTGTTCATCCAATTCAATGAAAATCTTCACAATATTGCTAGCTTTGAAAATCGGGTGTACCTTCTCGAACTTCTAGGTTTAATTGGATGAAAAGTAAGGTGGAAAAAGACATTCTAGAGTACATTTCCGATATTGAGATTTGTAGGTTGCACACGATTTGTGTGATTATGACATTCTTGGTTACCAAGCTGAACAAAAAAAAACAGAAATTAAAAGAGATTCAAAACAGATGTAATTGAAACTTATACAAAGATTAAAGAGAAAATCTAAAGGTTTGCTTTAAAAAAAAAGAGAAAATCTAGAGAAGGAGAGATTGAGTTTCCTTTTTTTTTTGTTTTTGGTTTTGTTTTTTGTAGATATTAAAAATAAGAGCATTCATGGAAACATCATTTATCGATTTTAATAAAAGAAGGTGGCCATTGTTAGGTCGATAAATGTTCATATTTGAGACCCCTCATTTCTATGTTTTATGTCATATTCTTGTGTGAAATTGTACTCTTTAACGCGTTTGTTGATATTGTATAGGAGATAGCTCTTGAAATGAGTTTGAAGGTAAAAACATGATTTTAGAAAAGTTTGAAGAAATGCTCGCGAAGAACGTCCAACTTGTGAAGACCATACCTCTCTCCACATAACGAACTAGGATGTGATCCACATATATTTGGAAAACCCCAATTGTCTAGTTTCTAGAAATGTTTATGGTTCGTCGATCCGAATTAGAGATGACAATGGGGTGGGTTCGGGGCGGGGTGGCATTCCCCGCACCCGCCCCATTTATTTATTGAAAACCCATCTTCTAATAAAACCCCAACATAGATGGAGCGGGTTAGGGCGTAGCGGGGTATAACGGGGAATGCTTTCCCCATCCCCACTTATTTATCCCATTTATCAAAATTATTTATTAAAATAACAAATATATAACCATTGAATATGATATAATATGTATAAATTAATAAGTAATTCCAAGAAACTATTTAAAATCAAATCATAAACTTGGAAATTATTAAAGTAATAAACTTGAAAAAAAATGTTGTTATTGAACTTTTAATTTTAAAAGTTATTAGAGAATTTAACTTGATGTTTGTCCTTTTAGAGTTGTTTGAGGATTAGAGTTGCGGTTAGCGGCTAAAGTTTTTTTAATAGTATTTTATTTCCTCATTTTTTTTTAAATAACAATGAAGATATGTAAAGTTATATATATATATATATATATATATATATTTATATATCTTTTTTCTGAAACTAAGTAGCTTAATTAAGTTTTATTTAAATAAGGCGGGTGGGATGGGGAGTATAAAACTCATCCCCGCCCCATACCCATTGCTGGTTGTACTATCTATCCCTATTCCAATCAAATTGAAACCTATCCCCACCCCAAAGTGCGTGTCCCCGCAGGTAATTTTTCCATCCCTAATCTGAATTTTCTAGAGGGAGTTATTTCTATTTTGGTGACTAAAGGTCGGAGCTAACAAGAGTTCGTGGGCCAAGACTGCGAAAATGGGTAGCGAAACTATTCCAGCAACTCTCACGGGCGAAGTTCGCTATCCAAAAAGACGAGAACCCCATGACGAGAAAATTCCAAAGATTCTCACGGTCCAAGTTCGCTACCAACCATGACGAGAACCTGAAAATGAAAATGCAATCCTGAGCGAGAAAGGACTCCAAATTTGGTCCATAATTGTCCTGAAACTTCCCAAATCAAATCCTAATGACTCTAGAAGACAAGGGATGTTTCGGAAACTTTCTAAACTCAACTATAAGCCAATCATCAAAAGAGGAAAGACAAGTTAGGAAAGAAATTTTATTCCTTGATTCATAAGAAGTCCTACTTGGAATATTTCCTAAACTTGGAAGATTTGAGAGCTCACAAGGAGAGGTCACCTATAAATACCAAGAATTTTCTGCAAGAGAAGCAAGAGATTCATTATTCAAGATTGAAGATTGAAGACCTATCAACATTCTCTTTTCTACCTGTCTTTAGATTAGATGTTTTATTTTTCTTTATGATGTCAAGCTAATTTCTTTGTTAGTAAGGGATCTCTTGAAGCCCTAGACAAGATTTCAATTCCATAGACAAGTTTTGTTTAATGAAGCATTATTTTCTCAACATGATGATTTCAACTTATCCATAAGAATTGTTATTCTATTATTATGTTTCCCTGATTGATCACCTTAATGCATAATTATTTTATTATAGAATATATGTTGAAGGATACAAGTCGGACACCATACAAATCTATCATTGTTTGCAACAATTAATTGAATTATGACTCAATTAAAAGAAATTAATTCATGAATTACGTAGAATAAATGCTATGTTTTAGGGTTTGTGTGACATTCATATTCTCTTCGTTCTTGATGGATTCCTATAATTAAATCTAGTTAATGCCCATGCTAGGTTATAATTTGGAATACACATATTTATGCATATTTATGTATATGCCATGCAATTTAGATACTCTTGACATCGATTTTTGGATTCTCTAGTCAACAACAACACGTTTGCAAGTTGATGCTTAGATCGACTAAGAAGGTTGTGATCAAAGCACCCTCTCACTACATGAATGCTATATGTGTTATTGGTAAAATCCGAAAAGACGACATGTCAGCATAAACGCCGTATTTCGTGGGAATTAGAAGTTGACATGTCAATAAATGCCAACTAGATCGAGCGAACCTAAGATAACTATAATGTAGCATCCAAAATATCTGATCAGGGTTACTTAGATGGTCAGGCGGAAAGCACTTAACCAAAGTAATGGTATTGACCCAAAATAAAGAAGATGGTCGGGGGTACCCAAGATGGTCAGGTTGAGTTACCCGATCGGGTTTAGATCCCTGGTCGGGGGTAAAAGAAATTTGGTTAGGTTTGGTATATGGTCGCCTAAAGCGTCACGTGGACAATTTTGAGATGCGCTCGGAATAACGATGCGTCAACAACGTAAGATTCAGTGTAATCACGACTCAAATACGCAAAAGAAGAATCTTATTCAAATAAGGCATCATGAAGCATACTCTGATAAGGAAACAAACTTCTTTAGATACCAGAGTCCGATATAGGCAAAAGACCCAATGTGTCTGAAACACTAACAATGCAAAATGAAAAAGAAGTTTAAACGACTCCAATAAGTCAGAGTTTTAAAGAATTACTACTACCTTTTTCTTTTACTTGTATTCCAAGAATTAGGGTTCTATGTATGTATAAATAGATCCTACAAACACCTAAAAAAGTGTTACCGAATCATTAGATGTTGAAGAGAGCAAGAGAGGTTGAGCTTGTAACAGATTTAACATAGTGAATTCTTTCTTCGTCGTCAACGGCAACCATGGTTTTTTCCCTTCTGGGTTTTCCACGTAAAATCTTGCTTGCATAACTTATTTTAATTCTTTTTGGTTGATTATAGAACTGTCAACTCGACATTACTTGTGTGACGTGTGATCGAATTTACATAATCCTAAAAATCGCCGTCAACAATTGGGTCTAGAAGGAGGGGGAGGCCGACGAAATCTTAGGAAATTCGTGTAACAGCAGCATGGTAAATAGTAGAGATGGAAGTCAGTCCCCACGTGAAACTGACACCCCGCATGGTGTTGATGACTCTGGTTTAACAAATACCAGTGATGTTGAGGAGAGTTACCTTCTAGAACTCCGACTTCCATCGGACAAGACCTGATAACTTCTACAGAAGCTATCCCAGACATCTCCCTAGATGCCTTCCGTCAGATCCAAGAATCCCTGCGGAGAGTCATTGAAGGCGTCGTTAAACAAGGAATCAACATAACTGCCTCCACCAAATTGACCTCACCATACCAGTTATCCACATCAATGGTAGCTCAGGACCCCTAGGGTACAGTCTGAAATAGTGGTTACGACCCAAGGTGCGCCATAAAAATCTAGAGGAGATAGGGCAGATTGTAGCGAAAGGAGGGAACATATCCAGAAAAGAGACGATCGTCAAGATGACTGAGACCATAGAGAGTGTGGGGGTTGGGGAAACCTAGAAGGGAGAGAACACAAAGAATCCAGCCACAAGGGGATCTAAGAAGGTACTATAGACGAGAAGTGAGTTACGACCAGGGAGATAGGTATGATGGTCACAGGAGAAGATCCCGATCAGCTTCGACTGATGATGAAGCTCCGCCTAAGAGGCGTAGAGAGACAGCCCCTACACCCAAGTATAACATTCCTGACACCCAAGTCACAAGGCGAGTCTCAAAAGATCCTTATGGTCTAACCATTCGCCAAAAGTTTGACGAGCGTGGTGAACCGGAATGAGAATGGGAAGTTCTGTTAAGAAGGATTAAAGCCTTAGAATGGAGGCAAGGTCACGGGAACCTGCTAATTGGTAATTTTGGTAGTCCATTCGCTACCTCCATAAGGCAAGCTCGTTTCTAGGAGAAGTTCAAGATGCCTCATATGGAGCAATTCAAGGCCAATACTGACCCCAATAGCACGTCAGAAGATACCAAAGCGCATTGGCTCAATATGACTATGATGATGCACTCCTATGCAGGATGTTCCCACAGACATTAGGGGATTAGGGGTCTAGATGGTTTAGTGGCCTCGCTAGTGGGTCAATTAGGAACTTTGAAGAGTTGATACAAGCTTTTACCAGACAATTCATAGGGAGTATCCATCTTAGAAAGTCAATATATGTCCTTTCGACCTTGAGAGAAAGAAAGGACGAGAAGTTAAAAGACTACCTCACCAGGTTCTTACAGGAAATCTCGGAAGTACAGGACCCCAATGACGACATTGTAGTATTTGAATTTGTCAACAGTTTACAACACGGCTAGTTGTCACTCAACCTAAGGAAAAAGGGGCAAACTACCTATATGAACCTGGTGGATGATGTGGGAGGATACGCCATGGCCGAAGAGGAGCAAATAGCCCACAGAGGAGAGCTTATACATGGCGGCCGACCAGGAGATGGTCAAAAGCCTAAAGATAGTGGGTCGAAGGGAAATACTAAAGTAGACCAGAAGAATAACCCTGGGAAAGGCAAAGAAGGCCGCAAGGACGATGATCAGAAGAGCAATAGGACCTTCAAAAGGCAGTACACTAATTATACCCCTCTGGCTTATAAGCATGAAGAAATTCTGAATGTAATAGAAGATAAAAACTTTTATAAAAAGCCCCCAAAGCAGTCAAACTTTGTCGGAGGAACACTTCCAAGTACTGCCGATTTCATCGTGAGAATGGTCATGAAACTTCCAAGTGTAACCAGCTAAGAGACTACATTAAAAAGTCAGAGAAGGGCACCTGAAAGATGTGGTTCTCAAAGGAGGTGATAATAGACAGAACGATGCCATAAAAAATGACCAAGACAAGAGAGGCAGTGGAAGTTCAAATGTTGGGGCTACCAACACCATCTTTGGCAGACCATGCACAAGAAGAAGCAGCAAGGAGAGAATAACTAAAGTTCACGAGGCAATAGATGGCCAGATGAATCTGGAAATAAACTTAGTAGGTCCCGACCAAAAGAAACTTAAGCAAGGTTAGGACCCGATCATTTTTTCAGAGGCCGATGCACACAGACTTGAAGTAAGACCAAACGAAGCCATTGTAGTATCAGTTCGCATCGGTCACAGAGAAGTAAGGAGAGAACTGATCGATAATGAAAGCTCGGCGGATATCCTAAGTGTTGAGGTATTCGATCAATTAGGGCTACAAAGGAAGGATCTACAACCGCTGATGATTCCGCTCAGAGGATTTGGTGGAGCGGAAGTAAGATCATTAGGGACGGTCAAACTGCCAGTTAAGATAGAAAGCTTCCCATGTCAGAAAATGGTGCTACTCGACTTCGTAGTTGTTGACACAGAGAATTGACTATACAATGCCCTATTAGGAATACCATTCTTGAACAAAACAAAAGCAGTCACGACCACATATGCCCTAACTGTCAAATTTCCGAATGAAGATGGGGTTGGAGTCATGAAAGGATCATAGGAATGGGCAAGGAAAGCCAATCTAGCGGTCTCTAGAGAAAAAGCAGAGCCGAACATAATACAGATAGATTTCCCCGATCTGGAGAACTGCCCGAAAAAGGATGAGGAAGAAGAGAAGGCAGAAACACCAACTAGGTTTGACCTGGACCCAAAGGAGACATCTCCGGAAGATAGGAAAGACCAGGAAAGTGAACCGACTAATGAGGTGGTAATAGATGACAAGAACCCCGAACAGACTGTGAAGCTAGGGGCACAGTTGAAAGAACAGGTACAAAACAATTTGGTCAACCTATTGAAAGAGTACAAGGACGTGTTCGCTTGGAAGCATGAAGATATGTCAAGGATCAACGCCAAAATAATTTCGTATGCTTTGGCAGTTAACCCCGAGTGCAAACCGGTTATCCAGAAGAGGCGACGATTTAACCCCGAGAGAAGCCAAGCAATCAAAGAGGAAGTCCATAAGCTATTGACAACAGGATCGATTAGGGAAGTGCAGTACCCCGAGTGGGTGGCCAATGTTGTACTCGTAAAGAAGAAAATTGGGCAATGGACCAGTTGGTTGATGCGACTGCAGGGCACAAACTGCTGAGTTTCATGGATGCTTAGTCAGGCTATAACCAGATCACAATGTTCGGTCCTGATAATGAAAAGACCGCCTTCACAACAGATCAAGGGTTTTACTGTTACAAAGTAATGCCTTTTGGCCTTTAAAATGCAAGGGCAATTTACCAAAGATTGGTAAACAAGATGTTCGCCTGACAGATTGGTAGAAACATGAAGGTCTATATAGATGACATGTCGACAAAAAGCATCACAGTAGAAAAGCATGCAACCGATCTGGCAGAAACATTTGGGATACTAGGAAGGTATGGGATGAAGCTCAACCCGAACAAGTGTGTTTTTGGGGTACCGTCAAGAAAGTTCATTGGGTTTCAAGTTCAACAGAGAGGGATCGAGATGAATCCTGAAAAGATAAGGGCCTTGGGGAAGATAAGGTCCCCAGTTACCCTAAAAGACATTCAAAGGTTAACAGGCTGCTTGGCCTCGTTCAACCGGTTTATCAGTAAATCAACAGATAGGTGCTTGCCCTTATTCAAAGCAATAAGGAATGGTAAATGAGTTGAATGGAACAAAGAATGTGAACAAACCTTCCAGAAGATTAAAGAATATCTAGCTAAAGCCCCAATTTTGTCGAAGCCTCTGGATGGGGAAACGTTGTATTTGTACCTGTCGGTCACAGTTGTGGCCACGGGGTCAGTACTAGTCAGACAGGATGATGGAGTACAAAAGCTGGTGTATTACACTAGCAAGGCTTTGCTGCAAGTAGAAATGAGGTACTCGGCAGCCGAACAAATGGTATTAGCACTGGTAACAGCCACAAGAAATCTAAGACCATACTTTCAGGCTCACAGAATCAAGGTTTATACGGACTGTCCGTTAAAGCAGATCATGTCTAAACCAGAAGTATCGGGAAGATTGACAAAATTGACGGTCAAGCTAAGTGAATTTGATATCACTTACCTATCAAAGGCCTCGATAAAAGGTTAGGCAGTGGCAGATTTAATCGCCAAGTTCACTGAGCCAAACAGTTAAGTGATCAGAGTGCTCGAAAATAAAGAGAGGAAGGTTTTTAGCTTGAAACTGCACTTTAATGGGTTGTCAAACACGCACGGCATCGGGGCAGGCATATTGGTGTCCACCCCAGAAGGTGACCAGGTGGAATTTTCCATGTGATTTGACTTCCAAGCTACCAACAATATGGCCGAGTATGAAGCATTGTTGGCAGGACTCAAGGTTTGCATGGCACTAGGAGCGGATGAAGTGGAAATATTCAGTGACTCACAGGTCGTGGTCAACCAGGTCTTAGATGAGTACCAAGCGAAGGACAACAACATGACGGCTTACCTGGAGATAGCTAAAGCACTTCTTATGAGATTTAAAACTTACCGAATCACCCAGATCCTGAGAGAGAATAATGAGAAAGCTGACGCTCTATCAAGATTGGCATCAGGAACCACTAGTATCTGGTCTAAAACAATCCCAGTGGCTCATCTCAAGAAACTCAGTATCAAAGAGGAGGAAAAGATAATAGTCAAAATGATTGAGGAATGGCTGATCACCTGGATGACCCTGATTAAAGAATACCTAGAAGACGGCCCGCTTCCTGAAGATACCGTTGAAGCAAAAGGTATTAGGTACTGGGTGGCCCGGTATTCAATAATAGGAAGAGAGCTCTACAGAAGGTGGTCTTCAAAGGCCCTGCAAAGATGTGTCAGCCAGGCCGAAGGGGACAAAATTCTGGCAAGCATACACAGAGGTGTTTATAGGAACCATACGGGGGGAAAACGTTTGGCTCATAAAACCCTCAGATAAGGTTTTAATTGGCCAACCCTGTTCCAAGATGCGCAATCAGTAGCCGAGAAGTGCGGCACTTGTCAAAGGATTGCAAATGATATTAAGCAGCCACCTGAGCAATTGAAGAATCTGACCTCGCCCTAGACATTCACAAGGTGGGGATTGGATCTGATCGGCCTGATACCAACGACGACTAAAGGAGGTGTAAAGCATGCCATAGTAGCAGTAGACTATTTCACAGAGTGGGCAGAAGCAGAAGCATTGGTATACATAACCGAAGCTAATACCACCAACTTCGTGAAAAAAAATATCATCTACTGATTTGGGATCCCAAATATAACTGTCACTGACAACGAGACCCAATTCGATAGCGATAACTTCAGGGAAATGTGCCAAAAGTACCACATCAAAAACTATTATGCCACGTCGGCCCATCCTCAGACCAATGGACAAACCGAAGCTGTCAACAAGATCATCAAGCACACCTTGAATGCCAAACTTGATGACAGGAAAGGAAACTGGTCAGACAAGTTGCATGAGGTGCTCTAGGCATACCGGACAACTCAAAGAACATCGACAGGAGAAACACCTTATTTCCTAGCATTCGGGACCGAAGCAGTTATCCCGTTCGAAATAACCCACACTTCCCCCAAAGTCTAGCTATACCAACCTCATGCAAATGTACGGACTCTAGAACAGAACCTGGACGAGTTGGAAGAAAAAAGGGACATGGCAAGAGTGAGAAATGCAACCTATCAACAACGGGCTGCTACAGATTATAACTAGCAAGTCCGGATAAGAAAATTCCAGCTCGAAGATCTGGTCCTCAGAAGAGTATCCCCAAACACAAGGGGGAAGGCGGATGGATATGTGGCAGATAAGTGGGAGGGACCTTATCAAGTGGTCGGATTAGCTTGGCATGGAGCATATTGCCTAACCCGACCAGAAGGGGGAGAGTTGCCCCGGCCTTGCAACGCTCAATACTTGAAGATATTTTACCCTTGAGGGGTTTCTTTTTCTGCTTGGTTTTAGTTTATTTAGATATTCTATTAAATTTATATTTACTGCAGATTTCATTTACTATTGATTAGTTGTTGCATTTTTATAGTTTTGATTAAAGTTATCAATAAAATCCCTTCGAGGAAAGAATAGTTCAAGGAAAAGTGTTCTAATATTGCTTTCGTTTACAAAAGTAACTCATAGCACTAAAAATCATTAACGATAAATGGGTGCTCGGGAGGGCTAGTGATGGGGCCAAAAGCATGTGTAGTAAAGATAATGCACATTTACTGAAACTAACTTGGTGTATATAAACACTATTAGAGCGCCTTCAAGTCTTATGTGCCTGATAGGATGCGTAGAAAGTTGGATGGGAAAACTCCATTCTCATACTTGAACACCGGTTAGTCAGATACCGAGTCAAGACAAGTTAAGTTAATGAGATGAGGGTCATCCCCATCGTAACGAATCTTGAGCAACAGACTACTGGGAGACGTCCCGGTGACTTATTTGACAGATAAAAGACAAGTGTCTATAAATTAGATACCATGCGAATGGTCCATAAAAAGAACACTACTTGACAAAAATCCAAAAGCTGCTACATGCAACCCGGGCAAACAAGATTTGAAATTATTCGCACAATAGACCAGTTTGGTCAGTTGATTAAATAACTGATCAGGTCAGTCAAAGGCCAGTTGGTAACAAAACTGACCAGACCAAGTTCAGTCAGTTGATAAGATAACTGATTTAGATCGATAATAAGTGGTTAATGAGATAACTGAACAAGTCAAAAATGGTCGGTCAAATACAAAACTGGTAAAATCGAGTGCGATCATTTAAGTAGATGATTGATCGGATTAATAGTGGTCAGCTAACAAGATAGCTAATCAAGTAAATAATAGTTGAATAACTAGTTAACTAATCAAATCAAAACCGTAAATCCACAAAGATCATCAACTAGAGCATTTAGACATGCATTTGTAAATAAAAATCTATATTATCAAAGATGGAAGAATCTTTCATGATGTTGAAAGTTTACAAATTTACGCTATTACAAGAAAAGGACAATGAAAAAGCAAAATCGGGCTCCCGGAGTGTGAAAGGGACCACCAGGTCCGAAGTTGCCATGGGGGTTTCCTTCATCCTCATATCCCTTCGGCAGGTCCCTAAATTCTGGCCAATGAATGCCATCCTCTGGGCCATCAGTCATGAAGGGTGAGTAGTCGGCATCAGGTAAGGGCCCAACATCAATTCCCTTAGCCGACATCCCGCTCATCTCACCCACGTGGAAGGTCACTAGCGAAGATTTAGAAGGAAGCTCTTGATGCATAATGTGAGGATCATTCCCAATAGATCTGCAATAAGCCCTCCATCTCATTCTTTGATTCTTTATCGCACTTAGAGACTCGACTTTATGCTTTTGGATCATCCGATCCCATTTTCTGCAAGTTTCCCCGGAGGATCTCTCCTTATCCCCAAAGAACATCCTAGTAATAACTAGCCATCGCTCTAGCTCTCTCAGCATAATTTCTTCGAATGCAGGAGACCTCTTATATCGATCAGTGCTCTGTACCTCGAGAGCTAGTTTGGTCTCTTGAGAAAGTACATCAACGATGACCTTCTGTTGCTTCAGATCTTCAGCCAGCCTTTCATAGCGCAGTTTGGCATCCTCAAATCCCTGCTGGGCCACAAGAATAGCCTATTAGAAGGCGGCCAGATTCTCTTTTACAGCTCGAGCTTCCGCTTCTTGACTGCTAGCAGCCTGCTCAGCCAGGATAAGCTTCTGCTCCAATTCAGCACACCGCTGCTTACCTGTAAACAGTTTCTCTTCAAGCTGAGTGTTTTTCCTGGCAAGATCGGTAAGGTTATTTGTGGCAGTATCAGCTCGGGTCTTAGCAGTAGACATGGATTTCCTTAGAACCACTTCAGTCAAGTCGCGCTGCTTCGGCTTTTCTTTATACGATTTCTTCAGCTTCGACTCACTAGCTGAATCAAAATCAAACGCCTTCTTCCTCCCTTGAAGATCTCAGTAACCTGCCTTTCCTAAGGGATCATGGCCCTGGTCAGCTCCTCCACAGTCTGAAAAAGAAAAGAGACAGGTTATAGACCTACAGCATAAGGGGTCCGTTAGAAAGTTAAAGACACTTAAGTATACTCCGTTGTTATAAACTGTGCGGACTCGCTCATGGTTGTTGGCATTCTGAAACTCCTTCCAATAATCTTCTCCAACATAACCTCTCCTGGCGGAAATGGCACGTAGCATGTCAAGGGGGTCGACCGATGCTTCCCTGAAATCAAAAGGGCCTGACGATGGCAGGTGTTGCCATTGCCTCAAGATTGTGAGGCTGCTGATCAACTAGGAGTGCACCGGGAGCAAAAGGAGTGGCCTCATTAGTAACTTCCAAGGGCGTAGCAGTAATGTTCCCCTGACCAGTAGCTCCTAATGAACCTGTTTCCATGACACTAGCAAGAGGAGCCACTCCAACATTCGGTGAGGGCCAATAGGGTCGGCCAAACCGTAGGTCAATTTTGTCGGTATGATCTGCCCCCTGGTCAGTCAGATCATCTTCAGTTTCAGGAACATGGGGGTCAGTTGATGCTCCTTCAGGTTCGGCCTACCCTTCGTCAAAATTCGAGTCAGTAAAGACTATCTGACGCTTGACCGAAAACTGTATCGGAGCCTTGCTAGCACGTTGCGCAGGAGGTTCAGTGGGGACTTCAATAGTTGGACAATCAGTTTGGACGGGAGCTGATTCGGGTGGAGGTGGGGGCTGTGTTTGTTAAGGGATAGCCTGCTCGCTGACCCTAGTAGGAGTTTAATCATCCATTTTAGGCTAATCAGGTGAAGGAACGGCAGACAAAGCCGAAACGTGATCAGATCTTCTCTTCGATCGTTGCTCCCTAAAGATCAGATCAGTTACCGTCTCTTGATCATCATCTTCCTCTTCAGGAATAATGGGCTTGACTCCAGTCTGATGAGCTGCTAAACCCCTTGTTATTTCAACTGCTTTCTTTTTACGAGCTGCCTCGGAGGTGGAAAACCCTTTAGCCTTTTTGGCCACCTTGCTGACAGAAGACCTTTCAGAAGATTTGGCTACCTTTCAGGCAGCTGTCTTCTTGGTTTTTGAGCCTCTAGAAGATCTCTACTGCTCACTATCTCAATTGGAGGATCTTCTCTCTCGTTCCCGATTAGGAGCACCCGAAGAGGTATTAGGATCAGGTTCATAGGTATGCTCGACCATGTTCTATTAATGGAGAGCAATCTCATGAGCTAGTTGGGCAGCGGCCTCCGCTCGGCTAACCTTGTCAAGGTTTCTTAACCCTCTCAGCCTGCTCGCCAGCAACAATGTCTACTTCATACACTGAACGATTGGCACAAATAACATCAAACAAAGCAAATATAATCCAGGCAAATTAACAATTGAAAGAAAAAATGAATCTAACATCGCTTGCGCTGATTGGAAATGGCAGGTAACAGTCCCAGCTTCCAGAGGTTTGCTTCGACGAACAACATCTGTCAGTCTCTGGCTTCCCAAAAGTTTGAGTAGCTTTAATCACGTTTCGAGGTTGTTCCTCGTTCAGCAAGGCATGAGTTTTGTTCCATAGATCAGGGCTGCAAAAGTGCCTGAGAACGCTATTTATAGTCAGCTCCTACAGAGGATCAGCAACCACGGACTCGCCTCATTCACCTCAAACAAAGAACAAGATGTTCTTCTAGTATTTTTTGGATGAGGGAAAACCCCATATGAAGCCCATGTGGTCCTTACTGGCCGCGGGGGTGAGTCGCTGATTATACCCACTGGGAATCCAGTGGTTAAGAGAACTGGACTGAAGATATAAGGTACCCCTATTATCTGACAGACCCAAAGGGTAGAAGTTACGAATATCTTGAGGGGTCGGGGGTGCTTGGCACCAATTTGCTTCCACATGTGCCATAGGCTGATTAATACCCGATAGGAATTCGGGGTTAGTTAAGCAGGAGCAATCCCAACATCTGCCAGGAACCGAGCGATGAAAGATTGAAGGGGCAGCGTGACTCCCGATGTGAGCATGGCCCCGTAAATAGCCACAGCACCCCGAGGGGGATTCCAAATAGCACGATCACCACTCATAAAGAGTTCAATAGATCGAGGAAGGTCAAACCTCTCACTGTACTTTTCGATCTCCTGCTCACCTACTACGTTCACCTCTGAGTCAAAGGCTCTTGGTTGCTCAACTGAGAACTTCAACAAGTGGACTCGACGTCTCTTGGGAAAATCCTCCATTTTTGGTAGCTGGGAGGAGATCTTTAAGTCAATCGCAGCAGAATCCCTAGCTCTTGATTTGCTTCCCCGACCGGATCCTATTGTCTTCGACATATCTGGGCATGTATTGGGAGAAGTAACATGTGGGTTAGCAATATTTTGATCAAAATATGAAGGTTGAAACTCAGGACGGGCAATTGAATAATTGACATTGAAAGTTGTGGGTTGAGTTACATGGGGGTTATGAGAACAACCCCGTAAGATAAACTCAATCTTATCGGCGTTTTCCTTGTCGCCAGTTTTAACAACTCTCATTAGCAGTTCAACAAAACGGTGCCGGGTAATAAGATCCATACCTGAAGGATTTGAAGTGGATGAAATGTGAGTGTTGATGATGTCGAAGTAGAAAGCCCGGAGAAGATGAGGAGTTCTGAGAAAATATGAAGCAAGTTTGAAGAAAAGGTTGCGTGAGAGGGAAACGAAGGGTTTTGAAAAAATATATATAGGCAAAGATGACGTCATGCTAGAGTGGTAGTTGGTGTGCGAATATCGGAGATCACGCGCCATTTGAAATTTGAATCGGCCGCCGTCAGTTACGTCATACGCGTCAAATCATCTAAGTAAATCAAACGTTTGCGGTAAAAATTTAAAGATTAGCTGTCAAACATTAATGAGCATTAATGAGCTACAAGACAAAAGACTCCCGAATTAAACATGTGTCACCGAACGAGTTCTTTTTTTTTAACAAGATGCTCGGTTTGAATGTTTAAAGGGGTATTGTTATTGATAAAATCCGAAAAGATGACATGTCAGCATAAACGCCATATTTCGTGGTAATTAGAAGTTGACATGTTAATAAATGCCGAACAACAAGATCTTTAGAGCATGTTCGTTAACGTTTTGCAAATGAGTTTCCTAGTTTATGGAAACAAAAAATAGTGAAAACATGTTCATCAACCATGTTTTTTTTAATGAAAATAGAAAATATGTTTTTCACTATTATTGAACAAAAACCGTAAACAACATATTGATGTTTTCACTGTTTCCACTTTTGTTTTCTATTTATTTTTTTTTACAATTGGTTAAGTGGCATATGTATAATTTCAATCAATAAAATCAATTTAAATTAATTCAATTATAAATATGTGAAATGGGCAATTTAAAATCAATTAGTATTAGTAAACCAGCTCTAAGCAAATATTCTATCATAAATAAATGAAATTTTAAGGCAGAAACATTTAGATAAAGAGTTATGCTAGACACCACACATATAATCACACATTTTAAATCACAACTCATGTGGTAGTTGATATGTCAATTTGTGAGCGTATACACATTTATAATGATTTATCTCACTGAATCATATATCCACTTACCAAATTGACACCTCAATTTCCACATGGGTTGTGATTGTAGGTGAGATGTCTACCATTACTCTTAGATGAATATATGGATGACATGGCATGCTTGTCAGAAAAAGGATTTCTAAACCAAACTCATAATAATAATAATAATAATAATAATAATAATAATAATAATAAATAAAGAACTGTATTCGAAGATCAATGTTGATCCCTAAATATATTTTTTTTCTTCTAAAATTTGCATCTCTCTATAAAAAAAATACTTCTTCAAACCATAAACCAATGCTAATGATGACTCGGAATGTAAGTATTTGTTTCAGAATGAAAATTTTGCTACAACTGCAAAAATTCGAGACGACAGACCAACATTTCTCCTCACATAGCTACTGATGTGTAAGCAAAAGCTAAGCTTTAAGAGAAGTTACATAGTTTTGAAGTTGTTAATGTTCATGCACTGTTGTTGTGCTTGATGCTGCTGTTCTTGCTCAAAATTCCTCATAAACATTAGTTGCTGCTCTCTTGCGGCCACCATGCATGGCAGCAGGTAGCTGATCCTCAAAGATCTGCTGCTGTTGGTGTTGATGATCTGGGGGTTGCTCATTTATCACCAACTGCGCCCTATTATCAACACCCATCTTCGGACACTTGTCACCACTTCGATGTGGATTTACATATACAAATGAAGCTGGATTTCCCACATGTTGCGCCATAACAGCTGGTATTGTGATACAGCTGGCATCATAGAATCAAGACCAATATAGGCAGCCAGCTCTTTCTTGCCGTTGTCAAGATCAATCTCGGCTTGCTTCAGTTGCCCTTGAAGATTCCATATTATGGCAGTACATCTGTAGACCAGATTAAGCATCCGGGCCTCCGCTTCATAAACCGACGAGTTGGCGGCCTGTTCCCATAAGTGTTCATCCAGTTCATTGATAAGCTTTGCAACATTGCTAGTTCCAAAAATTCGATGTACCTTCTGGAACTTCTGGGGCTGATCTGATCGAAAATAAGGTGAAAAAGACAATCTGGAGTACATTTTCGATGTTGAGCTTTGCAAGCTGCACACGATGTGTGTGATGACGACATTATCGGTTACCAAAACTAAATCCAAGCAAAAAAAAAAAAGGAAATGAAAAGAGAGTCAATGCAAAAGTAATTTAAACTTATACAAATAATAAAGAGAGAATCGAGAGAGAGAGAGAGAGGTTGAGGTTTTTTTTGTAGATATTAAAAAGAAGAGTATTCATGGAAACATCATTTATTGATTATAATATAAGAAGGTGGCTATTAAAAACTTTTCACAATCGGATTTGGATCGTCTCCTCACCCTGTCCTCGCCTACATAATCTATTGTCACGTGTCTAATGTAACAAATCAATGCTCTGGATTATTTCTATTAATTTTTATATATTTACTCTACCAACAAATAGAATTAATAAATACCATTGATTTAGGTAAAGATAAGGTGATGACAAGGGGATCCAAATCCCTCACAATCAAGCCTAATAGTTACCCGAAAACAAAGAAAAAAAATGAACACAGAGAAAGCAACCAACAAAAATCCATCATTATCGTCTCTAATCGGTACTGAAAATAACATAGATGTAAACCCATAAAAATAGTCACAAGACAAGAGTCTTCAAGCAGAAAAACACGAAGTTGTTTCTCTCACTAAAACACAACTCGAGATGTTTTTCTCTCTAGAACACTCTCTTTCACATGCTTCATTCTTGTAATGTAAGAAACTCTTGCTCTAAGGATCCTTCTATATTTGATTAACCTCAAAATCACAGTATGTTAAGAAAAGTTAAAAGCTCAGAATCCTTTAAAATCTCTATGTCTAGATTTCAAGATCTTTAGAGCATGTTCGTTAATGTTTTACAAACGTGTTTTCTTGTTTATGAAAACAAAAAATAGTCAAAACATGTTCGTCAACCGTATTTTTTTAAATGAAAACAGAAAACGAGTTTTTCACTATCATTGAACAAAAACTAGAAACAACATAATGATGTTTTCACTGATTCCACTTTTTTTTTACAGTTTGGTAAGTGAAATATGTATATTTTTAATTAATAAAATCAATTATATTTAATTTAATTATACACTCTTATAATATTTTTCAAAACAAATATACTGAAGGCATAATATATATATATATATATATATATATATATATATATACATACATGATGGTTTTCCTTTCAGTGTGCACTGATGTATTTATATCAGTGTATTGTATGTGAGCCGTTGATTAAGCATACGTGAGTATTGACTTATGCAAAGCTGTTGAATCTAATGGCTAATATTTAGGATATATATAGCTCTTTTCTCCTCAGTGCACACTGATATATATATATATATATATATATATATATATATATATATCAATTTCCTAAATATTAACCATTAGATTCAACAGTTTTGCATAAGTCAGTACTCACGTATGCTTAATCAAAAGTTCGCATACAATATACACTGATATAAATACATCAGTGCACACTTATTGAAAAACCACCGTATATATATATATATATATATATATATATGTATATATAATTTTTCTATTGTCAGTTCGTCCTGATATAAAATATATCAGGACGAAGAATGTAGACTATTAGATTTACATACTTTGACTCAAAGTGTATGCACTTGTCAAAACTTCTTCATAATCTGTGGTCCACATTCTTCGTCCTAATATATTTTATATCAGGACGAACTGATAGTAGAAAGACTATGTATATTTATATTAGACTATTGTTTTCAATTATTGTTACCAATAGTGTTTTCATGTTCTAAAAATATGAAATAGAAAACGAAAAAACCGAAAACATTACCTAACATGCCTTTACATATCCAAGTTCTAAACTTTCAACAAGTCAAAAACAACAAAACACTCCACACACTAAAAGAGAGTTCGAATATATCATATAGAGATTTCAAAAATCTATATCTCAAAAAATTAGTCCAATAATCCGGATATCTTTACAAAAGTATTTAACAAAAAGTAATTCTTCGAGGCAAAACTTAATAGTAATAATGAAACAATATATAATGCTACAAAACCCAAAATATTAGTTTAAAAATCAATCCAAATAATCCGGTAAGTGATTTATCATGTCCATGTAACTCCCTACATCACCCAATGAAGTATAATGGTAAAGACAAATCACTTGTCACATCAATTTGGTTTTTTTAGCTAATTTTTGGGTTGTAAGCATTACTCATCGTGAAATTCAATTATTGTAAGACATTACATAATTGTGCATTGCGATGTGATAGTAATCCATTGAGTTATTGATTTTGTTCACTACTAAATAAATAAAATACAAAGTTTTTTGTGGAGAAAATCTTCAATCACTTTCTTTCGTTGTTTCAAAATGTTTTGAGCTTTAAATAAAAATACGTTTGATCAATTATTACTACGATAAAATGTAGGGCTAATTTCACAAATATACCATGAAATTAGGCATAATTGGATGCCCAATTAACTTTTACTAGAAATTGTACTAACATACCCTACCGTCAGTTGATTGTCGTTAGCATTTAACGGCTGAGGGGCAAGAACATCTTTTCGACTGTGTGGCCTGTGCTTCGATGAGTTGGCTTGTGGCTTGATAGTGTGGGTGTCATCAAACCAAACCAAGGAATGTTGGGTAGGCATGATCTTGGTGCAGCAAGTGTGATGTGCGTTAGCTTGGTTGGGCTAACAGTGTGCAACAACAAAGGGCGGTGTTGGTTGTGTGGCATGTGCTTTGATGGGTTGGCTTGTGGATTGATAGTGTGGTAAAACAAGCAAGGCAGTGTGCAGTGTGCTATGTGCTTATGCGTTGGGCTCTAAGTACTGCGTAATACGGTTATTTGTATACAGTGTGTGCAACGGTTTGTTCAATGAGCTGTGGGTTGTTATGCATGTGAGTGAGGTGTGTAATTATGCACACATGTGGGGGAAACATGTGCGGTTTGCATGTGCGATACATTTATTGGCTGGTATGCTATCAGACATGTGGAAAACCTGGATTCTGATATCGGTGGCAGCTACCTGGCTGTTACCTTTAGAAAGCTGTTGTTAATGTGTACATTATATACATAGAATGTTATGTGTTTTTGCAGAGATATCGGATGTGTGATTATCCTACAAACATTGTAAGATAATCCTGATTATTGAATAGATGATTAGGTTAGGATAGGCTCCCGTCAAGCATTGTGTTCTTATTTCTACATTTGTGTGCCTGTGTGTTATGAGAATTGGCTTGCTGTGTACTTGTAGTGTGCATTATATGTGCTTGTTGTGTGCTTAATCTGTGAAGTGCTTGTGTGTGCAGACTTGGGCTAGTTGACCGAGTGTTGCGAGGATTGGGAAAATCTGAAACAATGCACTTATGTGTGTGACTGTGTTGGTAGATTGGATGGCTGGACAAAGTTTCAGCACCTACATGAATTAAAATTGCCTACATGAAGTAAAAATTCATAAGCAATTTTAATTCGTATGACATTGGTATCAGAGCTTCTAGTTGAGGCAAAATTTTCTTAATTTATGGTGCAATAATGACGTTTGTGGATACGAAGGAACATGTGGCTCGGTTGGAAAAAATACTTGGTTATCCCCCTTAAAGGTTCGAGTGAAATGATTTCTGTTCTTGATTAGTTAGTTGAACAAAGGAATGAACTCTACTTATTCAACAAGCCCATTGTGATTTGTTAAAGGACTTGGAGACAAAGTTAAACAATTCTCGGTTAGAACAGACCGATTTGACAAATTAAGTGACTAAGAAGATGAGGATGTTGGAGGACGAAAGTATGGTGCTTCGAAGAGCCCTAAACAGCCCTACCCCTTTTGAGAAATGCCCTATGTCGAAGATCAAAGTACCAGAACCAAAACAATTCATTGGCAGTAGGAATGCTAAGGAGTTGAAGGACTTTCTGTGGGATATGGAGCAGTACTTTAAGGTTGCAAGGATACATGAGAGAGAACATGTGAGCATCGCAAGCATGTACCTAAGTGGTGATGCAAAAGTATGGTGGTGCACGAGGATGGATGATAATCAAAGTGCAGGCAGGCCTAGTATTGTGGTATGGGAGTCACTGAAGAAATAGTCGTAGGATCAATTCTTGCCTTGAAACACCTCTTGGTTAGCAAGGGAAAATCTCAAGAAGTTGAAGTAGACAAGGTCTGTGAGAGACTATGTGAAAGATTTTAGTTCCTTGATGTTGGACAGTCAGAACATGTCAGAAGAGGACAAACTATTCAATTTTATGTCTGGTCTGCAGACGTGGGCACAAGCAGAATTAAGGAGGCAAAGTGTGAAGGACATATATTCGGCTATGGCTGTTGCTGTTGGCCTAGTCGACTTTCGGATGAGTAATTCGACTCTTTTAACTATGAGAAGAAAAGGCCAATAGATGGCAAGAAGGGGAAAAACAAGGACTAGAATAAAAAGAACGAAGGAAAGAAAAAGTACGGCGAATCCACCAAGGGAAAGGACCAATATCAGATCAAGGGGAAAACTCAAACACAGGGTTGATTTATCTGTAGTGGTCTTCAATTTTCTAAAGAATGCCAGAAAAAAAAAAGATCAATGTGTTGATCAGTCAATAAGTGAATTGATGTGATAATGCAAGTCCCTTTCATGTGAATCCTTTACAGTTGCTTAACACCATCTCAGTGGAAAAACAAGTTTACAAGGGGTTGATGTATGTGATAGCTCAAGTGAATGGGAAGTAAATTCAAGTCATGTTGGATACTGGTGCAACCAACATCTTTATGGCTTAACGAGAGGTGGACTTGCATGGATTGAAGTTATCAGGCAACAGTAGCCAAATCAAGGCAGTGCATTCATCAGCAAAGCATTTGCATGGTGTGGCTGAGACAACTGTGATGATTGGCTCCTGGTAAGAGTGTTATAGCATGATGGTGGTACATTTGGAGGACTTTGATATAATCCTTGTAATTGATTTTTTTTTTTTTGTGAAGGCTAAAGCAACATTGATACCTAATATGTGGTGCATTTTTATTGGGGATAAGCAGTGCCCATATTTCATACAAGCTGAAATAGGGAATTAGAATGTAGAACGGGGAATGGAGTAGATATATAGGCAAAGCAACTTGAGAAAGGGTTGAAGAGGGGGCAAACAATGTTTGTGGCAACAATGGTGCAGATCAAGCCAGATGTTATAGTTGAAGTACATGATGAAGTGGGGGTGGTATTATATGAGATTATGGATGTAATGCCAACAGAATTGCCAAAAGCATTACCTCCTAGAAGGAACATCGATCACCTGATTGAGTTGGAACAAGGAGCTAAACCACCTACCAAATCCCCTTATCGAATGGCTCTATGCGAGTTGGTTGAGTTGTGGAAGCAACTGGATGAGTTGCTGAAGGCAGACTTGCTGCAGCCTTCTAAGGCTCCCTATGATGTCCCTGTGTTGTTTCAAAATAAATAGGATGGATCGTTGAGGATGTGAGTAAAGTACATGGTGTTAAACAAAGTCACTATCAAGAATAAGTACCCAGTGCCAAATGCGGCAGATTTGTTCAACATATTGCCCAAGGCCTCATACTTTACCAAGCTTGACTTATGGTCTGGTTATTGGCAAGTAAGAGTGACTAAAGAGGATGAAGCAAAGAGAACGATGGTGACAAGGTATGGCTCGTTTAAGTTTCTAGTTATGCCTTTTGGTTTGACAAAGGCTACTGTAGGTCTTGCAATTTGATGAATGATGTTTTGTATAAGTTACTTGACAAGTTTGTGGTAGTGTACCTAGATGATATAGTCATTTACAGTGAGACATTGGCTGAACATGTTGCTCACTTGAGGCAAGTGTTTTCTAGGCTGAGAAAATACAGCCTTTATGTAAATATTAAGATGTGAGAGTTGTATCGCCATGAGGTGACGTTCCTTGGACATTTGGTCAGCAAACGGAAGATTCAGATGGATGAAGGGAAAGTTAATGCCATCCTTGACTGCATTCTCCAAGTAAAGTGGCCGAGTTGAGGTCATTTTTTGGTTTTGCCAACTAATACAGGCACTTCATCAAAAGGTATTCAAAGAAAGTGAGTGTCTTGATAGACTTGTTAAATAAAGATTGCATGTGGGTGTGGTCCGTAGCATGTCAGACAGTCTTTGAGAAGCTGAAGTTAACGGTTTCTTCAGAACCTGTTCTGTATCTTCCAAAGTTTGAGTTAACTTTTGAGGTGCATATAGATGCATTAGATAAGGCTTTGGGTGGAGTATTAGTTCAAGAGGAGCACCCGGTGGCGTTTGAAAGCAAAAAATTGAAAGATGCTGAGCAACAATATTCTGCTCATAAGAAGGAGATGGCAGCAGTAATACATTGCCTTGATACTTAGAGGCATTACATCCTAGGGACTAGATTTACTATGGTAACAGCTAATGTGGCCAAAACATATTTCAAAATACCTAAAAAGTTAACTCCTAAATAGGTCGTTTGCAAGAGTTCTTAGCTGAATTTACTTAGTATAGGTGCATCGACCTAGTAGATAGGTGGCTGATTCCTTGAGTAGGAAAGATGTACATAGGTTTGTTTCAGCATTAACTGCGTTGCAAACTTCTTTTCTGGAGAGACTTAGGCAACAGGCAAAAAAGATTCAACTTACACCAAGTTACGACAAGATGTATTAGATGGTATGCTCGTAGATTTTAGGTGGAAGACAACTTGTTGTATGCTAAAGGAGCATGTTATATATGCCTTCTAATGAGGGGCTGAAGTAGAAGTTGCTGAATGAAATACACAGCCCACAATGGGCGGGCCATCTAGGCATGGAAAGGATGGTGGCTCTCTTGTCTAGGAGCTACTATTGGCCTAAGTTATATAAAGATGTAGAGATATATGTCAAAACATGTTTGGTTTGTAAACTCGACAAAACTGAACGAAAGAAACAAGCCGGTTTACACAACCATTGCTTATACCAGAGAAGCTGTGGGTTTCAATTTCGATGGACTTCATTGTTGGGTTACTTGAAATAAATTGCAGCAGTACTTGGAGAGCCTCCCAACGATGGCGTAGGCTTCTTCAAGTGGGGGTGGTTTGTTACCACCCCAAATGTGAGCATGGTCTATTACCTATGTAAAGGGCTTGATGTGGGTGTCATCAAGCCAAACCAAGGCATGTTTGGTGGGCATGATCTATAGGCAGTTGGTGTGCTGTATGTTAGTTTGGGTGGGCTAACAATGTGCAACATAAAGAGCGGTGTTGGTTGTGTGGCCTATGCTTCAATGGATTGGCTTGTAGCTTGACAGTGTGTAGTAAAACAAGCAAGGCAGTGTGATGTGTGCTTGTGCGTTGGGCGCTAAGTGCTGCGCAATAGGGCTGTTTGTAGGCAATGTGTGCAGCAGACTATGCAATAAGCTGTAGGTTGTTATGCATGTGATTGGGGCATGAAATTATGCACACATGTGGGGGAAACATGTATGGGTAGACGTGTGGTGAGCATGTGCGAAGCAGTTATTGGCTGACATGTTATTAGATATATGGAAAACCTGGATTCTGATTTGGGTGGCAGTTACTAGCTGTTACCTTTAAAAAAACTGTTGTTGTGTACATTATATACATAGAAGGTTACGTATTTCTGTAGAGATATCAGATGTGTTACAATCCTACAAACATTGTAAAGTGTTTCTGATTGTTGTGAATAAATGATTGGGTTGGGATTGATTCCAGTAAATCATTGTGTTCTTACTTCTACATTTATGTTCATGTGTGAGTTGTGAGAATTGGCTTGTTGTGTGCTTTATTGTGTGCATGTTGTGTGCTTAATTTGTGTAGGGCTTGTGTGAAACTCGGGCTGGGTGACTGAGTGTTGCGAGGAGCCGAGGATTGAGAAACACTGAAATAACGCACTTATGTGTGTGTGGGTAGATTGGCCGGCTGGACAGTTTCAGCACCTACACGAATTAAAAATTCATGGGGCTCATTTGTGATAACTTTTACTTTTGACTTTTGTCAGTAGAAGAAGATAAGTAAAAGCCTGAGCTTTTCAATTTCCGTTTGGATGGTAAATTTCAAAATAGCTTTTGTATCCAAAAAAGCTTTTAAGACTATTTTGTTGAAACATTTTAAAAGCTCTTATAACTATAATTTGACATTTTTACCCTTTGGAATTTGTTTGGTTGGAATATTTTGATATTTGTATTTTAATTTGAGTAAATAATATATATGTATTTTTTTAATAAAAATTTATTATATTAAATAATTTAATATTTTTCTATTATATTTCCTTAACAAGATAAATAAAAATCTTTTTTAAAAAATAAATAAATAAATTCATAGATTGGTCGTAATGGGAGATAAGATTGGTTTATTTATCTACTATTAACCAAAACAAATACAAAAATTCAACACAAACCATAAAAATTTCCAAAAAACAAATCCACCATATATAACTGGATTTTCTTCTTTTCGTCTTCATGTATGTTTATTTTGTCTATAATTTTAATTCAATTGAATTTTTATTTTTATAAAGACGATAACCCAGATAAAAATTTCTAGAGATAAGAACCCTAAAAACATAAAGATAATGAAAAAGCTACAATTAATGAATCCCAAATTAGACCCACATCATTGAAATTCTTATTTTACAAAACTAAAAACCCAGATAAATCTATAGAGATAATAACACTAGAAACACAAAGATAACTAACCAATATTGAATCCCAAATTAGACCCACGTCATTGAAATCCTTATTTTACCAAGATAAGAACCTAAAAAAAAAATTACAAGATACGAAACCAGAAAAAAATTACAAAGATAAAACCTTGGAAACACAAAAACAATGAAGAAGCTAAAAATTACTGAATCTCAAATCAGACCCACATCTTATTCAACAAGACAAAAGAAAACCTTGATTAAAGTTGCCTTTTCGGTGTAATATTGCATCAATTTTTTTTACTTCAGCTTTAAATACACAACCCAGAAACCCAGTATTCAAAACTTGTTATCTTTATATCAATAGAAGCATTGTGAGAGATTGAAACAGTGAGGAGGTCGACAAGGTCTTCCGCTGGATTTGGAGGTTGATGAAGACCTTCGCGGTGGCGACGACCTTCACGGAGAGCTAATGGGGAGTCTGGAGTTTTTCTTTTTTTGGAAAAGAAGGGAGATGAAGAGAACAAATGAAAGAAAAATATATAAAGGACATGAATGGCAATTTTTAGTTTGTTATTTATAGTTACATGGGTAAGATTGGCAATATGAAATATTCATTATACCCAAATACAGCTTCCAGTGCTTTCAATTAAGAGCTTATTTCATAAGATGGGTGGGCTTGGCTTTTAATGAAAGAGCTTTTGATTCTTGAAAGCTCTTCTCTTCAAACATCCAAACATTCCCAAAAGCAACTTTTAGACCTCAAAAGCCATGCCAAACAAGCCCATAGGCAATTTTAATCCATGTGATAGAGACCTTCCAGGGCGCACAAGTCTCGCCAAACTCCTCTAGGAGAAAACACGCGACACTCATGTTACCTCCAGGTCATGAGAGATAACTCACAACATCTCGCGAAATTCATGTCAGTATGGAGAAAGACCCCCCATAGCGGACAAGTCTAGTCAAACTCTTCCGAGATAAAACACACAACACTCATGTAACTTTTGGGTCATGAGAGATAACTCGCATCATCTTATAAAATTCCTTTGAGGTTGATCACCAAAGGAAGGACCAAACCCTTGTTTATGGAGAGAGATCCTTCAAGATGGACAAGTCTTGCCAAATACTTCAGAGAGAAAACAAGCGACACTCATGTTTCCTCCGGGTCATGAAAGATAAGTCGCAGAATCCCACGACATTCCATTGAGGCAGATCACCTAAGGAAGGACAAAACCTCATGTGCAGAACAAGTATCGCCAAACTCCTCTAGGAGAAAACACGTAACACTCACGTTACCTCTGGGTCATGAGAGATAACTCACAGCATCTCGTGAAATTCCCTTTAAGGTTGTTCACCTAAGGAAGGACCAAACCACTAGGTATGGAGAGAGACCTTTTATTGAGGACAAATCTCGCCAAACTCCTCCGAGAGAAAACACGCGAAACTCATGTTACCTTCGGGTCATAAGAGATAATTCGTAGCATCTCGTGAAATTCCCTTGAGGTTGATCACCCAAGGAAGGATCAAACTCCTCTATATAGAGAGAGACCCTCTATGGTGGACAAGTCTCGCCAAACTCCTCCAGGAGAAAACACAGGACACTCATGTTACTTTCGGGTCATGAGAGATAACTCGCAGCAACTCTTGAAATTCCCTTAAGGTTGATCACCTAGGGAAGGACCAAACCTTGTGTATGGAGAGAGACCCTTCATGACGGACAAGTCTCGCCAAACTCCTCCGAGAGAAAACACGTGACACTCATGTTACATCCGGGTCTTGAGAGATAACTGGCAAAATCTCATGAAATTCCCTTGAGGTTGATCATCTAAGGAAGGACCAAACCCTATGTGTATGGAGAAAGACCCTCAAGGGTGGACAAGTCTCGCAGAAACTCCTCCAAGAAGGTTATGAGCAACCTCTCTAAGAGAGCTATTATATTTACAAACTGAGATAATAACCAAATGGAATCTCAAGATGTTTCAAATTAATTATCTCAACAATATTATTACATAAAAAATGAGAAGAGTCTTTACAATCGCCTATAATCGATGTGATTTCTCAAGTCTTCCAACATTTCACTTACTCAATGTTAAAAGACTAAAATGGCGAGAGCCAAATATTCGAATCAAAGGGTAGGACTAGTCTAGATCTTTTGCAACAAATAGAATGGTGAACCTTCTAGATGACAGATTAGCGTGATCACATGGGCCAATAACTAAGATCCAATCATTTCTGCCCACATCAGCATCAGAAAAAAAAAAGGTCGCCATGTCGGCCAAAATGAAGCCAAAATGGCACTAAGAAGCAAGATTTTTCCGTCTACCAAGACAAAATGAATTTTTAATATTCTAGAGCCAAAATGATGTTATCCTATATGAGAGGGACACCTGTCTACCCATTTAGTCTGGAATGTACTATAAATAGACCTGGAGTCTTAATAAAATTTCCCAAACTTTCTCCTGCATTTTTCTACAGAGCATCTTATCTTGTTATTTTATGATTTTTCAAAGATTCTTCATCGAACATCGAAAGATGATCATCGGCCCCTAGCTGGCACCGATTCCGATATCATCCCTGGACATTCATTTTCGTCCCAAATCTACACGAAGCTCTGTCCGATTTTCCAAAATTCACCATAGTTTCGTCTTTTCTCCTAGAGAAACGAAGTTCTGCTGAATTCAACCCAGAAAATCCTTTCAATAAACTCTCTCCGAGAGATTTCTTCTAATTATGGTTTACACATTTTATGGTGTTAACTTTTATTATTTATATAATACTCAATTAATTTTTTCAAAAGAAAAATGGAATCTATACTAGACAATCTCAAACATTAAAAATAATTATTAAAAACAAAAATTGAATCAATTTGAAAAGATGAGATTTTCAACCAGATCATCAAAACTGGATTATCACTCATCACATACACAGATCATGAAACGTACCCAGGTCATTAATCAACATACTCATATCACCTACCTATCAACTAAAACAAAATCTCGATTTCATTTTTTTTAAACAAATCTAACTTTCTTAAACACACACGTACCCAGGTCATTAATCAACATACTCATATCACCTACCCATCAACTTAAACAGAATCTTTATTTCATTTTTGTAAACAAACCTTACTTTCTTAAAAAAAAAAAAAAAAAAAACACGCACACACACATCATCATCAAACCTACCCAGATCATCAATCAACATACTCATATCACCTACCTATAAACTAAAACAGAATCTCGATTTTATTTTTTTTAAACAAATCTCACTTTCTTAAACACACACACACAGCATCATCATCATCATCATAATCATCATCAAACCTACCCAGATCATCAATCAACATACTCATATCACCTACATATAAACTAAAACAAAATCTCAATTTCATTTTTTTAAAACAAATCTCACTTTCTTAAACACCCACCCAGATCATCAATCAACATACTCATATCACCTACCTGTAAACTAAAACAGAATCTCAATTTCATTTTTTTAAACAAATCTCACTTTTTAAACAAATCTCACTCATAAGCTTGAAGTAGCAAAAATAGGCGCGCGCACACACACACATACACAAAGAGCTTGAAGTAGCAAAAATGGGTGTGCGCATACACACATAACAAAGAAAACCACAGAGCTTGAAGTAGCGCAAATGGGCAACAAACCACAAAGAAACCACAGAGCCTAAAGTAGCAAACAAGAAAACCACACGGGCTTGATACACAAACACACAAAAACGAAAACCACAAAGCTTGAAGTAGCAAAATAAAGGGAACACAGAGCTTGAAGTAGCAAAAATGGGCACACACACACACACAACAAAGAAAACCACAAAGCTTGAAGTAGCAAAAAGGGCACACGCACGCACGCATGTACGCACGCGCGCGTGCACAATCACACACACATAACCCCCCCCCCCCAACAAAGAAAACCATAGAGCTTGAAGTAGCAAAAATGAGGGTGGGTGTTGATGACAAAAACAGAAAATATGGAAATCAAATTTAAAAAAGAAGAAGAAGAAAACCGCTCTAACTCCACAACCGGTGGAGTCTCCACCGGTGATAGAGATGGAGACGATATGCTTCGTCGTGGAGGAGCATATCCACGATGAAGAAAAATCTTTTAGTGGAGGAGCAGATCGCTCCTTCAAGAGCAGAGATCTTTCCGCTCCACCGGTAAAAAACCCCTTCATTTTATTTTTTAAAAAGCCGATTAATCTAGAGATGGTCTCCATCTGTAGATCTGTTCTTTTTTTCAAAATTATTATTTTTTCCTTTTTTTGTTTTAATTTTAATATTTAAATATTAATTTTAAAATAATAAAATTAATGATAATATAAGTAGTTAGGGGTAGGTTAGTCATTTCGTGATAAAAAGTGGTCAACAGTGAGAGTTGATGAAAATCAATTGATGGCAGGGTATGTTAATGCAATTAACCCTAGAATATATAAACTAATATTACTAGACATTCTACTTATATCTCAACTCAAAATGTATCGATTGAGAAATTAGATACACTTAAATAAAGAAAAAAATATCAAATAAAAGAGATAAAAAGAAACACGAGGCCACTTAAAACAACGAAATATTGTAATAGTGGTAAGCCCTCTTACCTACATCTAAGAGGTTGGCTCATTGGTAAGCTCATCACACCTACATCTAGGAGGTTGTGGGTTCAATCACACCCCTCCTCAATCCCGAAATATTGTAATAGATCATAGGAAAAAAAAAACAAACTCATTAATACAAAAGAATAATAAATTTGAAATTTTTAGACTCACAGATATTAGCATATCAAATTTTATAGAAATTCAATACATAAACCAAAAGCATAAATACATAAATACAACAAAATATATAGGCAAAATTAATTTATGAAAATTAAAGAAATACAACAAAATCAAATGAAAAAAGAGCAAATTATGAAACCAGAAATATGAGGTAAAAATGAAATAAAAACAAATAAATAAACTTACCAATGTTGTTTTAAAGAAAACCAGAGACATATATAGTGGCCAGAGAGAGTGGTGTAGGCAGATCAATAATGCAAAACCTGAAAACAAAATAAAACATAGAAGAAAATAATTAAAGTGAAACGTAAAATAAATAAATAAAAATTGCAGCAAATGAAAACTTACCGGAGGTAAAGATATTGAAGCAATGACAAATCAATAATGCGAACCTAAAATCAAAATCACACATTGAAGAAAAAATTTAAAGAAGTTGAACCTAAAATAAAAATAAAAATTTGGCAGCAAATGAAAACTTACAAAAGATTAAGATATATATGGCGGTGGCGGTGGATTGGAGGGCGAGAGGAAGACAAAAAGAAAATGGTAGCGAATGGTGGGTCTAGATGACGGTGGTTAAGGTTGTTGAGAAAATTGCTTGGAGTTTGGACGATTGCTATCAAAGGGAGAGAAACTGCTGAAAAGGTAAAAAGAATTTAGGGTGCGTTTGGTACGTGGTACGTGGTACGTGATACATGATAGGACTACGTCCGACAGTTTCCTCTTGTCCCATGTTTGGCACGACAATAACATGGGATAGCACGGGACAAGGTGAGTCAAAAATAAGGAAAAACTGTCTCACCTCAGACTATGGGACTACTTGTCCCATGACATGGGACAAGTGTCTGAAAGATCAATTTACCTTTCATATGTTCAAAAAAATTACAATCATATCAAATGTATTATATATATATACATATATATTTCAATAATATATATATATATATATATATTCAATAATATATATATATATATATATATTATAATTAATATATATATAATATTATATTATATATATTGTATAATATATTATATATATAATAATATTTAATATTTAATATATCATATATATATATTATAATATATTAATATAATATATATATATATATATATTATATCAAACATTATTATTATATATATGATATATATATATATATATTATATAAAATATATATGTAATATAAATATAAAAAATATATATATATTAAATAATATATATATTTTTTATTATTATATAATAATATATAAAACAATATATATATCTTATATATATAATAATAATAATATTTAATATATCATATTATTATATATCTTATAATATTTAATATATCACATATATATATATATATTATATTATTATATATAATTAATATATATATAATATATATGTATATATATTATTTTAATATATAATATATATATATATTATACATTATATAATATATATATATATTATATAATAATAAATATATCATATATATATTAATAATGTTTGATATATATATATATATTATGTATTAATATATATATCATAAAAATAAATATATATATCTTATATATATAATATATATGTAATATAAATATAATATATATATATTATAGTATATATATATATAATATATTATTATTATATAATAATATATAAAATATAAAATATTATTATCTATATAATATTATTATTACCTATACAATAATATTTAATATTATATATATATATATATATTTATCTTATATATATAATAATATTTAATATTATTATATATTAATATATAATATTGTAATATATATTATTATATATAAGGAGGGCACTCTGGTCATTTGAACCTCTTGTCTAGTCATGTCCCAGCCATACCAAACGCATAACAGTACAGTTCACAGATCTGTCTCAGGCATTCCAAACACAATACAAAACAATTGTCCAGTCCAATCCAGTCCCTCGTTGTCTTGTCTCGTCCCCGTACCAAACGCACCCTTAGGGTTTTGTGTGAAAAGTGGGTAGAAAAACATTTATATACCCTAGGTTTCAGTTCGGGTTCAAGTTTGGGGATCTAAAACCCAATTGAAAACCAATATTTTTCTCAATTTTCTTTAATGAAAACCGAACATGAAAAAAGACCTTGGATCATTCAATCCAAATACACAAATTTTAGTTTGACTCGGGTCATTCGGATCAGTTGCGGTTTCAATGCCCAACCCCAAAGCTTGAGCTTGAGACTAAGTTGCATTTGTAGTCACGATCACACTGTGGCTTCGCAATTGCCACTCGGGCAACCTCATTCTCACCGGACCAGCGCAAAAAGTTTATCACGCGTAGATAAACACGGTTACTTATTATGATCATCTTTTCTTTTAGAGTAGAGTTGTTATTATTATTATTATTTGATCAAGTTGTTATTCGACAAAGATATCCTTATTCCTCTTTAGTTTTAACCCTTGTACATATAGAAGTATAACTGGCAGTTAGAAAAAAAAAAGAATTATATTTCTAACCATTAGAATACGAAAAAAAAATTGACAATATGAGGTTGATCATAGGGTATTGTCTATCATACCTATATCACGAGGTTGTAGATTCGAGTTTCACATGTATTCCAAACCCCAAATTAATGTAATATTTCAACGGAAAAAAAAAATATGAAAAAATGAATTATGTTAAAATCATACATTTTAAATATAAAAAAATTAGGTTAATATATATAATATGATCCTATATATCTATATTGTAAAAATAAAACACTTGACTATATAGGCGATCACTATATTTTAGGATATTTTTTCAAATAATAAAAGTTGAGGTAATGAGTGCCCATCCAACTTGATAATGTCTCAAGTTTGAGTGACACCATCACTCGTGCTATATAAAAAATTGAGGTATCTAAGGGGACAAAAATCATTATTGTTCCCTATATCATTAGATCAATCACCAATTATACGAGGTGAGTTCGTCATTATACACTACTATAGCTACCAAATATTATTTTCATCCCTAAAAATCTATTGATATGCACCTAAAGCAATGTTGTTTAGGACGGAAAATATTTTCATCCATATAAAGCTATAAAGACAAATTTTGTGTTGAGTTCTTAAAATTTCTAGCACTTTTTGGTTCTGATTTTGTGGAACTAACACCAACTTAACAACTTAAGTTTTGATAGCATCCAAAATATCATTCAGACACAAATAAAAAAATAAATCACGCGCTTTTTTTAATCCTTTGGTCGAGACTTATTTCCTTTAATCAAGACTTAATGTCTGAGATTTATTTCTAGAACTGTTTTCTGATATGTTTTCTCCCATTTTTTACTTTAATGATTTATGTTATTTTGCTATTATTTTTTGTTCTCTCTCCCCATCAATTCTTTCATTTTGTCTCAAACACTTACAATAGAGGTAAAATCGCAATTCATCTACAATTTTCTAGAGAGAATCTCCGATTTTCTTAAGACAAAGAGAAGGAAAAAATTATTTTTCAAAATAGAAAGTGAAGTCAATGGCATTTTTGCCAATTACTCTACTTTGGTGCTATTAAAATTTAAGTTATTAACTTGGTACCAAGTTAAAAAAAAATTAAGGCGTGTTTATTAACGAAAGTGAATAAAAAAGGAGTCAAGTTACATTTGAAAGAGAAGAGATGATGTTGGTGGTATGTCTAAAGGTATGTCTCTCACACCTACATCATTGAGGTCATAAGTTTAAGTTTTATTTATATTTATATATATATATATATATATATATATATTAGTAATTTTCAAATAAGTGCGTACTGATATAACTTATATTAGTACGTTGTATGCGGGCCACTGATTATAGAGAAGCATTGACAAGTGTATACACACTAAGTCAAATCATGTAAATCTAATGGTCCACAAGCAACACACTGATGTAAATTATATCAGTACGCATTGACTTGAAAATTTCTCTCTCTCTTTATATATATATATAGAGAAAAAGAGTGATGCTACTGGCAACCCTCTAATGAACTAATAAAACCCCATTTTTAAAAAATTTTAAAATCATTTGATTCTTTCCAAAACTGCCCTTATTTTTTGAAAACAAAACTACCAATTTTATTTTTCTGTACCTTTTTTTAAGTTATGTAGCTTTGTATTTTTTCGGTATTTCTTTTACTCACCTCCATAACCCATTCATTTCTTTTCTTAGGTTTTTTTTCCTTCATTTCGGTTTATTATATTTTGGGAAATAAAAAAAATTATTTAAAGAAAATCAAAGAATATATATATATATATACATATATATTTTTTAAGAAAATCAAACAATATTTTTTTTATCTTCCCTAATATGATAAAAAGAAATAAAGGAAAAAAATAGATGAAAAAAAACATTAAAAAAAAGGCAATGAATGTGTGCCGGAGCCTGGAGGTGCGTAAAAGAAATATAGAAAAACGAAGAAGTACATAACGTAAAAAAAAAAAACAATAGAGAAATAAAAAGAGGAGTTTTGTTTTTTGTTTTTTTTTTAAAAGGGCAGTTTTGGGAATGAATCAAATAATTTTTTGAATTAAAAAAAATGGGGTTTTATTAGTTCATTAGTGGGTTGTGAATAGATCCACTCATAGAAAATTTTTCACATCAGTGCATTACATATGGACCATTAAATTCAATTGTTTTGACCCAGTCTATATAGACTTATCAGTGTTTATCCTTAATCTATGGTCCACATGCAATGCACTGATAATATTTATATCAGTGCACACTGAGGAGAAAATGACTGTATATATATCCCCTCTCAAAACCCCGAATTATATATAAGAGTAAATGAGTTGAAATAGCATTATTTTCTCCTCTATTTTTGTGCTCGACATTAAGTTAATAATGTAAGTTTAAATGACACCGAAGTATGATGTAAGACAAAAATACCCTCACTTTTCCTTTTTAATTTATCTTTACTTTTCTATCATTTTCTCTTTCATGCTTTCTCTTACGCCACTAGGGATGGGCGTAGGGGCAAATGGGGGCGGGGGAGGTCAGCCCACCACCTTCCCCATTCCCCTACACAACTCCTCTCACGTTTTTGAGATTTGTTTTTCCATGTTTGAGTTCTCACTTCATTCCACTCAACGTCCTTCACATTTGCTTTTTCATCTTTTCTTTTTCATTTCATCTTTCTTGTTTATTATTCATCGGTTCCAGAAAAAAAAAATTAAAGCAAACAGTAAAAAAAGAATTTGTAAACCGGTGTTTTTTGTTTTAGGGTTGATTTGAGAGGAGAAATTCTCAATTTGAGTATTTGCTCTTGCCTTTGTGGTTTGAAATTAATAAAAGTCTGGTTACTATTGATTGAAAATAAAATCGAAGCAGTTGACGCGAAAAAAGAAGAAGTTTTGTTCTGGCCTTTGTGTTTGTGATTGTTTTTTTTAAAAAAATTTGGTTGAAACATGTAAGTGATTTAGAAAAGGAATCGACGGGAGAGAAAAAAAAAAGAAATAACATATATTTGGAAAAAAAAATAAAAAAACATATCTAGAAACATTTTCAGAAAATAAATCCGTGTTTATTTCCTTTGGTCGAGAATTATTCTCAAAATGAGTGTTTGAGACGAATAAGAGGAATCAATGGGAAAGAGAACAAAAAAAATTGTGAAACAACATAAATCTGAGGAAAAAAAAACCCGAAGAAAACAAATTTGGAAAAATAAGTACTAAGACCATCTCCAATCCAAAAACTATTTTGGTGCAACTTTTGAACTAAAATGGTGCAACTATCACACTATTTATTTTTTTCATCTCCAACTCATTGCACCAAATGTTACACTAAAAGGAATATTCTCTTTCTTTTCCTTTATTTATTTATTTATAATTTCTCAATAATTAACATTTCACCCATTAATTAACATAATATTGGTGCATTTAATTTTAGTATTATATACTTAATTTTATTTTAGAGCAAATTGCACTCACCCTCCCTGAGGTTTGGCCTCTTACACCCAGAAACAACTTTATCATTAATTGAAACTCACACCTCATGCCATTAGGTCAAACTTAATGGTTGACTAACTGTTACCTTTAAAAGACTAAACTACCCCTGATCTCTAAATTAAATTAATAAAAAAAATAAAAACAAAAAAAAAATTAAATGGATCATATTTTTATTTTTATTTTTCACCAACCTAACTCCAAAAATTCCCTTCAAACAATCATTAATTCACACAATTTTCCATCAAATTCATCCTCAAAACACCAAAATCTGCAATACCTAGTTGCAATTTTCAATTCAAGAACCAACACAATTGCAGATATCTCTAGAAGAACCTAAAAATGCAACACCCACCTCCAGATTTCCAACAATAGAATCAAAACATACCGCAAACAATTGAAAAAGAAAGTAAAAAGAGAGTCAAATGTCTACATGGGGTTGTGATAAAACATGATCATTAGTTTGTAAATATTTGACCAAAAAACAGATGTGAAACTGATTGACTTTTAAAAGGAAAAAAAAAAAATTGGAAGAAGAACAACATTAGCGGTACCTAAAAATGGAAGAAAACGATTAACAGAAATTTGCTGAATAATGATGTACATTGGTTTTTCAATTTTATTTTTATTTTTGCGTTTTAAAATTGTTTTGTTTTTAAATTTCTAATTTTCTTTTAATTTATATATTTTCTAATTCAATTCAATTTTCGATTATTTAAAATTTTATTTGATCTCCACTATGAAGATCCATTTATTTTTGTAAAAAAAATGTTTTTTTTGTTCTTTTATTAATTTAATTTAGGAATCATTGATAGTTTAGTGGCCGTTCGGTAACGTTTACGTTTTTCATTTTCAGTTATCTTGTTTTCATTTTTTTTCAAACAATTGATTTTTGGATTTTTCGGATTCGAAAACGCGTCTGGTAGCAATGATTGAAAACGATATTCGGAAAATCAAAATATAAAAAATGTGTCTTGTAGAATATTTTTAAAATCATTTTCAATATTGTATTATATCATAATAATTTCTAAAATCTGGATGATGTGTTTTTTTTATGACATCTGAATATCAATATCTGAAAATCACTAACATGATAATTATACCCTTATAATTTTTAATAGATTTATGTATAATGGTAAAAATAAAAATTAAAATGTTTTAATAAAAGATTAATATTAAAAATAATTAAAAAGTATTATTAAAATAATTAAACATTAAAACTAAAAAAAATTAAAATTAAATAATAAATAAATTTAATTTAACTTAACAAAACCCTACTCCATCCATCAGACCATTCCTCCCACACTCCTACATATCATCATCATCATCTTCATCAAAACCTAGCCACTACCTCCCTAACCCATCGAAATAACCAGCCACCACCACCCTAACCCGCCGAAATCACCAGCCACCTGCCACCACCCTACGATGCGCCGATCTTCTCTAGTCGAGGAGATCGAACCGAACCAAACCAAACCAGCTCCTCCCGCCGTCGATCTCTCTCTCTCTCTCTCTCTCTCTCTCTCTCTCTCTCTCTCTCTCTCTCTCTCTCTCTTCCTGTCTCTCTCTCCTCATCTATCTCTATTTCATTCGGCGGCCGACGGCGATGGTAGTGGTGGCCACGGTTCGGTTTCAAGGCGGTTTTGGTTTTGAAACTGCCGGTTTCAGTTCCGTGGCCACCCAAACCGTAACCGAACCGAGAAAACCGGTTTGGTTTTCGGTTTCGAACCGCCGTTTAGGCGGTTCGGTTTCGGTTTTTATTTTTTTTTTCAATTTTTGTGGCCACGTTGCACGTTTCTATTGGTTGGAAATTTTTTATTTTTTCTAATATATAAACCGCCCAAAGCCAACCGAAAACCGGCGGTTTGGGGCGGTTTTAGGCGGTTTATGTTTCGGTTTTGGGAGGTTTCGGTTTCGGTTTTTGTGTTTTTTTTTGTTTATTTGTCCACGTGACATTTTTCTATTGGTTGAATTATTTTTTTAATATATAAACCGCCCCAAACCGCCGGTTTTGGGCGGTTTTGGGACATCCCTTACCGTAACCGAACCGGCTCAAAACCGATTTCCAACCGGTTTTGTAACCGGCGGTTTCGGTTTCGGTTTTGGGTGGTCGGTTTCGGTTTGGTACCCACGGTTTAATCAAACTGTGGGCATCTCTAGGCGATGGTCTTCAATATCTGGGTTTAGTTTCGATGTGGGCTTGTTTGTTGAATGATGTTTCAAGATGATGGTTTCGATCTAGGTCTTGATGATGGTGTGGGCAGTGACGATATTGGGTTCTACGGTGGTAGGGGATGGTACCGGCGGCGTAGGATGGTGGCAGTGCTGGGTTCTTCATGAAGATCCATGAAGATCCAAGAGATGGATCTGGTATGGATCCATATTTCAGATTTTTTTTTTTTTGGATTTGTGCTTTTGTTTTCTTAATATTTTTTTGGTATAGATCCATGAAGATTCAAGAGATGGATTTGGTTTGAGTAAATTTTATTGTTAAAAAAATGTTTTCAACTCTCAGATCTTAATGATAATGAGAACAAGAATAGTGAGAACAATAAAATGTTGTTCTCAGTGTTCTCACTTTTTGGTTCATTAAAAGTGAAAATTTTTCTCCATGTTTTCTAATTTTCTTTTTGGAAATGTTCCACCGAACAAGTTTGTACTGGTTTTAAAACTCAAAAAACTAAAAAAACACATTTTGGAAACAATACCGAATGCGCCCTTAGTCTTTTAAAGGTAACAGATAGTCAACAGTTAAGTTTGACCTAACGACAAGGGGTGTGAATGTCAAATAATGATAAAGTTGTTCCTGAGCGCAAAAGGCCAAACCCGAGGGAGGTTTAGTGCAATTTTCTCTAAAATTATAAATGTTAATATAAATTATAATAAAATTAAAACAAATATAAATTAAATAAAATCATTAAATAATGTACAAAGATACAATTAGAATAAATTTGATTGAATAAGGGTAAAATTGTGAATAAACAAACCTTTTAAATAATAAAAGGGATATAATTGAAATAAAAATTATTGAATAGAGTAAAACTGTGATTAAAAAAAAAACTTTTAAATAATAAAAAAAAGATATAATTGAAATGAATTTTATTCAATAATGGTAAAACTGTGATTAAAAAATACTATGGGTATTAAAAAAAAAGAAAAAATTGTGTAAAGTGTACTATGTTGTGCCAGATCTGGCGCAACACTGTATCTCAACACAAATTAGCGTAGAGGGATGGCACTCGGTGGTAGATATAACCCCTGTTCCGGTTCGGTTCCCGGTTCAGAACCAACGGTTCCGATTCCGATTTCCCGGTTCTAATAGGTTCAGCCGGTTCGGTTCTTAATTTTTTTTTTAAAACAACTAAATCACCAGGCACCACCTACCTACACCTACTCACCCACGTGACCCAACCCCAAATTCCCAATCCCAAATATGGCAAATCACCTTCATCTTCTGAAATCATCCCCCCCCCCCAATAAAAAAAAGATATAATTGAAATGAATTTTATTCGATAATGGTAAAACTGTGATTAAAAAAAACTATGGGTATTAAAAAAAAAATTGTGTTAAGTGTACTATGTTGTGCCAGATCTGGCGCAACACTGTATCTCAACACAAATTAGCGCAGAGGGATGGCACTCGGTGGTAGACATGACCCCTGTTCCGGTTCGGTTCCCGGTTCAGAACCAACGGTTCCGGTTCCGGTTTCCCAGTTCGAATAGGTTCAGCCGGTTCGGTTCTTAAATTTTTTTTTAAAACAACTAAATCACCAGGCACCACCTACCTACACCTACTCACCCACGTGACCCAACCCCAAATTCCCAATCCCAAATATGGAAAATCCCTTAAATTCCCAATCCTAAATATGGCAAATCCCCTAAATTCCCAATCCCAAATATGGCAAATCACCTTCATCTTCTGAAATCTGAACACACACACACACACACACACACACACACACCCACACCCACACACACACACACACACACAAACACACACACTCTCTCTCTCTCTCTCTCTCTCTCTCTCTCTCTCTGATGAGTCTCACCTAAGTAGTTCATGGCTTCATCAATTATCCCCTTCATCACACAAATCATTACACATATCACAAATCCCAACCCAGATCACAAATCCCATATCTCCTTCATCACACAAATCAACCTTAAAATCTGTTGATGGTGATTTTTCGTCGTCACTATCAACGAACTTGTATCAAGTGAAAATAAGAACAGATAAGTGTAATACCGCAAGAAAATAATAAATCAAGAGACACAAATACGTGGTAAAAACTCCTTTTAATTGGAGAAAAATCCACGGGTTGTTGCTTGAGCAACAAAGTCAAATCCACTATGAAAAACTCAATTACAAGGTATTTCTCTCTGACTTCTCCTGCTAATTCTCACGTCCCCCTGTTATGTTTCTTACAGGGGTATTTATACATGTTATTGCTAGGGTTTATGGTACTGCTAGGGTTTGGTGTTGTGATACCCGTATTTTGTGTGATTTCCTAGTTCTAATTGAAGTCTGTCTCTTTCTGGAGTTTATCATGTTTCCTGTTTTGACTGAGTCCGAATCTGCGTCGGATTCCTCGCCCTTTATCCACGGGAAATCTGTTTGCCTTTCAGTTGAACTCTGATAGTCGTATCGTTGCTTATTGTGGAGTTGCTTGCTACTGATTCTGTCCATATGTTTGTGAAGTACTCGCCTTCATTATCTGATCCCGAGCATGACCGAGTATGCCCGAGCCGATTTCTTTGTCTGTGGTCGGGTTGCTTTGCTCTTTGCCGAGTAAATTCCCTTGGGAAATTTCTGCCCTTTAACGCTTGACTTTTCTTGACTTTGCTTACGTGGCCCCTTACTGTAATGACGTGTCCTTAATGTCAAAAGAAATTGACCGTCCCCAGTCTTCACCCACAAAGAACCAACTATTCTTCCAGAACTTGTTTGAGGTGGGGAAGCCCCAAACAAACCCTTTCATCTTCTCATCAGCGGTCGGCATCACCTTGTTCTTCACGATCACGTCCTTGGGGACCCAACTCTCGCGCTGAGTTGAAAGGATAACGAGCATCATTATAACGGATAACGGAACTCAGTTCGACAACAGCAAGTTCAGGGAAATGTGCAAGGAGTACAAGATTGCAAACTACTATGCGTCACCTGCACATCCTCAAACCAATGGCCAAACTGAAGCTGTGAACAAAGTGATCAAGCACACACTGAAAGCAAAGTTGGAAGCAAAGAAAGGCAGTTGGGCAGACAAACTACCAGAGGTGCTATGGGCATACCGAACGACTATCAGGTCATCCACAGGGGAGACCCCTTTTGCACTAGCATTCTGAACAGAGGCCGTAATCCCGACGGAAACAACCTTTACGTCACCCAGGGTGCAACTATACAGCCCCGAGCACAACGTCAACATGTTGCAGCGGAACTTAGACGAGCTTGAAGAAATCAGGGACGCAGCTCAGTGTGAGAAATGCAGCGTATTAGCAGAGGGTTGCAAGGTACTATAATTCCCATGTTCGTGTGCGTAGATTCCAGCTCGGAGATTTAGTGCTAAGAAGGGTGTCCCTGAACACTAAGGACAAGTCGGTAGGATCTCTCGCTGACAAATGGGAATGCCCGTATATCATCAAGGGAGTTGCAGGGCACGGAGCCTACCTGATAGCTCACCCAGAAGGCAGCTTAGTACCCCGACCATGCAACGCTCAGTATCTCAAGATTTTATACCCCTGACAAGCTCATTCATGTTTAATGTTATTTTAGCTTTTCTTTAACTAAATTATAGTCATGTTAAGAGGTTTCTAATTCTTATTGTTATCTAATAAAGTTCGTTTGCTAATAAAGAGGTTATTCATTGAAGACGATGAAATCCACGATAAAGAATGTTCAAATAAGGCAAAAACAACAGTGGCCACCTCGTCCGAAAACAAGCAGACTAAATTTAGTCACCTAAAACTAACCGACCCGAGTAAATCTCGTTCAAAAATAATCATGCGCTACGAGGCCGCGGGAGAGCGGACAAGTAGTTCTTGAAGGGCTGAGAAGCTGGAATAGCACGCCCGCCTGGTTTAAGCAGTGCAAACGCACTTCTTAACCAAAAGGCAAAACCGAGGCACCAGGATAACTGGAAAACTGCTCGGAGCGCCGCCAGGAAGACTGGTGAGATGCGCAGTCGTGTTGGCTGGTCAACATAACCACCAACGATTCGACGAAACCTTGCACAGACAAAACCGGGAGACGTCCTAGGTGACTTGTGTAAGGACCTTGACGTATGGTTGTGGTGAGCCTCGACGAAACGTTAGGGTAAAACGATCTTCACAAGATCGGAGAAATTAATTGCCAGTTAAATAAGATACTCGGCTTAAAAAAGTTGCCAGTTAAATAAGATACTCGGCTTTAAAAGAGAAATTGCCAATTAAATAAGATACTTGGTCCAATAAATCAACGGCCAGTTTAATGAGATACTCGGCTTAATAAATGAGTTGCCAGTTGAATAAGATACTCGGTTAACTTTGGTAGTCGCCAAGTACTTGGTTGAAATTAAGATTTCCAAAAATTCTTAAGATCTATGAGCCGAGTATAGGTGACCGAACAAATTATGCTTCATTTGTTTTTTTTTTTGTTTATACGTTTATCATGCAGGGAACTGGATAGGCAGAATAGTGAATAGATTTTTTATATGTAAGTTTCTCATATTTTGATTGGCTTATTTCGTTGACAAACCACATTGGGGATTATTCTTTGTAAGGGTAATTTAGGCCTCTTGAGTGTGATCAAGCTTCAAGGACATCATCTCTCTCAAAGAGCACTTCAAAGGTATCTCACTAGTTTAACTTTCTTTGAAGAGATCTAGTTGCACACACTCACTTGCATGCATTATGTTCCTATCTTCATGAAATTGAATGATGTATTGTATGCCTCTTTTCACTCTCCACACTTGCACATTTTGCGCATCTCTTAGTGTGTTGAGTTTGCCCAGAAAAGAGAATTTCTTCTCTTAGCGCGGCCTAGACCGCTTGGCAAGACATGCTTGCACCGCGGCATACAGAGCGGTATACCTCAGCAGGGTCATGCTCCCTGTACCGCTTCCTGTACACCTGCACGCAAAGCGACCCAAGTCGCGGTGTTGTCCAGTAGGCCTCTGTTGCCCATACCGTGGCCTGTGCACCTGCATGCACAGCGCCCTGCACCGCGTTGTAGTCCAGACGGTGCACTGCTGTGTGTACCGCGGTCTGGACACTTGCCTGAGACGCGGTCCATCTAGCGGTATTGACGGGATTTTGTGCCCTAAGTTCAAAACGACGCTGTTTCAACTAGGGCTCCCTTATATATGCTCTATCTTCTTCCTTGCTCGTTTTTATGAGTTTAAGAAGCCATTTTTGATAGGCCAAGCTTCCCTTAGAGAGAGAAACTCCCAAGAACTCATCTTTACTCAACCAAACACAAATCCATGTGCATTTAACCTCTTCAAGCATTATCTCATCATGGATTCTTCTTGCTTTCATTGACTAGGTAACTTGAACATGCCCTAAATCTCTTTGTATTTATTTATGTTCTTGTTTGCCTAGGGTTAGCTCTTTTATGTGATTTTATTGCATATCCTTTATGTTTATTGGCATTTATAACATGATTGAGTTGTTGTGTGTTGGTTGAGAGCCTTGTTCATTAATAGCTAGCATTTAGGACGATTTTACCCTTCTAGCTAAATCTTCATGCATTTGTATTTAGATATTGATATCTAGGATTTACATTTATTGACATCTTTAAATCCTTAGATAAGCATTTATTGTTGCCTAGCATTAATTGCATACTTGAATATCTTTTACATATTCACTTAGGTTGTTTAACCTCTTCATTGATTGTTAAGCTTTGTGACTAAGTGAGTTAGTGCACAAGCTTGTGGTCAAGAATCACTATTAAAGGCCCGTTGGGTAGAGTGAAAGGGTTAGTGACCAAGTAGGTGTGACTTGAGGTCAACCTAGGTTGTAAACTTTCGTTCAAATAGTGGATTTGAGGACCGTTTGTAGCTAGGAGGATAGCCCGTGAGTTTTGCCCAGTTGGAGGGTTTCTCACGTAAATCAATCCTTGTGTTTTTATTGTTTTCCGCATATTTATATTGGATTGATTGATTGTTAATATGGAGTAGGATTATTAAAATTGATTAAGTCGAAAAGTTGGTAATAAATCAACTAAAACCTATTCACCCCCCCTCTAGGTTGTATTAGACACACTTTATGTATTTTCATTATATATGAGCGAAAGAATATACAACGGTTGTTACAAAAAACAATTGTTACAAAAAAAGAGAAAGAAAGAAAATTAATCAAGAAGATGCCGGCGGTTGAGAACTACTTCCACCAATGCTCGGGTCCGGTTCCATCACGTACTCACTCAGGAGGCTGTCATCAGAAGGCCAGACAATCACATATTCCGGGGCGTCGTCATCTATCCAAGCGCTATAATCTACCCCGGGAACGGGCCCAACGTCAGAAGCCTCACCGTCGATCCCCACTTTCTCACAAGCATGGAAAGTTTAGAAGGAATCAGCAGTGGGAACTTCCAGGTGCATGGGATGTGGCTCTTTTCCCTTACTTCTGCAATATGCTTGCCACATCTTCATCTGGAGCCGAAGAGATTCCAGAGAAGCATCCACATGCTTTTTGACCGAGAGGTTCCAGTTGGCCCTGGCCCGATCAGTTGCTCTGTTCTTCTTCTTGAAAAATTCTCCGGCCGAGACCATTCCCCTCTGAAATTCCCAGAGAAGTAAAGCAACATAGGCTGGAGATCTTTTGAAGCGATCGACCCCCTGAATCTCCAACTCCAGCCTAGCTTCCTTCGACAGGGACTTGACCGTCAAGGCTTGACGTTCCAAGTCCTGAATCCGGCCTTCGTAGGAGGATTTTGCATCTTCAGCTGTCTGCTCGGCCTGGAGTAGAGCCTCCTGAGTAGATAACAACTGGTCTTTTAAGGTTTGGGCCTCTTCAGAAGCGAAAGACGTTTTCTGTTCAGCCTCTAGTTGACGCGCTAAGCACTGGTCCAGAAGCACCTGACCCGACCTGGTCCCTTCCTGACAAGCCAGTTCGGCCCAAGCACGGCGATCTTCATTCTCCTTCAACTGGGCTTCAAGCCTCCTTATCTTCTCCGTCTGACCATCACTAGTCTGGAAGACCTCAGTCATCTCGGCTACCATCTGCAACGAGCCAATAACAAGTGACAAAAATGAAATAGCAATAAAAGAGATAAATATGAAAGTCTAAGAGTTACTCACATAAGAAGCGCTGTTGAAGATATGACAGAGCCGATCAGATAACGAACCGACCCTGAGATCGTTCCAACGATCCTCCCCTATATATGCTTGGCCCGAAGCCATAGCTTTCAACATGGTCTCGGGGGTAGGTACGCTAGACTGGGTTGAAGGGTCAGGATCGCCAAGATTAGCTTCGGGGAACCCAGCAGTAGGTATTGCCTGAGGAGAACTAAGGGGGATGCCAGGTTCGTCCCTCATCTGATCCCGTGAAGGAAAGTTCTCTATTAGTTTTCTCATTCTCAGCAGCCTCCGCTACCCTCTCCTCATCTGATGATGACTCGACGAAAGCAACTACTCGAGGAATCTTGGGGGCTGGACGGCCAGGTGAGAACGAGGCTTTTCTTTTTCTAGGTTGCCTCCCACGGGTATTCAAGGTCTGCTGTGGGGTCCTCAAAATCCTGATCGGAATGCCCCATTTCAGTACCACTTCCAGACGGCGCAGTGTTTAGTTCGGTAGAAATCAGAATCTCTGGAACTGTCACGTCCGGATGCTCCCTGGCAATTTTCGCATCCGGGGAAGTGATACTCGACTCGACTACAGCAGGCCGAGGAGATCTAGTTCCACAGGAGAAGGTAACTGGTTCGGAAAACTCCCCAACCTTCTCCTTCCTCTTTGTCGAAGGACCTGCTAGATTGCCTTCATCAGCTGCATGGGCGGCCAACTCTTGACTTTGAGTTTCCTCAGGCATATAATCCGGCACGTTTCCAGCACCCCCCTCGGGAATGTCCTCGGAAGAACTCCCATCGGAGTCACCTTGAGGAGAGGCTATCCCCGCATCCCGTTGACGTTTAACCTCCCTCCGGCTCGCCTCCACAATGCCTTTCATCCGGCGGGCTTGGGCATCGTACACTACATCTATGTCGTACACTTTAAAAAAAAATAATAATAAATTTTTTAGGAAGCTGAAAGCCAGATAGGTAAAGCAGGTAAATAGCAAGACAGAAATAGAGAACTTACAGCGACGCCGGTGTGCGGAAAGTTGAGGGAAGAGGCGAGCTGTTATCATCTTCTTCTCATCGAAGAGGTAAGGTCTGCCCCTCTTTTCCACGGGACGGAAGGCCGCCCGAGTCATGGTTTTGAGTTCTTCATCAGTAAAAGACAAAGTCATGTGGTTCCACTGGGGTGCGCAGAAATACCGAGGCACCCAGCGAGTCATCTGAGAGCTCTCAATGTCAAAAGAAATTGACCGTCCCCAGTCTCCACCCACGAAGAACCAACTATTCTTCCAGAACTTGTTTGAGGTGGGGAAGCCCCAAACAAACCCTTTCATCTTCTCATCAACGGTCGGCATCACCTTGTTCATCACGATCACGTCCTTGGGGACCCAACTCTCGGGCTGAGTTGAAAGCAGGAAGTAAATCCCGGTCTTTCCCAGAGGCCTCAAAGAATAGAAGTGCCTAATTTCCTGAGGAGTCGGGGGTGGTCGTCCCATCCTATGCCACATGTGCCACATGCACATCAAGATCCGATAGCTGTTCGGATTTAGTTGAGCAGGGGCGAGCTGAGCTTCAGCCAAAAACCACGTAATGAAGGACTGAAGCGGAAGCGTCACCCCGCAAGAAAGCATCGCCCCGTAAATCGCCACTTGACTGGGCGGGGGGTTCCACGCAGCCCGACCGTTAGTAGGGTTTAATGAGATAGTGTTGCTGTCTATATCAAAACGGTTCGTGTATTTAATGACTTCTTCGGGGCCGACCACATTTGGCTCAACGTCGTAAGCGCAAACTCTCTCTCGAGAGAGAAAACGATACGAGCCTCCCTATGCTCGTCCTCAATGTCTTTTTCGACTACCCTTTCGGGCCCGACTCGGCTTTCCCGAACAAAGGAACCTTTGTTGATGTCACGATTGCTTTGTTTCTTCCCCATTCTTTTCCACGGCCGAGAATTATCACAAGCAGCAGAAGCAGAACTGGAATCGGTCTCAGGCTGATAGGATTCAGGCTGTGATGAACTGGAAGAAGCTGGTGGAACTTCACGACGCAGTCCAGACAAGTTGAGTCCGGAGACGTCAGCGTCTGTAAATCGGGGCTGATCGGGAATTGGATCACCAAGCAACCTGTGGACAGCCGTAGCAGTACAAGTATCACCTTGCTCAATGGCAATCATAGCAATAGTAAAAAGACGATGTCTAGCAGAGGGATCCATGAGAACTAACCTTAAAGGATTGAAGAGACGTGAGGTACGGCAGGATCTTCGAGAAGGTCGAGAAAAGGTTTGGAAGCCGAAAGAAATAAATCTTCGCAGGACGAGATTACAGGCAGGGAAGCGATGGCAGAAATCTGGGAAGTAATGGTAAAAACTTGAAAGAGAATAGGGGTTTTCCCTTTGAAGCAATACTTCTATATATATAAGTGTTGATGGTGATTTTTCGTCGTCACTATCAACGAACTTGTACCAAGCGAAAATAAGAACAGATAGGTGTAATACCGTAAGAAAACGATAAATCAAGAGATACGAATACGTGGTAAAAACTCCTTTTAACTGGAGAAAAATCCACGGGTTGTTGCTTGAGCAACACAGTCAAATCCACTATCAAAAATTCAATTACAAAGTATTTCTCTTTGACGTATTCTGCTAATTTACACCTGCCTCCATCATGTTTCTTACTGGGGTATTTATACATGTTGTTTGCTAGGGTTTATGGTTGTGCTACCCGCATTTTGTGTGATTTCCTAGTTTTAATTGAAGTCTGTCTCTTTATGGAATCTATCTTGTTTCCTGTTTTGGTTGAGTACGAATCTACGTCGGATTCCTCGCCCTTTATCTGCGGGAGATCTATTTGCCTTTCAATTGAACTCTGATAGTCGTATCGTTGCTTATTGTGGAGTCGCTTGCTTCTGATTCTATCCATATGTTTATGAAGTACTTGTCTTCGTCGTCTGATCCCGAGTATGCCGAGTATGCCCGAGCATGCCCGAGCCGGTTTTCTTGTCTGTGGTCGGGTTGCTTTACTCTTTGCCGAGTAAATTCCCTTGGGAATCTCTGCCCTTTAACCCTTGACTTTTCTCGACTTTGCTTACGTGGCCCCTTACTGTAATGACGTTTCCTTAATGATTATTTTTACTTATAACAATACCCCCTTAAATATTTGAACCGAATGCATCCTGCTCACTCGAGATAAATATTTAACTTTTCATGACTTTTTCTCGTTTATCGTCTTCTCCATCGATGTCGGATTTCAAATTCCTCGTTCGCTTCGAAACGTTAATGACGTGTCTTAATTACGCCTGCACGCGTTTGATTCTTTTCTTAATTGAAGATCTTTTGATGGTGACTGACTGTCTCTTCGACGGCTCGGTGCCTCTCTTTACTGCCACCTGTCTTCTTTTGTTTGGCCGTGGTACGTGGCATTTATGAGACGCGACCCTTCTGTTCGTGCCCGTACAGCTCACGTCATGATTCTTATCCCAATCTTTCCCGCTTCTCCTCACTTACCCTTTCTAGGGTTTCGTGTCTTGGGACCGGTGGCATACTTATATATAGGAGTATTGCTTCAAAGGGGAAAACCCCTATTCAAGTTTTTACCATTACTTCCCAGATTTCAGCCACCGTTTTCCAGACTTCTGCCATTGTTTCTCAGATTTCTGCCATTGTTTCCCTGCTTGTAATCTTGTCCTGCGAAGATTTACTTCTCTCGGTTTCCAAACCTTTTCTCGACCTTCTCGAAGATCCTGCCGTACCTCTCGTTTCTTCAATCCTTCAAGGTTAGTTCTCATGGATCCCTCTGCTAGACATCGTCTTTTTACTGTTGCTATGATTGCCATTGAACAAGGTGATACTTGTACTGTTGCGGCTGTCCACAGGTTGCTTGGTGATCCAATTCCCGATCAGCCCCGATTTATAGACGCTGACGTCTCCAGACTCAACTTATCTGGACTGTGTCGTGAAGTTTCACCAGCTTCTTCCAGTTCGTCACAGCCTGAATCCTATCAGCCTGAAACCGATTCCAGTTCTGCTTTTGAGGCTTGTGATAATTCTCGGCCGTGGAAAAGAATGGGGAAGAAACAAAGCAATCGCGACATCAACAAAGGTTCCTTTGTTCGGGAAATTCGAGTCGGGCCCCAAAGGGTGGTCGATAAAGATATTGAGGACGAGCACAGGGAGGCTCGTATCGTCTTCTCTCCCGAGAGAGTTTGCGCTTACGACGTTGAGCCAAATGTAGTCGGCCCCGAAGAAGTCATTAAATATATGAACCGTTTTGATTTGGACAGCGACACCATCTCATTAAACCCTGCGAACGGTCGGGCTGCGTAGAACCCTTCGCCCGGTCAAGTGGCGATTTATGGGGCGATGCTTTCTTGCGGGGTGACGCTTCCGCTGCAACCCTTCATTACGTGGTTTTTGGCCGAAGCTCAGCTCGCTCCCGTTCAACTAACTCCGAATAGCTATCGGATCTTGATGTGCATATGGCACATGTGGCATAGGATGGGATGACCACCCCCAACCCCTCGGGAAATTAGTCACTTCTATTCTTTGAGGCCTCTGGGAAAGACTGGGATTTACTTCCTGCTTTCAACTCAGCCCGAGAGTTGGGTCCCCAAGGACGTGATCGTCAAGAACAGGGTGATGCCGACCGCTGATGAAAAGATGAAAGGGTTTGTTTGGGGCTTCCCCACCTCAAACAAGTTCTGGAAGAATAGTTGGTTCTTCGTGGGTGGAGACTGGGGGCGGTCAATTTCTTTTGACATCGAGGGTTCCGAGATAACTCGCCGGGTGCCTCGGTACTTCTGCACACCCCAGTGGAACCACATAACTTCGTCTTTTACGGATGAAGAGCTCAAAACTATGACTCGGGCGGCCTTCCGTCCCGTGGAAAAGAGGGGTAGACCTTACCTCTTAGATGAAAAGAAGATGATAACAGCTCGCCTCTTCCCTTAACTTTCTGCACGCCGGCGTCGCTGAAAGTTCTTTATTTCTTCCTTGCTTTTTAGTTGCTTTATCTGTCTGGCTTTCAGCTTCCTAAAATATATATATATATATATTTTTTTTTTTTTAGTGTACGACATAGATGTAGTGTGCGATGCCCAAGCCCGCCGAATGAAAGGTATTGTGGAGGCGAGCCGGAGGGAAGTTAAACGTCAACAGGATGCGGGGATAGCCCCTCCTCAAGGTGACTCTGATGGGAATTCTTCCGAAGACATTCCCGAGGGGGGTGCAGACGACGTGCCGGATTACATGCCTGAGGAAACTCAGGATCAAGAATTGGCCGCCCACGCAACTGATGAAGGCAATCAAACAGGTCCTTCGACAAAGGGGAAGGAGAAAGTTGGGGAGTCTTCCGAGCCAACTGCCCTCTCCTGCGGAACTAGATCTCCGCGGCCTGCTGTAGTTGAGCCGAATATCACTTCCCCGGATGCAGAAATTACCAGGGAGCATCCGGACGTGACAGTTCCGGAGATTCTGATTTCTGCCGAACTGGACACTGCACCGTCTGGAAGTGGTGCTGAAATGGGGCATTCCGATCCGGATTTTGAGGACCCCACAGCGGACCTGAATACTCATGGGAGGCAACCCGAAAAAAGAAAAGCCTCGTTCTCCCCTAGTCGTCCGGCCCCCAAGATTCCTCGAGTGGTTGCTTTCGTTGAGTCATCCTCGGATGAGGAGGGGGTAGCAGAGGCTGCTGAGAATGAGAGATCAATAGAGAACTCTCCTCCACGAGATCAGATGAGGGACGAGCCTGGCATCCCCCTTAGTTCCCCTCAGGCAGTACCTACTGTTAGGTTCCCCGAGGCTAATCTTGGCAGCCCTGACCCTTCAACCCAGTCTGGCGTACCTACCCTCGAGGCCATGTTGAAGGCTATGGCTTCGGGCCAAGCATATATAGGGGAGGATCGTTGGAGCGATCTCAGGGTCGGTTCGTTATCTGATCGGCTCTGCCATTTCTTCAACAGCGCTTCTTATGTGAGTAACTCTTGAGACTTTCATATTTATCTCCTTTATTGCTTACTTCATTTTTGTCACTTGTTATCGGCCCGTTGCAGATGGTAGCCGAGATGACTGAAGTCTGCCAGACTAGTGATGGTCAGACAGAGAAAATAAGGAGGCTTGAAGCTCAGTTGAAGGAGAGTGAAGATCGCCGTGCTCGGGCCGAACTGGCTTGTCAGGAAGGGGCCAGGTCGGGTCAGGTGCTTCTGGACCAGTGCTTGGCGCGTCAACTCGAGGCTGAACAGAAGGCATCTTTCGCTTATGAAGAGGCTCAAACTTTAAAAAACCACTTGTTATCTACTCAGGAGGCTCTACTCCAGGTCGAGCAGACAGCTGAAGACGCCAAGTCCTCCTACGAGCGCCGGATTCAGGACTTGGAACGTCAAGCCTTGACGATCAAGTCCCTGTCGAAGGAAGCTAGGCTAGAGTTGGAAATTCAGGGGGTCGATCGCTTCAAAATATCTCCAGCCTATAATGCTTTACTTCTCCGGGAATTTCAGAGGGGAATGGTCTCAGCCGGAGAGTTTTTCAAAAAGAAGAACAGAGCAACCGATCGGGCCAGGGCCAACTGGAACCTCTCGGTCCGAAAGCATGTGGATGCATCTCTGGAATCCCTTCGGCTCCAGATGAAGACGTGGCGAGCATATTGCAGAAGTAAGGGAGAAGAGCCACACCTCATGCAGCTGGAAGTTCCCACTGCTGATTCCTTCTCAACTTTCCATGCTTGTGGGAAAGTGGGGATCGACGGTGAGGCTTCTGACGTTGGGCCCGTTCCCGGGGTGGATTATAGCGCTTGGATAGATGACGACGCCCCGGAAGATGTGATTGTCTGGCCTTCTGATGATAGTCTCCTGAACTAGTACGTGATGGAACCGGACCCGAGCATTGGTGGAAGTAGTTCTCAACCGCCGGCATCTTCTTGATTAATTTTCCTTTTTTGTAACAACCGTTGTATATTCTTTCGCTCATATATAAGAAATCTATTCACTATTCTGCCTGTCCAGTTCCCTGCATGATAAACGTATAAACAAAAGAAAAACAAATGAAGCATAATTTGTTCGGTCACCTATACTCGGCTCGTAGATCTTAAGAATTTTTTGGGACTCTTAATTTCAACCAAGTGCTTGGCGACCACCAAAGTTAACCGAGTATCTTATTCAACTGGCAACTCGCCTATTAAGCCGAGTATCTCATTAAACTGGCCGTTGATTCATTGGACCAAGTATCTTATTTAACTGGCAATTTTTTCTTTTAAAGTCGAGTATCTTATTTAACTGACAACTTTTTTAAGCCGAGTATCTTATTTAACTGGCAATTAATTTCTCCGATCTTGTGAAGATCGTTTTACCCTAACGTTTCGTCGAGGCTCACCACAACCATACGTCAAGGTCCTTACACAAGTCACCTTGGACGTCTCCCGGTTTTGTCTGTGCAAGGTTTCGTCGAATCGTTGGTGGTCATGTTGACCAGCCAACACGACTGCGCATCTCACTAGTCTTCCTGGCGGCGCTCCGAGCAGTTTTCCAGTTATCCTGGTGCCTCGGTTTTGCCTTTTGGTTAAGAAGTGCGTTTGCACTGCTTAAACCAGGCGGGCGCGCTATTCCAGCTTCTCAGCCCTTCAAGAACTACTTGTCCGCTCTCCCGCGGCCTCGTAGCGCATGATTATTTTTGAATGAGATTTGCTCGGACCGGTTTTTAGGTGACCAAATTTAGTCTGCTTGTTCTCGGACGAAGTGGCCACTGTTGTTTGTGCTTTATTTGAACATTCTTTATCGTGGATTTCATCGTCTTCAATGAATAACTTCTTTATTAGCAACCGGAATTTATTAGATAACAATAAGAATTAGAAACCTCTTAACTTGACTATAAGTTAAAGCAAAGCTAAAATAACGTTAAACATGAGTGAGTTTGTCAGGGGTAGTAAATCTTGAGATACTGAGCGTTGCATGGTCGGGGTACTAAGCTGCCTTCTGGGTGAGCTATCAGGTAGGCTCCATGCCCTGCAACTCCCTTGATGATATACGGGCCTTCCCATTTGTCGGCGAGAGATCCTGCCGACTTGTCCTTAGTGTTCGGGGATACCCTTCTTAGCACCAAATCTCTGAGCTGGAATCTACGCACACGAACATGGGAATTATAGTACCTTGCAGCCCTTTGCTGGTACGCTGCGTTTCTCACTTGAGCTGCGTCCCTGATTTCTTTAAGCTCGTCTAAGTTCTGCTGCAACATGTTGACGTTGTGCTCGGGGCTATATAGTTGCACCCTGGGTGACGTAAAGGTTGTTTCCGTCGGGATTACGGCCTCTGTTCCGAATGCTAGTGCAAAAGGGGTCTCCCTGTGGATGACCTGACAGTCGTTCGGTATGCCCATAACACCTCTGGTAGTTTATCTGCCCAACTGCCTTTCTTTGATTCCAGCTTTGCTTTCAGTGTGTGCTTGATCACCTTGTTCACAGCTTCAGTTTGGCCATTGGTTTGAGGATGTGCAGGTGACGCATAATAGTTTGCAATCTTGTACTCCTCGCACATTTCCCTGAACTTGCTGTTGTCGAACTGAGTTCCGTTATCCGTTATAATGATGCTCGGGATTCCGAACCTATATATGATGTTCTTCTTGACAAAGCTAGTAGTGTTCGCCTCCGTGATGTGCACCAATGCCTCTGCTTCTGCCCACTTGGTAAAGTAGTCTACTGCCACAATTGCGTGCTTTGCTCCTCCCCTTGTTCCTGTGGGCATTGGACCAATCAGGTGGGGGCCCCACATGGCAAAAGGCCAAGGGGAAGTTAAGCTTCTGAGTAACTCCGGGGGTTGCCGAATGTCGTTTGCTATCCTTTGACATGTCTTGCAACTTTCCGCGAATCGCTGTGCTTCGGCAAATAAAGTCGGCCAATAAAAACCCTGCCGAAGTACCTTGTGTGCTAGGCTCTTACCCCCAGTGTGGTTTCCACACACCCCACTGTGAACATCTTTCAGAATCTTGTAGGTTTCTTCTCCGGCAACACATCTTTGTAACACCTTTGAGAACCCTCTTCTGTATAGTTCTCCCCTCAGAATCGTGTACCGAGTTGACCTGTACTTGACGAGTTTTGCCTCTACAACATCCTCCGGTAATATGCTTCTCTCCAGATATTCTCTAAGCTGGGTCGTCCAATCACTTGGACCTAGCCGGATTTCTGACACCATGACCTCTTCAGATTCTGCGGTACTTGGTTTGGTTAGGTGCGCCACTGGTATTGCTTTCGACCTAATACTCATGGTGGCTGAGGCTAATTTAGACAAAGCATCTGCTTTTTCGTTCTCCTCCCGAGGGATTTGAAGGATCCTGTACGCCTTAAACTTTTTAAGCAAGCTCTTTGCAATGTCTAAGTAAGCTATCATATGCTTCTCCCTCGCCTGGTATTCATCCAGCACCTGGTTAACTACAACCTGGGAATCACTGTATACCGCCAACTCATCTGCCCCTAATGCTATGCAAACTCTCAAACCAGCCAACAAAGCTTCATACTCTGCTTGGTTATTAGTTGCTTTGAAGTCGAATCTCATGGAGCATTCCACAGCATCTCCTTCTGGTGTTGTTATGACTATTCATGCCCTACTGCCATGAGTATTTAATGATCCATCCACATGAAACTTCCATTGGAACTTACTCATTTGTTCGCCTTCTATCATCCTTTGCACTTCCATATCTGGCTCGGTGAACTCTGCTATGAAATCGGACACTGCTTGTCCCTTAACTGCAGCTTTTGGGGTATATTTGATGTCGAATTCACTCAGCTCAACCGCCCATTTAGTCAATCTTCCCGACAATTCTGGTTTTTGCAGGATGAGTTTTAGCGGGCAGTCGGTGTACACCTCTATTGCATGCGCTTGGAAGTACGGCCTTAGTTTTCTGGCTGCCGCGACCAGGGCGAGTGCGACCTTTTCGGCCGGTGAGTATCTAGTTTCTGCTGGAAGCAATGCCTTGCTGGTGTAATATACCGGTTTTTGCACTCCTTCCTCCATTCGAATCAACACCGAACTTGTCGCTACCTCTGTGACTGAGAGGTACAAGTACAATGTTTCCCCGACCACCGGCTTTGAGAGGATGGGTGCTCGCCCTAAATACTTTTTCAGTTTCTGAAAAGCAGCTTCGCATTCTTCACTCCATTCAAGGCCTTTTCCTTTCTTTATTGCCCTGAAGAATGGGGCGTATTTGTCTGTCGACTTCGCTATGAATCGGTTAAGTGACGCAAGACATCCCGTTAGCCTCTGTACATCCCTCAGTGTCCTTGGCGAAGCCATATCTTCCAACGCTTTGATCTTCTCGGGGTTCACCTCAATCCCTCTTTGATGCACCTGAAAACCAAGAAATCTCCCTGATGGCACTCCGAACACGCACTTGCTCGGGTTAAGCTTCATTTTATATCTCCTCAGCACTTCGAAGGTCTCCCTTAGGTCTTCTGAATGCTTCTCCGCTGTGACACTCTTGGTCAACATATCATCCACATAAACTTCCATGTTCCTCCCGATTTTCCGGGCAAAGATCCTGTTTACCAATCTCTGGTAGGTTGCCCCAGCATTTTTCAAGCCGAAAGGCATCACCTTATAGCAGTACAAACCCTGATCTGTGGTGAAGGCTGTCTTTTCTTCATCTGCTTTATTCATTCTGATCTGATTGTATCCTGAGTAAGCATCCATGAAGCTCAACAATTCGTGCCCAGCTGTTGCATCCACCAGTTGGTCTATTCTCGGCAATGGGAAGCTATCTTTCGGGCAGGCCTTATTCAAATCGGTGAAGTCTACACACATTCTCCACTGATTATTTTTCTTCTTAACCAGCACCACATTGGCCACCCATTCTGGGTATTTGACTTCCCTTATCGATCCTGCAGAAAGCAACTTGCCTACTTCATCCTTAATGGCCACACTCCTCTCTGGATTGAACAGCCGTCTCTTTTGCACTACCGGGTGGAACTCTGGATTGATGGAGAGGCAATGTGATATCGCTTTTGGATCTATCCCGGGCATATCTTCGTGGCTCCAAGCAAAAACATCCTTGTAATCCCTTAGTAGTGAGACAAGTCGGGCTTTTATACATTCACTCAAATTTGCCCCGACTTTCACCGTCCTACCTGGATCTTCTGGGTCCAATGCCACCTCTTCGGTCGGCTCATCTTTCTTAGCTTCGGGCTCCTCTCTGGGATCCAACTCAAAATCCTTCGGTACTTCTGATTCTTCAGTCTCATCGGTTATCAGCTTAGTTGTCACATCATATACCTGGTTTACTTCCCTGTCCTTGTATACTGACAAATTTGCCCTTCGAGCCATTTCTTGCGATCCTTTGACCATTCCAACTCCAAACTCCGTTGGGAACTTCATCATTAAAGCATAAGTCGCCGTCACCACCTTAGCTTTATTCAAGAACGGTCGGCCCAATAGGGCGTTGTACGGCCAATTTTCCGTGTCGACGACTACAAAGTCGAGTAACACTGTCTTTTGGCAAGGAGCCTTCCCGACCTTCACCGGTAATTTTACTGTGCCGAGCGACCTTACCTCCACCTCGCCAAATCCTCTGAGAGGTGTAAGAAAAAGCTGCAGGTCTTTCCTTTCCAGCCTCAGCTGGTCATAAACTTCTGCACTCAAAATATCTGCTGAGCTTCCATTGTCGATCAAAATCCGATAGACCTCCCTATGGCCAATATGTGCGCTGATTACCAGTGCATCGTTTGGTCTTACATCTACTCCATGTGAATCAGCCTCTGTGAATATGATGGGATCCCAGCCTCCCTTGATCTTTTTTGGGTTGGGTTCAATGGAATTGACACCTAGATCTCTTCTAGCCTCTACGGCTTCCCGAATTTCCTGGGTCCTCTCCCTATTACTTTTTCCCGTTGATGGTCCACCAAAAATCGTGTTGATCGCTCCTTCATCCTCAGCTTTCTTGGGGCTAAGTTTTCTTGCCCGACCATCCTGTCGGTTATTTCTCTATCCGTCTACCTTGTCGGTTTTCTTCAGGACGATATCTTTCAAATGTCCTTCCCTAATGAGGGTCTCTATGTGATCCCTAAGTTGAAAACACTTGGAAGTTTCGTGTCCATTCTCCTTATGGAACCTGCAATACTTGGTGACGTCCCTCCGGGCATAGGATGACTGCCTAGGAGGTTCTTTAGACATGTTCTTCTCCTTCAGGATTGCCAGAATTTCCTCTTGATCCTTTCTCAATGGGGTATAGTTTGTATATCTGCCTTGGAACTTCTACCGTGGTTGATCCGTCTTTGGATCATATGCCCGACGACCATCCCGACTATCCCGTGTCTTATTCTTTTGTTTATCACCTTTCGCATCGGGCGTCTTCGCTTGGTCCTTGGCTTTAGACCCTTCCGGGCGTCCGCCATGCACGAAGTATCCTCCCGTGGTGATTTCTTCTTCCTCTGCCACGTTGACCATAGCCCCCAGCCATATCCACCATGTCAGCGTAACTGGTCAGACGGGCTCTTCTCAGGTCAAATGACAGCTGACCATTCTGGAGGTTATTGATGAACGCTGCAATTATAGCTTCGTCGTTTGCACTTCCAATCTCAGACACTTCTTGACCGAACCTTCCCAAATATTTCTTAAGTGATTCATCCTTTTCTTGCTTAAGTTGAGACAAGTGAGCCACCGACTTCTTCCTGTGCACATTCCCGAGGAACTGCCTTGAGAAAGCCTTACTCAGCTCGCTGAAGTTACTTATGCTGGCCGTTGGTAACCTGCCGAACCACCTAGAGCCCAGATCCCCAAGAGTTTGAGGGAAATTTAAGCATAGTAGGGCATCATTGTAAACATACTGGGCCATGGCACTCTTGTATCTTCTAACATGTTCCTTAGGGTCCGTGTCCTTTTTGAATTGCTCTACATGTGGCATTCTAAACCTCTCCGGGAATGGCGTCCTCAGGATCCTATTGGTGAAAGGACTCTCGGATTCATCATCTGACAACTCGTTACGCCCATATCGCCTGACTAACGCATCCATTTGTCGGCGATTATTCTCCACTTCCCGGGTTAAACTCTGTATGAGTATATCTCTGTCTCCCTCCGGCTCCCCCACAGCATTGAAATTCTGACTTATAGTCCGTTTTTGGCCTCTCTCTTCCGGATTCTATTCTCTTTGATCCCGATTTAAACCGTGCAGTCGAACTGTGCCCCTTTGGCGCTTGTGATGATAATTCTGCTCACTCTCTCCCGAGGACGACGATCGATCTCTCCGATGAGTACGCCTCCATGGACGGTCTCTATCCCTTGCCGTCTGGTCATGACCATACCTTCTGTCCGAGTCATTCTCCTCTCTACGTTCTCCGCTTCCCCTGGTTGGCCTTTCAGAAAAAAATCACCGGCATCACAGTCGGATCACGGCTTGCCTTTATGGGTGCATCAGGCGTTGGTATCACCACTGTGGAGCGCAACCTAGTTGCTTGCTGGTTTGGAGCAGAAAGATTGTGAGGTGACGTCAAGCCTTCCGTGGCGGAGAGATCAACCCCTTGCCTTGCAGCGTCAGATATAAGTTGCTGCAAGAAAGCGCGGAATCGTTGCGCAATCTCTTCGTTGGTTGGAGGAAAACGCTGAATACCAGCCAGGGCAGTTGACTGATCTGCCATTGTCAAGGTTACCTCTGCAGTGTTAAGGGTGGCATCATCATCCAATTCATTGATTGGCAATCCTTGACTATACCTGGAATCGCTACCATCTCCTTCGCCAGCCATTGTCACAAGTTTTGTTTGATCCATCCCTCCTTCTAGCGCCAATTGTTGATGGTGATTTTTCGTCGTCACTATCAACGAACTTGTACCAAGCGAAAATAAGAACAGATAGGTGCAATACCGCAAGAAAACGATAAATCAAGAGATACGAATACGTGGTAAAAACTCCTTTTAACTGGAGAAAAATCTACGGGTTGTTGCTTGAGCAACACAGTCAAATCCACTATCAAAAATTCAATTACAAAGTATTTCTCTCTGACTTATTCTGCTAATTTACACCTGCCTCCATCATGTTTCTTACTGGGGTATTTATACATGTTGTTTGCTAGGGTTTATGGTTGTGCTACCCGCATTTTGTGTGATTTCCTAGTTTTAATTGAAGTCTGTCTCTTTATGGAACCTATCTGTTCTTATTTTCGCTTGGTACAAGTTCGTTGATAGTGACGACGAAAAATCACCATCAACAATAAGTATGCAACCGGTCCCAAGACACGAAACCCTAGAGAGGGTAGGTGAGGAGAAGCGGGAAAGATTGGGATAAGAAACAAAGCAATCGTGACATCAACAAAGGTTCCTTTGTTCGGGAAAGCCTGAGTCGGGCCCCAGAGGGTAGTCGAAAAAGACATTGAGGACGAGCATAGGGAGGCTCGTATCGTTTTCTCTCCCGAGAGAGTTTGCGCTTACGACGTTGAGCCAAATGTGGTCGGCCCCGAAGAAGTCATTAAATACACGAACCGTTTTAATCTGGACAGCAACACTATCTCATTAAACCCTGCTAACGGTCGGGCTGCATGGAACCCCCCGTCCGGTCAAGTGGCGATTTACGGGGCGATGCTTTCTTGCGGGGTGACGCTTCCGCTTCAGTCCTTCATTACGTGGTTTTTGGCTGAAGCTCAGCTCGCCCCTGCTCAACTAACTCCAAACAGCTATCGGATCTTGATGTGCATGTGGCACATGTGGCATAGGATGGGACGACCACCCCCGACTCCTCGGAAAATTAGGCACGAAACCCTAGAGAGGGTAGGTGAGGAGAAGCAGGAAAGATTGGGATAAGAATCATGACGTAAGCTGTACGGGCACGAACAGAAGGGTCTCATCTCATAAATGCCACGCACCACGGCCAAACAAAAGAAGACAGGTGGCAGTAAAGAGAGGCACCGAGCCGTCGAAGAGACAGTCAGTCACCATCAAAAGATCTTCGAATAAGAAAAGAACCAAACGCGTGCGGGCATAATTAAGACACGCCATTAATGTTTCGAAACGAACGAGGAATTTGAAATCCGACATTGATAGAGAAGACGATAAACGAGAACAAGTCATGAAAGAGTTAAATATTTATCCCGAGTAAGCAGGATACATCCGGTTCAAATATTTAAGGGGGTATTGTTATAAGGTAAAAATCATCATTAAGGACACGTCATTACAGTAAGGGGCCACGTAAGCAAAGTCAAGAAAAGTCAAGCGTTAAAGGGCAGAAATTCCCCAAGGGAATTTACTCGGCAAAGAGCAAAGCAACCCGACCACAGACAAAGAAATCGGCTCGGGCATACTCGGTCATGCTCGGGATCAGATAATGAAGGCGAGTACTTCACAAACATATGGACAGAATCAGTAGCAAGCAACTCCACAATAAGCAACGATACGACTATCAGAGTTCAACTGAAAGGCAAACAGATTTCCCGTGGATAAAGGGCGAGGAATCCGACGCAGATTCGGACTCAGTCAAAACAGGAAACAGGATAAACTCCAGAAAGAGACAGACTTCAATTAGAACTAGGAAATCACACAAAATACGGGTATCACAACACCAAACCCTAGCAGTACCATAAACCCTAGCAATAACATGTATAAATACCCCTGTAAGAAACATAACAGGGGGACGTGAGAATTAGTAGGAGAAGTCAGAGAGAAATACCTTGTAATTGAGTTTTTCATAGTGGATTTGACTTTGTTGCTCAAGCAACAACCCGTGGATTTTTCTCCTGTTAAAAAGAGTTTTTACCACATATTTGTGTCTCTTGATTTATTATTTTCTTGCGGTATTACACTTATCTGTTCTTATTTTCGCTTGATACAAGTTCGTTGATAGTGACGACGAAAAATCACCATCAACATATATTATAGGTATATATATATATTTAAAATATTATGGTAAGGAAACCATCGGTTTCAAAACCGAAACCGACGGTTTGAAACCATCAGTTCCGGTCTGGTTCCGAGAACTGGGAAACCGCAACCGATTCCAGAAACCGAAACAGGAACGGAAACTACCATGATTTCGATTTCGTTTTCAGTTCCGGTTCTGGTTCCGATTCCAAAACTAAAAAACCGGTTTAGTTCTAGTTTTTGGCTCTCTGATTCCGATTCGATTCCACGGTTTGAATCGAACCATGGTCAGAATCGAACCACGGTCATACCTACTCGGTGGAAAAGATTTTTGTACCAACTTGATGCTTTTTCGCACCGGATGGAGATACCCTAACATGGTCATGTACTCTTGTCAAATAAAAGAAGTATTAAAATAGTCTTCAAACGTGTTACGGGTGTACTACATATCATTATGTTTGTTCATTATTTAATGATATCAATAACGTGAATACATCTACTAATATTTAAGAATATCTTTAATTGATAAATTTGTTTATTATTATATAATAGAATAAACTAACTATTACAAAAAGTATGATAATAACCCAATATATTTGTCATTTGTTTGAGAGAGAGAGAGAGAGAGAGAGAAGGATGACGTGTAAATTAAGTGGGTGCGAATTATTGTTTATTTGTTGACTTTAAGGTAGGGTTGCATATCGGGGAAAGGAGTCAAGATATAAATCCCTCATCCCCATCCCCATCCCCATCCCTATTTCTCGTACTCTCTCCTATCTCTACCCATTTTCCCATTTGGGGATGAGGAATTTTGGGACGAGGTACCTCCATCCCTAACTATAGTTTCCCATTTTTTCCATTTTTTCCGTTTTCTCATTTTCCTAGTTTTCCATTTTCTCATTTTCCTAGTTTTCTGTTTGATTAAAAATTATAAATAATAATAATAATAATAATAATAAATTCAATTACAAATACAAGATATATCTATTAGTGTATTACGAATACAAAAAAAATTTAATTACAAGATAAAGTATTTCAATAATTCAAAGTTTGAAACTAAGTCAAATTCACATATAAATAAATTTATAATGTTTTGGGGAAATGGGAATGGGGTACCTTCCCCTATACTCATTTCAGTATATTTGTAGGGGAAATGGGGAACCAGAGTTGGGGGGAGGGTCTCCTCATCCCCATTTCAATTTGGGGATGATTTTTATCCCCCCCCCCCCTCCAAAAAAAAAAAGATTACCCCAAATGGGGATGGGGTTACGGGGGAATAGGGACCTGGGGGAAAATGTGCAACCCTACTTTAAGGGAACGATTTTGTAAAGGTCAATTAAGAGAGCTTTTATTTATTTTATATTTTTTTGTATTACATTACTATATAAATTTAGGATTTTCTGAAGAGGGAAAGAATTTGAATCCATAACCTCGTGGTTTAGATATGAAGAGATTACCATCGGACCAATTTAATCTCGTCAGCATATAAGAGAATGACAAATAATGATGGTGAAGTGACAAATAATGATAAGAAGGGTTTATGTTGACTTGGTCAAATTCCCGTGTAGGTAGCCAATGTGAGTATTACTTGACCCTGTCGGTGGAAATTGGCCACAATTGTCTACTTTTATACAAACTTCTATTTCCTTTCATCTTCCTACTCTCTTCTTCTCATTCTTTTAAGTAATCACTAGATTCTAGTTTATAATAATACAAATTTAAATCTTATCAAATAGTCCATATAATATATATATATATATATATATATATCTCATATATGAAAGGAGCGGTTCTACAATTTTGAATGATATATATTATTGGGTTCGTGATTTGGATGATTTTTTCAATTTGAATATATTGTTTTATAAAGTCGGACTTTACACTTTACAGAAATAAAATGCAGATTTCTACGCCTATAAGGAACTCTATGTCTATACTCTATATGTACCAAACAGACCTAATGTTGAACTCTATCCCTATTTATCTTTCAAAAATACATACTCATGAGAATTATTTTCTAAATTAATTAATTTGTTCTAATTAATAATGTTTATGAAGCGATAATAACATAATTACATTTTCTTTAAAATAAAAAACTTAGAACTTGCCGATGATGGAGTGAGTGAGCGTGAAAATTACCAATCTAATTTTTTTCTTCTTTCTTTTTATTTTCCATACACGCAGTCCAATGGCAATGCATTGCCATTTTCAATTTCATCTCCAATAAAAGGAACCAAAAATACACATATACTTTAAATTCAATATATATTTAACGTGTATTTGAAAATACTTTGAAAGGTGTGATATATATATATATATATATATATTATTTCTTTTGTAAATCAAAATCATCTTAATTAAAAAAATATATAATACTGTCCAATATGCTAAACTCTAAAGGTGTAAATGTGTAATCAGAAAAGTCAAAAATATATAGAGCTCATATTTATAAAGTGCAAATAAACATGTAGTAAATCGATCATTTTATTACGATATGATATTGCTCCTATAATAAATTCTTCACATATATATCATGATTTATGAGGTTGTGAATTCGAGTCATTTCTTTAAAAAAACCGAATTTATGTAATAATGTAATATTTTAAAAAAATGGATCATTTTATTTGTTCTTTTTAAATACATTTTATTTGCTTTTTCCAATAGGGTATTTGACTATTTGCTTTTTCCAATAGGGTATTTGACTACATATCGGAGAAATCATATATATATATATATATATAATAATAATCTTTTTCAAACTTTTGATGTAGTTACGTCACGTGTTCTTCATTAAATGTTATTATTATTTTTATTATATATAATAATAATAATATGATATATAATATCATATAATATATAATATAAAAGTATATAATTATATAGAGTAGTTCTCTCATAAGGGATCCCTTATTTTAATTTCGGTAAGGACCTTGATGAAATCACATTGATTTCTATGAATTTTAATCTAAATTTTTTGTGGATGACAAGTTCAATGAAATCTACCTATCAATAAAATTTGAGAATGTTTCAAGCACTACAACTATTTATCTCGATTTCGTTAAATATGAAGGCATCGGAAACTGGGTGAAATATAGGAAAATTCAAGAAAAATAGTTGTAATGCTTGAAAAATTCTCAAATTTTATGTATAGGTAGATTTCATTGAACCTATATTCCACAAAAACATTCAGATCAAAATTCATAAAAATGGATGTGATTTCATCAAAATCTTTACCAAAATTAAAATAAGGGATCCATTATGAGAGAACTACTTTAATTATATATCATACAATAGTATGTAGCATTTTCCTACTTTTTATGTGGTTATGACACTTGTCTTTCATTAAATATTATTATTATTTGTACCATTTGTATTATATATAATAATAATTATATATCATATAATAGTATACAGCTTTTTTCCTACGTTTAATGTAGTTGCGACACATGTCTTATATTATTATTATTATTATTTTATTATTTTATTATATATAATAATGATAATTATATATCATATAATAGTATGCAATATATAATATGATATAATAATAAATAATATAATAGTCTTTCTTTCTACTTTTTATGTGCGAGTGACACGTGACAATAATAAATGTTATTTTTAATATATTATTATTATTATTATTATTGAAATATATAATTTTTTATTTATAATTATAATCAGATATATAAGATGGAGAGTGGATAACAATCAATTGTTGAGGAAATCTATATAAAAGTGCAATTCGAAAACATCAACAACGTTTCGATGGACATTATTTATTAGCTAGGGAAGTCAACAGACCTGATGAAAGCATGTCAACTGCTCTGATAAACTAATAAAATATTATTTTAATATATTATTATTTTTAGATAATGATAATTAGATATATAAGGTGGAGACTATCGTACCATAATCTTACAAAATAAGAATTATATATATATATATATATATACACACCCTCTATTGGCTTCCCTTAGGAGCAACATTGTATGGTGCAACATAAAATGGTACAACAATATCAATTAATATGTGATTGCATGTTCTAACATGCGATCACAATAATTTAATTGTATGATTACATGTGATTCATATGCAATAACATTATATATATTTGTGATCACATGCAATCATATGTGATCACATAGTATTGCATCATGTAATGTTGCACCGAAGAATGACCATATATATATATATATATATATCATATATATATCTATATAATATATAAAAGTTGACTCTCACAGTGCCACGTGTCGCGTGAGGGAGCTTTAGACTTAAATGCTATGTGTTTATTTCTATTTATATATCTATATATAAATCTCATATAATTGAGCCATTAATTAGTTTTTTTTAAATATAATCATTAACCTTAATTTCAATATTTTAAGTCTTGCATTTATTTCCTTATCAGTTTCATAATTTGAATTAGTCATTATAAACTCATAACATCTGTTTAATAATTGGTGGAGTTTTGACATTAAATGCTCTCTTATTAGTTCATCTCCCTTCGCATAATATGAACCGTCCTATTTAATATATATTGTTAATTTTTTTTTGACAAATAATATATATTGTTAATTAGTTATATACTTATTATAAACGGTAATATGAAGAGTCTCAAAAAGAATTCGTTACAATCTTCTTCTATTCTCTAATATTTTTCTATATATAGCTCACTACTCCAATTATTTGATTCATTTCAACATTCTTAAAATCCTCCATATTTCTCTTTCTCACTTTAGCTATTTATTGCAACATTTTTAAGGAAAAGCGATGTAATCCATGTTTTTCTCCTATTTTATTTTTATTTATCAAGTACCTTTTTCTCCATTCCTTACAAAATTTGCATTTCTAATATTGCTATATTATATTGTGTAAATTAACTTATGTCTTTGTTTGTTGATTTGCAGATTATAGTTTCTGACGAAGAATCAGCTTTTTGGGATCAATTATGGTCAAGTTGCCATTGTCAAAAAAGGTCCTCGATTTCTTAAGTGCTAATAAGTTCACAAAAGCAATAATTTATAATAAGAATAAGCCAATATTGTCATATTAACAACATTGGACAGTTCTAGCGACGAGCTTATTATAAATAAGAGATTGGTTATGGGTGTTTTGTTCTTTGATATATTTTGTGAATGTGAGAGAACAAGGAGATGGTTTATATCAAAATTTTTTAGATCGATTTTACCGTGTTTCTTTTACTGCATTTTTATGCATCCTCCATCTTTTTTATTTTATATTTTTTGCGCTTTTATTTAATATAATGCAAGGGTGTTTTGGAATTCTTATAATTCAGACTTGGTAACTTGATGGATTCTTCCATAGCGACCTTAATTTCTTAAGGTTGTTTAGTAAAAAAAAAAACATTTTGGCTCATCTTTGATGCGATCATTTCAAAAGTCAAAACCCTACAATTTTATCAAATATTTGATATATTTATTTTATTATCATATTCCCCAGATTATAGATTATAAGCTATATCTTAATTACAAAAATTACTCATCTATATCTATATATACCTTTTTAGTTTTTTTTTTCTTTTTAATTGTTTAGAATGTATTAAATATGCATTAAATACATTATGATTATTTCTAAAAATAAATGTTTTTGAATTTTAATTATTTTTATAATTGGTAATAAATAAATATTTTACAAAAAAATTAAAATATCTATATTATATCTTCAAAATAGCTTTGTTATGAGAAAGCTTGACCATTAATGAGTTTTAAAAAAAAAAATTATATTCAATCCTTCAGTTTTATATTCAACTCTTTATTTATTTTTCAATTGACAGTTGATCTTCTAAATTTAATGAAAATTATTACTATCAATAAATCATATATATATTTCCTTTAATACTTGATGAATAATATATTATCATTGAGCCTCAACATGTCACGTGTCAACATGAGAAAGCTTGACTATTAATTAATATTTTTAATAGTATATTCAACCCTTCTGTTTTTCAATTCACAGTTTATTTTCTAGATTTAATGAGAATTATTACTATTATTAAATCATATATTCTTCCTTTAATGTTTGATGAATAATATATTATTATTATTATTATTATTATTATTATTATTATTATTATATATCTATGTTTAGAAAATATAGTATAATGGAGTCTCAAAGAGCAATAAAGTTTTTGCTATTAAGTAGTTATTAATAATTGCAAAAATGTTAACAAAATAATTTTTTTTCCATAAATAACATATCAATAGATAATTAAGAGGCTCCCGTAATTAATATAATAATGAATAAATTCTCTAAACCAATATCATAATTTATTTTTTATTATTAAATATTATTATTATTATTATTATTATTATTATTTGAAGTATTACATTATTTGGTAAGTTTAAAAGACAAGCCATAAATTCTTTTTTTTAAGTATTACATTATTTAGTTATTTAAGTGTAATAAGTTTTAATAATATAATTTTTTTTTCAAAAATCAGATATCTATAGTTAATCAAAAGGCAATTTTATAATTAATTGGATAGTGAATAGATTTATTTTTCAATATTAAGTATTATGTTTTTTTTTTGAAGTATTCCATTATTTAGTAAAATTAAAAGACAAGCCATAATTGGTTTTTTTCTAACAAGCCATAAATTCGTATTAACTAGTTTTTTTTAAGTATTGTTAATTATTTAACTATATAATATATATAATATTTGGTAAGTTATTTTATTTTATTTTTGGTTCATTAAGAACATTTATTCATTATCTTATTAGGTATGCAATTAACTCTTCATTCTATTCATTATCCCATTAATTATGGGATTGACTCATGATTTTTCTATACTATTAATTATTTTATCTGACTTTGAGGCCTTAATATGCGACATGTCGGCATGAGAATGCTTAACCATTAATTAGTTCTTTTAAAAAAAATATTATATTCAACTATTCAGTTTTATATTCTTCAACTCTTCATTTTTTTTCCAATTAACGATTGATTTTTTGTAGATTTAATGAGAATTATTTTTGACAATTTATAATTTAATGAGAATTATTACTATTATTAAATCATATATTTTTTCTTTAATGTTTGATGAATAATATATTATCATAAAGTCTCAATATACCACATGAGAAGGCTTGACCTGACTATTAATTAATTTTATGTTGGAGATGTCAAAGAAATAAATCTAGAGAAATGCCCCATGATTGTTTTTCATCTTCAATGCATCTAATATCTTTGACCAATAAATTAAATCATGACTATTTAAATTATTGTTGCGTTACATTTATAATTCCCACACATCGTGTGGAATGCTATCTAGTAATATATAAAAGCTGACTATCATGGGGTCATGTGTCGCCGTGAGGGAGCTTCGGTATTAAATTATACATTTACATCTTATTTTTAAATCTTTAAACAAATAATTAAAATAAATTTGATTTTAACTAAATTACCATTTGTTATAATGATTGTTAATATTTCTAGGAAGCTCTTAAACATTCAATGCACAAAGAATGGAGAAAGACAATAATATAAAACGTTTTATAATATTAATTATTATCCTAATTATTATTCTAATTTATATGCATACACAAAGAATGGAGAAAGACAATAATATAAAACGTTTTACAATGTTAATTATCATCCTACTAATAAATCAATTATTTAAACAATTGGTATATCCCCTCTCTCTCTAAATCATTTATGTCCTCTCATATCCCACAATTTCTCTATAAAAATCATCCAAAATCTCATATGTTTTCTCATCTCATTCCATTGACTTTCTCGGCAAACTCAAAACAAACAGTAGATAATTTGATGCCGTTGGATGGTGAGAGGAATTTCTATAGATTGTTTTTAATATTTTGTTGAATAATTTTAAACTTTTAGTTTTAGTTTTAGTTTTTTTTTAATCTCACATTTTTTCATCTCACCCTATTGACTCTCCTTCACGAGCAAACTCAAAACAAGCAGTGGGGAATGTTATGGCTTTGGGTGGTGAGAGTAATTTCTACAGATTTTGTTTTAATATTTGGTTCAATAATTTTAATCTTTTTTTTGTTGTGTGGAAACACTTTAGTTGTTAAACTTGTAATTTTTGATTGATTATGGAATTTTAACTTTAGCAGTTTTGGATTTTCAATTAGCAGGCCACTAAGGTGTTCACTATGAAACCATCCGATAAGGTTAGCATCATACTCATTGTCACCAATGCAGAAAATCAATGAACCAGTTGAGACTTACGATGTGCTTTGTACTTATGAACGATGAATTCGATAGACAAACTATTACTATAGATAAATATTAGGGTTATAGTTTTTGTTCTAAGTGTAACATGGTATTGTCTCTTAAAAAAAATGTATATACTTCGGTTTTTAGGTATCCAATACTTGATTTTTCCTTATATTTTTTTAAGAGAATTTATACAAATATTTTTTGGCTGTTTATTTCTTTACATTTTTTTAACCTTTTTGTTCTCTTTTCTTTTTGGTTTTTTAGAATGTATTAATTATGCATTGAATACAAGATTATTATTCCAAAAATAATTGTTTTTGAATTTTAATTATATATATAAATAATACTAAATAAATATTTTTCAAAAACATCAATTGTAATACAAATTAATGGTAATCTGTTTTTTTATAGAATTAATGATAAATTCTAAAAATATATTAATTGTAATTTATTAATGATATTATGATAATTTAACAAAGAATTAAAATAATAGTTTTTGATCAATTATTAATGGTAACACATTATAAACATTAAATATATATAAACATTCAATTCGATATATTCATTTTCAAAATATATGAAATTCACTCATAATATATATATATATATATATATATATATATATATATTTGTAAGAATTACACTGAACTTGGTACACCGGTAATATTAGGAAAATTATTCATTTTCCCATTAATTAAGGGATTGACTCTTGATTTACTATTGATTATAGAGATATATTCTATATATTGTATTATTTTATACATTTTAATTTATAGGAATTTAATAAAAAAGCACCTCACGTCACGGCAAATATCAAAATGAGGCTCCATTAAAGGAGATTAATAAGAATTTAATAAAATAATTAATTATATAGAAAAATCAAGAGCCAATCGTATAATCAATGAGATCATGAATAAAAGTATAGAGTCAAAATAAGAAATTAATAAAATAACTAATAATATAGAAAATCCAAGAGTCAATCTCATAATTAGTGTAAAAAAAAATCTCATAATTAATGGGATAAATAATAAAAATCTAGAGCCAACTGGCTTGACCATTATTGAGTTTTTAAAAATATTTATATTCAACCCTTCAGTTTTATATTTAACTTCCAATTGATAGTTAGATTTTCTAAATTTAATGAAAATTATTACTATCATTAAATCCTATATTTTTCCTTTAATGCTTGATAAATAATATATTACCATAGAGTATTAACATACCACATGTTAACATGAGAATGTTTGACCATTGATTAATATTTTTAAAATTATATTCAACCCTTTAGTTTTATATTCAATCATTCATTTTTCAATTCACAGTTGGTTTTCTAGATTTAATAAGAGCATCTCCAATGCTATTATGCATTTAGAGAAAATGGAGTGCCACATAGGATAGATACTAAAAAAGTTAGAAAAACTCTCTCCAATGCAATTATCTAAGTTGAATATGGAGATGATGTGGCAAAAAAAAGTTAGAAAATATGGAGTTGAGTTTCTAATTCTAGAAACTCTCCTAGAAATACTGACTAGGATTTCTAACTATTTCCACCAATAATATTAAAACTCATTTAATGGTAAAATAAAAGAGGAGAGATAATGTAATAATTGTTTTATTATGATTGGTTGTAAAATACATACATATTTGACTTTAAATAATTGCATTGGAGATGTGAATATACATTTCTCTAAAAAAAAAAATTCAAAAATGGGCCCATAGTGAATAGAAATGTTGATATGACACTAATTAGAAACTCAAAAATACATATTTGCATTGGAGATGCTCTAAGAATTGTTACTATTATTAAATCATATATTTTACCTTTAATTCTTGATGAATAATATATTATCATATATATGTTTATAAAATATAGTATAATGGAGTCTCAAAGAGCAATAAAGCTTTTGCTATTAAATAGTTATTAATAATTGTAATAAATTCTAATAATATAATTTTTTTTCATAAATCACATATCAATAGATAATCAAGAGGCAATCCCGTAATTGATGGAATAATGAATAATATCTCTAAACCAATATCATGGAATAATTAAAATAATATCTCTAAACCAATATCATAATTGATTTTTAATTATTAAGTATTATTATTATTATTTGAAGTATTACATTATTTGGTAAGTTTAAGAAACAAAACATAAATTCTTTTTTTTTTATCAAAGTTATTAAGTAGTTATTAAGTTTAATAACTTTTAATAATATAATTTTTTTCATAAATCACATATCTATAGGTAATCAAAAGGCAATCTCATAATTAATAGGATAAGTATTTTTTTTAAAGTATTTCATTATTTGATAAGATTAAAAGACAAGCTATAATATTTTTTCCAACAAACCATAAATTTGTATTAGTTAAATTTTTTTAAAAGTATTGTTAATTATTTAACTAAAATATATATATATATAAATATATAATATAGTATATATAATATTTGATAAGTTATTTTATTTTATTTTTGGTTCATTAAAAAAGAGTGGTGCTATTGGCACACCTTTACTGATCTATTCATACTCTATTTTTTAAAATTTTGATTTAATTAAATAAAATTAAATGTTTTTATTAATTTTTTTTGTTTATTTCCAAAACTACTCATTTTACTTATTTTTCAAACTTAATACATATCATATATGATCTCTCTATCTCTTATCTTTGTATCTATATACATCTCTCTCACCTCCTTTGATTGATTTATTTATTTTCTTCTTATTTCTTTATTTTTAGTTTTTTTCCTCCTTATTTCGGAAACAAAAAAATAAAAAATAACAGGGTACTTTAACACAACGATAACTTGATATCATTCTAAAGAAAAAATAAACTTAAAACTTATTTCCAAAGAATGAATTGTTTCCAGATGCTTACTATTATTGTCAGACAATTCTTGCTTTATATCATTCTCAAATATTCCTCAAGATGTTTGATATTGTTCTTAGACAATTCTTCAATTTTCTTGATATCGTTCTCAAACTCTTTCATAATATTTTAGATGTATGTAAGAAGCAGATTTTAGGGTTTAAGAGTTAAATTTTTTTTTGAAGAAACATATTACTGGGGGGTTTTTATTTTTTGGAAAAAGAATATGAGATTTTAATAGATTTACTTTGTAGAAGATTTCTTTCCTAAATTGTATGTCACTTTAAGTAATTTTGATAAAGGAAAAAAAATTATATAATTAAAAAATGGGGCATGAATAGATCAGTAGGGGGTGTGCCAATAACACCACTCTTTAAAAAAATTATTAATTATCTCATTAGCTATGAAATTGACTCTTCATTCTATTCATTATCCCATTAATTATGGGATTGACTCTTGATTTTACTATACTATTAATTATTTTATCTTATTTTGAAGCCTTAACATGTCACATGTCGTCATGACAAGGCTTGACCATTAATTAGTTTTCTTAAAAAAATTATATTCAACTCTTCAGTTTTATATTCTTCAACTCTTTATTGTATTTTTCAATTAACGGTTGATTTTCTAGATTTAATGAGAAGTATTACTTTTATTATATCATATATTTTTCCTTTAATGCTTGATGAATAATATATTATCATAGAGTTTCAACATACCACATGAGATAGTTTGACTTGACCATTGATGAATTTTATATTAGAGATGTCAAAGAAATAAATATAGAGAAATGCCTCATGATTGTTTTTCATCACCAATGCATCTAATATCTTAGACTAATAAATTAAATCATTAAATTATTGTTGCGTTACATTTTATAATTCTCACACATCGTGTGGGATGCAATCTAGTATAATCCTATAATAATAGACAAGCGTAAATCATAAATGTTATTAAATTTTTTATTTTTTAAAATTTATAATATAATAATAATCATATTTCAATATATCATATATCATATATATAATAATTTATATAATATCATATATATAATAATTTATATAATAATAATAATAATAATAATAATAATAATAGACTTTTTCATACTTTTGATGTGGTTGTGGCACGTATCATTCGTTAAATGTTATTATTATTTTTATTAATTTTATTATATATAATAATATACCATATCATATTATCATATAAAAAATAGCTACTTTTAATGTAGTTGCAACATGTGGCATGCATTAAATGTTATTAATTTTTTTTTAAAATTTCCATTTATATTATTTATTTTTCCAAGTTTAGTGGATTTTAACTTCTTAGTTAATATTAGTAATTAATTAGTATAAAAAGAATAAGAAGAATTAATGGATTAATATAAGAAAACCGAAATTATGCATTAATGGGCTTAAAGTTATGGTTGAACCTGGATGTGGATGGGTTGTTTTTAAGTTTTTTTTTTTAAAAAATAAAATTAAAATAATAACTTTTGCCTGAAATTTTGTATAACAGCTTTTACATTAAATTCTTTTATTATTCATCCACATATTTAATGGAAGTGAAATAAAAGGTTATCTCATTTATCCATTGAACTTCTTTGAATTAATGACTCACTTATTTAATTGCATGATAGTATTGACGATCAACCTAAATAATAGATGTAAAATGACAGATCTCTAGTCTCTATATTATATATATCTAACCCTCTCTGTTTCTTTTCATTTTTATTTTATTAATAATCAAGAATGTATATATTTATGGGTTTGAAATTTGATATCACATTTTTGAATTTCCTCATTTCTATTTTGCAGGCATTTTCTAATACTTTCTTTAGGGGAGTCGGTGACAAGAGCCAGGTAAAGTTTTGATAATGAACCCTCTTTGTTTTTTTTTTTAATAATGATTAGAAATGTATTTATTTATGTGTTTGAAAGTTTGAAATCAGATTGTTGAATTTTTATTAATTTACAGGTAATTTTTTATTTCGGAAAATATATATTTCGAGTAGAATTTGAAGACTTAGATCATGAAAATGAGGAATTGTCATCTTTTATTCTCCACAACTTAACAACTTTGGTGGATATTCGTGTTTTTGTTTTCTGAATATTTTTTATTAAAATAGGTTTTGAAATACAATGGAGAAATATTTGGTGATATTTTTTAATTTAATGTTTTTCTTTTGATATATAATAATAATAATAATAATAATAATAATAATAATAGACCTTTTCTTACTTTTGATGTGGTTGTGACACGTATCCTTCATTAAGTGTTATTATTATTTTTATTAATTTTATTATATATAATAATGTATCATTTCATATTATCATATAATAAAAATAGCTACTTTCGATGTGGTTGCAACACGTGGCATGCATTAAATGTTATTAAATTTTAAATTTTTTCCGTTTATATTATTTATATTTCCAAGTTTAATGGATTTTGACTTAGTTAATATTAGTTATTGATTAATATAAGAAGAAGAGTGGTGCTATTGACACACCATCTTACTGATCTATTCATGCCCCACTTTTTTAATTATATAATATTCTTTCTTTCTCCTTTATTAAAATTACTTAAAAAGACATACAATTTAGGAAAAAAATATTCTACAAAGTAAATCTATTAAAATCTCACATTCTTTTTCCAAAAAAAACCCAGTAATCTGTTTCTTCAAAAAAAAAATTAACTCTTAAACCCTAAAATCTGCTTCTTACATACATATAAAATATTATGGAAGAGTTTGAGAACGATATCAAGAATATGGAAGAATTGCCTAAGAACGATATCAAACATCTTGAAGAATTTCTGAGAATGATTTAAAGTAAGAATTGTCTGACAATGATAGTAAGCATCTGGAAACAATTCATTCTCCGAAAATAATGTTGAAGTTTATTTTTTCTTTAGAATGATATCAAGTTGTCGTTGTGTTGAAGTACCCTGTTATTTTTTTATTTTTTCTTTTCCATCATGAAATAAGAAGAAGAAAAAAACTAAAAAAAAAAAGAAATAAGAAGAAAAAAAATAAATCAATCAATGGAGGTGAGAGAGATGCATACAGATACAGATTCAGAGATAGAGAGATCATATATGGTATGTATTAAGTTTGAAAAATAAGTAAAATGGGTAGTTTTGGAAATAAACCAAAAAAATTAATAAAAAAATTTAATTTTATTTAATCAAATCAAAATTTTAAAAAGTGGGGCATGAATAGATCAGTAGGGTGTGCCAATAGCACCACTCTAAGAAGAATAAAAAGAATTAATAGATTAAAATGAGAAAACAGAAATTATGCATTAAATGTTATTAATTTTTTAAAATTCCTATCCATTTATATTATTTAGTACTTGTTTGATTGAGTATTTTATTACTCCAAAAGGTCTACCAACCAAACAACTATATTTTTTTTTTCAAAAACTTTATTTATAAAAGATCTACTTCTAATAGATCTACTTGTAGTAGATCTTTTACAAATAGAGGTTTTTCAACAAGTTCAATGGATTTTGACTTAGTTAATATTAGTCATTGATTATTATAAGAAAAATAAAAAAGAATTAATGGATTAATATGAGAAAACCGAAATTATGCATTCAATGTTATTAATTTTTTAAAATTATTTTCCATTTATATAATTTATATTTCCAAGTTCAATGGATTTGATTTAGTTAATATAGTAATTGAAAGAATAAGAATAATTAATGGATTAATACGAGATAACCGAAATTATCTATTTAATGTAGGAATGTACCAAGTTTAATGGTTTATTACTTAATTAATATCGGTAATTGATTAATATAAGAAGAATAAGAAGAATTAATGGATTTATATGAGAAAACCGAAATTATCCATTTAATGTGAGGAATGTACCAAGTTCAGGATTTGTTTTGCTTTTTTCAGATATTTTTTAATGTGTTCATATATTATATATAATTTGTATTCTTCCTCTTATTTCATCTTCCCATCCCTCTCTCTCTTCGATAGTTGATTAAAGAGTTTATATAAATTCTTTCTTTGGTTGTTTTACACAATAATACTTTTTTTCGAGGCACAAGTAAATGATAGATTCAAAACCCGTAAAAATCTTCTATTACTCTTTCTTTTAAATTATGCTTATGCTCTTTGATTTTATGTGTTTTAATTTTTGGTTTTATAGGTATATCATGTCAAACTAATCAAGATGGTAACACCAGCTAGAAGTTTGTTTGTTGGGGTATCATTCAAAACCTTAAAACTATGATCTTAATTAGTTTTAAAATATGATTTTGATTTGTTTTTCTATATATTAATATCTCATAACAATATTTTTCTATTAATTACAGGTTGTTACAATCATTTCTTTCATTGTATCAAACTATCATCCTATGCCTCAATAGTCGATCAGTCTTCCCTCTAGGTTCATGTTAACGAGTTTATAAAAATTCATTCCTTTAGTTGTTCTACACGATAATACTTTTTTTTTTCCAAGCATAAGTAAATGATGAATTCAAAACCCATTTTAATAGATAAAAGTCTCTTATTGCTCTTTCTTTTAAATTATGCTTATGCTCTTTGATTTTTATGTGTTTTAGTTTTTGGTTGTATAGGTATATCATGTCAAACTAATCAAGATGGTAACACCGGCTAGAATAGTGTTTGTTAGGGTATCATTCAAAACATTAAAACTATGAGCACACTTAGTTTTTACATATGATTTTGATTTGTTTTTCTATATATTAATATCTAATAACAATCTTTTTCTACTAATTATAGGTCGTTACAATCATGTCTTCCTTTGTATCAAACTATCATATCTTCCTTTGTATCAAACTATCAGCCTATGCTTCAATAGTCAATCAGTCTTCCCTTTTGGTTCCTGCTACCAAAGTTTTATTACATCCACTAAGTGTGTATTTTCAATCATTAGTGTTGCAGTACATTATTGCTTCTTCTTTTTTTATAAAAGAAATTATATTAGTTTCCTTATTTTATTTTATTTTTTGTTAATTATTCAGTGTAATTGATTTTTTAATGTAAATATACAATTTTAATCATGTGATTAAATCTATAAATTATTGTTGTTCTCAACACAACAATATAAAAAGGGACGATGAATACGTTCAATTTGCTTAATTATTAATTCATAAAAAAATATGTCTACCATAAAACAAAATAGTATTAAACACAATATTTTAAATAATGTTATTAAACAAAACCCGTACATAGCAAAGTTGACATACTAATATATATATATATATATATATATATATATATATATAATAACTAGGTAATTTCAAAAGACATTAATTTTTAATAATTAAATAATATTCATATGTTTAGTAAATAATATTTTTTAAATCATAATTAAAAAATATTCATAAATGCATTAATCATCAATCTCATAATAGTTAATTGTTATGTAATGCATTAATTGCTTCAGCTCTTTATATATATTAATCATCATTAGTTTTTGGTATTCGATGATAATAAATATATTCTCTATTAATTGGCTATTCACTGTAATGATATGTAATAATTTTTTTTCAAAACAAATGAAAAGTTTATTCTTCTCTCTTATGACTCATATTAATTAATTATTATTTATGATAATATATATAAAAACTTCAAAATAGATGGAGAGTCACCCCTTCTCATAATTTCTTTCATGCAACAAATAACCATCCGTTAATCTATATAAAATCTATTAATTAGTTATTAATTATTATTTTTTATTATAAAGAGATGGAGATCTTCCTCTTATTATGACTCAAGTATTTTATATTTCATTTATGTAATAAAAAACCATCAACCATCCATTAATCTTTATAATACCCATCAATTAGCTATTAATTTTAATATTTTTTTTTATAAATAGATAGAGAGTCTCTTCTTCCATTAATCAATACAATATCAACAAATTTAAGTTAAATAACCCTTCATTTTCAATCCATTTTCTATAAATTAAAATTTACAATTGAAGAATGTACTTCGATTCTTCCACAACTGGGTCTCAAGAATTAGAGAGAAAATCAGGTGAGGAAGAGTTAGCTTATAGTAAGTGACTCTCCTTTGTTTCTTTTGATTTTTAAATTATTCTTAATTTTTGTAATGATCATAATTGTATATATGTTTGGGTTTGAAATCACATTGTTAAATATTTACTGATACATTGATTGTATAAATTGTGAGGATTTTTTTGTTTAACGGAATACTGAATAGTTATGCACATCATTGCTTGAAGTTTTTTGCACAAGTTGATTTTGATAATAATAAAACGGAAGGTCCTACAACTAAAAATCATATCAACGAAAGCTTGAAAGTTTAATTGTATGTTTTTAGCTTTCTTTTAACTGATTGGTTGCAAAATATTTTCTTAAGTTGATTTTGTCATTTTTTTGAATTTTATTCTCTTATTTGTAAGTATAATTTTCCTTCCATTGCTTAAGGTTTTCAGATCCCAGAGATGAAAGTGGGATGATTTGCATCACATAAATTTCAAAATTTTCACGAGCATATTGACTCTCCAATTAATGGATAGGAGCTATCCAAGTTGGAAGAAATTAGATGTATATACTATCATATTCTGGAAATTAAATTCATTATCTCAATTTCACTACCAAGTGCCTTAGTTTTCTAGGTTAATTTCAAAAGATTGTGGACCTATATTATCTTGATACTTGGTTTGTTGCATTTTTTTTTCTGTCAAATTCTTTATTTTTATTTCCTTTTTTAATTAGACAATGAATCGTAAATAATCTTTTGTTTTAAACAAAGCACGTGCATCGCCGGGTTGGCACACTAGTAAAATAATAATAATAATAATAATAATAATAAATTAATTAATGCACACAATAAAAATTTGGTCCGGTGGTAAAACTCATCATACATGTACCATGAAACTGTGGGTTTGAGTCCTCCACTCTCTCCAAAAAACCATGATTTCATGTAACAGACTAACAGTGTAATATTTTAAAAAAAAATACAGCACAATCTTGTAATTTAATTAAACTTTAAAATCTCAACCCATCATTCTTTGATTCATTGGAGGCATCATAGCAACTTGCGGCTGATTTCTTGCTACGTTTCCTTGCCATCCTGCAATAAATCCAGAGCTATATATATATAAACTCACTCGAAGCAACAGTCAGCGGTGTAAATGTAAAATGTTACAGCAGCTAATTGTTTTCTATTATTATGACTTTAATATGCTTACAAATGTATTTTGAAGATCTTTTTATACGATGGAAAACTCTTTTAATATAGTCAGTAAACTTTGAATTTATTCTGTATATAGCTCGATACAGAGATAGACAAAGTTCATTTTTACTTTGTTGATGACAAGTTGTTTATGAGACTATTAGACTAATTTTTATCCATTGTAGACTGTTCTAATGTTGAATTTTATTTTTGAGTGTTGAAGAATTAGTTATAAAGAATAGATTTTTTTTGTATAGAAAATTGTGAAAAATGAGATATTATAAGCACATAATAATTAATTAATTTCAAGTATATAACATACCAATGGAAGGATCCCAGCCTCTTAATTGAAGCTCCCTGTACTCTTGACAAAGAGCACACCATTCACAAAGGAAGTGAGTGATCCAATCTGGCGCCGGAGCCTCCGGGAGCCCAAACTTGTTGCGTAGCTTAGTCCTGTACGTGCATGACATTATACATGGCACTGCTATGCAAAACGCAATCGCCCCATACAACATTCCACTAGTTCCACACGCTGCAAACATAAAAACCAAACTCATAATTATTTTCTAGCGCACTAATATATGTAATAGTATATAACGACAAATTAACTTACAGGTATGTCCTTCATCGATGATCTCTGCAACCTGGCCGAACGTCAGGCATGGGAACAAGGCTGTAATCAGAGCTGCAATTTCCCCAAAAGAAAAAAAGTACGTGAGTACATGCATATGAATTTTAGAGAGTTGAAAGGCATTGAAAAATTTGGGGAGATAGAAATACCATTCATTGGGTCATTCATGCAATCAAAGAGGCCACTACTCCAAGCAGCCTTCTGAGAATCAATCACCGAAGTATGCTGTGGTGTTGGTCTTTGCACTGGAAAGCCTTGTACATATTGTTGCCCATTTCCCTGTTGAAATTGCACTCCTTGTCCTGGAGGGAAATCTTGTGCAGTTGTTGGAGGAAAATTTACAGCATTATTTGTCTGACCGGCGCCTTGTTGTGGTGGGTATGCCACCGGAGAGCGATTTTGATACATATTATTTTGTGGGCTTGGTGGTGGAAACTGCACCGGCTGGGGTTGCATCTTTTGTGGTGGGTATGTCCCGGCGGGCTGATTGATCTGTGCATTTTGATACATTTGGTTGTTTTTTTGAGCCCCATAAGCCTGTTGGTTGGTCTGGTGCTGCTGCTGAAGTGGTTGTAGCTGCACCTGTTGTTGAGCTTGCCAGTCGATTGGCTGCTGCTGGGGTTGACATTGGTTGTCTTGGACGTAGTTATTAGATTCATAAGTTAGTGCAGCAGCTTCATGATCACCAGTGGATATGGCTTCATGTTGATATTCTTGAGGCTGTTGCTGAGGAAGGTAAGAAGAAGAGCTTGTTTCAGGTCGACCCATAATTGCCTTTGATCCTCACTGTGGTTTTTTTTTTTTTTTTTGAGGGGAACTCAATGTGTTTTCTTACTTCTTACTTCTGAGGGACCAACTCTAGATATATATAAAGGAATACCTAAGCTACATGCAAATGGACCAACTTGCATTAAAAAAAATGATTAGAGCAAATTAATTGGCATTTATTAATTGTATAAAAAGTATCCTGAAAGGGAAAGTGTGCAAATCATACAAGAGAAAGATATTAAGGTGTGGAGTGTAAACTGTAAAGTAAGTGGATGTGAAGTATTGTTTGACTTATGGGGAGACATGGTTTTGTTTGTGGTGGGCATCAAGATGGATAGTTGACGAATTCAAAGTATATATATTGGGATGTGAAGTGATCGTGGACAAATAATAATGCTAATTAGAAGGGTTTACTTTGACTCAGACAAAAATGTTGATATTCTTTCTTTTAACAACGATTTTTATATTGGCATTGCCTAGCTAGCCATGTGACCCTTACTTGACCTAATCGGCTTAATATTGCTCGGAAATTATTTGTCAACTCCATTTTTTCTTACAAACTTATTCATGTATTTCATTTCTTCTTCTGAAGTTCCGATTCATATTATAATTAAGTTACAAGAATTTTTTTTTGCAGGTATGAATCTTATGGAATATATGGGATAGTATGCAATCTCGTGTTTAGTTATGTATATATAATGAGTAATGTTATACAATCCAAATAATTAATCCAAATTTCAACTCAAATGATATAATAAGTTAGTTGTCATCACTACATACAACATAAGATGATGTGGTTAATAAAAAAAACCACTTATCACATTATTTACATTGAAATTTGGACTAAATTTTTGGATTGTCCAGCATTAATGATATATAATAGATTATCGTGTGCAATTAATCTGATGACATAATTTAAATACCAATGGTTAATTCTATAATTTGGGTTGTCTGTTGCGTGATTTGGATGAAGTCAGAAATTTGTAGATCTAGTTCCGCAATCTAAGTTCGTACGGAAATAAAGTGTGAACATGTGCATTTATATATATATATATATATATATATATATATAGTAATGACCCATATCCAACGCGCTGGTGAAGTTATATCAGTACGTACTGACTTGAAATTTTTTGTGTATATATATATATATAATTTTTCTATTGTCAGTTCGTCCTGATATAAAATATATCAGGATGAAAAATAGTGGACCATTAGATTTACATACTTTGACTCAAAGTGTATGTACTTATCAAAACTTCTCCATAATCTGTGGTCTACATTCTTCGTCCTGATAAATTTTATATTATGATGAACTTACAATAGAAAGACCGATATACAATTTTTCTATTGTTAATTCGAATTGATATATATATATATATATCACTTCCTTGCATGTACGTGGGCTATTGGATTTAAATGCTTTGACTTGGCTGTATGCATTTGTCAAAGTATCTTTTAAATTCAATGGTCCACATGCAAGGAACTGATATATCTGTTCGAACTGACAATTGAAAGACTTTATCTTGTGGTGTTTATTGTATACATTAGTTTTACGTTTTTGTATCAGAGCCTTGCGACTTGTTGAAGGGGAATACTAGGCTGTTCTTCCTAGGTGCAAGAGTCAGTAGTCTTGTAGGGTTTGGCCGTTAGTCAGGTGGACGTTAGGCTATGTCTCCCTTGTAGATAGATTGTGAGTTAAAACCTAGGATCTTCGTTTCATCTTCCCTCTTTATCATGTTAACTAGTAGTTCCAGACCTGGCATAGAACCTGATGACGACAATAGTACCACAGGACAATCCGTAGCTAATTACGAGACTAATTGGAATGATAAGGATTTGAATAATTGGCAATTACATGACATACAGAAATCCAGTATCTATAAAATGAAAAACATATTAGATTTCAGGACTCTTTTAGGACAAAAGACTAAAGAAATAAACGTTAAATTCCAACATAATACCTTTTCTGCTAATTTATTAAATAAAAATAGCCTCAACCATTACTGCAAAATTGGTTACAATGACCTACATATTAGTAGTGTTCAAATTGGGATCAAACCTTTATCAAAAATTGGTCTCAATAACTCCTTACTTGTTGTTCTTCGGGACAAAAGGATAACTAACTATAAAGAATCTATCATTGGTATGGCTGAAACAACTTTGACTTATGGTCCTATTTATTTTCAATGTTATCCCAATTTTACTATTACCCTAAACACAGATGAACATAAAGAAAAATGTCTTGATATTGACATCCAAACACATAATTACAAGTTCATTGAACGATCAAGTCCTTATAAACTTGTTTATCGTGTCCATTATCGTGTTCTTACCTCCGGCCTCATCCCTAGTTTTATCCCTCCTACTATTCCAGCTGGCCAAACCATTTGTTTCAGTGCTTCACCTTCTGTTAATGTCATGGTCCCTGCTCCTGTCAGATGGGAAAACATTGCTTTACCTGAAGAATGGGTCAAAGAAAAAGTTGACCAACCTTTTTACCAACCACCATCACGAAACCTACATGACTGTATTACAGACCAAGATGGTACCCTTAAGATATCCTTCCGACGGGGTAACTCTTATAAACATCCCAGTATCTCTGACATACCCAGTAATAGTAGTTTCCAAACTGCTAGACACTCTTTGTCTAGCCTATCTAGAGACCACATAGCCAGCCAAATCCCTAGCCAAATCCTTAACCAAACTGACAAACTGAAATCTTCATTCCTTACCAACCCTGCTCCCAATGATCAATACATGCCCGATTCTAGTGACACCGATGACCATGTCAATCTCAGACGAAGAAAACCCACATGTGTTACTAATATCCTTAAAACTCCTAACCAAACTACTCATCCTATACACGAATATGATGAACCAACTTCACCCACTCCTTCCCAAGCCTTAACTGACAGTATCTCACCTAGGCCTACTATCAGGACCATTGATACCTTAGACTCTGGTATCAACATTGATTACCTTTTAAAAGAATATCATGACCCTATTAACAAACAATTAAAAGAAAAATACGAAACCAATTACACCCATAAGAAACGACAACAATTTCATACCAGATGGGTATCCACTATTACTACTCTTAACCAAGAAATATCTTTCTTTGACTGGTATGCTAATCGTAAACAATTCGAAGAACAATGTTTAGTTTTAAACCAAACTCATAATCGCACCTATAAAACAAAATATGGAGAACAAATTCAATTTCATTCTCCCCCACAAAATTTTGACATAGATATTATTAATGAAGATACTGAGGCTCTCACACCTACAACTACTCGCTGTACTCCCTTTGTTATCATGGATTCAGGGTTATCCAATGACATACCTTCCACTTCAGCCCAAATTGGTGCTGTTATAAAACAAAACAATTACACAAATGTTTTCCTTAACACTTGGGAGAACAACTCGACAAAATTGAACTCAACATGACTACATCCTCCCCTATTCTCCACACCACTTCCAGGACTGACAATCCTCAAGTCTTTGTTCCCCAATCAACCTCTAGTCATCCTACTAAACCTACCCAAAAGATCGATCCCAATTCATCCACTTCTAACGTTTTACTATTTCCTGATCCCACTGGATTGAAAAATGCTTTGACCATTTTCTAAATGAGGAAGAACTCCTTAAATCCCTTGAAGCCAGACTCAAAAATCTACCCAAACTAGAAATCCATACCATGGATGAAACTATTTCCCTTTCAGAAGTTGACGACATCGAACAAATGATTAACAAAATAACCTCTACAGACAAAGTAGACAGTTATAATTATGATCGATATTACCACAACACAAAACCGTATTACCCTCGGCCTACTCCTCCAGATCTCCAATATGAAGAAACTGTTCCATACAGAGCTTACACTGGTAATGCTTGTTACCAATTTAACATTGACGGTCTGTCTGAATATCAAACCATGACTGTCTTAAGACAAATGCATACTAGGTTATATTTATATCAAAAAACAAAATATGACCCATGCAGATGCCGTCGCTTCATTAGCCACTGGCTTTGAAGGACAATTGTTTAGTTGGTGGACTCATACTATGAGTCATTCAGCTAGAGAAACAATCATTAACCACACCAAAGAAATTATCACAACCACTACTCCTTCTACCACATTTGTACCTTCCACATCAGCCACTACAACCACTACTTCACAACCTGATGGCATCGATGTTCTCTGTTATACCATCCTCATGCATTTTGTTGGAAACCCAAATCGTTTCCAAGGCAAAGAATTTTCAAAACTTCAAAATCTTAAGTGCAAAAAGTTGAGTGACTTCAAATGGTATAAAGACATATTTTTAACTAGAGTCCTCAAAAGACCTGACAATGCTAATTCTTATTGGAAAGAAAAATTTATTTCTGGTCTACCTACCCTTTTCTCTACTAAGGTCAGAGATAAAATGGTTGAACAAATGACCAGTTCTGACTGGTCACAAATCGACCTAAATACATGGACTTATGGTGAGATCATCAGTACTATAAACATTGTTGCTATACAATTATGTACCGATATTAGACTCAAAAGTCAAATTAAAAAACAAAAGCTCACCACCAAAAAAGAACTTGGTTCTTGGTGTGAACAATTTGGGTTTGATAGACTACCTATACCCAAAAGAAAACATCACAAGAATAAGAAATTATTTAAAGGACCCAAACCCTCCAATAAGGGTTACAAAAAATACCAAAGATGGTATTCTCGGCAGCCTTCCACAAAACAATCAAAACCTTCTATTACTCAAACTAAGCCCAAAACTGTTTCCCGTAAACAAAAACATAAAAAATCTCCCAAATCCACAAAATGTTTTAATTGTGGCCAAGAAGGACATTATGCTAATAGACGTCCTGAAATCAAAAATAAGACCAGGACCCTTGACATCCCTGATGAACTCAAAGACAAACTTGTCCAACTTCTTCACAATGATTTTTCTTTTGATACGTTCGACTCCTATTCTGACCATGAAATTTCTCATTCCTCTGACAATATTGTTTTAGCTATCGACCACATTTCTGATTCCGACACAACCTCTTCCCTTTGTATATCCGACCGATATCCTGAAACACAACCCTGTATATGCAAGGAAATAAATGTTCTTGATCAGCACGATTATACCATGATTATTGGCATGATTGACAGTATTGAAGACCCTTCTTTAAAAGCTAAATACCTTAGAGAATTACAACAAAAAATTTCTAGTGGACGAACCCAACAACCCACTGTTTCTTCTCCTCCCACAAGTATTCCTTTCAGTACCCATGATTTTGATTCCAGTGTCATCGGACGCTTTCAAAACAAATCCAGGAAAATTACTATTTCTGATTTACAAAAAGAAATTCAAATCCTCAAAGATGAAATCAAGGTCATTAAGACCACCATTTATAAACTAGAGCATTCCACTTCCACTACAAAAAACGACCAAAAGAATCCTAGTTTTGCTAGTTCCAGTGATTAAGATAATCCCGATATTTCTGCCCAACCAGGCTTGACCACTGTCATCAACCATCCCCATTCTCCTGGCCATATTCGCCAGATCAAAACTTACAAAATCCAAAAATGGTACATTGAAATTGATATCAGAATTTCCCAAGATTATAACCTTATTATTAATGCTCTCGTTGACACCGGAGTAGACCTTAATTGTATAATGGAAGCTCTTGTGCCTACTAAGTATTTGGAAAAAACCACCGAGTCTCTTTTTGGTGCTAACAAGCAGCAATTGGATATTCAGTATAAACTAGCCAATGCCAAAGTTTGTAACCAAGGTGTATGTTACACCACTGACTTTGTCATGGTAAAAACCCTGTCCCAAAATGTCATCCTCGGTCTTCCTTTCCTCCATCTCATCTCTCCTTTTAAGGTAACCAGTGAAGGAATTATCACTGAATATCTTAATAAAGAAATTCTTTTCCCCTTTATTTATCCTCTGATTATACGGGATCTTGACACCCTCAAAAAAGAAAGCATCCATTTTAATCCTTCTCCCATTCCATCCCTAGACCAATGCTTTGCTAATTTAAATGTTAAACATAAACAATTATCTTTTCTAAAAGATGACCTTGTCTTTGAGAAACAGGTGATTCGTCTTGCTGATCCTCACATGCAAGAAAAGATTAAACAATTTCAGGCCCAAATTGAAAGAGAAGTATGTTCTTCTTTTCCTAATGCTTTTTGGGATCGGAAAAAGCATATAGTCTCTTTGCCCTATAATACTGATTTCTCTGAAAAATTTATACCGACAAAAGCTTGACCCATACAAATGAATGCCGACCTTGTAGCCTATTGTAAACAAGAAATCAATGATTTATTACACAAAGGCCTCATCAGACCATCCAAATCTCCTTGGAGTTGCCCTGCCTTCTATGTCCAAAAGAATGCTGAAATTGAACGAGGAGTTCCACGCCTTGTTATTAATTATAAATCTCTTAATGAGGCCCTCCAATGGATCCGGTATCCCATCCCCAATAAATCTGACTTGTTAAAAAGACTTTATGATTCAAAAGTTTTTTCTAAATTTGATATGAAATCAGGGTTTTGGCAAATCCAAATTGTAGAACAAGACAGGTACAAAACTGCATTCACCGTTCCTTTTGGACAATATGAGTGGAATGTCATGCCCTTTGGCTTAAAAAATGCTCCTAGTGAATTTCAATGCATTATGAATGATATCTTTAACCCTTACTCTGACTTTGCCATTGTTTATATTGATAATGTACTATTATATAGCAATAATATTGACCAACACTGGAAGTACTTACATATTTTCCTCAAAACTATTAAACGACATGGCCTTGTGGTTTCTGCTCCAAAAATTACCCTGTTTAAAACCCAGATCCGGTTTCTTGGCCATCACATCACCAAAGGAACCATCATCCCAATCCAAAGAAGCCTATATTGCTAATTTTTATTAAAGACAAAACCCAGTTACAAAGGTTTTTAGGGTGTTTGAACTATATTGCTAATTTTTATCAAAAACTCCACCTTATTTGCAAACCACTTTTCCAACGCCTTAAGAAAAATCCCCCTCCTTGGACTGACACTCATACCCAAGCTGTCCGACAAATAAAAACTCATGTTCAAGCTCTTCCCTGTTTACATATCTGCAGTCCTACCGCACCAAAAATTGTTGAAACTGATGCCTCTGATTTAGGGTATGGTGGAACCCTGAAACAGATCATTAGTGACAAAGAATGCTTAGTCAAATATGTTTCTGGTGCTTGGAACGAAACCCAGTTAAAATATTCTACGATCAAAAAAGAAATTTTAGCCATTGTTTTGACCATTCAGAAGTTCCAAGATGATTTAATTAATCAACATTTTTTGCTCAAAGTCGATTGTCAATCTGCCAAATTTATCCTAAAAAATGATGTTAAAAATCTAGCTTCCAAGCAAATCTTTGCTCGATGGCAAGCCCTTTTATCTGCTTTTGATTTCTCCATTGAATATATTAAAGGCTCTGATAATAGTTTACCTGATTTTCTAACCCGAGAATTTTTACAGGGTTATGGCCAGCATTAGAGGACGCGGTCCCCGTGAACGAGGTCGAAGCCAGCGTGGCAGAGGCCCAAGCATTTAACCCAACCTTTCAGACATATTTGAAAATTTTCATCCCACTAACTTATCAACTGACTTATCCTTATCTATCAGTCCTTCCTCCTCATCCAGACCCAATCACAAAGACAAATATACTATGACAGAGTTCCCAGAGCTTAGCTCTCCTCCTTTGACTAACACATTCAGTCCATGACAACTACATTCTCCCTCTTTTAAGACAGTTACTTCCTCTCGTATAAGTCCTCATTCTATCAAACAAAACAAAGCCAAAGCCCAATCCATTATATATCAATCACCAACTCAAACTTCTCCTCGACCCATTACCACCTCTTATCCATATATTGCCAAACCTTTCTTTGACCGGTTTTGTACTATGGAAATCCCTGTCCTCTTGGACCAATACTTTGATGAGCCCAAAAGATTGGCCGATGCCCTCATTAACCCTCTGTATTTCCGATTTCCTGAAGACCATTCCAAAAGAGATATTTTTTTTATGAATTCATATTAGAGGATACAGACTCTGTCTTCATCTCTGATGTTTTTGACAAAATCGATAAAGACAAGCTTCTTTTTCAAAAAATCTAACTTTGCAAAATACTGACCCAAGAACAATGGGGAAATCCTAATTCAAAGAAACCTTTCTCCCAACGTTTCCCTGTCCCCGATTTCAATTACTGGGACTATATTAAGGTCTGGACTTATTTATTATATGGTAAGAATCCTGGTAACTCTCTTTCTTGGTTCATATATTTTGACAAAAATTTCCAACTTGACATTCCATTCTGGTTCTTAGAATGGTAGGACAAATATGGCCCCACGACAGACATCCTTCCCCCCAATGTTCAAGAAGGATACCAGTATTGGATATCTCATTTTGACAAACCCTCTGTCTGGGACTTCATCCCCGACTTATTAATCTTTTTTAAACAGTTTAGCCTCACATGGATCTTGATGCTTGAATATGCCATCATGGATAAACTCATTGGAAATATCAATGTACCGTATTTCGGTCGCCAGACCAAAATCAAATGGTGGAGTGGAATGAACATTGCTGATCTAGGTACTCAGAGAGTGGCCTCCTGGGTCAATGAAAACCCTACTCTCTACAAGACTCTGATTGATCAATCTCCCTTCCTTATGGCTAAATCACAATCAAGAGCACAATTAGCTGCTGCAAGTTCCAGATTGGCTACTGCCAGCACTCCTGAAGAGCTCCGACTAATTGCTAAAGACATGAACAAAGCTATGTCCACTATTTCCTCACAAATGGAGACGGGGTCTAGTGGAAAAGATGACAGAGACTTTAGTGATGAAGATGACCCCACTAGATTCTTTTGCCACGACGAATCCGAGTCACAACATCTTTTACCTTATCGGGTTCACCAGACTTATCTTATCCTCCCATTATTATCACCTTCCAAATAATGTCGGAAAAGAAAAAAAAAGTGTCGGCAGTAAACGACATATATCTTGAAGAATCTGCTTTTCTCTATCCATTGACAAGGCAAAGTGTCGGTAGAATACGACAACCCCCAAAGTGTCGGTAGAATACGACAACCCGTGAAGCATCTGCTTTTCTCAATCAACGACATAATTATTAATATTCTCATAATGAATGTTTACCCTTAGTTATGTTTACCAAAGTTAGTTGTACCATAGTTTCTCCTCTCTTCTATATATAGGATCTCAGTTTCCTGGAAGAGACAGAGTGGGTTTTTCAATTTGCTTTCAGTGTGTTTAAATTTCCTCCTTGTAATCCTTCCTCTCCTACTATAAATCTTTCTTCTTTCCACTGTAAATTATTCAACGGATTGCAATAAAGTTTGTGACACATTTCTGTACACTTCTTTGCTGTCAGACTATATCTGCTTTGTAAGAATCTTCTAACCTATCGTTCTAATTTATGTTTCTGTATTTGCTATATATTATCTTGTGGTGTTTATTGTATACATTAGTTTTACGTTATATGTATATATACCAAAGATACTCCAAATGTTGATTGGCAAAAAAAAAAAATATGGGTGTCGATCTTGATACCCATAAAACTTATTAGTACACCCATATTTTATTAAAAAATTTAATTGCAAAAAATATCCTAATAGAAATTTACCAATAAGGACAAATTATTATAATTAAAAATAGCAATTACCAATTAGGTCCTGAACTTTTTTTGAAATTCAAGTTGTTTACGACTTTTACAAAAGTGACCAAATTGGTCATCATATTTTTCCCAAGTACCAAATTAGTCCATCTCTTTTTAGAAGTGGCCAAATTGGTCCATCTAACGGTTTAACTGTGTTAAATATAACAGTTGACTTTAACAATTTTAATTAAAGTACGTAAATACCCTTTATTTATCATATTAAAGCAAAGTTGTTTTGTTTTTTGTGCATTTAATTCACTATTATAATTACAAAAAAATCTAAAAATATTATTAATGAAACACCATTTGTACCTTTTTTAAATTTAAATTGTCTAAAAAATATAAAATTATTTTAATAAAACAATGTCAATTATACCTTTATTTTATCCCAGTTTAGTCTTTCACTATTTTTATATAATTGTTTTTTTTAATATTATACGAGCATTGTTGTCAAAATTATTCAAAAATCAAAACCCACAAATAAAATAAACAAAATATACATGTGTTAAAAAAATTGTGCATGTGTCTTTATTCTATTGTTTAGGAGTAAAGTACAATTTTACCCATACACAGTTAAAGTTGACTGATGGAACTTAGTTAGAGGGACTAATTTGCACTTGAGAAAAATGTAAGGACCAATTTGGTCACTTTTGTAAAAGTGGTAAACAACTTGGAATTTAAAAAAAAGTTCATTACCTAATTGGTAATTGCCCAATTAAAAATAAATCAAGTACTATATATACTCATATCTTCAACTATATTTCTTTATTAAAAAAAAACTTATCTTTTTAAAAAAAAAATATGATAAACCATAATTTTTATGATAAATTCTAATTTTATTTCAAGTATCAAACTTTCTCATCATCACATGATTATTATATTGTTTTTGTCTTTCTTTTATGTACAGTTATGAACTCTATCAACAAACAAAATATATTTTTTTAACGATAGCCGTAGATATCAACAAGTTTTTTTTTTAAAGATAGTCGTAGATATCAATAAATTTTTTTTAAAGATAGCTGTATAAATAAGAGAATTCCAGATTGAAAATCTCTTTGACCCCATATATGGTTCCACATTTTCCTTTTTTTAAGGCTCCTACATTTGAGATATTCCCAAAAGTAAATTGGATCATCATTAAAAGAGGATTTGATTCCAAAAATATATGATTTTTTTTATAAATTGGTTGTGATAATAATTTAAGAGTGTTTATAAATAATATGTATTAAAATGAATATATTTATTTCAATAAGGATACTATTGGCATTAGGATGGGTGCATATAGTAATATTTATTTTTTAAATTTTAGACATAGGTGTATTTATAAAAATTGGTGTACTAATAAGTTTTATGGGTGTCAATATCCGTACCCAAAAAATATATATATGTGCAGATATTGTAATCCATAAAGCTAATTAGTACACCCATTTTTATAAGTACACTTATATCTAAAATTTAAAAAACTAATATTACTATGAGAGTTTCTCTTTACAATCCAATGTTTTTCTTTTTAATTACACTTCATTCTAAAATTTAAATTTATAAAAATTCTAAAGATACTTTCTTTTCCAAAATTATCCCTTTTATCTTTTGTCACTCATATTCTAAAAACACTCCATTTTAACGAATTAAATTTCTAAAGACACTTTATTTTATTTTAATATTGCTTGTTTTGAATACTTCTCTTTAAAAAATTGAAACGGTAGATGGAAAAGAGACGTAAAATAATCAAATAAAAAAAACTGAGAATAAAACTTAACAAAAATGAGGAGATCAAAACAATAAGAAAATAGTTTTGGAGATCAATATGTGAAAATAGGAAAGCAATATTTGTTTTTGTTGGGTGGACGACCAAAGTCCCACATTGGCTAGACATGAGGATGATTGTGGATATATAAGTATAGACATTAACTCCATTGGTATGAGACCTTTTGGGAAGTGTCCTAAGAGTAAATCTGTGAGGGCTTAGGCCCTAAAGCGGACAATATCATACCAATGTGGAGAATGTGGGTTCTGTACTTATAACAAGTGGTATCAGAGCCAGGGCCAGACTTAACAGTTGTAGCCAATCCAAACTAGGAGTTGGTGGGCCCCAGTTTAGCTCGCGATGGATCCGTAACTTGAGCTCTTGAGGAGGCGGAACTTGATGGAGGGTTGGATCTTCCTATTATGGGAAAGATGTAGACAGATATCACTTCCCAGACCATGAAGATAATGATGGTCCTTTGTTCGAGGGGAGGATTGTTGGGTGTACAACCAAAGTTCCATATTGGATAGACATGTGGATGATTGTTGGTATATAACTATAAACATTAGCTCCATTGGTATGAAGCCTTTTGGGAAGTGTCCCTAGAGAAAATCTGTGCGGGCTTAGGCCCAAAGCGGATAATATCATATCAATGTGTAGAATGTGGATTCCGTACGTATAACAATTGATATCAGAGCCAGGCCCCAGACTTAGTAGTTGTAGTCAATCCAAGCCAGAAGTTGGTAGACCCTAGTTTAGCTCGCGATGGATCTGTAATTTAAGCTCTCGAGGAGGCAGACCTTGATGAAGCATTTGATCTTCCTAGTATAGGGAAGATGTTGTCGAAGATCGCTTAAGGAAGGAGGCCCAGACCGGTCCTTTGTTCGAGGGGAGGATTGTTGGGTGTGCGACCAAAGTCCCACATTGGCTAGACATGGGGATGATTGTGGGTATATAAGTATAGACATTACCTTCATTAGTATGAAGCCTTTTGGGAGGTGTTCCAAGAGTAAATCCGTGCGGGTTTAGGCCCAAAGCGGACAATATCATACCAATTTGGAGAATATGGATTCCGTACTTATAACAATTTTTCTCTTTTGGATTTTTAGTTGAGTAAAAAAAATTATATTGAGTAAAAATATGATTTTAAATATATTTTTCTGGAAAAAAGAAATTTATATATATGTATATATATATATATATATATATTCTAGTGATGGTGATGACTGAACGTGTGTGGTATTTGAGAAAAAAAAACTGATTTCATGTTTGGTTGAACTTGGAAACAGGAAAACTTTATATATATATATATATATATAATCAGGTACGCCAGGCGTCTTTTTAATAAAGAACCCAAACACGGGTCAAACAAAAAATATATATAAGTCAAGAAACTGGAGACTGGTCGCGAAATTCTAGAACTTGGCCTTCGCTGACAGGCTTTTGAGGCTGACTTCCACTACTACCACCCCTATCGGGTACCATCTCATACTCCTTGTTAGGTACCACTACTAAGGTCTTGCACTTAACTTCACGGCATTTGGGGCCTCCTTTGTGGAAGCTGAAGAAAAAGGAAAAAAATGCCTTTCATTATGACCTTACAGAAGGAATAGATGAAGAAGTAGCTAGATGTGTGACTGATGTAGCTACTCATAGGGAAGTTGTTGGTGTAACAACAAAGGACCAAGGCAAAGGTCTTGATGAGAAAGTTGATTCAGTTGGTAAGAGTCGAAGTGATAAGAGTACCTCATCTTCAAGTGTTGAAGAGGAGGAGAAACAAATAGAAAATGACTCTAGTAATGAGAGTTCTTCATCTCACTCCAATAAAGAAATTGGTGAAGATATGGACCTTGAAGACTTCATCAAGTACTTTGAAGACTCTAAGTTGAAGAAGAAAAAAAGAGATTCAAAAATTGAAGGAAGTGAATCTCAAGCTTCAACCGAAGTGACTCACTTGAATGATGAAGTGATGAGATTCAAAGAGAGTGAAGACACGATGAAGAAGGAACTTGAGGAAACTAAGGAGTTACTTGCCAAAATGACCTTCGGCACTGAAAAGCTTGACAAAATGTTGGGGCATGGACAGAAGCCAAATGACAAGATGTGTCTTTGAAATGTTCATGACAAGGAAACCTCTTCTTCGGACAAAACAGTGATTGTCAAGAGAAATGGCATCAAGGAAGTTTCACCTCCACAACATCCTAGGAAGAAGATTGAACTTGGAGAGTCATCCAAGAGAGGCCAAGTGAGGACGCCAACAAAGAGTGAAGCTTAACCTTAACAACCAAAAACTCTAAAACCAAGCTTTCCCTAACCAAGGTTTAACCAACCAAGAAGGCAAGCCATGCAAACTAAACCAAGGAAGCATCTCAACCCAGTTCAACAACAAAGAAGGTGAGAATCGGTTTTACACCAAAGGCTATATCAAATGTATGACAAGTCTCTCATGACCTCACAAGGATATGGTATAACTCCTCACTTTATACCTTCTTGTCACTTTTATGGTGTTGATGGGCATATTAGGCCAAAATGCCTTAGGTACATTAAGAAATGTAAGGTTAAGAGCAAGATGAAAATAATTAGACTTAAAAGAGCCAATATGTATGCACCTAGGAAGTCTAGAGTCAATGATCCTAGGAAATCAAGTAACATGTTTCTTATGACCACTAGGAATGAAAATGTCACCTAGGCGGATTAGAAAAGATGAACCTGCTTGCTATTATGTTAACATGTCACCCATAGATGCAACTAGGTCTAATGGACTTGGTAGGTCTATAGGTGCTCATGCCTTACATTGACTCGGTTGGATTAACCCCAAATAAGGGGAGCTCAAGCAAAGAGAGCGAATTTGCATAATTTAATATGTGAAAAACTTTGATTGATTTTATGTATCCTTAATAATTGCTTGAGATACTCGGTTGCACATATATGTTTATATGGTATTTTCTCATAATAAGTATGCACCATTGATTTGTTTGTAATCCATATCATATTTTGGTTCAATAATGCATTTTTGGACTAGGAAAATTATTTGGGAAGTACACTTGAATGAACCGTAACTTATTTCCATGGCATAAGAAATATTTTGACATGCTTAATATGATATGTATGATATTTTGTTCAATTTTGAATGCAAATGTGTGTGATAGCAAATGACTAGACTACAATCAATAAGGATCTTGTATCCATTCAATCAATAAGGATGTTATATCCAAAGTAGTCTAGTCTCTATTTTTAAAGGTGCAAACAAGACTACTTTTTTTGCAGATATTTTGTCCGGAAAAATCAAATAGGATTATATATATAGTAATTTTCCAATGATGACTTTTTACAATGCACACTTTAAGCACCTTTGATGAAATTGAATGTGATATATTGAATCTTGATTTGATTTTTTGTATAATTAGTGAAAACGTTGAAATACATTTAAAGAAAAAAAAATTAAAAAAAATTCGGGTGCAAGAACTAATTTTTTCCAATTTTTTTGAAGATAAAACACTTAAAAATAGGGAAATATAAGAAAAAATAGTTCTCAAATCCAAAAAATTTCCAAATTTTTACCTAAACGTGTATTTTAATTCTTAGGATGTATACAAAAAATCTCATCGAAAAACATTTGATTACATGTAATTTCATCAAAGGTGCTTAAAGTGTGCATTATAAAACTCCTTATTGGAAAATTACTAAATATATATATCAATGTCTTGGTTTGCCTTCAAGAAGTGATATAGTTGCTCTTTACTTAAAAATATTTTTGAAATACTATATCTTGTTAGCTCATGACAAAAGGGTACAAATTAGTTTGAATTCTTTGGAAACCCTTTTGATGTTTGCTTTGCCAAATACCATTGATTGAAATTTAATGTTATATATCTTGCATGCAAAACAACAATTTCACACATTTTCTTTTAATTAAAACTCATTGAATCTCTCTCAATTACTTAAGCTGCATAAAGTTCGTTTATACGATTATGCAAATGTCTTTTGTGCTAATAGCTCTTTTTGCTAAAACAACCCGATATGAGGAGCTCATTTGCCTATCTCATGACAAAAAGTGGGATAAGTCTTGAGAAATTTAGGGGTAGTGTTATTTATGCTTTAGGGAGAAGTCTTGAGAGGGGGTAACCTTATAGGGAGAGTATCGTATTGACTGATTTACTTAATGCAAATGCTTTTCTTGTTTTGTATACCTCACATGCACTTATTCTTTGAAAGTGCTTCTTGCTATTGCGTGTAGGTTTGGAACTTTACAAGAGATGGAAGTCTTTGAAGCCTTAATGAAGTTTTAATGTTTTGATATCTCTTTGTAATGTAGAAAAACAATTGTTGACCAATAGTCGTATTCTATTTGTGACGATTTTTTGTGAGTGGTGGTTTTGTCATGAAATAGCCAAAGAGGGAGATTGTAACATTAAAACTGTTTGGCTTATTTCATGACAAAACCACATTGGGATTATTATGTAATGGGTAGCTTAGGTCTCTAATCGTGATTCTTCATCAAGAAGCTTATGAGATCCCAATGAGCTTCAAGACAGATAGTTCACTTGTTATTGACTTCTTGAAGAGATTAGTGCACACACACATACATTCATATTCATGCATTTAAATTTTCTCATGCATTGTGCTCATTCTTCTTAGTGTTATGCATTCATTACACTAACACACTTGCACTTCATTTCTAGCTCTAAATGTGGTGTAATTCATTCCCGATGATTAATAGGAAATGTCCGCGCTTGCACGATGGTGTGCTTGTCTGAGTGCGATGATCGACTGTTTGATTTTCCCTATTTTTGTTGATCGGCGGTTGTTGTTCCGCGGTCATGGACTGTAGAATATGAACCACATAATGGAATCAGTGGATTCCAAGTGTGTTTCTCCGGTCGCTGATCAGCGATTGTGAACCACCATTTTTAACTGATGTTTGTATCTAGAGGATTCTACGGTTGGTGTTTGACGGTCGTGGACCGCCGATTGAACCGCTGAATGAATTCCCATGGATTCGGCGATTTGAGCATTCGGCGGCCGAATGGCCAGATTTCTGGGCAATTTTGTAGTTTCCCCAACTCATTTTTCTTGGCATATAAATTAATCCTTATGTTGTCTTGGCTAACTAGAACTCCTAAATACAATACCTTAGAGTGTCTCTAAGAGTTCTATTGAGAGAGAGGTTCCAAGATTGGATTTTTAACTCTCTAAATCCCAAACCTTCATGCATTCAAGCATCATCAAGCTTTAATTAGGCATGGGTCTTCATAGCATCTTGACTTGGTAAGTTAGATTCTTCACTACTCATCAGCTAGTGTCTTATCTACTAAGATATCTCATTGATTGTAAAGTCATTGTTTTATTATATTTTGTGATTACTTGTGTTGATTGAGATTTGTTTGACAACTAGGTTTTAGATTTACATATCTTTATCTAGTTTGGTCTTTATAAACATTCATATAGGCATATTGATATCTAGGATTGTTTGATTGTCATCATAAATCTCTAGATAAGCGTTTAGTGTAGCCTAACATTATTTGTATATTAGAATATTGTTATATATTCACTTAGGTTGTTTATCTCTTCATTGAGTATCAAGACTTGTGACTACGAGAGTGTAGTGCACAGGCAGTAGTGTTGTGTTATGTTCCGAGAATGGTGTGACTAGAGGTCAACCTAGGTTGTAAGCAACATTACATATAATGGATTTAAGGACTTGGGTGGCTAGATGGATAGCCCGTGAGTTTTTACTCTGTTGGGGTTTTCTCACATAAATCAAATCAAAGTATCATTTATCTTTCTACACTATATTTACTTTGATTGATTGATTTGTTTTAATTTGTTTGGGTGATTTTTGACTAATATTGACTAATCCAAAAAGAAAGTAATTAATTGGATTAAAACATATTCACCATTCCCCCTAGGTTGCATTAGACACACGTTTGTGTATTTTCAGATACTACTCTTCTGGCTCGCATGAAAAGTGGAAGAGGCCCTCTTTGTGGGAACTTCAAGGTTCATGAGATGTGGCTCTTTGTCCATACTTCAGCAATAAGCCCACCACTCCTTCATCTAAGCCTGAATAGCCACCAAGGACCTATCCACATGCTTTCTGATTGACGGATTCTAGTTGTCCTTTGCTTTCTCGGTTGCCCTATTTTTCACCTTGAAAAACTCCCCCGTAGAAACCATGCCCCACTGAAACTCATAGAGAAGAAGATCATCATAAGCAGGGGACCTCTTGAAGCGGTCCACAACTTGAATCTCCAACTCCAACCTAGCTTCTTTTGATAGCGTTTTCACAGTGATTGATTAGGGGACTTAGATCCTCAGTCATCTGCTCATAAGTCAGCCTAGCCTCTTCAGCCTTCTGCTCAGCTTAAAGCATGAATTCATGTGCTGCAGCCATGAGGTCTTTTGCAGAATTGGCTTCTTCTTCAGCAATCGAAGCCCTCTATTTAGCTTCAAGTTGAGCAGTGAGATACTTATCCATAAACTTCTAGTTTACCTCGAGCTTCTCTTTGCACGCTCGCTCGGTTTGAGCCTGAGCCCATTCGCTCTCCTTAAGCGATGCCTCAAGGCTCCTGATCCCATCAACCCGAGTGAGATTCACGAGGTAAGCATCAGCCAGCTCGGAGACAATCTGCCTAATGAATAGGAGTTAAGCAGAAATAATAGGTCAAAAGCTTAACCAGAAAAGAGATAGAATGGAAAGACTTACGTAAACGTTGTTGTTGTAGAAGTTATCAAGACTTAGGGTACGTTTGGTACACGGGGATTGGACAGGACAACGTGTGACAGTTTTTTCTTATCCCATGTTTGGCGCGGCCTTAGCATAAGACAGGACAAGACAAAGTGGGAAAAAAATCATAAAAATCTATCCCACCCAAGACCCTAGGACAACTTGTCCCATGACATGGGACAAGTGTCAAAAAGACCGATTTACCTTTTAAATTTTCAAACAATTACAATCATGTCCAATGTATTATATATATATAATACATTGGACATGATACATAATATAATATAATATTATATTATATACATATATATAATATATAAAATATATTATTATATATATAATATTATTTAATAATATATATATATATAATATATGATATTGTATATTAATATATAATAATATTAAATAATAATAATATGTATAATATTACTATATATTAATATATAATACTATAATATATATTATTATATATATAAGGAGGGCACTCTGGTCATTTGAACCTCTTGTCCCGTCGTGTCCTAGCCATACCAAACGCATAACATTACATTCCACTGTTCTGTCCTAAACATTCCAAACACAACACGAAACAACTGTCCAGTCCAGCCCATTCCAGTCCCGTCTAGTCCCATCCCGTACCAAACGCACTCTTGAAGAGATTGTCAACTTTAAAGCGACTCCGCTGATCATCCCCGATATAGGCTTTCCCGGATGCAATGCTCTTTAACATATCATAAGGGACAGAGGATCCACCTGGCAGGTTGGAAGAAGTACCTGGACCCACCGAAGTATAATAAGGACCGGAGAGAGGAACTATCCTCTCAGGAGTACCCGTCTGAGTGGCGGCACTAGAGCCCATTTCTGGTATAACACCGGAGGGAGAGTAAGCCGCTTCAGGATCAGCAACCACATGAATCTCAGTAGTAGAAAGAGGATGTGGTTTAGAAGCAAGAGGTGAGGGATGAGTCCCCTCAACGTCTCTCTTTCTCTGATGGAAGTGCCAGCAGAAGCCATATTCAACACCTTCTCTCTGACCAGCTCGGCGAGAACCGCAGGAAGAGAAGCAAATGCATTAGCCCTAATCTCTTGGTCATCAGTAGTTCCCTCATCTAGAGAAGAGTCAATGAACGTAACTACCCACGGGACCTTAAGGGCAGGCCGTATGGTCTTCAACTTTGACTTCCCCCACAACGGGGATAAGGGCATCCATGGAAAAAAGATTGGACACCAGAGGTGTAAGTTTGGGAAGAAGGTTCACTAACCTTTCCTTTCTATATAGCATCAGCAGCGGGGACCCTCGGCGTATCCATATCCTTAGCCTGGAGAGGCTCCTCGATAACCTTGTCATCAGAGGCATCTTCATCCTTGCTACTTTCATAATACTGTGAGGTGCAGTCCTATTCACCGCCTGATAAGCCTTATCCATGTGGCTAACATCCGCGACAGCTTTGGCCTTGCACGCTTGCATATCACAGACCACATCTGCATCGAATACTAGAAGAACAAGGAATCAAAAAAGAGCACTCGAATATAAAGATAAATAAAGATGAGAGGAAGAATGCTTACAATGTTTGCGGTTAGCGCACAGTTGAGGAAATAGTCTGGCCCTGATCATCTTCTTTTCGTTAAAGAGGTAAGGCTACCCCTCTTTTCCAGAGGTCGGACAACCGCCCTGGTGAGGTTGACCTTGTCACTATCACTTAAAACTGAAGACGTTCAAACCCAAGCCTCTAGAGAAGTGAAAAACAGAGGAACTTTGCACTCCGCTAAGCGCCTCTCTGGCTCGACAGCGAGAACCTAGCCTCAGGTACCCCTAACAAAGAACTAGTTGTTCTTCCAGTACTTGTTTGAAGTTGGGAAGCCCTAGATGAAGCCCTTCATTTCTCTTCAGTAGCAACTTCGACCTTCTTTTTGATTGTGACCATGGCAGGAATCTAGTGGTCGGGAGATGTCGAAAGTAGAAAATACGTACCGGTCAGGCCAGATTGCCTAAAAGTATACAGAAGTATAATTTCACGGGGAGTTGGGTCAGACAAACCCAATCGCTGCTATGTGTGCCATAATCACATCAATTTTCGATAGCTGTTCGGAGCAAGTTACGTATGAGACAGTTAAGCTTCTGCCAAGAAACACACGATGAAAGGCTGGAGGGGAAGAGTCACTCCACAACTCAGCATAGCCCCATAGATAGATAATGTTAGGATCCAGGTCCAACCTACCTATGTATCTACGAAGTTCGCCCACATTAGCCATGTTCGGCTCGAAGTCGAACGCGCATGCCCGCTTCATCAAAAACTATATTCCAGCCTCTCTGTGTTCGATTTCAACATTAGTCTCATCAACTATTTGGCTACCAACCTTGATATCTATAGGGAGTGTTAGCGCCTTCGAAGCTTTAGTCTTCTTGTTTGTAACAGTCATCTTGGTTTTTGCCATTTCTGGATTAGCTTTGCTATGATTAGAAAAAAAAGGGTTAGTTTGAAGGACATTAGTGTTCAAATGGGATATGTCAACAGATAGAAAAACAGGTTGATTTGGGACACGGTGCTGCAACAAGTTCTCAACTGTGTCTTTGCGTTCAATCGCTTTCATTATACGGCAGAAAATATAATGTTGAGTTTTAGAATCATGGAAACTCACCTAAGGAAGAATTGTCATTCGAAAATAGACGAAGAAGGTTAAAGATAAAAAATGGCGCATGAAAGCAAGTTTTCAAAACAACAAAGCGATCTGAGGCACAAAACCGTTAGAACGGGACAAATGACGAAAGAAAACCCAGCTTTTTTGAGTTTTTGAGTTTGGGATTGAAGAAAATTCTCTGGAAAAAAGCTGAGAAATCGAAGAGAGAAGAATTAAAGAAATCGGGAAATAGAAGAATAATGATACGAGAGGCTTATGTACTGGTGGGAAGGGTTTGAAAACCCCTAGAGTGACGTCACAACACTAAAGAGCAGGAAAACAAATAGGCATTAGGTAAAACATGAAAGCAAGCCACGTCGCCAATAAAAGACGCCTGACGTACCTGGATGTTCCCATAGAGACACGTGTCGTGATAAGGAAATCCCAAGCCTCCAAACGTCGTCATCGAGAAGTCCAATTGCTAAGCCAGTTCGAATGTTCGTGGATGCAATTAAGACACGATAGTCAAGGGTCAAAGTTAGTGAAGGAGTCATAATTACCACATTTATGAGAAAACCGACAAAATTTAAGGAACCTATTTAAGTACTTTCGCCGAGTACACACCAGCTGGCATAAATAAAAGAGGCACCAAATACATGACTGTCCCAAGAACATGCCGAGTACAAGATGAATGAAGATGCTTAGCTCAGGTATTTAAGGGGGTATTGTTATATGTAAATTTTTTCCGAATGACATGTCACTTAAATAGAGCTAAAATATCGGAAGATAACCATGCCACATGAACAAAAGTCAACCAGTCAACCACAACTTGGCACACATCATCAAAGCCAGCCACATCACAAGATCTATCAAAGAAGTCAGCCACTAACATGCCAAGTAAACCATATTGGGAAATAGCTCCGAACAAGAGAGGATTCGACTCGTTGAAGATCTCTACTAGACGAAGCCTTCTCACCGGAATAAGAAAGTTTCCAGATTTGCTAAACCATGATAAGGGGATAAAAGATCTACCCAAATACGGAAACTAAGGATCACACTCTTCTTCAATGTGCCAATAGTCCTAATCAAGCACAAAATCAATCAAATTTATTATGTGATAAACATCAAACTGGAAAGAGATCAAGATAATCAAGGAGAATCACCCAATAAGAATCATAACAAGATTTTACAAGTCAACTACTTGCACAGCAAGTTTACGGTTACAACTGGGTATAAATGTTACCCCATTTTCATTGTAAAAATGGAGATATACAGTTAAATATATGCAAGCATTAAGAGAAAAAGGAAAATTTGAGTGCGTAATCATTTTTTCACATAGTGAAAACACTTTTTTACCTTCACCGGTAACCGTGGACGATTCCCTAACTTGGGGTTTTACCACGTAAAATCTGTGTACTCATTCAGATATGATCTTTTATCATATAAATATATTAATTATGAAGATAAGAAAGACTCGTATATTCACAAATGATTATTCCAAGTAAATAATAAAGAAGATATCTTTTCTAATTCCAACATAAGGGAAGGCAAACTATTTGATATGTTGGGAGGTATCTCTATTAATAATTATCTAGAAGAAGATGATATTACGGATATGGATAAATTTTCGAATAGCAAATATTTTGATTGGAGAATTCTCAATTTTTGTCTTAGAAATAAGGTTGATATTGAAGTCTAGGTTGATATTGGTACCAACATGAATCAAAATACTAAGATTGGGGCTGATAAGGATCAAATAATTGATGAAATTAATAAGAAAGTTCTTTTTTATCTTACAATTCATGAAAATGAAGAAATTAAACCATCCAATCAAAAAAGAACTTTTTTTGATTGGATAGGAATGAATGAAGCAATACTAAGTTGTCCTATATCAAATCTGGAGCTTTGGTTCTTCCAAGAATTAGTGCTATCTTTTAAAGCATATAAAAAGAAACCGTGGATCATACCAATATTCATATCACTCTTCGATTCCACCACTAAATAATTTACTAATTGCACTGTTGGCCGGTTGATATTTCGATCACAACGACGGAAAATCATTGTCAACAATATTAAATCACAACTTTGCTTTTTAGGAAAAGAAAGGTAATTGCACAAAAATTTCATGAGTTTAGGTGATATTGCATGTATAATCAATTTTTCTTTAATTATACAAATCTCCTCTGAAAAACGTTGACTAACAGTTTGATTGACGGCTAACTTAACAGTCTAGGGGTAAAACTGTCCTTTTGATAAAAAAAGCCAAAGTAACACTAGATAGTTCTATAATTGTAGAGTGATACGTGCAATATTGACCCACTACCCATTATCCTTTTCATTATTGCATACCACATTACATTGTTTCCCTTAATTTATGTATTAGTGGTCTTAGTGGCAATGAGGGAACCGATTGCTCATGTTTAGTTGATGTTAGTTATTTTTAGTGGGTTCCTTAAAATATGCAAGTGCTATTGTAGTTATTTAGCTGATGTGTATCAGGCTATATATAGCCTTGTTTCAATTAATTAAAGTATCGAATATATTGAAGTAAATTATCCCCCCCAATTATCTCTGCTTAATTCTTCTTCCTCTTCTCCAAATTCTTCTATGTAATTTTCAGGATCGGAAATATACATATCAATTGGTATCAAAGCTGTTCGGTTCATGGATACTGAGTTCCGTAACAGATTCTACCAAATTTTGGCTCGTCATGAGTCCAGATTTGACCACCTCAATGACAAAATCAACCAAATCCACACCGCCATTCATTCCATCCTGACTGAACTCCGAGCCCTACGGGTTAACCATAATGGTAACACCATCGAGGAGGAGCTCAACCCATTTATCCCGGTAGAAACAGTCCACAGTCACCATGTCACTCCCACCACCACCTATATGTCTACAACTAGAACCACCATTCCCAAACCATGGCCATATGAATCACCTAAAGACAATGACCCAAAACCAAAAACTAACTCAACAACACAAACAATAGAGGCTGTAAGCCAAAATTTAAAGCAAGCCATGAAAGGGAAACCTTACCGGAACCGACCTACTGTCACACCTTCAAGCTACTCCACGCCGTCCACCGCATCTCCTCGACAACCGTTACAACACCCACCACGATGTTGCCGGACGGAGATCGACTCCGAACAAGACCGGAGAGACCGTTTTTAGACTCATCGATGGCCAGCCATGCTCTGAAAATGACCTGCAACCGAATGTGGGCCGTGGTCCCATGGCATGTGTTCGATCCGGGAGGAAATAAATCGATTGAAGAAGTAGAAGCATTAGGTTGCAGTTTGGGTACAGTTTCTCTCGCCACGGTGACCATCACCATTATGCGTCGCCTCGCCGCCCTCCTCTACGCTTTCTCCTCCGCCGGACAACCCAAGCCATTTCTAGATCTCTTTGTTGATGCCCACGAAGGTTGGAAGAAGAAAGGAATTGTGGATTTGAGGGTGAATCAAAGAAGAAAATAATTGGTTTGAGTTTCAAATGATTTGATTTGGGGTTTTATTAAAGAAGAAGATTTGGGAAATTTGTTTGGTGAAGTTGCTGGGCGACAATTTTGGGAAGAAAGGGGTCAAAGTTTAGTGTTTGATGAAGGAATCAATAAAGTAAAAACTAAAAAAAGAAGAATTTGGTCCGATGAATTGATTTGGCGAAGTGGGCCAATTGTGCCACTTGCAATTAATTAAAATATGCAAGTGTCGTTATAGTTATTTAGATCCTGTGTATCAGACTATATATAGCCTTGTTTCAATTAATTAAGGTATCGAATACATTGAAGTAACTTATCCACCCCCCCCCCCCCCCCCAATTATCTCTGCTTAATTCTTCTTCCTCTTCTCCAAATTCTTCTATGTAATTTCCAGGATCGGAAATATACATATCATAGAGATGCCTAAACAAAAATTATATAAAAAAACCCGAACGTTTGGAAAATTATAAATCGGCCCCAACCCAAATCAGTGAAAAGATCTGAATGCATCTTCATCAAACAAAATAATAAAAAACAAATGACAAGCTTGAAGAGATCTGGAAATTAAAATAAAAAAGAAAAACAAAACAAAACTTGTAGAGACTGTCTAGACCTCTTCAAAAAATAAATCGAAAAGCAATTCTAGATCTCTGGAAGCCTCCATCAAAATGAGGCTCCATCGCAGATAGGTTCCTTTCTTCCTCTCCATTATGTTATCTCTCTCTCTCTAACATTAATTTTCCTTAATTTACATTCAAACCACAAAAGGCCATACAGAACAAAAATTAAAGAAAAATACATTAAAAAAAATCTGGTAAGCAGGGCGAGGGCATTTATTTAAGATTCCTACATAAACATTTTTTTTTTCTTTTGTTATTCTATGATGTGTGGCGACCATATGCTGCTTGCTTCTACTTGTATATTAGATCTATGTTTTTATTTTTATTTTTAAAACACAAATTAGATCTTAGTTTTATTATAAAAAAATGTTAATAAATATAGACAGAATTTCACATAAGTCCTATCTTTTTGGTGATTTGTCACATTTATAAATGTCTTTCCAAATTCATCACTTTAGTCCTTACTTTTTCCAAAACTCATCACTTTAGTCCATTTGACTAAATATGTGACAGTCAACTATTTTAAAACTTGTAAAAGTACATTTTTGCCCTTATTACTATTTAAATAAGCTAAAATGATTATATTAGCTATAAATTAAAATGAAAAATAATAAATTATCAATAATAAAATCTTAAATAAATATATTATAAAAAATTATTAAATAAATAATAATAATAAAATCCATTAATTTTTTTTTTGTATTTTTGTCATAATAGATATTTATTTAGCTAAAATGATTATCTTAGCTTGAAATGTTTTTTTATAATTTTTTAAATCTATTTATTTAAGATTTTATTATTGAGATTTTTTTTTCAAAATCATTTAAAGCTAAGATAATTATTTTAACTAAATAAATATCCATTGTGAAAAAAAAATAAGAAAAAGTAAATGGATTTTATTATTATTATTTATTTAAGTTTTTTTATAATATATTTATTTAAGATTTTATTATTGAGAATTTTATTATTTTTTCATTTTAATTTAAAGCTAATATAATCATTTTAGCTAAATTAAATAGTAATAAGGGCAAAAGTGTACTTTCACGGGTTTTAAAATAGTTGACTTTCACATATTTAGTCAAATTGACTAAAGTGATGAGTTTTGGAAAAAGTAAGGACTAAAGTGATAAATTTAGAAAGACATTTATAAAGGTGATAAATCACCAAAAAGATAGGACTTATGTGAAATTCTGCCATAAATATATTAAATTTTTTTTATAAAAAAAGAGTTGAATAGACCTCTTATTTGCAAGTTGATTGAACTACTAATGTTCTCATTCTGGAAATTTGCATCAATAATTTTTAAACTTTTTAAATGTTTTTTTTTTTTTGAATTTTGATTGAGTCGAAGAGCTTGTTTGGTTGAGCTTTTGAAAAACTTGTATTGGTAAAAAAATCTATTTGTATAGATCTATTAGAAATAGAGTTTTTGAAAAAAAAAATTATAATTGTTTGGTTTATAGACATTTAAAAAAAAATGGAGGTTTAAACTCTATTAGCCTCTACTCAATTTAAAATAGACATTCTTAAAAACCTAATCAAACAACTTAAAAAAACTCAAATAGACATTTGTAGACCTTTTGAGACCGTAGAAAATTCAACCAAACGAACACGAAGACGATAGTGTTTGGTGGGTTGGGGTGAAAATATAATTTTATAAAGTGTTGTGGTTAATTTCTAATTATTATTTGGGTAGATATATAATTACATAAATATTTGTTAAGGGTATTTGTGTCTTTTCATCAGGTCCATTCGATCAACTGTTATTAGTAACGTTGGTCAACGGTTTTTTTAGGAGAGATTTGTGCAATTAAAGAAAAAGAGTTGGAAAATAATTGTTAATTGACCTTTTCATTCCTGCAACAGTGTACCAACTAACCAGACGGGCAGACAAGTAGAAGACCATAAAATTGCCTAAAATTCCACATGTCATTGCAAGCAGACAAGTAGAAGACCATAAAATTGCCTAAAATTCCACACGTCATTGCAATAACGTGTGGAATTTTGCAATAACGTGTGGAATTAAAAGAATTTTTTTATTTTTATCATTCGTCGTTGTCATCTGTCAAGTACAATTTCATAACAATCATCATTCATCAACTTGAAAGTTTTTTTCTTTCTTTGTACCATAAATTAGATAATATATATTTTCTTTTTCAAATAAAATTGATTATAACTTTAAGGGTAAATCGTATTTTAGTCTCTGTAATTTGTCTTAATCTGTGTTTAATCCACGGTTTTTGGTATTATGATTTTTAGTTTTTCTGTAACATAATCCGTTAAAAGGACAGAATTTGACATGTCAGACTTGTTAAATGACCATAATACCCCTGATGCCATTGAAAATACCATTTTGTCTTTAATTTTGTATTGAAAAGATCATTTTACTCTTAATATATATTTATTAAATGAAAAATATATTAAAAAACGAAAACCAAAAAAAAATTAAAAACAAAAAAAAGATGGATCTCTACCGTCCATCTAAAAGATGAAAGGTGGAGATATTTATTTTTTTATTTTTTTATTTAAATTTAAAAACAGAAATTAAAAATAAAAATAATTTAAAAACAAAATAAATTAAAAAAGATAAAAATAATAAGATTTTTTTTTCAAAAACTCTTCCAGAAACGTTCATCTTCAACCCTAACTAAGGGAATTTTTTTTCATTTTTTTCCCAGAAACGTTCAGAACAGAACATAAATCAAAAATATAAAATAATTTTAAAACCAAATGTTTCGATTTTTTTAAAAAAAATTGGTGATCCGGAGAAGATCTAGATCTCTTTATATATAAAAAAAATGTGGATTTGGTAGAGATCCAGATCTCCCACCAGATCCCTTTATTAATTTTTTTTTTAACATAAACTCCACAAACATCAATCTCTAAGACCCAGATTCTAGGAACCAACATCATCAAAATCATCAAATTTTGAACTAAAGCATATCATTACCATCACATAAAAAACCAAATTTTTAATCTGGATCTCTAGATTTTTCGAACACCAACACCCACACCTACAACCACCACCAAGTTCTTTGTTCACCAACACCGTCACACCCACGAACACCACCGAACCAAGCCACCATCGTCGTCGATCGATAATCACGAAACGTAAACCCATCTGCCGTACAAAAGAGAGGGATCGAGAAAGAAGATAAAGAATGGTTTGGGTGGGGTTTCGGTGGGCTAGGGTGTGGTGGTGGCGGCGGCAGCTAGGGTTAGGGTTTGGTGAGGGAGATGAAGAGAGAGCGAGAGAGAGAGAGAGAATGGATTTAGGGTTTTTTTTAATTATTTTCTTTTTCTTCTTCTTTTTGTTTTTTTTTAAATTTCGTTTTTTAAATTTAATTATTATTTAATAATATTTATTTGTCTTTTTAAAATTTATTTGTAAATTACTGTTATACATTTTTGTTATATTAAATTCTAGAACATCTGATGTTATTTTACCTTTTTATCTTCATTGACTCTCGTTGACTTGACGGAACCATAACAGAGTTGGACGGTAGAGACTAAAATATATATTGTTAGATAAATGATGGACTAAAAATTACAATACCAAAAAACCGTTGACTAAACGCAGATTAAGACAAAATACAAGGACTAAAATACGACTTTCCCTAACTTTAAATTATTGATCCGCCAACACTGCACAGAATATAATTTGATTATTGGAAGTTGGAAATAGTTTAAATTGCTTTGCCACTTGATATATACAATTGTTGTTGAACCTTTCTATTTTGATAAGATGAATTGTTTTCAAATATGTCTTCTGTGAAAATATATGAATATATACGGTCTTATCATTTAGTCCCATTGATCTGTGTCTATTTTCAATTTTATTATATGTATCTTATGAAATCAAATCAACTGTTTTTATAAACAGTTGATATTTTCGTTGTACAAATAAAAAATAAATTTATTTTGTTTTTACGGTTGTCGTCCTAGTCACGTCTCATATAAAGTCATAGTAAGATCTTGGACTAGAACAACATGGTTTGACCTCACTCGAGTGAACTAGTCTAACGGAAGTAGTTAGAGATTTTTTTTCTTAGGAAAATTTTAAATTTAACCATATAAATTATTGATTTTAATTTTGGGATATTATTCATTTGGTCCCTATGTCTTTTTGAAATATTTATTTTTTACTCACTTATTCATTTTTCACTAGATTGGTCCCTAAGTTTTCAAAAAACACTTATTTTGGTCCTTCTGACCAGAATTTAGACAGTCAACCGTGACAGAAAATACAGAATTACTAATTTGCCCATGACTTCAGCTTCACTGCTTAGAAGTACCATTCTACCCTTTACAAATTTAACAATTACAAATGTACCAAATTTGTTAAGGCTGAAATGCCCTTATTAACATGAAATTTTACAATTTGACCTGTAGCTTTAGATTTGACTTTGAAATTGATTTTAGAAGTTACGTTTTACCCTTGCTTTTGTTGAATAAAAAGTTGAATTGAAATTAAGAATTAAATGGATGGAGATTAAGAATTAAATTTTAAAAAATCAAAAAAGAAAAAAAGGAAAAAAGAAATTCTTTTTAAAAAAAGTCAAAGGTTAAGTCTTTTTTAAAAAAACCAAACAAAAATTTTCCAAATTTTTTTTCTTTCAAAAACAAATTTCTAGATCTCTCCAGATCTTTCCACCCCATCATCATCAAGAGATCCATCGATGGATCCTAATCTCTCCACCCCATTAGCATCCTCATCTCTAGCTCCACTACCAATATCAACCTCATCTCATCTCTTCACCATTGTCACCATCCTTCGATCCTATGCATTTTTGTTGTCTGAGATTGAAATCCTTGAATCCATTCATTACTCAAACAAAATCATAGATCTAGAAATCACCCAAACAAAAAATCAATTATCATTCATCACCAACAATAAAAAAATCCATTCAACAATCAAAATTAAAAAAAAAAAACTGGTGGAGATCCAGATCGATCGATGGAGATCCAATTGAAAATCTCCATCGAGATCCATTGAAAATCTCCTCCACCGATTTGAACTCCTCCACTGTAAATCGGAGAAAGGAGAAGTGATCTGGAGAAAGGTTGGTAAATCGAAAAAAAAATTGGGTATGTGGTTTTGTAGATTGGTTTTGATGTGGTATTGACAAATTTGGTGTGGATTGATGTTGATGTTTTATTGAGGATTTAATTTTCAATGGGTTTTGATTTGGGTTGAAATTCAGTAAAATTACTGCATGGATTTGAGGTAGTTTTGGGTGTAGTCTAGATTTGAGTTTGAGCTCTATTATTTCTCCTCCATTGGATAGAGATGGAGCTCGATGGAGTTCGTCTCCACCAGTTCAACATTTTCTTTTTTTAATTCTTAATCTCCATCCATTTGGGTAATGTTGACCCTTCTCTCTGTCCTACACTTTATATGTTTTTTTTTCTTATTTTCTTATTTTATTTTCATTACATGTGGCCGAAATCTATTACACCACTATTAAATGATAAAAATATCCCTCTTTCAGTTAATTTAGACTAACGTCTGACCAACAGAAGGACCAAAATGAGTGGTTTTTGAAATCATAGGGACCAATCTAGTGAAAAATGAATAAGTTAGTAAAAAATAAATATTCCAAAAAAACATAAGGACCAAATGAATAATATCCCTTTAATGTTTAACCACATATAATGTTTTTTTTCTTCATGTTTTTAACCATTTAAAAATTAGAATATCTAAAATGCCCCCATATAAGTAGCTTTTCCCTACACTCTTGAAATGACAAAAATATCTCCTGTAAAGAGAAAGCTGAGATAGAGAGAGAGAAGAAGAAGAAGAAGAGATTAGAGAATTCGTTGGTATCAGAAGAAGTAAATGAGGATGTCAACAATGACATCGCTGTCATCGAAGAAAGAAATGCAACACGAAACAAAGAAAGAAGAGAGAGAGAGAGAGAGAGATAAAACAACACGAAACAAATAAAGAAGAGAGAGAGAGAGAGAGAACAAAAAGAAAGAGTTTTATTTTTAACGTTGAATATTCCATTTCACGCTGGGCCAACACAAATTAGGTCAATCTTAATTTATGTTTTTATTTTATTTTAGATTGGGCCTACCTTATTTCAAAATAGAAATAAATTTGTTTTATATGTTAATTGGGTCGTCCCATATCTGATGGTGTGAGACGGATCCATACAATATATTTCCCAGAGCATGGGTAGAAATGTAATTATTTGGTTATGAGATGAAACTAAATTTTAATGTTTGGTTAAAAATATGAGAGCATTACATATTTACATGTTAAAAACAAAAATAAAACATTTTAGAGGGTTTAATTTTAACAATTTTGCTTTTATTTATTTTTTTTCACTTAAAAATGGCTACAAAAGGATTCCAACCCCTCGAAGTCAAAATTCAGAATCTACCCTCTCAACAGAATGGAATTTCTAAAAAACTTAAATAACTTAAAATATAAAAAATTGTTGGAGGCCACCGCCCGATGGCCTCATTGGTCATCATCGACTGCAATGAGTCTTCCTAACGTATGCAAAATCCTATAGTCTCCCAATTAGTGTCAAAAGCTTATGAAATGAAATTGAACTAACCTTTTTCAAACACTTCGAAGAATCTTCGTTGTTCGTCACAATGTTTAAGTCCAATAACTCTTCGAGACATACCATTCTAAGTAATGACACTTCCTAAACAACTTAAACAATTACAAACAAATAGTGTTTTGCTCACGAAAACAAACCAACACAAATTTTAGACCAAATAAGATTCAATACTGTATATTCAAATTCTAAACTTCATATTCTAAATAAAGTATAACATATACATGTATATAATAATAAAAAAAATTAAGGATAACATTGAATGGATAAGTGTTATATGGATTTTTCGGTAACATGACATGTCAGTAAAGATAGCGGATAATCTGGAATATATGGCATACCACATCATCAATAAAGAAAAACAGTCGCTAGTGATTGGCGAGCAATCGGATGAACCGAACGGGTAAAATAAACCTGATCGGGTATAGTAAACCGATCGGGTAAAATAAGCACAGTTGGGTAAAGTCAACCGGTCAACATTCGACCAAGTCACAGTTGATGTTACTAGACGGGGCGGTCAAATTGAACCGATCGGCCAAGATAGGTCTAAACCCGATCGGGTAGCATAACCAATCAGGGAAAGAAGACCCGGTCAGGTTGGGAAACGGTCGGCTAAGAGATGCTCAGTCAAGACAGTAACACGAGTTCAACTACGACTCAATTACGAAGATGAAGAATCTTACTCAAGCAAGGAATCTAGAATCATATTTCGATAAGGAAATTTTATTATTTCCTCCTACATATCTGAGTGTCTAGATCAAGCAATAACTCTGCTCTTCTCGAAGATTGCACACCAATCAAGAAATAAGTCCTAAATGGACTACTCAACTAGAATCTTGCAATGATTCTAATTCAATGCTCAAGATCTCCGAAACAGGAAAGGAGTTAAATCACAAGTTCTAATTAAATATCGTCACATTTCTTTACTTGTACAACAAGAATTAGGGTTTATGCACATATAAATAGACCCATAATCTCATTGTGTAAGAGGGGTCAAACGATCTGAGTATAAAGGGATCTATCATTCTATGTGTAAAAAAGCATAACAACAACAAGGGAGAATGAGAGATTGAATGTGTAATCATTCAATCTATTCATAATGGATTTCTTCTCGCCGTCACGGGCAACCGTAGATGTTTCCCCACCTTAGGGTTTTACCACATAAAACATGTGTTATGCTTTATTCATCTTTTATTTCCTACTTTTGTACATCATCAATCACAAATACGAACAAATAGTATCGCATCCACGTGGAGAAAGAGGCTTTGATTATTCAACCATACACTGGTTAAAGCTTCGATCTGCTTATGTGTTAATGTTTGGTGGTTGACTTTTCAACGATCCAAAAATCACCGTCAACAATTGAGGTTAGAAGGAGGGGTAGAACTCAACTTCGAGGAACCCTCATGAATAGACCAAAGAAGGAATTCTGATGTGGATCAACTACAGGACTCGTAGCAGGAGCCGCCGTCGTGACCAAATTTAGAGGAAGAATATTGCGAAAACAATACTCAAAGCTTCAAAGTGTCAAAAATTGGTCCGAGGAATAGCTTTCCCATTCTGACAGTTTAAAAAAAAGAGAAAGTTGTTGCGAATCGCGGAATTTCTTACCAATGGACACTAAAGTGAGCATATCTCTCTCTACGGAACTCGAATTTGCGAACCATAAAAACCATTGGAAACTAGACATCTAAGGATTTCCAAGCATATATGGTTCTTGGCCTAGTTCAATCTGATCAATATTTGGTGGCTCCCGTAACATTGAAGAAAACAAATCGTGGATATATTTCTGATCTGACCATTGAACGCTAAAATGAGCATATCTCCCTCTACCGGAGTCGAAATCGCAAGTCGTAAAAACCATTAGAAACTAGACATCTGGACCTTTCCAGAAATATATGGTTCGCAATCTGGTTCAAGATGTGGAAGATTTTAAAGCCTCTGAAACATTGAAGAAAGTGGTTCAGAGAATTTTCTAATCCGACCACTGGTAGCTAAAACGGAGGTAACTCTTTCCAGAAAGCACGGAATCACTACCTGTGAATTTCCTGTAAACTAAACCCATAGAGATTTCTGAGAACATGTGGTCCACAACACAATTCAATCAGAGGAATATTTGATGACCTCCAGGACGTTGCGGTTCATCATAAAAAGAAAGGAGATAGGGTCTGAGGACAAGTTTACCTTGACGCATGTCAGAAACCGAGCCCATCTTGGTGTAGAACACCCAATGTCAATCTCACTTGAACTCACTCGGCTCCTCGTCAATTCAACTGCGAAGGATCCAAGAATAAAACTACTAGACTCCAAGTCCAGTAAGGTACCGAGGTAAGTCGATTTATACATGTTTAACCTTATGGTTTTATCGATCTATTTCGTAGACAGAGAATATATACGCATGTTATCGATTTACATGTTATCTGTGAATGTTTCTCTCATACACAATACATAATACGCGTGCATAAGTCTATGAACATGTAATGCAATTAGTATGTCTAACAACTTTTATGGCTCTTACAAGCATGGTGTCTATCATAAATTTATAGGTGTCGAATTTCGGCACTAATCATTAATAGTATCATGTATGAGTTAATCGCTTCCAAATATTTGGTCTCATTAAGTACATGATTATTATTACTTGTGCGAACACTACTCACATGCTTGGTATAGAAAACAAGTTGAAAATACTAGCTCAGATATCGAGTCTCGTCTCGACATGCGGGAATCAAATTTCGTCTCGACGCACTTACATGTTTCAACAAAAAGGAGACCATATAACCTTAATGACCCGATCAGAGATGGAAGTGTAACATTGGCTTCACATTGCTAACAACTACCTTAATCAATACGGTGAAAGGCCTATCAAGTTTGACTCAGATGAGGTTGCCTTTCGAAAGCTTCTTGATCGGACATGTCAACAAAACTCCAAACCGTGATTGCATTCATCAATTGCCGGATGTCACCACACTATCGGCTGTCAAAGATAGAATCTATTTGGCCAAAGTTCGGACCGATGAAAGATTCTGGTAGGCCAAAGATGGAACCTGTTAGGCTAAAGACTCTGGTTGACCAAAATTATGGTCGGCCAAAGATAGAATCCGGTCGACTTGAGTTTCTGGTAAGCTACAGATAGAATCTGGTTGGCAAAAGATAGAATCTGGTCGATTAAGCTTCTAGTCAGCGAAAGACAAAATCTAGTCTGTCAAAGATTCAGTTCAGAAAAAAAAATGGAGGCATGGTCAATGAAAAAGATCAACCGAGGCAAGAGGTCAGATCTTAATGGAGTCATTACAAGGGACACATCTATAGAAATTAAGAGCATCGCGACGACTGTAGCATAAACAGATGAAACACCTGAGACACTCTAGCAAGCCCAAAAGAAAAGGGTACTATGGGGTGCATTATCTGTTGTATCAGCATTAGTAGATGCACAAGTAATCGAATTAGCAAATAGAGTTATGTAAAAAAAATAAAAAAAGTGGGGCGAGATCCATTTGAAGTAAAGTTTGCCTTAACGAGCGTTAAAAACCTTGAAAATACACTCTTAACGTGTGTCTAATAACCTAGAGGGGGGGGGGGGGGGGGGGGGGGGTGAATAGGTTTTAATCAAGTTAATTACCAATTTTTCTTGATTAGTCAATATTAAAAATTCACTTCATAAACAAACATACAAAATCAAGTGTAAAGTGCGGAATAATAAATAACACTTGATTTTTACGTGGAAACCCTTAAACAAGGGAAAAACCACGGGCTATCCTTCTAGCCACACACGATCCTCAAATCCACTATTGTAATGATGTTTACAACCTAGGTTGACCTCTAGTCACACCATTCTCGGTCACTAACCCACCACTACTACCCAACGGGCCTTTATAGTGAATCCTTGATCACTTTGCTTGCCAACCACACCTTGGTTGCAAGACTTCACTTGCTTGTGCACTACACCTTGTATTCACAAGACTTAACTCTCAAGAAGAGATTAACAACCTAAGTGAATATATGAATATTCAAAATGCAAATAATGCCTAGGCAACACTAAATGCTTATCTAGGAATTAAAGATGACACTAAGTACAAATCCTAGATATCAATGTCTATATGAATGTTCATGAAGACCTAACTAGATATAGATGTGCAAGTCTAAACTCTAGTCATCAAACAAAGCCATATCAACATATGTTGTCATTAATCATGGCAAGGACAATAAATGCAATTAACAAATACAATCAACGAGTCCTAATTAGCTAGAGGGCAAATATGTCCTAAATGCTAGCTATCACAATACAAACCCAATCATACAAAGGAACTCATAAATAGATGCATTAAATAGAGTCCTAGCATTTAATCAACTAATAAATGCAATAAAAACACAATCTTGGGAAGTATGAACAAATGATAAAGATGGGGTTTTTGTCCAACTTACCAAGTCAACTAATGATGAAAACCCATGCCTTAAATATGCTTAGAAATGCATGAAGATGATGGGTTTCGGGTTTGGAGAGTCAAGGAACAAAGCTTGGGGCTTTCTCTCTCTAAGGGTTGCTCTCTCTCTCTCTCTCTCTCTCTCTCTCTCTTAAGAAAGGGTTCTTGAAGCTCTGAAACGAGTTGGGGAAGAAGAGAATATATATATAGAAACCCTAGACAAAACTGCATCGTTTTGGGCTTGAGAATCAAAATCCCGTCAATACCGCTTGCTGGACCACGGCTCGGGTACGTGCCTAGACCATGGTACACGCAGCAGTGTGCCTACTGGACAACATCGCGGTTGGGACCGCTGTGCATGCAGTGCGCAGGCCGCGGTCAAGGCAGCAGGTGCCTACTGAAGTGTACCGCGTCAGGGACCGCTGAACGTACCTGTGTATAGGATGCGGTCAAGGCAACATGGGCCAACTGAAGTATACCGCTTTGTATGCCGCGGTGCAAGCAGCGCCTGCCAAGCGGTCTAGGCCGCGGTAAGAGAAGAAACTCTCTTTTCCAGGCAGACTCAAAACACTAAGTAATGTGCAATATGTGCAAGTGTGGAGTGTTATAAACGGCATACAATGCATCATCCAATTATATGTAAACAAGAATATAATGCATGCAAGTGAGTGTGTGCAACTAAAACCTCTTCAAGGGTTAATGACAAGTGAACTACCTCTCTTGAAGCTCTTTGGGATGACCGGAAGCATGTCTTCTAGAAAACCACATTTGGAGAACCTATGCTACCCATTACATAAACATCCCCAATGTGATTTGTCATGAAATAAGCCAATCATAAACAATGAGGTTCTTACAATCTCCCCCTTTGGCTATTTCATGACAAAATTACCACTCACAAAAAAATCCTCACAAACAAAAATAAAGCTGTTGGTCAACAAAGTAATTCTACGATACATTAAGAGAAACCTAGGATCTAAGTCTTCAAGGTCATCAATCTCTTCGTAGATCATTATACCTACACACAATAGCAAGAAAACACTTTCCAGGAAAAAGTGCATGTGAGGTAAACAAATGCAAAAAGCAACTGCACTCAATAAAGCAAGTGTGAAGAAATGCATGTGCAAAGCTCCCCCTAAAAGGTTACTCTCTCTCATGATTTCTCCCCCAAAGCATAAACAATGCTCCCCTTATATCTCTCAAGACTTCTCCCCCTTTTTGTCATGAGATAGGCAAAGGAGCTCCCCCTATCGGGTTGCTTTAGCAAAGAGAGCTATTCACACAAATACATTGCATAATCATATACACAAACTTTATGCAACTTAAATAATTGAGAGAGATTCAAGGAGTTTTATTCAAAAGAAAAAAATGTGTGAAATTGTTGCTTTGCATGCAAGACATGTAGCATTCAAGTTCAAGTAATGGTATTTGGCAAAGCAAACATCAAAAGGGTTTCCAAAGGAATTCAAACCAATTTGTACCCTTTTGTCATAAGTAAACAAGATATAGTTTTTCAAAAGAATTTCAATTTTAAAGAGAGCAACTTTATCAAACTTTATAAGCAAAACAAGACATGAGCGACTTTTACACCCTTTTTGATTTTTCCGGGTAGGATACCCGTATGATAGTAGTCTTGTTCAACTAATAAAGAGAGAGAGAAGACTAAACTTGGATGAGACATCCTTATTTATTGAATGGACAAAAGGTCCTTATTGAGTTTAGTCTTCTCATTTGCTTTCACACATATTTTTTATATTAAGCAATCAAAAGCATTTCATGCATATCATTTTAAAGCATGTCATTAAAAGTTCTCATATCATGGAGTTAAATTATGGGTCATTCAAATGTACTTTCCCAATCAAAATCTCCTAGTCCAAAAATGCATTGTTGAACTAAAATATGACATAGATTGCAAGTAAAGCAATGTTGCACACTTATTATGAAAATAACATATAAGCATATGTGCAACCAAGAATCTCAAGCAATTACAAAAGAGCATAAAATTAATCAACTTTTTTTTCACATAGCAAATCATGCAAGTTCGCTTTCTTTACTTGAGCTCCCCAAATGGGGTCAAATCCAACCAAGCTAATGGGAGGCATAAGCCCATATAGACTTACCAAGTCCGATGGACCTAGTTGCATCTACGGGTGTCACATGGGCACTAAGGCAAGCGGGTTCATTCTTTCTAACCCACCTAGGTTCCACTTTAACATTTTTAGTGGTCATAGACATGTTTCTAGGTTCCCTAGGTTTATGCAAACTTGCCCTATTTTTCAACCGTTTTTCTTTTATGCTCTCTAATCTACACATCTTAATGTAATTCAAGCAATTTGGTCTTAAGTGACCAATCATACCACAATAATGACAAGTAGGTACAATGTAAGGATTCATACCATAACATTGTGATCTCATCGAGGCATCGCCATGTTGATGAGGTTGTCTTTGATGGTGCATCGGTTTGCTTCTCTTTGGAGCTTGAGCCGATTGGTTGCACCTTTGTGGTCTAGCTTGTTGAGGTGGTTGAGCCGGTTAATCATGCCTCTTGTGATCACCTCCTTTCTCCGTAATTGGCTTGTTGGAGGAGGTGATAGACTTCTCAAGGACTTATCCTTTCTTCTTGAATTGCCTAGGCTTTGGTTGGGTTGCTAAGGCTTGTGAGGACTTCCCTTGAGTTGAAGGTTGCTTGGATATGGCCTTGCTTTTGCCTTGAGCTTGAGGTTGTTTAATCTTGGCCTTCTTTAGTTCTTCAAGACACCTCATCTCTCTTTCCTTGACAATCTTCAAGGAATTATCTTTGATTGCAAGTTCTTCTTTCATGGTCTTCATCCGTTGGTGGCAATCTTCAATCTTCTTCTTATACTTGGACACATCAAACGTGTCCATTTTCAAAGAGTTATCGATGGAAGTCTTCATTGGATGTTGAGATGGATGAGGCAACTTAGGAATATATTCCTTCACAAAAGTTGTCTTGTCCGAGGGGGGCGTGGACTCATCATCTACAAGGCCAAGCCCTCTCTTGTCATTTGGCTTCTTTCCAATACTCAACATTTAATCAAGCTTTTCTGAACTTGAAGTCAACTTGGCAAGTGTATTTATTGTCTCTTCAAGTTCTTTCTCCAACACCACTTCATTCACTTTAACAAGTGACACTTCCTCATCTAGATGAGTCACTTTAGTTCTTAGTTGGAGGTTATGTTTTTCAGATCTAAGGATATCATTTTCTCTCTCCTTCAAGGACTTTTGAAGAAAGTCAATGAATTTTTGGTTATACACCATGTTGTCACAAGAGTTCCCGGAGCATGATCCATCATTATCAAAGCTTCTCCCACTTGTGCTTGTGAGAGTCATATCATCAAGGCTTGCAACACTCAAGCATGCTCCTCTTCGGTTTCCAAGTTCAAGGCCACCCATCTTGAAATCTTCAAGTGATAAACATTTGGTGATGGCTTGAGTTTCTTCATGGTAGGAACCCGAAAATCTGAAGTAGTTGATCTTACTAGCAACCGAGCTTGTGGAGCACTTTTCAACTACTTCAACTTCGCTATCACTCCAAGTAGCGATCAAAGTTTCTCCTCCCTTCTTGTACTTCAAGTTGCCACACATGGAGGCAAGGTGGCCAACTCCACCACACTCAAGGCAAGGGTCATCTTTCCTCCACTTTTTCTTTTCCTCCTTCCCCTTGGAGGTCATGCCCTTCTTTTGAGATTTTGTAAATCTCTTAAATCTCTCAACCATGAGAGTCATCTCCTTATCGGAGTCATATATCTCTCTCTCAACTTTGGAGGTCAAATCACCATCTATCATCTCAATGCCACTCATAGTGTTTAGGGAATGAGATGAATGCAAATAAATGCAACCAACAAAATGCACACAAATGCAAGACACACACAATCAAGAGCAAGGATCACCTAAGTATATCTAAGAACCCGCTCTGATACCAATTGAAAATACACTCTTAACGTGTGTCTAATAACCTAGAGGGGGGGGGGGGGGGGTGAATAGGTTTTAGGTTTTAATCAAGTTAATTACCAATTTTTCTTGATTAGTCAATATTAAAAATTCACTTCATAAACAAACATACAAAATCAAGTGTAAAGTGCGGAATAATAAATAACACTTGATTTTTACGTGGAAACCTTTAAACAAGGGAAAAACCAAGGCCTATCCTTCTAGCCACACACGATCCTCAAATCCATTATTGTAATGATGTTTACAACCTAGGTTGACCTCTAGTCACACCATTCTCGGTCACTAACCCACCACTACTACCCAACGGGCCTTTATAGTGAATCCTTGATCACTTTGCTTGCCAACCACACCTTGGTTGCAAGACTTCACTTGCTTGTGCACTACACCTTGTAGTCACAAGACTTAACTCTCAAGAAGAGATTAACAACCTAAGTGAATATATGAATATTAAAAATGCAAATAATGCTAGGCAACACTAAATGCTTATCTAGGAATTAAAGATGACACTAAGTACAAATCCTAGATATCAATGTCTATATGAATGCTCATAAAGACCTAACTAGATATAGATGTGCAAGTCTAAACTCTAGTCATCAAACAAAGCCATATCAACATATGTTGTCATTAATCATGGCAAGGACAATAAATGCAATTAACAAATGCAATCAATGAGTCCTAATTAGCTAGAGGGCAAATATGTCCTAAATGTAAGCTATCACAATACAACCAAATCATACAAAGGAACTCATAAATAGATGCATTAAATAGAGTCCTAGCATTTAATCAACTAATAAATGCAATAAAAACACAATCTTGGGAAGTATGAACAAAAGATAAAGATGGAGTTTTTGTCCAACTTACCAAGTCAACTAATGATGAAGACCCATGCCTTAAAGATGCTTAGAAATGTATGAAGATGATGGGTTTTGGGTTTGGAGAGTCAAGGAACAAAGCTTGAGGCTTTCTCTCTCTAAGGGTTGCTCTCTCTCTCTTAAGAAAGGGTTCTTGAAGCTCTAAAACGAGTTAGGTAAGAAGAGAACATATTTATAGAAACCCTAGACAAAACTGCGTCGTTTTGGACTTGGGAATCAAAATCCCGTCAATACCGCTTGCTAGACCGCGGCTCGGGTACGTGCCTAGACCGTGGTACACGCAGCAGTGTGCCTACTGGACAACATTATGGTTGGGACCGTTGTGCGTGCAGTGCATAGGCCGCGGTCAAGGCAGCAGGGGCCTACTGAAGTGTACCGCGTCAGGGACTGCTGAGCGTACCTATGTACATGACGCGGTCAAGGCAGCATGGGCCAACTGAAGTATACCGTTCTGTATGCCGTGGTGCAAGCAGCGCCTGCCAAGCGGTCTAGGCCGCGGTAAGAGAAGAAACTCTCTTTTTCAGGCAAACTCAACACACTAAGTAATGTGCAATATGTGCAAGTGTGGAGTGTGATAAATGGCCTACAATGCATCATCCAATTATATGTAAACAAGAATATAATGCATGCAAGTGAGTGTGTGCAACTAAAACCTCTTCAAGGGTTAAGGACAAGTGAACTACCTCTCTTGAAGCTCTTTGGGATGACCGGAAGCATGTTTTCTAGAAAAACCACACTTGGAGAACCTATGCTACCCATTACATAAACATCCCAATGTGATTTGTCATGAAATAAGTCAATCATAAACAATGAGGTTCTTACAAACCGGACCCATGATGGTGGAAAACATCATGATTCGATCGTCGGTTGAGTCGAATAAGCTATCTGTTATCAGCTAAACCGACAACAATTGAAGAATTTACAACGTGAGAGGTTCACCAAATTCAACTCGAAAAAGACAACTTCCCTAAGGCTTTCCGTGTTTAACATATTGATGAAGAATCCAAACTGTGATCACATCAAGGCAATCATCAACTAAATGACGAGCCATTGACCGTCAGAAAATGGCTTAATAAAAATTTCACACTGGCTCCAGGTCGCTCAAATGGGTGATAATCTAGTCAGTCTATCAAGACCACGTGTGCGGAAATTAAAAGTTGATAATATTTCACTTCCACAGCATCACCAAGATTATTTAGGAAGAACTCTGCCACATACAACCGGCGAACGAATCAACAAAACCTGAGTGTTAGCCTATTTGGTTTGTTGTAGTTGTTCGGTTTGGTGGAACTACTCAGCTCATCACAATTGCTCGGTTCACCAGAGGTATTCAGCCATTGTCGTTCGCCGTTCTGCCAGATACCTAAGCCGGCTACTCAGCAAAGCATTCAAAAAGGAGGAGGAAAAATGGATGCGATGTTAAAAGCACTCGTTGGAATAAAACATACTTTAACAAATGTTGGGGGGCTAGGGGGTAGCACAACATAGCAAAGGAGCAGGCGACGTAAAAAAACATTTCGCAGTTGCAAAGCAGTTTTTAGCAAAGTCACTTCTCCTACCCAGTGATTCAGCTGATGAATAATAATAATAATAAAAGATAACAGATTGGTCCAAAGTTGATTAGTATAATAAGATAACTGATCGGTCCAAAGTTGATCAGTGTAATAAGATAACTTATCGGTCCAAAGTTGATCAGTGTAATAAGATAACTGATCGATCCAAAGTTAATCAGTTTAATAAGATAACTGATCAGTTGTAATGTAATCAGTTTAATAAGATAACTGATATATGTATATATTTATATATATAAAAGATGGACTAGAACGAAAGTTGGAGTACAAAACTAAAGCCAGTGGATCGGTCATCGCCATTCAGCACATGCAAAAAGTCGAATAGCCGCAGACCATCTCAATCTTGGCGGTTTGATCTAAGGATTGCCCGCAGCCACAAATCCGGTCATTCTTTGCCAATATATATATATATAAAAAGAATAAGATGGATTTTTGCAATTCGTGGAAGGTCTTAAAGATCATTCACCTTAAGAAATGTTTGACGATATTCGGGACATCACAGCTCTACACTGGAGATAGAAACGCCTACTACACAGGTTAGTATTGATTATTAAATTGTCTTGTTTGCTTCCTTGCAGTGATCTAGGAAGCCATGAAACGAAATATTATAAAAAAAATATAAGGAGGGAACATCTGTGATTTACCGACTCTGAGCAAAAAAAAAATGTTAGCAATTTCAAATCTCCCATCAAGTGAAGTTAAAGCACAAAGAGACAGAGCCTACTCAGATAGGCATCTGCACCTAAAGAAGCGTTAAAGATCGGACCTAGTCCAGTTAAACGTCCAAAGAAATGTTAAAGATTGGACCCAGTCCGGCTAAACGCCCAAAAACTCAAAAGATCAAGAAAAGTGTTCGAAAAATATTGTCTCCGTTCACAGCGACAAGCCTGTAGCACCAGAGATTGCCAAGGCCAAACATGTGCTCGGGGGGCCTAGTGAGGAGGCCAAAAGCAAAAGTTGAAAAGAAGATGCATACTCACCGAAACTAACTGGTGCATAGAAGCATTGTTAGAGCGCCTTCAGGTGTTAGATACCTGATGGGATGCCCGAAAGTTGAACGGGGTAATTGAATACTCAAGCTTGAATGCCAGTTAATAAGAAACTTGGCTAAGTTAATTTAAGTTAATTAGATATAGAACATCCCCATTGCAACGAATCTTGAGTAACAGACTACTAGGAGACGTCCCAGTGACTTAGTTGCCAGATAAAAAATAAGTGTCTTTAAATTAGATACCATGAAAATGGTCACGAAGAACACTACTTGGTAAATATCAAGCTTGATCGTGAATAGCCCAAGCAAGCAAAGTCAAATATTGTTCACACAGCCAACCAAAGATAATCGGTTAATAAGATAACCGATCGGGTCAGACAAAGTTCGGTCAGTTAATGAGATAACTGATCGGGTCAAAAATGGTCAGTTAATAAGATAACTGGTCAGACCAAGTTCGATCAGTTTATAAGATAACTGATTGGGTCAAAGACAATCAGCTAATATGATAGTTGATCAAGATCAAAGATGATCATCTAATAAGATAGCTGATCGGATAAAAAAAGATCAGCCAATATGATAGCTGATCAGATTAAAAAATGATCAGCTAACAAGATGACTGATCAACTCAAAGTGATCAGTTTAACAAGATGACTGACTAGCCACAAAACTGATCAGTGTAATAAAATACTTGCTTAGATTGAGGTAATTAGATACTCAATATAAAACAAAAAACACTACTTGGCAAATGATGAGACTGATCGAGAGCGACCAGAGCAAATCAACGCAAAAGCCAACTGGAACCATCGACCAGAGCGGAGATAACTGATCAGTTTAAAGATAATTGATCAGTCGCAGAATGGTCAGTGTAATGAGATAACTGATCAGCTACAAGGTGATCAGTTCGATAAAGATAGCTGATCAGATCTAAAAGTGACCAGTTTGATAAAGATACTTGGTCAGACTGAGGTAATAAGATACTCAGTAAGGAACTAATTGGGCAAATTGATCAGGTCCAATAAAGCGTACAAATTGACTAAACCAATGGGATACTCATACTTAAGACCGGTTAAACATTCGGTTCAATTAAGTTAAGTGAGATGCTTGATGGTGTAAAATCGTGTTATAAAATACTCACTCGCAAGTGCACGAATCGTGAAGATAAGTACTGTGGCAAGTAAGGATCATTCCCACGAGGAAAAGAGATTTATTAATTAAAACTAATTCTAATTAAAGTTAAATTAAAGTAACCAAAGATTTGTTGATGATTTAATTAAACTAAAACTAAATTAAATTAAGCTAAGAAAACAATTAAAGAAAATATGGTTGTGATCAAAAGATAGAAAACACTAAGTCATCAATGATCCCCAATTATGAACACTCAATGTATGGAATTAATTTGTAAACAAGATTCAATCAATTCTAGGGTTCATTCTTTGTCTTTAATGTGACTATTACCGTATGGTCATGGGATGAGTCACGTGTTCCCAATTATTATTCACCCTTTGTCTATGGTGTGAACAGTGATTAGAAACCCTTTAAGTGCAAGAAATAAGAACCAAATTCTATACTTTGCTTGGCCTATGCTAAAGATAAAATTCATTCATTCAAAAGAGCATTAATCAAGGTTAGGTTTGGTCTATACTCTAACCCTAATTCTCATATAGTCTTAACCCTAAAATCATGCCAAATAATCATCCACCCTTGGTCTATGGTGTGAATAAATATTAAAACTAATGAGGAGGTAAGCAATTAAGAACAATGAATAAATCAAGAATTAAATTGATGAAATAATAATTAATCCATATATGAGCATTCACAAAAGGTTCACATTGATTCCCTAGTTATGGGATTAGTTACACATGTTGAAAATAAAAAGAGAAGAGAAAGAAAAGATAAAACCCATTAAGATCTCCAATGATTTCTTCAAGTCTTTAATTGTAATCTTCTTCGTCTTCGAATCTTCAATGTGTAAAGATGGATGAGTGTGTGGTGATGTATGGTGGTGGAGTGATGGGGTACGGCCCCCATGGTGGCTTGGGACCTCCCTTGGCTTCTCTCTCGAAATTAGGGTTCACAGGGGTTTAAATAGGCTTTAGATGATAAGCCAAGTCCTTAAACAACAAGGAAATTGGTTCCCTTTTGGAACTCTACCTTTTTGGGATTTAATTCTTTCCTAATCCACTCAAATTGATTACTTATTGAAGGATGATAAGGAGTAGGTGTCAAATTGCTTTCCAAGACTCACACTCATGTCCAAGCAGGTAATATTTCCCGTTCCGACAACTTGCAAAATAAATCCCGTCACTATTTGCGGAATTATGACTGATCTGACCATCGGATACAAAAACATGCATAACTTCTTCTAGGAATATCAAAATTGCGATCCGTGAAGTGCGCCAGAAACTAGACTTCTGGGGCTTTCCATCCATAGGTTGTAGTACACACAATTCAATTGGAGTTGAGAGATATGGCCCCGCAATCTTGATGTTCTGCACTGGCTGAATCAGCCTTTCCCGGAATGATGTGCGGTATAGACCGCGGTTGAGGTTGATGCCTAGGAAGCGGTATGGACCGCGGAAAAGAACAGAAAGCCTACTGAAATGTACCGCTGGACGTGCCGCGGTGGAGGTCGTGCATGAAGAGCGACCTATACAGCGGTGGATGACAACTTTGCTCTTTTTCTTCACATTTAAACTCTTTTCCTTGAAAATACCTTCAAACACTTCATCTAAGGAATGTGACCTATACATGCTCAACAAACACACAAAATACCTAATTTCACCCAAAAACAAAGCACAAATAATAGGAAATGGGGACCTAAAATATGTATAGAAATATACCGATCAATGCTCAGCTTGAAACAAAAGTCAATAATATGCCTAACAGCTCACCGAGCAGATTCTTTGAGAAAATAGATCAAGATGCTCAGCTTAAGTGTTTAAGAGAGTATTGTTATTGGTAAAGATTGGTCGACTGACAAGCCAGCATCGTTATTGAAATATCGGTAACTAAGTATGCCATGTCACCAAAAGTCAACCAAGCGAACAACAAATACCCAACCAAGTCTTCATTGTGAGCAAGCCCGAGTGGACAAACTCAAAGACCGATCATCCATCGAAGCAAAACTGATCAGTTTAGTGAGATAACCTATCAGTCTCATATGATCGGGTTTAATGAGATATCTGGTCAGATGATAGAGTCTAATAAGATACTTGATCAGATTGAGGTAATCAGATACTCAACGAAAAACCAGTAAAGGAAAAAAAAATATATCTATAAGAAGATCTGTCGAAAAAGAAAAACTGATTGGGTGCGAATAAAGCATTGTCAGCAAGCCGGCCTTTTGAAAAAGAAAATGTGGTAAAGACTTTTCTACTTAATTGCATTTCTGTTAAGTTTAAAATGTGCAGGTACAAAGTTTCAATGGGCAAGTGCATATAAAAAAAATCAGAAAGCTTTCAAACGCAAGATCTGGGCCACCTGAGCCTTGAGGTTGGCTTGGCTTGCTAAAAATCAAGTAAGAGCCTTAGAAGGTGGGTGAAAACTTACATACGCAGAGTCAAGGCCCCCTGCAGTACAAAATAAACATTCGGGTTGCCATGAGCCAGAAAGCCTAAATCCTTGTCTATCAGCTGAGCGAGCCTCTAGAACAATTTGCGAGAAGTGCAAAACCAGGGAGCAATTGTAGAAGAACCAATAATGATCGAAATCGAATACAAGTAAGTCAAAAGTCTAAATTATATTTATACACATAAAATGTATTTTTCTTTTGCAGAAATAGTAGCCAGAAGGCCTAAAAAAAGACCGATCCACAACAAAGATCGGCCAAAATGAAGATCGATCTATAAGAAACATCGGCCAAAAGAAAGAATTTGGTCTGCGAAAGATAGAATTTGTTCGACCAAAAGTTAGAGGTTGTTCGACCAAAGATTCCGGTAGGCCAAAATATGGTCGACCGAAGATATAATCTGGTTGGTTAGAGTTTCTAGTCAGCTGAAGACAAAATCTGATTTGTAAAAAAAAAAAACAAAAAAAAAACTTTACTCGGGCCAACAAATAAGGGAAAAAATCTACCTGAACCAAAAAAAAAAGGTGTGCTAATGTGCCTTAAGCATGGTTCTTATCATGCACATCGACATCAACTCCTAAATGACAAACGATGCTAAGGGGTAGATTCGAACAATATGAACACCTGGAGAACAAGAGCCCTCAACTCGCCATGAACATGTATATATATGATAGTGGCCTTAGGGGTGGATGCTAAGAAGCACAATCTCGATAGAGCGCCATCTTACTTTTTTTAGAGCAACAACATCTACTACATTTTTCTTAACTCCTGAGGAAAAACTGCTACTCAGGGAAACCTTAATCGGTTCCTCTTATGGTCTTTAACCTAGAAATTTTCAAGCCGTCTTAAGCACTAAAACTTTGAAAGATTGTCAAAACTTGCCTTTGAAGGATATTCTGTACGAGGTAATAAAAGGGTCAGGTGACGAAGTACTATATGACGAGAAGAAAAGATCTTTCAGCTAGAAGCAGTGCAAAGAATACAAGGTCAGGCGAAGACACCCCACCTAGAAAGGATCCGAGCGTTAGTAAGATATGTTCAAAGATGGATCCAAGAAAAGGCGAGAAAGGATCCGAGCGCTAGTAAGATTCGCTCAAAGATGGATTCAAGCGAAGCCGAACCAGGATGACAGAGGATCTGAGCACCAGTAAGATCCGCTTAAAGATGGATTCAAGTACAGCTAAATAACGCTAAAAGTGGGTCTCAGATTCGCCCAAATAAGAGAGAGGATCTGAGCGTCAGTCAAAAAAAGAAAAAGTCAAGCTAAGGCAAATAACATGGAGTGGAAGTTAGCTGAACAGAAAAATGTTCATTCTGTACAAAGCTGTGGGACATGGCCCCACTCACAGCAAAAATACTCTATCTGGGCAAAAAAAAATATCAAAGGAAAACTATTCAAATCCCCTTTATCAAGTTGCCAAGAACTTATCTCGTGGATTTGAGGAGGTATTGTTATAGAGATTTATCGGTAACATGACATGTCAGTAAAGATAGCGGATAATCTGGAATATATGCTTGACCACGTCATTAGAGGAGAAAACCAGTCGCTAGTGATTGGCGAGCGGTAGGATGAACAGAACTGGTAAAATAGACCTGATCGGGTATAGTAAACTGATTGGGTAAAATAAGCACAGTCGGATAAATTCAATAGGTCAACATTCGACTAAGTCACAGTTGATGTTACTAGGCGGGGCGGTCAAATTGAACCAATTGGCCAAGATAGGTCTAAACTCGATCGGGGAAAGAGGACCCGGTCAGGTTGGGAAATAGTCGGCCAAGATATGCTCAGTCAAGACAGTAACACGAATTCAACTACGACTCAATTACGAAGAGAAACAATCTTACTCAAGCAAGGAATCTAGAACCATATTCCGATAAGGAAATATTATTATTTTCTCCTACATATCTGAGTGTCTAAATCAAGCAATAACTCTGCTCTTCTAGAAGATTGCACACCAATCAGGAAATAAGTGCTAAATGGACTACTCAACTAGAATCTTGCGAAGATTATAATTCAATGCGCAAGATCTCCTAAACAGGAAAGGAGTTAAATACGACTTTAATAAGTAACAAGTTCTACTTAAATATCATCACATTTCCTTACTTGTACAACAAGGATTAGGGTCTATGCACATGTAAATAGACCCATAATCTCATTGTGTAAGAGGGATCGAACAATCTGAGTATAAGGGGATCTATCGATCTATGTGTAAAAAAGCATAACAACAGCAAGTGAGAAAGAGAGATTGAGTGTGTAATCATTCGATCTATTCACAGTGGATTTCTTCTCGCCGTTATGACACGCTTGAAACAGTTCTAAAATATATGAGCGTGTTTGTTTATCCGAAAGTCCACAGATCGTTTGACGATAGCGTAGCAGCAAGTACGGTTCGTTCCCACAAGGAGGTATAGTACCTTTAACTAGTTCTAGGTTTTAGATAATATATATAATATATTTACACTAATTACATGCATGAAAAGTAAAATCGCAGTTGTGGTCGGAAAGCTTCGAAATTGAAATCAACTAAACTAATATCAAGGATTCTAAAATTCAATTAAACTAAATCAAGCAAGGATTTAAAAATTCTCAATTAAACTAAATCAAGAGCAAAGCAAATTTTAAACTACAATTAAACTACACTAAAATCATTACAACTAAATCAACCTAAATCCAATTAACTACAAAGCATGTAAATAAGAGCTCAACTAAACTAATACATCAACTAATTATATAGATCAATAATATAAATAAACAAAATCCCAACAAGTACTTAGTTACAAACTTTAATAGAAATCAAAGAGAAAAATAAAGAAAATGAAACAACCTTGAAGGTCTTCAAGAATTCCAACTCTATCTTCAACTCCAAGAGATCCAAGTGTGCTACAAAGGTGACTTGGTGAGATAATTGTGTGAGAGAGTGTTTGTGTGTTGGACGTGGAGGGAGATTTACTTTAAAACTCTAAAAACTATCTAGGGATTTCTAAGAGAAAGATTGGGTATCTAGGTAGTTTAAAGACAAGTAGAGTGAACTATATATAGTGGAAAATGTAGGGTATGAAATGGGCATGAAATGACAATTTTGCCCTTGTCTGAAAATGGGAATTCTGCTAGCTCGAACCAAAATCTGCGAGTTGTAACTCTCAATTTGAAGTAGCATACACCTCTGGAGGAGATCTGCAAGCTGGAGCTGCGAGCTAGAGCCAGTAGAACGAAGCTTGAAGCTCGGTCAACAATGGTGGATGGGTGGCAAGGTGGCAAGGTGGAAACATGTGCATGAAGGCCAGAAATGGGTGGCAAAGTGACCAGAGGGAGTTACACCGGCGATCTAGGCAAAAAACGGCTGACAAAACCGCAAAAAATGGCCTGGAAAATGCCGGGTTAAAGTCGGGTCTGCACTGGGTCTGAACCGATTCACGAGCGGGTCGCGCCGGGTCGCTAATGGGTCGGTAGACTGAAGGTCGAAGAAGATGACCTCATGCCGACGTCATGCTGACGCAAGCAGCTTCATCCAAAACACACCGTTTCACTTATGATGTGGCAGCTGCGCGTGCATTGGCTGGAAAATTACAATATGCACCCTTGTACTCTCCAGTATTCACAGAATCGTCAATAATATCCCGGATATTGCATTTTAGCCCCTATATCTCCAAAATTACCACAATGCCCCTGAACTTTCCTATATACCTGAAATACTCATTTAAGCTCATTAAAACCCTAGTTTTACCCAAGAAACAAGCATAAAACAATAAGAAATGGGGACCTAAAATAGGTATAAAATAGTGCTATCAAATACCCCCAAACCTATCATTTGCTTGTCCTCGAGCAAAACTGAAAAACAAAATAAACAAACTAAACAAACATGACTCAAAAATTACAAAATAACAACAAAAACAAAAAACACGAAAAGGTTTGCGAAAAGCGATACAAAAATGAGATATCAAAAGAGTTGTACATATGAGGAGTAATGCATGTGAGAACCGTTGAGTGGAGGATAACCTAAAGTCATTCAAATGAATACAACACACAAAGTAAATCTCACACTCAAAATGGCATAGTATTCAATACAACACACCCAAATGCTTCGAATGTAATTCGCCTCGACTCTAATCCTCACTGGATTTCACTCTATTTTTCTCTCAGAATCCTAGGCTCACTCTCTATCAAACACATGCGATTTGGAAGTTATGTAAATGGAAATCAAATATAGCACATTTAAGTGAATTGATCTCATGAAGGAATTAAATGCCATGAACGTGGTAGAGCATATTAAAAATTCATATTCCCGAAATAGACTTCCTAAAAGATCAATTGGACTCTTCCCTAATATGATTGGGCCAAGGGTAATTTTGTTGATGGAATGGTAGGAATATGATATGGAAAGCTACTAATCAAGCCAAGGTGTTTATAAATTAAACTTTACAATACTAAGCTCCCATTAATTTACTCATTTTAAAACAAGCGTCTAGGCTACAATTTTAATTTGCACTTGTGCTAATTGGTTACTCTAGTTTGAGTAACATGCATTGAAGTACAGAGGCTTTAAGTGTTTTATTTTTAACACTTAATTTTTGAAAGCCTTTCTTTTAGCACAATCATAAATACGCCTCAGTACACGCTGTTACAGATTTTAGAGCTTAACAACTAATTTGTACACCTTGACAAAATCAATAATTATGGTAAGGTTAAGTGTTTAGGTTAGTGGTTTGTGGTGGTGATATGGGTAGGTTTATGTGTGTAGGTAAGTGTTTTGGCCGTATTTGCAATGAAGCATGCATAAAGGGAAACGGACGTGTTTAGGCAATTTGATCGTGAAACACTAACAAGGTCCTAATATCATCTATAGAAGTCCGTCTACAATGGCAATACAAATTCAAACATGTTATCCACATTTATGAATATTCTATGGCAAACAATGCTAATGATGTGATGAGATCACAATGAAAAACATATTCGAAGAGTGTTTAAGAATAGAAACATAATTTACCCTCATAAATGAACGCTAAAGCACAAAAATCTTACACGGGTAATCTCCACTATTAATCCTAACAATCGAGTATAAAGTCTCGTCCACTTAGACACTAAGAGAGAGGGACTAAATTCACATCATGCAAAAAGAAATTCCTTGACTGACAAAAAGTAAGCCAAGACTCAGCAATAAACACATGCGAAAGACTCCTCAACGACACTACTCAAAACATCTCATTAAAACAATTTGTTCAAATATAGCTCAATTCACAAAAAATTTAAAATTTGTACAAAAACACAAAAAATATTACAAAAACACAATATTCACAGCACATATATCGCAAAAATGACACTAGTGTCCACACCCCCAAACCTAAACTCGACATTATCCTCAATGTTGAAAATTTTAAGATCCTGGACAAAGAGTTCATGGTTTGAAAATCTGGGTACAAACATACTAACACTTATATACAACTAATAACACACATAAAAAAATATATGACACAACACAAAATTTACAAACAAATTAACAAAAACACCATGCGAAAGAAGCATCTAAACATGGAGGACAACATTCCAATAAAAACTGTCAACTTTCGAATTCGACCAATGTCCGTTCTTCAATGAATATTTTCAAATATACTCAATAAAACTTTATCAAATTTTGAAACAAGAATATGAACATGCAAATAAACACGTTTCATTCAGAAAATATTTTAAAATTCAAATTGAAAAAGTATGAAAACAGACGACGAAAACAGGTCACGTGCAGAATTTTAAAAACAGTTCACGCTCTTGACCTTCGGTCGAAGAAACACTCATAACTTTTAAACCACCCTCTAGAACTTTACGTTCTTTATACCGTTGGAATCGTAACGAAAAAATGATGAATGCTGCATGGACAGAAAAATTTATTTCATCACCAATTAGTACAGTTTTCAAGAAACGTTTTGCCTCAAAATTTCAAAACAGGGCACTTTCACAAAGATTTACAAAACTAAATATAAACACCTAAAATCCATTAAACACAAACTTATATATACAATCCTAATATCTACCACTAATCACAAACAATATCCACACCCTTAAGCACATGTTCTAGCAATACAAAAAGAATATACAAATAATAACACTACTGTATAGTCACATTTCTCACAATTGGTAAAATTAAATCTAGGCACTCTTTCCACATGTCATCTAATGTAAATCAATTGAGCTTAGGGTTAGATGATTTTACCTCGTTTGAACACATATCACTAACCCGGGAAATTGCCTTTGCCTGCGCTGCGACCTCGAATCAATTTCTACGACTTCAATATCGCAGTGTCTGGTCGCAGATGCATTCCTGTGACTTCTGCGAGTTACTGCTGAGACTTCATGCTCGCAGAACAATGTTGGCCATTTTTGTGAGTTCATTCTGCGACTTCCTTTTAGCAGATCTTGGTCGCAGTTCCCTTCCAGTGACTTCTGCGACTTCCTTCTCACAGTTTACTGTCTGTCACTTCTGCGAGTTCATTCTACTACTTCCTTCTAGCAGATCTTGGTTGTAGTTCCCTTCCAGTGACTTCTGCGACTTTCATCTGCGACTTCCTTCTCGCAGTTTACTGTCGGTCACTTCTACGAGTTCATTCTGCGACTTCTGTCTCACAGATTCTGGTTGCAGATCTCGAAAAATGGTTGCTTTGAGGCCAAAAATGCCTTGGTCCTTGGATATCTTGCGTTCAAACCTGCACACACAAAAATTCACACCATAATACTACAAGCACATGCTTGAATTCAAAATTTTACAAGTAAATTAAAATAACATATTACCTAATCTAAACAACTAAGGAGTGTCAACCCCCAAACCTATCTCATTCCATGCTCATATCATCTACGATTAAGCACAATTGCGGCATGACATAGAGATAAATAAAAGACTCAAGACTCTTAGCACTAACTAGTTATTGTTCAAAAGCTTAAAATAAAGTTATTACAAATTAACAAGTCTATAAATGTAAACAAAAACAAATGTCCATTAAGTGCATCCTTTCCTTAAAGCTTTTAAATTCCTGCACATTAACAAACATATCAAAAAGTTCATATAAAACAAGCACTCAACCACCATCAAAGATGGGTGGCGTTATCACAACATAGTCATTCTCACTTTTCTTGACCCAAAGGGGTCCTTTCCTCTTGAGTCCTTCTAGTTCGGTCTTGTCAATCCATATGGATTTAACAACCAACCTTGTAATCCTAGGTCTCACATTTGTCACACGTTGCCATTTCTTATTGGTACATTATGGTCCAATATGGCCTATAATGTGGCACTTGTAACAAATGGGAATGAAGTGAGAGTCTGTACCTCTTATATTTGTTATGGTTTGCTTGGAGGCTTGCTTGTTCTCATCTTGCTTTGGGGCCGACTTTGGAGTAGGTTTCTTGAGGACTTCTAGCATTGATTGCTTGTCATTCTTCTCTAGAGGTGAATGTGGGACTTGATTGCTCTTCTTTTTGGCTTTCTTCTTCTTTGATTTGTTGGGACTTAGTTTGATGACCATGGCACTAGAAATTCCTTGACTCAAGTCAAGCTTATCTTCTTTCGGAAGTGGGATCACTTCATTTCTCTTTGCCTTCAACTCTTTCTTAGCCTTTGCAAGCTCCACAAGGTGGTCAAGTTCCCTTGTCTTCATTATCTCCAAAGCCTTATCCTATGCTTCGATTTTGGCTTGCATTAGCTGCACTTCTTGAGCAAAGTTATCCTTAAGCTCTCCCATCTCTTTCAAGGATGAGTCCATTTCCTTCTCAAGTGAATTGATTTTCAACACTAAGCCTATATTTTGACTTATCAATTCCTTATTCTCTTGTGCAACCTCTACTCCCTTTTCTTCTTTACCTCCTCTATCCTCATCAAACATGAGCAAAAGTTCATTCAAGTACTCATCTATGCTTTTTGAGGAGTCCTCTGGTTCTTCGACCTCTTTTCTTCCCTTTTCTACCCTTAGCAAAACTTCACCAAGGTCACATTCTAAGCTATTTGAAGACTCGACAGGTATGGTCGCCTCAATCCTATAGCAGGACGGCCTAGTAGATTTGTAGAGTCCCAGTCGTTTTCTTTCATCAATGTGGGCCGGGAACTCCTTTCTATCTTTTGCTAGGGAGTTTTCCACCAACTGTCCCATCTGGACTGCTGCCCTCTCTATGGATGCTTCCAAATCCCGCATTTATTGATAGATTCTGGAGGGGTTTACATTGTCACTCCATTGGTGGCCTTGCAACACTTGATCATTGCATGTGTGGTGGTCGATCTGTGGATACAGACACATTGCTTTCACTTCCTTCATTACCGGACCTTGCTACCCAAGGTTTGCCTTGAGGTTATTCATTTCCTTTGATAAGTTCGCCACTTGCATAGCTAACTCCGAATTGGTCTTATCCTCACAAGCACTACTCATCCCGCTTCTTCGTTGGGAATTTTGCCCTAACATCTCGTATATGGCGTGGACTTCTTCAGAGGTCTTCTCCCTCATTGCTACTCCACAAGCGTTGTCTACTGTGTCTTGTGTGAGCCCCATCAATCTGTCATAGAAAGATTGTACTTGAACGACGAATTAGTACAAATGGTGAGGGCATTGTGAAAGGAGTAACTTATACCGATCCCAAGTCTCGTGGAAGGCTTATCAGTCTTCTTTTGTCTTATGGGGTGGATAGAATCTTGAGAAAAACTTGGTCTCCCCACCTTCCAAGTAGTCAATAATCATGTGGGTAGAGCCAATGACCACTGCTTTGCTTTGTCTTTCATACAATACAAAAAACATCTCATCCTTAACTGATCTTCCGTGAGCTCTCCGAGCCGGATGGTGGTCATGACATCGTAGCATTCCCTCATAAACTGGAGGGCATCCCCATCTGGTTCACCATGGTAAATTGGAAGAGTGTTGTAGTGGGAGTTCTTTAGCTCATAATTTCGTTGCAAGTCAGTCAATACAATTGCTGACGGTTGAGCTCCCAAAATTGGCAAAGCAAAGTCCTTTATAGGTCTTGGAGCTTCGGGTACACTGTGACGGTTTTCCATGTTTATCTGAAATCCTGAAACAACCAAATAAAATACATAAGAATCAAATCGAAGAAGCTTGATTATGAACAATTAAAATTAAAACTAGAAATAACGAAAATGAAGCTAAGACTTAAACTAACAAAAAGCAATGTTATGCCTCCCCGGCAGTGGCGCCAAAAACTTTGACACGCTTGAAACAATTCAAAAATATATGAGCGTGTTTGTTTATCCAAAAGTGCACAGATCGTTTGACGATCGCGTAACAACAAGTACGGCTCGTTCCCACAAGGAGGTACAGTACCTTTAACTAGTTCTAGGTCTTAGATAATATATACAATATATTTACACTAATTACATGCATGAAAAGTAAAATCACGGTTGTGGTCGGAAAGCTTCTAAATTGAAATCAACTAAGCTAATAGCAAGGATTCGAAAATTCAATTAAACTAAATCAAGCAAGGATTTGAAAATTTTCAATTAAACTAAATCAAGAGAAAAGCAAATTTTAAACTACAATTAAAATACACTAAAATCATTACAACTAAATCAACCTAAATCCAATTAACTACAAAGCATGTAAATAAGAGCTCAACTAAACTAATACATCAACTAATTATATAGATCAATAATATAAATACAATCAAATCCCAACAAGTACTTAGTTACAAACTTTAATAGAAATCAAAGAGAAAAATAAAGAAAATGAAACAACCTTGAAGGTCTTCAAGAATTCTAACTCTATCTTCAACTCCAAGAGATCCAAGTGTTCTACAAAGGTGACTTGGTGAGATAATTGTGTGAAAGAGTGTTTGTGTGTTGGATGTGGAGGGAGATTTACTCTAAAACTCAAAAAACTATCTAGGGATTTCTAAGAAAAAGATTGGGTATCTAGGTAGTTTTAAGACAAGTAGAGTGAAGTATATATAGTGGAAAATGTAGGGTATGAAATGGGCATGAAATGACAATTTTGCCCTTGGCTGAAAATGGGAATTCTGCTAGCTCAAACCAAAACCTGCGAGTTGAAGCTAGCACTTTGAAGTAGCAAACACCTCAAGAGGAAATCTGTGAGCTGGAGCCAGCAGAACGAAGCTTGAAGCTCGGTCAACAATGGTGGATGGGTGGCAAGGTGGCAAGGTGGAAACATATGCATGAAGGCCTGAAATGGGTGGCAAAGTGATCGGAGTGAGTTTCACTGACGATCTAGGCAAAAATCAACCGGAAAAACCGTCGAAAACGGCATGGAAAATGCCGGGTTGAAGTCGGGTCTGCACCGGGTCTGAACCGATTCACGAGCGGGTTGGGTCGCTGATGGGTCGGGCAGGCTGAAGGTCGAAAACGATGACCTTATGCCGATGTCATGCTGAAGCAAGCAGCTTCAGCCAAAATGCACTGTTTCACTTATGACGTGGCAGATGCGCGTGCATTAGCTGAAAAATGACAATATATACCCTTGTACTCTCCAGTATTCATAGAATCATCAATAATATCCCGAATATTGCATTTTGGCCCCTATATCTCCAAAATTACCACAATGCCCCTGAACTTTCCTATTTACCTGAAATACTCATTTAAGCTCATTAAAACCCCGGTTTTACCCAAGAAAAAAGCGTAAAACAATAGGAAATGAAGACCTTAAATAGGTATAAAATAGTGCTATCATGTCACCGGCAACAGTGGATGTTTCCCCGCCTTGGGGTTTTACCACATAAAACATGTGTTATGCTTTATTCATCTTTTATTTCCTACTTTTATACATTATCAATCACAAATACGAACAAATCTTATCGCATCCACGTGGAGAAAGAGGCTTTGATTATTCAACCGTAGACTGGTTAAAGCTTTGATCTGCCTACGTGTTAATGTTTGGCAATTGACTTTTCAACGATCCAAAAATCACCGTCAACAATAAGTAATTAATGCCATATATGCCCATAATAATAAGACATGTGAAAATACAACTCAAATGTGTGTCTAATTAATCTCGAAGGGGGGGGGGGGGGGGTGTGAATAGGTTTTAACCAAATTAATTACCAACTTTTGGTTAATCAAAATTAATCACACAACCTCTAAGTACCAATGTAAATAATCATTGTGAGAAGAAGTGCGGAAAGTAAAATAAACACACAATAGGGTAAAAACTCATGGGCTTAAAAGTCACTCGAACCCTCAAATCCACTGTTTACAAATACGATTACAACATAGGTTGACCACATCACACCTAATCGGTTACTAATCCGTCTTTGCTACCCGCAGGCCTTTAATAGTGATTTTAGGCTCTTGCTTGTACACTACCAATGGTACATACAAGACCCAACTCCTAATAGAAGAGATATGCAACCTAATGTGAATATGAAAATATTCTAAATGCACAAATGCTAGGTCAACATATTTGATGTTTATCTAGGAATTAATGATGACATTTAAAACATTCCTAGATATCATATTGCTATATGGCATGCATACAACTTAGCTATATGAAATAAAGAGCATTACTAGATGCAATAGCAATCACAATACAACAACCCAACAAACCAACATACAAAAACCTCAACTTGTAATTAGAATCCTAGTATAAATGCAAACAAGTCATAAAAGAGGTTTCTTGTTATGCAAGAACATGAAAATAGATGAAGATGATGTTCTACTTACCAAGTCAACTATGTAGATGAAGATCCATGCTTAGAACCATCATATATGAAGCTAGATGATGCTCGATTCATGAATGGATGATGGGTGTTTGGGTTTTGGTTAAGAAAAATGCAATTTTGCTAACTTTCCTTGCAAGTCACTCTTGTGCTCTTTAAAGATGGAGTAAGAATGAATTCTGAAGCTCTAAAGAGGCAAGGAAGGGGAAAGAACATATATATATATATATATATATGTGAAATCCTAGATGAAATTACACCGTTTTGAAAAACAGCAACAAAATTCTGTCAATACCGCTCGCTGGACCGCGGCTCAGGCAAGTTGTCCAGACTGCGGTACACACAGTTGTGAACCGTTTGGACAACATCGCGATTGGGACCGTTGTGATTGCATGTGCACATGCCGCGGTCCACACTGCGCACAACACACTGGAGAATACCGTCCCGTGTGTCGCAGTGCAAGCAGAGCTTGCCAAGAGGTCTAGGCCTCACTAAGAGAAAAATTTCTCTTTTCCAGGCAAACTCAACACACTAACTTATATGCAAAATGTGTAAGTGTGGAGTGTGATGAATGGCATACAATGCATCATACAAATACATGTAAACAAGAATATAATGCATGCAGGTGAGTGTGTGCAACTACATCTCTTCAAATAGGAGTAGAGTCAAGTAATCTACCTTCCATGAAGCACTTGGAGTCCAAAGCCTTGATGATGGGAGACCTTCAACACCTAGTCTACCCTTTATATTATTTGACCCCAAATGTGATTTTATCAACGAAATAAGTCAATCATAAAATGAGACACTTACAATCTCCTCCTTTGGCTATTTCGTGACAAAACCACCACTCACAAAGCAACCTCACAACAATAAAAATAAGTTTATCAACAATAATTTCTACATTACAATAAGCCATATATTCTAAGTCTTGAACATCTTCAAGTCAATCCAAGGCTTGTAAAAACATCCAACCTACACACAATCAACAGAAAAGTACCCTCTAAGACCAAGTGTGTTTGAGGTGCTTTTAACAAAAAAAATTGCAATAGCTATAGCAAATTTGAAAATACTACTCAAGCGTGTGTCTAATAACCTAGAGGGGGGTGAATAGGTTTTAATCAAGTTAATTCCCAATTTTTCTTGATTAATCAATATTAAAAATTCACCTTATAAACAAACATACAAAATCAAGTGTAAAGTGCGGAAATATAAATAACACTTGATTTTTACGTGGAAACCCTTCAACAAGGGAAAAACCACGGGCTATCCTTCTAGCCACACACGATCCTCAAATCCACTATTGTAATGATGTTTACAACCTAGGCTGACCTCTAGTCACACCATTCTCGGTCACTATGAAAATACACTCTAAGCGTGTGTCTAACAACCTAGAGGGGGGGTGAATGGGTTGTTAATCGATTATTACCAATTTTTCGATTAGTCAATATTAATAATATAACCCAACATAAACAAACATACAAAATCAAGTAAAAGTGCGGAATATAAATAACACTTGATTTTTACGTGGAAACCCTTCAACAAGGGAAAAACCACGGGCTATCCTTCTAGCCACACACGATCCTCAAATCCACTATTGTAATGATGTTTACAACCTAGGTTGACCTCTAGTCACACCATTCTCGGTCACTAACCCACTACTACTACCCAACGGGCCCTCATAGTGAATCCTTGATCACTTTGCTTGCCAACCACACCTTGGTTGCAAGACTTCACTTGCTTGTGCACTACACCTTGTAGTCACAAGACTTAACTCTCAAGAAGAGATTAACAACCTAAGTGAATATATGAATACTCAAAATACAAATAATGCTAGGCAACACTAAATGCTTATCTAGGGATTTAAGATGATACTAAGTACAAATCCTAGATATCAATGTCTATATGAATGCTCATAAAGACCTAACTAGATATAGATGTGCAAGTCTAAACTCTAGTCATCAAACAAAGCCATATCAACATATGTTGTCATTAATCATGGCAAGGACAATAAATACAATTAACAAATGCAACCAATGAGGCCTAATTAGCTAGAGGGCAAATATGTCCTAAATGCAAGCTATCACAATACAAACCCAATCATACAAAGGAACTCATAAATATATGCATTAAATAGAGTCCTAGCATTTAATCAACTAATAAATGCAATAAAAACACAATCTTGGAAAGTATGAACAAATGATAAATATGGAGTTTTTGTTCAACTTACCAAGTCAACTAATGATGAAGACCCATGCCTTAAAGATGCTTAGAAATGCATGAAGGTGATGGGTTTTGGGTTTGGAGAGTCAAGGAACAAAGCTTGAAGCTTTCTCTCTCTAATGGTTGTTCTCTCTCATAAAAATGGGTTCATGAAGCTCTCTCACGAGTTGGGGAAGAAGAGAACATATATATAGAAACCCTAGACAAAACTGCGTCGTTTTGGGTTTGAGAAACAGAATCCCGTCAATACCGCTTGCTGGACCGCGGCTCGGGTAAGTGCCCAGACCGCGGTACATGCAGCAGTGTGCCTACTGGACAACATCGCGTCGGGGACCGCTGTGCATGCAAAGCACAGGCCGCGGTCTAGGCGGCAGGGGCCTACTGAAGTATACAGCGGTGTGGACCGCTGCGTATACAAGTGCACATACCGCGGTATTTAACGCATGCACCTTCTGGAACCAACCGCTGTTGGGACCGCGACGGAGGCAAGTGCCCAGCAAGCGACCTGCACCGCGGTAAAGAGGAAAATCCTCTTTTCCGGGCAGACTCAACACACTAATCTAATATGCAAAAATGTGCAAGTGTGGAGAGTGATGAATGGCATACAATGCATCATTCAATAGCATGTAATCAAGAATATAATGCATGCAAGTGAGTGTGTGCAACTAAAATCTCTTCAAAAGAGTCAAGACAAAGTGAACTACCTCTCTTGAAGATCTTGAGGATGACCGGAAGCATGTCTTCGAGAACACCGCACATGGAGAACCTATGCTACCCATTACAAACATCCCCAATGTGATTTGTCATGAAATAAGCCAATCATAAAACTGAGGTTCTTACAATCTCCCCTATTGGCTATTTCATGACAAAATCCCACTCACAAAATAATCCTCACAAAACAAAAATAAAGCTATTGGTCAACAAAATATATTCTACGTTACAAAAAGAGAAACCTAAGATCTAAGTCTTCAAGGTCATCAATCTCTTCGTAGAACATCATACCTACACACAATAGCAAGAAAGCACTTTCCAAGAACAAGTGCATGTGAGGTGAACAAATACAAAAGGCAATTGCACTCAATAAAGTAATATAAAGAAATGCATGTGCAATGCTCCCCCTAAAAGGTTATGCTCCCCCTAAAAGGTTACTCTCTCTCATAAGGCTTTTCCCCCAAAGCATAAACATGCTCCCTCATGCTCCCCCTATATTTCTCAAGACTTCTCCCCCTTTTTGTCATGAGATAGGCAAAGGAGCTCCCCCTATCGGGTTGCTCTAGCAAAGAGAGATATTTGCACAAAAGATGATTGCATAATCATGTACATAAACATTATGCAACTCAATTAAGTAAGAGAGATTCAAGGAGTTTTATTATAACGAGAATGTGTGACGATGTTGCTTTGCATGCAAGACATATAACATCAAAGTTCAAAAACAATGGTATTTGGCAAAGCAGACATCAAAAGGGTTTCCAGAGGAATTCAAACCAATTTGCACCCTTTTGTCATAAGCAAACATGATATAGTATTTTGAAAAGAAATTTCAACGCACACAAAACTATATCAATCCTTAAAAGCAAATCAAGACATTGGATCAAGAGATCCTTTTAGATTTTTCCGGATAATTATCCGTATGATAGTAGTCTTGATTAACAATTAAGAAGAGAGAGAAGACTAATTTGAATATAAAATCCTTATTGATTACATGGATACAAGATCCTTATTGATTAGTCTTCTCATTTGCAATCACACACATTTGCATTAAAGCAATCAAACCATATTTCATGCATATCATTTTGAGCATGTCATAATCAAGTTCACATGTCATGGAGATAAATTATAGGTCATTCAAGTGTACTATCCCAATCAAATCTCCTAGTCCAAAAATGCATGTTTGAACATAAATGTGACATGGATTGCAAACAAAGCAAGGTTACACACTTATTGAATAAAAATATCATATAAGCATATATGTACAACCTAGTATCTCAAGCAATTAATAAAGAAGCATAAAGTATATCAAATTTTTGCACATTTCAAAAATACAAGGTTGCTCTCTTTGCTTGAGTTCCCCATAAGGGGTCAATCACCACCGTATCAGGACGAGGGGCAAGTTCCTATAGACATACTAAGTCCATTTGACTCAATAGTATTTATTGGTGATATTTTAGCACAATGGAATGGATGCACATTTTCCTTATCCAACCTAGGTTCCACTACATCATTTTTAGTGGTCAAAGTATTCAATTCACTAGATTTCCTAGGATCATTCAATTTAGCCCTACGGTTCATTCTCTTTTCTTTCATGCTCTCAATTCTACATAACTTAATGTAGTTAAAACAATTTGGTCTAATGTGACCAATCATACCACAATAATGACAAGTAGGAATAAAAGAAGAAATCATACCATTGCATTTAGCTCTCATCGAGGCATGGCCATGTTGATGAGTTTGCATTTGATGTTGCACATGTTGGCTTTTTCTTGGAACATTAGCCGGATGTTGGTGCCTTTGTGGTTGAGCATGAACAACTTGATGTACTTGCCTCAAGGGTTGAGGTTGCTTGGCTTGCCTTCTTGGTTGAGGAAAGTTTGAAAGCGAGGCTCTTGGTTGTTGAGCTTGAGCTCCATTCTTTGTTGGCATCTTCACTTGGCCACATTTGGATGACTTTCCAAGATCAATCTTCCTCCTAGGATGTTGAGGAGGTGAACCTTTGCTTTTGCCTTGAGCTTGAGCTTGAGGCATCCTCAAGGGTTGAGGCATCCTCAAGGGTTGAGATGAAACTTGTTTCCTCGGAAGCATCTTCAAGGAAGCACTCTTGGAAGACTCACCCATAATAATACATTTATTGGGTGATGGAGGTGGACATTTAGGAGAGATCTCCTTCACAAATGTAGTCTTGCCCAGGAATGGAGTGCACTCATCATCAATGAAACCAAGCCCACGCTTGTCATTTGGCACCTTGCCAATGCTTAACATCTTGTTAAGTTTCTCTGATCCCGAAGTCAATTTAGCAAGAGACATCCTTGCTTCATCAAGTTCCCTCTTCAACTTGTCTTCACTTTCGTTGACTCTCCTCACTTCTTCATTCAAGTGAGTTACCTTGGTTGAAAGCTTGAGATTCTCCTCCTTTAATTTTTGAATCTCCCTTTTCTTTTTCAACCTAGAGTCTTCAAAGTGTTTGATGAAGCCTTCAAGGTCCATGCCTTCACAAATTCCTCTAGAGTGAGGAGAAGACTTCTCATCACTAGAGTCACTTCCTGTACTAGAGAATGAGACGCTCTTTTCACTTTGCCTCTCATCAAATGAGTCAACTTCCTCATCAAGACTTTTGCCTTGGTCACAAGATAAGGCACTCTTGCCTTCTTCTACTTCCACATAGGAGGCTCCAAAGGCCGTGTAGTTAATGGCAAGTTCTTCATTATCCGAGGAATCTTCTACACTCTCACTATCACTTGATAAGATAGCCATCCCTTTTCCTCTTCTCTTGTCCTTCAAGTTAGTACAGTCCTTGGAGATATGCCCGAATCCTTCACATTCAAAGCATTGAATCCCCTTTCTTGAAGGCTTCTCTTGACTTGGCTCAATCTTCTTGAAGTGGGTTTTCTTCTTGAAGTCATTTCCCTTAGAGCCATGGCCGCTCTTTTGTAGCTTCAAGAATTTCTTGAATCTCTTCACCATTAGAGCCATGTCTTCATCCGAGTCATCATCCCCCTTCCCAATCTTAGAGGTCTTCAAGACTAACCCCTTTTGCTTCTTGGGGGGTGTGGAAGTAGGACCCCGTCTAGACTCATAGGCAAGTAGCCTTCCAATCACTTCACTTGGCTTCATAGTCTTGAAGTCCTTGTTTTCTTCAAGAGCCGTCACTTTGGATTCGAATCTAGCGGGAAGTGACCTCATGATCTTTTGCTTGATCCTTCTATCCGAATACGGGTCACCTAGTTGATGGCTTTGATTCACAATGTCCATCAACTTCACTTGGAAGTCATTAAAGCACTCATGCTCTTCCATCTTGATCGTCTCAAATTGTGCTTGAAGAACTTGGAGCCTGGAATCCTTAACCACTTCGGTTCCCTCATGCGCCGTCTCTAGAATCTTCCAAGCTTCATGTGCATTTTTGGTGATTTAGATGAGTTTGTATTGGCTCTCATCCACTGCACAAAATAGAGCATGCATTGCTTTGTTGTTCCACTTTGAAGCTTCAAATTCTTGTGTGCTCCATTGAGACTTAGGCTTGGAGACTTCACTTCCATCTTCGGTGGTCATTGTTGGAGGAGTGTAGCCATCTCCAATTGCCATCCAAGATCGATCACTTATTTGGCAAATATAGGACTCCATCTTGCCTTTCCATGAGGTATAATTGTCACCCTTCAGCAAAGGAGGTCGTATGCTCGATGCTCCCTCATTACTCATCCCAAAGTCACTCATAGTGTTTGGGTAATATGAATGCAAATGAATGCAGCCAACAAAATGCACACAAATGCAAGACACACACAATCAAGAGCAAGGATCACCTAAGTATGTCTAGGAACCAGCTCTGATACCAATTGAAAATACACTCTAAGCATGTGTCTAACAACCTAGAGGGGGGGTGAATGGGTTGTTAATCGATTATTACCAATTTTTCGATTAGTCAATATTAATAATATAACCCAACATAAACAAACATACAAAATCAAGTAAAAGTGCGGAATATAAATAACACTTGATTTTTACGTGGAAACCCTTCAACAAGGGAAAAACCACGGGCTATCCTTCTAGCCACACACGATCCTCAAATCCACTATTGTAATGATGTTTACAACCTAGGTTGACCTCTAGTCACACCATTCTCGGTCACTAACCCACCACTACTACCCAACGGGCCTTTATAGTGAATCCTTGATCACTTTGCTTGCCAACCACACCTTGGTTGCAAGACTTCACTTGCTTGTGCACTACACCTTGTAGTCACAAGACTTAACTCTCAAGAAGAGATTAACAACCTAAGTGAATATATGAATACTCAAAATACAAATAATGCTAGGCAACACTAAATGCTTATCTAGGGATTTAAGATGACACTAAGTACAAATCCTAGATATCAATGTCTATATGAATGCTCATAAAGACCTAACTAGATATAGATGTGCAAGTCTAAACTCTAGTCATCAAACAAAGCCATATCAACATATGTTGTCATTAATCATGGCAAGGACAATAAATACAATTAACAAATGCAACCAATGAGTCCTAATTAGCTAGAGGGCAAATATGTCCTAAATGCAAGCTATCACAATACAAACCCAATCATACAAAGGAACTCATAAATATATGCATTAAATAGAGTCCTAGCATTTAATCAACTAATAAATGCAATAAAAACACAATCTTGGAAAGTATGAACAAATGATAAATATGGGGTTTTTGTTCAACTTACCAAGTCAACTAATGATGAAGACCCATGCCTTAAAGATGCTTAGAAATGCATGAAGGTGATGGGTTTTGGGTTTGGAGAGTCAAAGAACAAAGCTTGAAGCTTTCTCTCTCTAATGGTTGTTCTCTCTCATAAAAATGGGTTCATGAAGCTCTCTCACGAGTTGGGGAAGAAGAGAACATATATATAGAAACCCTAGACAAAACTGCATCATTTTGGGTTTGAGAAACAGAATCCCGTCAATACCGCTTGCTGGACCGCGTCTCGGGTAAGTGCCCAGACCGCGGTACATGCAGCAGTGTGCCTACTGGACAACATCGCGTCGGGGACCGCTGTGCTTGCAAAGCACAGGCCGCGGTCTAGGCGGCAGGGGCCTACTGAAGTATACCGCGGTATGGACCGCTGCGCATACAAGTGCACATACCGCGGTATTTAACGCATGCACCTTCTGGAACCAACCGCTGTTGGGACCGCGACGGAGGCAAGTGCCCAGCAAGCGACCTGCACCGCGGTAAAGAGGAAAATCCTTTTTTCCAGGCAGACTCAACACACTAATCTAATATGCAAAAATGTGCAAGTGTGGAGAGTGATGAATGGCATACAATGCATCATTCAATAGCATGTAATCAAGAATATAATGCATGCAAGTGAGTGTGTGCAACTAAAATCTCTTCAAAAGAGTCAAGACAAAGTGAACTACCTCTCTTGAAGATCTTTAGGATGACCGGAAGCATGTCTTCGAGAACACCGCACATGGAGAACCTATGCTACCCATTACAAACATCCCCAATGTGATTTGTCATGAAATAAGCCAATCATAAAACTGAGGTTCTTACACACTAACCCACCACTACTACCCAACGGGCCTTTATAGTGAATCCTTGATCACTTTGCTTTCCAACCACACTTTGTTTGCAAGACTTCACTTGCTTGTGCACTACACCTTGTAGTCACAAGACTTAACTCTCAAGAAGAGATTAACAACCTATGTGAATATATAAATATTCAAAATGCAAATAATGCTAGGCAACACTTAATGCTTATTTAGGGATTTAAGATGACACTAAGTACAAATCCTAGATATCAATGTCTATATGAATGCTCATAAAGACCTAACTAGATATAGATATGCAAGTCTAAACTCTAGTCATCAAACAAAGCCATATCAACACATGTTGTCACATAAAATGGCAAGGACAATAAATGCAATTGACAAATGCAATCAATGAGTCCTAATTAGCTAGAGGGCAAATATGTCCTAAATATTAGCTATCACAATACAACAACCCAAACATCAACAAATATCTCAACTTGTAATTAATATCTAAATCTAGATACAAACAAGTTATAAAAGAGATTTCTTGTTAAGCAAGAACACTAAAATGAGTGAAGATTGTGTTCTACTTACCAAGTCATGTATGTTGATGAAGACCCATGCAAGAACATATCCTAGATGAGGCTAGATGATGCTTGATTCATGAATGAATGATGGGTTTGGGTTTTGGAGAGGTAAATAACAAAGCTTGAAGCTTTCTCTCTCTAAGGATTTTTCTCTCTCTCAAAAATATGTTCTTTAAGCTCTAAAAACTAGTTGGGGAAGAAGAGAACATATATATAGAAGCCCTAGACAAAACTGCGTTGTTTTAGGCTTGGGAATCAAAATCCCGTCAATACCGCTAGTTGGACCGCAGCTCGGGTAAGTGCCTAGACCGCAGTACACACAACAGTGTGCCTACTAGACAACACCGTGACTCAAACCGTTATGTGTGCAAGTGCATAGACCGCGGTATAGGCAACAGGGGCCTACTGGACTTCACCGCGACTCGAACCGCTGTGCGTGCAAGTGCACAGGACGCGGTATAGGCAGCAGGGGCCTACTGATGAATATACCGGGGTGTACGCAGAGCTTGCCAAGCGGTCTGGGCCGCGCTAAGAGAGGAAAGTCTCTTATCCAGGCGGACTCAACACAGTAAGTCTAAAATGCAAAATGTGCAATTGTGGAGTGTTATAAATAGCATACAATGCATCATTCAATTACATGTAAACAAGAATATAATGCATGCAAGTGAGTGTGTGCGACTAGATCTCTTCAAGAGTTAAGAATAAGTGAACTACCTCTCTTGAAGCACTTTGGGATGACCGGAAGCATGTCTTCGAGAAAACCATACTTGGAGAACCTATGCTACCCGTTAAATAAATATCCCCAATGTGATTTGTCATGAAATAAGCCAATCATAGAAATGAGGTTCTTACAAAATTAAATCAATACAGTCAGATAATGTAATCATGTTATGCTATGCAATGCAACATGCTCCCCCTCAATGGTTACAACAACTTTCCCAAAGAATAAACTCCCCCTAAACTTCACACTACTCCCCCTTCTTGTCATGAGATAGGCAAAGGAGTATCCCCAAAATTGGTAAGCTTTTGGCAATGAGAGCTTATGGCACAACAACATATGCATATTCATATAAGCAAATTTATGCAACTCAATTAAGTAAGAGAGATCCAAGGACGTTTATTTCATGAAAATTGTGTGAAAAAATGTTTTGCATGCAAGATAAGTTGCATTCAAGATTAAGGAACATGGTATTTGGCAAAGCAAACAACAAAGGTTTCCAAAAGAATTCAAACCAATTTCACCCTTTGTCGTGGAATTAAGCAAGATATAGATTGTAAGATAAATTCATTTAAGGAGCAACTATATCAAACTTTATAAGCAAAACAAGACATGAGTGACTACTGCGCCCTTTTTGATTTTTCTGGGTGGGACACCCGTATGAAAGTAGCTTTGTTCGACAAATAAAGAGAGAGAGACTTGTGAATTGTAAAGTCCTTTAAATGGATACTAGATTCTTATTGATTGAAGTCTCAACATTGCTTTCACACACAATTTTTTCATTCAATTTTTAAAGCATTCAAGAGTTTTCTTCATACATATCAATTCAAAGCATGTCATTCATAGAATCATCATGTCATGGAGATCAATCATATGTCATTCTAAATGTACTTCTAAAGCAAATTTTCCTATTCCAAAATGCATGTTTGATCATAAATAAGACATGGATTGCAAGCAAAGCAAAGTTGCACACTTATTAAAAAAAGACATATAAGCAAATGTACAACCAATCATCTCAAGCAATTAATAAAGAAGCATACAGATTATCAATGAGCACAATGCATTATTATGCCAATTTCTCTCTTTGCTTGAGCTCCCCATATGGGGTCAATCACCAAAAAACTTCAAGACATATGACAAATCTCAATAGACCTACTAAGTGATTTGAACCTAGTTGAGTCTAAGGGTTTAGTGAACAAATCTGCTAGTTGATCATTTGTGCCAACATGTTCAAGTGCAATACATTTGCTTTCAACTAGCTCCCTAATAAAGTGATGTCTTATGTCTATATGCTTAGTTCTAAAGTGCTGAACATGATTTTTTGAAATATTAATTGCACTCATGTTATCACAATAAAGGATAAGAGTACCTTGATCAAAACCATAATCCACAAGCATTTGCTTCATCCAAAGGAGTTGTGTGCAAGCACTCTCGGCGGCTATGTATTCTGCTTCAGCTGTGGATAGAGAGATAGAATTTTGCTTCTTGCAAAACCATGACACCAAGTTGTTCCCTAAAAAGAAGCAACCTCCCGATGTACTCTTCATGTCATTACAATTTCCTGCGCGATCTGCATCACTAAAGCCAACTAAGCTAGCATTAGTGTTAAAAGAGTACCTTACCCCATAGTTGGATGTCTCATTCACCTATCGAATGATTCTCTTCACAGAGGAGAGATGGGACTCATTGGGATCTGCTTAGGTACCTAGCACACATACCCACACTAAAGGCTATATCGGGCCTTCTTTCAATCAAGTAAAGCAAGCTACCAATCATGCCACGATATAGGTTTTGATCCATACTTTTTCCACTAGCATCCTTGCTTAATTTCAAAGTGGTACTCATGGGTGTGTCACAGTGTTTGGCATTCTCAAAGCCAAACTTCTTCATTAGGTTCTTAGCATACTTAGCTTGGGATATGAAAATCCTATCATGCAATTGCTTGATTTGCAAACCTAGGAAGTAATTGAGCTCCTCAATAAGACTAGTCTCAAGTTCATGAGACATAACATCAACAAATTGTTGGACTTTGGATTTGTTGGTGGAGCCAAACACAATGTCATCAACATAGATTTGAGCTATGAAAAGCTCATCTTTGTTGCCTTTGATGAACAAAGTCTTGTCAACACTACCTCTAGAATAGCCATTGTCAACAAGATAAAGAGTGAGGCGTTGATACTAAGCCATCGGTGCTTGTTTCAACCCATATAAAGCCTTCTTGAGGCAATAGACATGATTAGGGTGGTGAGGATCCACAAACCCCTTGGGTTGCTCAGCAAACACTTCCTCTTGCAATAAGCTATTAAGGAAGGCACTCTTAACATTCATTTGATGCAATTTGAACTTATGCACACATGATATGAATAAGAGAAGCCTTATGGACTCAATACTGGCAACCGGAGCTAAAGTCTCCTTAAAATCGACACCCTCAATTTGAGAGTATCCTTGTGCTACAAGTTTAGCCTTGTTTCGCACAATGTTACCATTCTCATCCGACTTATTCCTATACACCCATTTTGTTCCAATGACATTGGTGTTCTTGGGTCTACGAACTAGAGTCCAAACCTCATTGCTTTCAAATTGGTTTAGCTCTTCTTGCATAACAAGAACCTAAAACTCATCCTTTAAGGCTTCATCAACCTTTTTGGGTTCAATTTGAGAGGTGTAACAAGTATAGCTAATTGACGTCTAGTCCTAACACCCTCATTCACATCTCCAAGAATGTCATTCTTGTTGTAGAGATGCCTAATCCATAAAGCGGGTTCTTTAGAGTCCAATGATGGATCTCTATCAAGAGGTTGAATGACTTCTTCATCAAGGTTTGACTTCGCACCACTTGAAGTCTTACCATTCTTCTTCAAAAAAGAATCATCAATCACAATAACCTCATCATCATGGTCATTAGTCTTAGGCCCACTATCATCTATAACAACATTAGATGATTCCATGACACTTATAGTTTTCAAATTGAAGACTTTATAGGCCTTACTATTTAGGGCATAGCCAATGAAAATTCCCTCATCACTCTTGGCATCAAATTTGCCAAGTTGATCTCGGTCGTTAAGAATGTAGCATTTGCTTCCGAAGGAGTGGAAGTAGCTTACATTTGGCTTCCTACTATTCCACAATTCATAGGAGGCTTGCCTAGTACCGGGCCTTAGAAACACTCTATCTCCTATATAACAAGCCGTATTGACGTCATCGGCCCAAAGATTCCTAGGCACATTGTTGCTAAGAAACACCACACGAGCAATCTCTTGAAGGACCCTATTCTTCCTCTCTACAACCCCATTTTGCAGAGGAGTTCGAGGAGCCGAAAACTCATGGGAAATGCCAAAGCTATTATAAAAGCTTTCAAAGCAAGCGTTTTCAAATTCCCTCCCATGGTCACTCCTAATTCTTTTAATGTTTTTAATGTGAGAGTTCTTCTCATTTTGAATTTTAGTGCAAAGCATTTTAAACTTTTCAAAAGTTTCAGATTTTTATCTAAGAAAATAAGACCATGTAAATCTAGAGAAATCATCTACACATACAAAAATGTATCTCGTGCCACCGAGACTCTCGGTTTGCATGGGACCCATAAGGTTCATATGTAGGAGCTCTAATGGCTCCTTGGTGGTGAGATACTTGTCTTTATTGTGCATGTTTTTCATTTGTTTTCCTTAGTGACAAGGTCCATAAACACCATCAATTTTCTTCCCAAGTTCGGGAAGTCCACGCACAACTTTGAACTTATCTAAGATCCTCAAATTTCGATAGTTCATGTGGCCAAGCCTTTGGTGCCACAACTCGATTTGCTCACTTTTAGACACATTACAAGAGATGACACTAGCTTTAAGACAATAGAATTTTTGTCACTAGATCTCTTTCCTTTTAACAAGGTTTGTCCATTAGATTTCAAAATAGAGCAATCATTTCTATTAAACAAGACCGACAACCCATCATCATTAAGATGTGAAATGCTTATAAGATTTACTTGCAAGCCATCAACAAATAAAGCATTTGACAATGAGGGTAATCCGGGAAGGGAAATGATTCATTTCCCTATGACTTTCTTTTTAGATCCATCACCAAAAGTGACAAATCCACTATCCTCCATGACAAGAGATTCAAAGAAACTCTTGTTTCCGGTCATATGCCTAGAGCACCCACTATCTAAATACCAAGTATTAGAAGCATTTACCTTCAAGGCAATTTGAGCTACATGGCAAATATATTCATTTCTTCTAATCCACTTAGATGAGACATTTTCTTTCCTAGTGGTCATGAAATTATCGGCATCTAGATTTTCTAGGAGCATCCATTTTAGTTCTAGCCCTATTCTTTTCAATCATGCTTTTAGTTCTACACATTTTAATAAGCTTGAAGCAATTTGGTCTAATGTGACCATCAAAACCATAAAAATGACATGTAGGAATGACGTAAGAGGTCATACCATTCCTTTGTGAGTACAAAGGGGCTTTCCCATGTCTTTGAGATTGCCTTTGGTGTTGGATTGGTTCTCTCCTCCTTTGTTGTTAAGTTGGAGAAGATTGCTTCCTTGCTTGAACTTACATAGCTTGCTCCTTGGCTTTGTGGTATTTGGGTTGTGGGAAGCTTGCTTGATGTGCTCTCATTGGTTGAGCTTAAGCTTGAGCTTGAGCTTGACTTCTTGGTGCCACCTTTACTTGGACATTTTTATAGCACTCTTCTAGTTCAATTTTCATCCTAGGATGTTGGGGAGGAAGAGGCTTTTTGATGTCCATGCTTTTGAAAAACACCGTCTTGCTTGAAGTTGAGGTCTCCTTGTCATCTTTAAACCCTAGACCTCTCTTGTCACTTGGCTTCTTGCTAACTCCCAACATAAGGGCAACGTCTTCGTGCTTGAAGTCATCTTCGCAATAGTTTCTTTTGCTGTTTCAAGCTCCTTCTCCATCCAAGCTTCATTTATTTTAGCTATCTTTACTTCTCCATTTAATTGAATCATCTCGGTTGATAGCTTTAGGGTCTCTTTTTTTAGTCTTCGGACCTCTTTCTTCATCTTCAACCTTGAGCTTTGAAAATTTAAGGTCCATACCTTCTACATTTCCATTTGTAGAGTGAGATGAAGAGCTCTAATCACTTAAGTCAACTTCACTTTGTTTCTCTTCTTCTTGGTCATCTATTTCTTCCTTACTCTTGAGAGAGAATGCAAAGGTAATGAAATTTGCCACATGGTCTTCATCATCCGAGGATTCTCTTTCCTCTTCCAAGTCATTACTATAGCTCCATATGGTCGCTATTGCTTTTCCTTTCTTTTTCTTCTTCAAATTAGCACACTTAGGAGCAATGTGACCATATCCATTACACTCAAAGCATTGAATGCCCTTCTTGGAGTCCTTCTATTGGGTTTTATCCATCTTCTTGAAGGGAGTCTTCTTTTTCAAATCTTGACCTTTGAATCCAAGGCCTTTCTTTTCAAACTTCACAAACTTCTTAAACCTTTTGACCATAAGGGCCATCTCCTCATCCGAGTCTTCCTCATCATTCTCAACCTTGGAGGTCTTCAAAGCAATGCTCTTTTGCTTCTTTGGAGGAGTAGGTGTAGGAGTCCCCCTAAACTCATATGCTAGAAGTCTTCCAATAACTTCACTTGGCTTCATGTTCTTGTAGTCACTATTCTCCTCAAGTGTCGTCACCTTTGACTCAAATCTTGCCAGAAGCGACCTCATAATCTTTTTCTTGATCCTCTTATCCGAATAAGGGTCACCAAGTTGGTGGCTTTGATTGACTATGTCCATCAACTTTACTTGAAAGTCGTTGAAGCATTCATCCTCCTCCATCCTAATGGTCTTAAATTGCATTTAAAGGACTTGGAGCTTGGAGTCCTTGATTACTTCGGTTCCTTCATGAGCTATCTCTAGTATCTCCAATGCATATTTAGCATTCCTAGTTGTTTGAGTTAAGCTTTTATTGCAAGAAAGTCAAACATACGGGTACCATAAAGTGCAAACAAACACATAAACATAATAGGGATCTTTTCTTTCTTTTTCATTTTTCTTTCTTTTTTCCAGTAAGACTCTATCGGAGAAATAAAATTACACTAATGTTGGAAAACCTAATAATTTAGATCAAATTTCAACCTAAATGATGTAATAAGTGGTTTTTTCATTAACCACATCATCACATAATATGTGTGGTGATAACAACTCACTTACCACATTATTTAGATTAAAATTTGGGTTAATTATTTGGGTTGTATAGCATTACTCATAAAATTATAATCAACAAATTAAAAACTAATGCACACAATTAGTGGTGGGTACAAAATCCGGAACCGAACAGAACAGAACCGAAAAAAGGATGTTTGTTTCGGTTCATATAGGCTATTCTATTCAAACCGGTTTAATTATTTGAAAACTGATTTATTTCGTTCAAACCAGTTTTGGATATCCAAAACCGGTTTGAACTGATGAACGGTCCTATATAAGTAAAAAAAAACCCTAAAAGAATAAATCTATGTTTTCAGTTTTCTCTTTCAGCCGCAACTTTCTAAAACTCTCTTTTTCTAGTTTCTCTGTTTCTCTAAATCTCTTTGTTGCAACGTCTCTCATCTCTGGTGAATCTCCGTCACTTCAATCAAAAGTTTGTCTTCTCTGTCTTTCATCTTTTTAATTTTTTCTGCGATTTAAAATTTTTTTTCCAGTGATTTTGAAACCGATTTTACATAGTTTCTTCCTATCATACTCAACTAGCGTTCTAGATCTATGTTCTGGTTTCCTAGGTTTCCTGGGTTTCCTAGGTTTCTTTCAATCTTTTTCTTCTCTGCTGATTTCTTCTCCATCGAAATGACCCTCATCTCCAGTGACTTCATCTCTATCGCTGCAATCTCAAGGTTTGTCATAATATTTTATATATTTTAATTTGTATGGGAATTAAATAATGTTTCCAGTGATTTGATTAAAATTTTACATATCTTCTGAAGCACTGTGTTCTAAATTCAACATAAGGAACTCAAACAAAATTTTTGTTTCCATATTCAACGTAAATAATTTAATTACTTATTTAGAGATTTCCCCAGGTAGACAGTTTATAAACTCATAACTTGGTTGATTTGCTGCAGTTTCTGAAGAACAAAGAAATTTTTTTTAAAGGGGCTGAAGAACAAAGAATTGAACCTTGAGGTTCAATAATTTTTAGGAAAGTTTTTTTTTTATGTAATTTGATTTTGAACTGTATTTTTAGTAATCGGATTGTTTTTTTTTATTTTAACCGTAAGATTTGGACATTTATTTCAATTATCATTATGTATATTTATCACCAAATACATGTTTTCCTTTCTTGAAGAATATTGTTAAATTGGTATATATATATATATATATATATATATATATATATATATATATACCGAAGTTAAAGTGTTAAACTGATAAGAAAAAAAAGTTAAACTAAACTAGTATTATTATTTATTTATTTAGACTTGATTTTGGGCTTTTGGCTATTGAGTTTATACCATGATTTTCCAAAACCCATAAAATTTTAAAGGAAAAAACATATAAAAAACTCATTAAGCATGTCAGGCCCGTCAGGCCTGTCAGGCTCAAAACCGAATTGAACCGAACCATTCAAACCGATAAAAACCAGTTCATTTCAGTTCGGTTGCTTAACCTTAATTGGTTTAAACCGGTTTCGATTCTTGAAAACCGAAATATTTTCGGTTCAATTCGGTTTTGTCTAAAACTGAACCGAACCGAATTGTACCCACCCCTACACACAATACAACAAAATCTTGTAATTGAATTAAAACTTTAAAGTTTTCAACCCATCATTCTATGATTCATTGGAGACATCATAACAACTTGTGGCTGCAGATTCAAGTTATGATTTCTTGCCAAGTTTCCTTGCCATCCTAAAATAAACCCTACAGCTATGTATAAACTCACTCGAAGCCACAGTGACAAGCAGTGTAAGGCTTGGTTTGGTATTTTTGTACTGTGGGGGATTGCTTTTGGATATACTTTGGGGGAATTGCTTTTGGATTTGTCATCGGGAGAATCAGCTGAATATTTGGTAAACTGATTTTTAAAAGTGTTGTGAGAACCAAAAGCAATTTCAATGTGTTTGGTAAACTGGAAGTAAAAAGTGTTGTGACTGTGCAAAATTACTAGAAATGACATAAATGAATATTGTGATGTTTTGAAAATAAAGGATTTGTTTTATTTTATATTATTATTATTGTTATTATTATTTTTCCAGATCCAAATCCAAATCCAACCCAACTTCAAGTCTTCAACTCACAAAACAAATTTGATCCAACTTTGATGGTTGTTGAACACTGATAAGAAAATGGAACCACAGCCTTCCTTGACGAAGACGGTCTCTGATGCCCGTATCCAGAGCCTCTCTTCCATCCTCAATCCCTATCTCTCCTCCATCTCCGATCCCTACAGCCGATTCGAGGACATCCGCGACCATGCCACCAAGGAGGAGAGCGTTTTCCAGAATTGTTTTGGCTTGGGTTTGCTCACCAAGGAGGAGAAAGTTCCCTTGCACGCGCCACTCCTCTCTCTCTTCATCACGCAAGAACCACTGTCACCTTCTTCCACAGCCACTTATCTTCTTCAAATGTGGAAATAAGGGGTTTTTACAATTTGGTCTCAATCAAAAGTGTCACTTTGACTAACGGTAGGACTAATTTGATTTTCAATTAAATAAGGAAAAAATTGATGAAATTTGAATTAAGGAGTAAAAAAGTGATGTTTCCTAATTAAATTGAGACCAAATTGTAAAAACCCCTTATTATTAGATATGCCTACATTAAATGATACTATATTTAAAAAAGACTTTCATATAACATAAAAATAGCTACTTTAGTTGTCGCCGGCTCACCGCGACACATGGTATACAATAAATGATACTATATTCTTAAGAATTTTGTTTAAGAATTTTTTCCATATTCTAATATATTTAATTATACAACATAACATATAATACTAATAATATTTATTAACAAAATTATATAATTATAATCTTATATTTCCAATTTATGATATATATAATAGTCTGAACGTCTAGAGTTCACAAAGTCATCAACATACTCATTAAATGATACTATTAATAATAATCATATATATAATAACAATCATTTTTTTTAATTTCCCATATTCTAATATATCTGTTAATAGCCGTTTTTGACAGGGGTCTAAAGAAGAATTTTTCATCTGGTTGATTCCTGATAGGACCTGGATCGGGACCATCTCGGTTCCCCGATACCGAGAAACACTGATGCCATGATCAAGAGAGTCTAGATGCCACAGCATGCCATTTCCCTGGTATTGAAAAGTACCGGTACCATAGCACCAGTTACTCGATACCCTAGTACCGCGGTACCTATCCTGGACCGATCCACCAAGCACCTCCCACCCATCCAGAATGGAAAACAATGGCAGGAAAGCTCCAACACGTCAAGGTAAAGACTGCCCAGAAAGAAGGAACCTATGCACTAGGGAGACACCTAGAACAAGGCTGCGTCCAAAGGAACGAAGCCTGCAGTACCCTCTAACATTATTAATAGAGATAGTCAACCCCATTAATGACCATTCACAACGCTATTAATGGAGATTCACAACGTAATTAATGAAGGTATTCAACTCTTTAATGACCATTCACAACGCCATTAATGAGAAACCAGTCAACTCTTTAATGACCATTCACAACGCCATTAATGAGAAACCAGTCAACTCTTTAATGACCATTCACAACGCCATTAATGAGAAATCAGTCAACTCTTTAATGGTCATTTACAACGCCATTAATGAGAAATCAGTCCACTCCATCAATGCCAAATCAGTGTTCCTATGATTGCGAATTGATTAATTAAATTAACGGAGTGGGCAACAAGAATTAGAACCTATAAATATGAAAAGCTCTCTCCAAGAAAGAGGATCCAGAAATCGACTAAAAATAGAGACGCCTACATTGTCAAAAATACCTCGCTCGAATTCCCTTTACACCACATTTGTATCGTCTACTACACATATCAATTTTCACCAGAAATGTATCGGTACCAGGTTGTACCCCTCTAACAGTGACCTACTGGGTCGCGATTACTACTATTATAAACTCTCTGAAGCACCTGTGTTATACTACTTTGCAATTTGTGTAAGCTCCCCAGAGCACTTCATGTGATATATATAAAGAATGGTCTTTCTCCTTCCTCTGGATACTGCCTAGGGGGTTTTCAGCATATGATCATTTGTGATGCATTTTCCCTCTAGGTCAGTCCATTTCTACCAAAAGAATTGTCATTCTCCCATCTATCTCCTTTATTATGCACGTATGAGAGCTAGGCACCGACCCCACTGGTTACTAGCTCCCATATCCCTCTCCTTGCATGTTATTTGGGTCGGGAAACTACATAGGAGAAGAGACCGGGTACTGGGACCGGGTACCAGGACCAGAGACAGAGACCGGGACCAGGGACCATGACCAGCCCTTCATTTCAGCAAACCTCAAGCGTCATATCTTCTCCTTATCCTCAAAGCCCCATCGGGCAGTATACCTGTACCTTTCTACCTCTAACCAGGGAGTACCGCTCCATCCAGTCTAAGTGTTGTACAGAAAGTCCCAACCGGAATTTTTGGATAACATTGTGGCACCGTCTGTAGGGAGCTCACTTGACCAACATGGCTTCCTTGTCTCTACATGAGCATCCTTAAGATCAATCTAATTTGTTTCCATGCAAGCTCAACTTTCTATTATTGAGGTGATAGATTCAATATTCATGGCATGTCCTTCATTCTTTATAATATCATTTCTCCATATTTATATATACTGCCCACGCACCACGTGTGGTGCTCATTTTGTCATTTGACGAGTTTTGTTTGTTATGGAGCAAATATGGTATGTGGGACTCCTGGTGGAGCCGGTCTACTATGCTACCCCTATGCAGCAAACCTGCTCATATACTTGTGGAGCTACACTACAACAGCTTCACGCCGGGAGGGCTCCTCTACAGCAGATCCACTCTGGTACATCTATGGCTCCTATGCAGCAGAGCTGCAACTCTTCTGCTTCCTTACAGAAGATTTTCTCCGCTACCAGTAGATCTTCTATCCAACATATCCATTGGATTTGCACATGTTCATACGGATCCCCTTATGTCACTGGATCCACTATTCAAAAGCTCTAAGGTAACTGGTCAACACATGTACCCGAGAAGCTAACTCAACTGTGTGATCGTAGAAGCAGTACTACCGGTAGAAGACCAGTGGCTCATCACTTCTTGTACCGGGCCGGTCAACGCCCAAGTGAGCCACTGCTGTTAGGATTATGCTCAATGGCAAGAGTGTAATATTGTAATTGACAATCTTCTCATATTAATAAAGTGAATTCTGATTCTTACAATTACTTATAGCATTTATTATTATAATTGTCAAGGTAAATAATCATAAGGTCAAAAGACTATGAGACATGAAGAATTGTTCATACATTCGGATATGTATGAGGTAGACACAATTCTTTAGTTAGTCTTGAATAACGTTCACAACTTAAGTTAAAGGTTGGGCACCTCTATCTTGTTAAAGTTATAGAATTCTTTTACTAGCATTTGAGTGGGATCAAATGAATATGATGAGTCTAAAATCATCGAAAGGTTTTCAAGTAAAAGAATCTAGTGCACTAGGTGCATTGAACTGGATCACAATGAAATACTTTATCTAGAACCGTCACTAGATATAAGTCTTTTCATTAAAGAGGACAATCGGAGAGTCTATCTTAATCCTGAGATAAATGATGGACTTATGGTTGCAAGTGTTATCATTAGAGCTATCAATGAGTACGATTATATAGCATAGTCTATCCTCGATAGTTTGGTGGTATACATTTGTTAATCGATAGAGGACTTCATTTATTGATATGGACATCGTGGCTCCATTTATTAAATGAGAGTATAATATCATCATATGGATGTTTTGAGGTATTGGATATTAAATCTCAACGTTGAGTTTTCAATAATGATTATTGAAAACATGGCTTCTGGACAAGTCAAAGTATCCAAGTTCGAAATGTGGTCATATGAGGAAATATGGTAACTTGGAGAGCTATAGGCGGTCTATGAGCTCTTGGCGATTACTGATATTATTCACGAGGATACACCATCTCCTATAAGATTGTCTAGGGTATGAATGAGAAACATCTCCTTATTCTATCTTTATTTAAGAGTTCAATTTTAGCTCTTTAGTGGAATGAGTTAAAATTAATAGATTAGACCTAAGTGAATCATTTGTTGATTGTGATTAAGTTGTGTCTATTGAAGCTTAAATTTAGATAGCCCGCCAAGATCCTCAATCCACACGTATTTGCATGGATCACTTGATATATTCTACCGGGCCGATTTAAGGGTCCATCTAGAATTGTTTTTAATATATCAAGAATATAATACGTCTATTATTTAATTAATGGGCTGCACTATTATATTAATATATTAAAAGGAGACATGTGGGCTTGTTTCTTTTAGTAAGAATGGGTCTGGTTCACATGTGGGCTTTTATTTAAAGTCCAATGGATTACATGAAATAAGAAAATAATATATGGCCCATTTATATAAGTGGGGCGGCAGGTGTATATATTAACCTAATATATTATTTTGTTTCATTGTTTTAATTAAATAAGAATTAGTTAATTTATTAATTAATTGCTTAATTAAGAAACAAATCTTTTTCTGATCAGGAAATATATTTCCTAAAGCTATACTATTGGTAGTAGTATATTAAAAGTAAAAGACTTGTTTGATAAGAAAATAAATAAATAATTTTATTTATTTAATCAAATAAGAAGTCTTTTTATTTAGTCAATAAAAGAATAAAAATATCTATGAGTTGGATTAGGTTTTGAAGTCTAAAGGTTGATGGAAATTAGGGTGCAACACAAACTCTTTTTGGTATGTGATTTGCGGCAACCCTAGTCCATTTAGAGGAAGATTTTGGCAATCCTAAATAGAAGAGGAAGCAAAATTTCGGCCATCTATATAATTCCACATATAGAATTCGGCCACCATAGTTGATTGAATGATTCAATTTTTCTTCTTCTTCTCAATTCATAGAAAAGGATAATTTTTATTCTACTAAAACATAAAAGAGAGAAGAGATTATTCTTTGATAGTACACTGATTCCTTGTTCATCAATAAGCTTGTGTGTACAACATCGAATTAGGTTCACGCGAGTTTCGATCATTAGATTGAGAACTCAAAAGTGACCAGAATAACTTTTGTCTTCTTTTGATTGTTTTGTGACTAACAAAAGAAAAAGAAAACTTTGTTCATCCATTCTCAGGTTTGCAATTCAAAGAAAAAGGGAAACCACGCTCCTAGGTGATTCACGTACGTGTTCGGATTGGAAGATCTCGCGGTACTGTACACGATCACTGTTCACGGCGGGGGTACTGTTCACGCGGGTACTGTTCACGGGCATTGGAAAAGATTTTGCCGATTACCAATCGATGTAAGTCAATCGGATCACGCGTCAATAGGTATTTAACTCTAACCTGTATATATTTGAGTTTAATTAATTAAAAGGTTAAGGTTCAACTTTGAGAAAAATTTTAAAACCATACGAAATCTATTTTTCGTTTCTTCCGCTGCGTTTTATATCGATTTTTCCCTACAACTGCGGTCTCGATCCATTCGAGGAGGGCCTAGAGCCTCAATTCAGTTGCCGGGGACTTCTAGGATTCTAAGCATGCCTCTAGACCAGTATCATGCTGGTGAATCCTCTCTATTTGTACTGGGCCCTTCAACGCCCTAGTGAGCCACCGAAGTCCCAATCCATTCGAGAAGAGCCCAAAAGCTTCCCACATTTGCTGAGGCCTCATACATTCCAAATCAAGCCTCTAGAGCTACAGCACCACTGTAAGGCCTAGTGGCTACTCACTTCTTATACCGGGTCAGTCAATGCCCAAATGAGCCACTATTGTCCCGATCTATTCGATGAGGGTCTAGAGCCTCATTTCAGTTGCTGGAGAATTCTAGGATCTTAAGCATGCCTCTAGACCAGTATCATACTGGTGGCTCCTCTTCATTTGTATCGGGCCATTCAACGTCATAGCGAGCCACAGAAGTCCCGATCATTCTAGGAAAGCCTAGAGGCTTTCTACATTTGTTGAGGCCTCCTATATTCCTATACAAGCCTCTGGAACAACAGCACTGCTGCATGGCCAGTGGCTTCTCACTTTTTGTATTGGGCCCTTCAATGCCCTAGTAAACCGCCGAAGTCCCGATCCGTTCGAGGAGAGCCCAGAGGCTTCCCCTATTTACTGGTGCCTCCTGCATGCCTAAGCAAGCCTTTGGAGCATCAGTACCGCTGTAAGACCAGTGGTTCTTCACTTTTTGTATTAGGCCCTCTCACAATGCCAATGTAAGCTACCTGAATCCTGGTTTGTTTGATCGAAGTCCAGAGCCTCATTTCAGTTGCTGGGGTCTTTTTGAAGCCTAAGCATGCCTCTAGACTAGTACCATCAGAGGAGAACTAATGGTTCCTGACTTTTTATACCAGGTCACTAAACGCCACAATGAGCTACTGAGGTCCTGGTTCGTTCAAGTAGAGTCTCGAGCTCCATTATGATTGTTGAAGACTCTTATCTACTCCAAGCAGGCCTTTGAACCAGCTATATCACTTGGGGACTAGAAGCTCACCATTCTTCTTAGTACTTATGTGGGAGGGGCAGTGACCTCAACATGAGAAGATTTCTCCTAGTGACCGGTCCACCATAAAAATTGACATTTCAGAAGGTCTCTCTATTACCTATACCCGAAACCGGATCACACCCATGAAGTCTGCGGAAACAGGGTGGCATTGACCGGTGTCCCCTAAAGTTTCAATCGCCATGGAAGTTCACATGTGATCGTCTTGAAACCAGGAAAGCCATGGAAGTTCGCATGTGATCGTCCGAGCGTACCTCTAAACTAATGGTGCTCTAGAAACTAAATGGAATGGAAATGGAGTACGCGAGTCTAATTAACCCTTCGCAAGTGTGTGAATCGATGTTGAGTATAGCGGACACAAGTAAGGGTTTCATTCCCACAAGGAACTCGAACGTGTTCTAGTGATCAATCTAGTAAAATTCACCTAAATTTAAGTTAATAAGAAATTGCTTGTAAATGCTAGGTTTAAAGATTCTAAAGATATGTTGAGGAAGTAATGATGCAACATGCTAAAACAAATTTCACAACCTAAGTTCTAATCTTAAACTATCTATATGTATGAGCTTTAAGTGTGAACTACTCAAAATTGGTCAACCAAGAGATAGATCAACTATTCATGCACAACAATTCATGCTTGGATGTTAAGTAAAGTTCATACCCAACAATTAACATGTCAATCTATTAAACACGAGTGCAAACTCAAAATAGATAAAAGATAGACTAGATCATTACTAAGGGTGTTCGCATATATATAATCACTAAATCCTCAACAAAAAGAATTAGGTACTCATTATCAAATAAATACAAGTAAAGAAAAGAGAAAGATAAAGAAAGCTCATTATGTTCATGATGCTCTCCTTTTGCTTGCTAGACAAAACCTTGCTTTATTGACAAAGAGTATATTTACTTACCACTGCTTAGAAGATTCTAATTCTTATTTATGTAAAACTAAAGTAGTTAAACTAAAATACTAAATCAAAGTAAAGTGATTTGTGAAAAGGGTATTTCTAACTCTAGCTACAAAGTTCTTGTACTCTCCCTCTTTTCATACACACTTTTTCTGGAAAGAAAAAGGTGTTTATATAATGGGAAAAAGTCTTGGATGAAATCCACTTGCAGGGTGACGTGGAATGACTTCTGCAAGTTGAATCTGTGACTTGGACCTCGTAGTGTCTTCTAGTACTGCTCTGCGTGATGCTTCTGTGAGGATGAACTCGCAATCTCAAGTTGCAGTCTTTTCTGGAACTGAACTGCTAGATGACTCTGCGATGTGTAACTCGCAGTCGTGTGTCGCAATCTTTTCTGGAACTGAACTGCTAGATGGAACTCGCAGTAGCTTGTCGTAGGAAAATATCTGGTTTGGCTACTACCTCCTTCTGCTAGGTTGATCTCGCAGTTGTCTATGCCTCTGTTCTGCTACCTTGGTCTGCGAGTTTGAACTCGTAACGTTAACTCGCAGTTTAGCTCTGCTAGGCTGATGTCACATCTCGGAATGGCAGAGTCTTCTGGACATGGTCTACGACTTAATCCAGTGAGGCGTAACTCGGAAAATTCTCCATAAATGCAATTCTAACTTCTTTTTCTCCCATAATCTTCTTTAAGTCCTGAATTTCACCAAAATAACAATAACACCTGCAAGGGACTTAAAAAGATAATTAAAACACGCAAATTTCTGATAAACAGACACAAAAAGGATGATTTAGGTGCTCAAAATATATACAATTTTAGAGTGATCAGTTGCCTACCAGGACCATCGCCTGAAAACCAGGACCCCTTGTACAAGAATGCATGATGCCTTGGATTGGGATTAGACCCCCTCCAAGAAGTGATTGTGGTACGGAAAGTCTGGAGGAAGATTCAGTTGTGCTTAAGTCGCCTTAGTTGCCTACCATGATTATCGCCTGAAGATCAGGATTCTTAGAACAGGAATGCCAGGTACCCAGATTGGCCACCATAACCTCCTAAATAATTCACCTATGTTTTGCCTATGTATAAAGACCTAGTATGAAAGTGTCTTTAGTTGCCTACCAGGATCTTTTCACCTAAGTACCAGGACTCTTGATGTTGGAATGTCCAATACCCTCATTTGCCTAAGCCAAGTGTGTAGGGAACGGTTTTCAATTCAAGTAATGGTTACCAGTAAGAAGCAATGAGCAAAATTCTTCAAGCATTACAAATCCTGACTCCAACCCCAACTAGGTACCGGTGTTCAAATCAAGAGGGACATCTGTTAACAGCTATTTTTGGCAAGGGTCCAAAGAAGAATTTTTCATCGGGCTGGTTCCTGATAGGTCCTGGATCGGGACCATCCCAGTTTCCCAATACCGAGAAACATTGATGCCATGATCTAGGGAGTCTAAATGCCACAACATGCCATTTCCCCTGGTATCGAAGAGTATCGGTACCATGGCACCAGTTACTCGATACCCTAGTACTGCGGTACCTATCCTGAACCGATCCACCAAGCACCTCCCACCCATTCAGAATGAGAAACAATGGCAGGAAGGCTCCAACACGTCAAGGTAAAGACCGCCTAGAAAGAAGGAACCAACGCGCTAAGGAGCCACCTAGAATAAGAAAAAAAACGAAGCTTGTAGTACTATCTAACCTTATTAATGGAGATAGTAAACCCTATTAATGGACATTCACAATGCCATTAATGGAGATAATCAACCTCATTAATGAAGATAGTCAACTCTTTAATGACCATTCACAATGCCATTAATGAGAAACCAGTTAACTCTTTAATGACCATTCACAACGCCATTAATGAGAAATCAGTCAACTCTATCAATGTCAAATCAGTGTTCCTATGATTGCAAATTGATTAACTAAATTAACGGAGTGAGCAACAAGAATTAGAACCTATAAATATGAAAAGCTCTCTCCAAGAAAGGGGGTCCAGAAATCGACTAAAAACATAGATGCCTACAATGTCAGAAATACCTCGTCTGAATTCCCTCTACACCACCTTTGTATCGTCTACTACACATATCAATTTTCACCAGAAATGTATCGGTGCCAGGTTGTATCCTCCAACAGTGACCTACCAGGTCACGGTTACTACTATTGTAAGCTCTCCGGAGGACCTATGTTGTACTACTTTGCAATTTGTGTAAGCTCCCCGGAGCACTTCATGTTTTATATATAAAGAAGGGTCTCTCTCCTTCCTCTGGATACTGCCTAGGGGTTTTTTAGCATATGATCATTCGTGATGCTTTTTCCCCCTAGGTCAATCCATTTCTACCAAAAGAATTGTCATTCTCCCACCTATCTCCTTTGTTATGCACGTATGTGAGCTAGGCACCGACCCCAAGCTCTCATATCCCTCTCTTTGCATGTTATTTGGGTCAGGAAACTACATAGGGGACCTAGAGAAGAGACAAGGTACCAGGTACCGGGACCGAGGTACCAAGACCAGAGATAGGGACCGAGACAGGGACCGGGACCGGGGACCAGGGACCATGATCAGCCCTTTATTTTAGTAAGGGAACCTCAAGCGCCATATCTTCTCCTTATCCTCGAAGCTCCGACAGGCAAAGTACTCGTACCTTTCCCCCTCCGACCGGGGAGTACCACTCCATCCGGTCTAAATGTTATACGGAAAGTCCCAACCGGAATTTTCGGATAACAATATCTAATTATACAATATAACATAAAATAATAATAATATTTATTAATATATAATAATAATCATATATTTCCAGTTTCTAATATATATAATAGTCACAACTTCTGGAGTTCACAAAGTCAGAAACATACGTATTAAATGATACTATTAATAATAAGCATATATATAATAATAATCATATTAATTTTTATAAAAAAAAAAAAACAATTTCCCATATTCTAATGTATCTAATTATACAATATAACATATAATAATAATAATTGTTAACGGAAAATTCACTCAGGGTGAAAAATCTCAGCTAACACCCTCGAGACCACTACCATGTAAGTGGTGGCTGGGGCTAGATACCATCGGTGCTTAGTTTACAATGGGTGCAGAAAGATAATACTAACACAAGGTAAAAAGGAATACGATGACTTTATCATTCATCTGAAATAAGTTACAAAGATCTCTCCAATACTCTTAATCTCTCTAGGATACAATGAAATGGCACTCTCATGCCTGTCGAAAAGTTGTCCTCTCATTTTTTCTGATTGATCATTTTATACATTGTTTAGCTAGGTTCCATTTGCGACTTTCCCGCCATGATTTTCTCCATCCTCCCCCCTCCTTATCGGGCGGGATCTTATTAATTAAAAAGTCATTGACTTTCGTTTAATGACGGATCCGAGAGTATCATAGGCGGAGATAAGTTTGTTTCCTTTTTGGATTCAATCACTTGTTATGCAGGTAGTGTTTCCATGTTTGTTATAGGTATGATCTTGTGTATCTCTATGGTATGGTTGTAGGTATGATCTTGTGTATCTCCATGGTATGATTCTTCATGGAGGATGGCGGGTATGACACTTATTGTTTGGTAGAGCGAAGTGCCTTGATCTTGGTGCTAGGAGCTTGGTCCGACCTGTCTAGGTCCCTCGGAGCTTTAAACAGCTTGCTGTGGGCGCTCTTCGGTGGCAGCGGGCTTTGACGAGGTTCCCTCTATCCTTCTCAATAGGTCCGACTTTCCATTCTGCGGGGTGGTGGAACGTTACGATACGGGCTTAAAGCCTAACATGTTTCCCTTTGACTTTGGGGAGAATGGCAGGTTTCCGGGGAGATTGCGAGGTAATCTCGACCTCGATGTTGGAAGCTCAATTCGATCGTGTCGGGCTTTATCTCGAGTGCTCCAGTAGCTCGATGACCTTTTCTTGTTTTCATGAGACGGCCTTTCAATCTGATCCCAGGAGGCGTTCCTATGGTGGATAATTTTGGGCCTAGATTCGGGCTAGGAGGGTGGAAAATTTTCCTTTGGTCCCTAGCCAAATTTGGCTATTAACAGAACTCCCCTCTGACTTGAACATCGGTGATTGAGTTTGGGGTTGGAGTCATATTCCCTGTCTTAATTGGGAAATTTTCCCTCCATTACCGTTACCAGAATCTTGGTGGAAATTTTTTCATTAATTGCCCGAGTGACGTGGCGAATGTAGACTGGGTTATTCTCAAAATAATCCGGCTACGTTACGGCCATTCTGTGATTCGAGGTAACCCCCACAGAAGATTTTGCTCTTGGGTTGCCGACGTCATTGTTCTATCCACTCCTATTTAAACCTGATAGCTCTACCGCTTCCTTCATACTTTTGCTTCTTTCAAATTTCAAACTTTCTTCGGAAAATAAAAAAGTTCCTCTTTTTTTCCGTAGGCTCGCTAAACTCGCTCTGCCATGTCGAAAAAAAGTCGTGACTCCGTCGACTCTATTGCCGATGGCGAGGAGGTCGCCAGTCTCACCCACTGGAAGTGAGCACGGAAGAGTTTTGACAGTGAGGATTCTCCACCAAGTCCCCAACGCATGCGGTCGACTAGAAACGTAGCCATTGGGACCGGGTTCTCTAATCGACCTGACAATCCTCTGGATTTGGTTGATGAAGGCTCTGATAAAGAGAACATGGAGGATGCTGCCAGGAAGGGTCAAGTCAAGGTTGTTGATCCTTCTCTGGAGAGGCTTCCCCTTTATGACTTCAGGGTTGTCCCCGACTCTATCGTTGATTCGAACTCGATTGACCGATTGAGGTCCAAGTACGGCATTCCTGATAGTGTTTCTATCTCAGTTCCTCCTAAAGGTTATGACTTCTTCAATTCTTCCGACAGCGTGCTTCTGATTCATGTGGCAGCTCTCGAGAATGGGGTCAGGCTTCCCCTTCATCCTACCCTTCGACGAGCTCTCAACGCCATCCAGCTTGCTCCTCTCCAGTTGACGCTTGGCTTCTGGAGGTATTTGATTGGCTTCCTCATGCTGTGGAGGGAACAATGCCAGCTGAGCAAGGTGAAGAGAGAGCCCATAGTAGAGGAGCTGGCCTATCTTTTTCAAATCGGAAGCCTAGCTGGTGCTCCCCGAGGTCAGTTCTATGCAAAAGCCAAGAACAAGCTCAACTTTGTCATTCCTGGTGCTTCGAAGAAAGATCCCGCCTGGAAGGAAGAGTGGATCCTGGCAGGGGGTGACTGGGGAAGCTCAATTTTTATTGGAAGGCATGAGTTAGAGGTCCCCACAGCTTTCAGTGACAAACTATCGTAGGGCCGGGACTCCCTTCCACCTGAGTCTGAAACTGTTTTGAAGGCTATTCTGGCCAGGAACTACTTGAACCTGAAGTTCCCAACCGCTGAAGCCTTCGATCCTTACAGGGTGAATCAATACTTGCGGATCTCCGATGCTATTCCTCGTGAGTAACACTGAATCGTCTCGCTTTGTCTTGTTGACTAGCTTAGTTCTGACGTTTCCCCTTTTGTTTTATTTACTTATAGTTTTTATTGTTGAGCCAGCTTCTCCCGAAGCCTAACGATCCTCGCAAGCTCGCGCTCCTCTTCCCTCTGCTGGGGTCGCGTCTCCTCCTGTTTTGCCCCTTTCCCCAGTTGGGTCTAGGATGGCCAACCTCGCATCGCGGGCTTCTCGGGCGTTGAATAGGGGAACCTCTGCTCCCCAGGCCACTGATACAACTGTTTTTGCTCCCTTTGCTGTTGTTACTACCATTGCTGCTCCTACGATTAATCCACATGTTGCCTCTGTGCTTCCAACTTCCCGAGCTTCGGAGGACTTCGAGGTTGTTGTGGTAGGGATTCCTCCTAACCGCCGCCGCCCTCAATCGAGCTCGACGGGGCAGGACGAAGTCTTGGACCAATTCATCGCATCCTGCCCGGGTGGTGGGCTCTCCAGAATGGCCTCAACGCCCGTCGATGTCTTGCTCACCAAGAGGTCCACTGTCTTAGCTGAGGTAATTGTTTTTCCTCTGTACTGCTTCTGTAACTGCCAACTTGATAGATTCCTAACCCTGGCTTTGTATCTTGTAGGCCTTCAAGTTAAACATGGCTATGGGTCATCAAGTTGCCTCCCTCCGTGATCGGGCCATGAAGGCGGAGGCCAAGGCTGAGAAAGCCATGAGGTTACTCAAGCGAGCTCAGACATTAGTGCAGGAGATGACTTCCAGTCAAAAGGGAATAGGGGATGAGATAAACGAGCTTCGCTGCGATTACGATAGAACCAAGCGATCTTTTGATCAAGAGATCCTTCAATCAAAACGGTGGGCTAAGCAGAGGGATTCTTGGAAAGCCGAGGCTAAGAAGTTGGACCTCGAGAATCAGAGACTGCATGCTCAGGTGGCCAAGCTGCAAGCTGAGGCGGATGCCTTCTTTAGCGATAGGTACTTTTATGCTTCCTTCCAGGATACATAAGCTCTTCCTCCTTTCTTCGACCTATCGAATATCGCAGGTAGGGACAAAGAGGAGATATTGGTTAGGGCCGCAGATATGTCCCACCCTGAAGGGGATGAAACAGTGCCTTCTAGTCAGGTAGGGACCGAAAAGTGACCTATCGAGGCAGATCCTTCTCTTCCTTCTAATTCCTTCCATGTCTCCGCTCCCGGAGAATCCTCAAGTGGTGTTCCACTCAAGTAGCCCGCGGGAGGTATATCAGAAGCTCGTGATGGGGCAAGAGACCGCCTGGAAGAGCCCTCTAGAGTAGAGTCGGGGGTTGAACCAAGCGAGATAAGATCCATGGTTGCCCTTCTTGATGCAGCCATCCCTCCTGAGGTTATGGCGGTGATTAATGAAGTTGTGGAAGAGGATCTAGCTGGGCAGCAAGCCATTGAGGAACCTCTGGAGGAAAAGGTAGCCGTCGAGGGAGACCAAAACGGGCAATCACCTGACGAAGGAGCTGGGGGCGAGGATCATCGTGGAGGAGAAGTAGCAGGGGGAAATCAGAAGGACTCCGAAGCTTGACGCTATCCGTTCATGACAGGCTTTAATTGCCCAGAAAAAGGGGTAGGCACTCCGCTTTACTCATGATTAGCTTAATCAATTTTTTTTTGTAGCCCGGATTCGGGGGTTGGGCTCCTACGCTATTAATGAGAATCTGCTATAACTTCTCTCATATTTGATTTGATTTACCTTAACTATGAGCTTCCAACTTGATTGAGAACTCCCTGCTTCATTCCTGGTTTCGATCATGGTGCGACCTTTGAGATAACTTTGACTTAATGAAATTTGGTAATGAGAAACCCTGAATTTATTAAACGTAAATCTGCTAGCTGGGTGGTTGCCCAGCTCTGGATTTCCAGTATTCTGTAAGGATTCCTATCTTTGGGAAAGGTTCCTATCGTACACCGCGTCTTTGATGATAATTTGTTCACATTTTGAACCGACTTTGTAGGAAATGACGACCTTAAATCCGTTTCTGGGGAGGTAATCTGATCGAGATACCAAGAGGGTTGTCTAGCTATTTCCTGGTCTCAAGATCTGGATGGCAACTATGCTCTTACACTCGACCCTTCTTGAGGGTGGTAACCCGACCAAGGCATCAGAAGGGCTGTCTAGCTATTTCCTGGTCTCGAGATCTGGATGGCAACTATACTCTTACACTCAGACCCTTCTTGGGGGTGGTAGCCCGACCAAGGCATCAGGGGTAACGGGGGGGCTTCCCTAGCTAGTCCCTGGTCTCGAGATCCCGCTGGTAAATATGCTCTTACACTCGGACCCTTCTTTGCGGGGGTTGGTGCCTCGAAAAGGCATCAGGGGCAGCGAGGGGGCTTCCCCGGCTAATCCCTGGTCTTGAGGTGATTATGGCGAATTTATCCGTGGATAACCTAGTTGTGTATGGAGAAATAAATGTAGAACATGGTCGGAGATAAGGAAATAGCAGACTTTATTGATGATCGAAATGTAGTACACTGTTACTAGGAATTGTATTGAAACATAAATAGGGGTAATCTGCTTCAGAGTCCCCTACTTAGGGGTAAAACATCCTCAAGTGATCTGCGTTCCAGGTGTGGTCGATGGGTCGACCATCCATGTCTTCGAGCTTGTAGGCCCCATTGCGAGCTACTACCTTTACCAAGTATGGCTCTTCCCAATTGGGACCTAGGACTCCATCCGACCTTTTTCGGGTATTTGAGGTTACCTTCTTGAGCACCAAATCCCCTTCTTTAAAGTTCTGGGCTCTGACCTTTCGGTTGAAATACCTAGCGATCTTGCTCTGGTAAATTGCCACTTTCTCAACTACCCGGTCTTGTTTCTCTTCCATGAGATCTAGATTAGCTCGGAGCTTGACCTCAAAGCTTGACCTCGTTGCTTTTAGGTTCAAAATGTTGTACTCTGAATGAGGTCAATTTATACTTGATGGGGAGGACCGCTTCAACTCCGAAGGCTAGGGAGTAGGGTGTTTCCTAGGTAGCTGTCCTCTTTATAGTCTGGTATGCCCAGAGGACCTCAGGCAACTCCTCGACCCATTTGCCTTTCTTCTGCTGTAATTTCTTCTTCAGCAGCCTTTTGATAGTCTTTTTGATGGATTCCACCAGCCCGTTGGTCTGAGGATGGGCTACTGAAGCGAACCTGAGGTTGATTCCCAAAGCTTTGCAAAATTCTTTGAATCGGGCGTTGTCAAACTGCTTCCCCAGGTCGGCTGCAATGATGAGAGGGGTCCCGAATCTGTAGACCATGTTGGTTTTGATGAACTTGGTCGTATTCTTCTCTGATATTCGGGAGAGAGGCCCTGCTTCGACCCACCTTGTGAAATAATCGATGGCCACGATAACATATTTAGCCTGTCCATGAGCGGTGGGAAGCGGTCTTATTAGGTCAATCCCCCACATGGCAAAGGGGTAGGGTGAACTGAGAGAGGACAGTCGTTCTGGTGGGATGTGACTCAAGCTCGAGGTCCTTTGGCATGGTTTACAAGATTGTACGAAGCTTCTTACGTCCTGATGGACAGTTGGCCAGTAGTACCCCATACGGAGCACTTGATATGCTAAAGCTTCACCTCCAATGTGGTTCCCGCAGTCCCCAGAATGAACCTCTCTTAACGCCCATTTGGCGTCATCAGGATGCAAACACCGAAGCAAGGGGAGGGACCGAGAGTCTTTTGATTCTTCGGGCTTGATTGGGCTCTTCGGGAAGCTTTCCCTCTTGGAGATAGGCAACGATCGGATCCATCCAACAAGGTTGACGATCCAGGGAGCATATTTCCTTACCGGTGGTTATGCTTGGTTGTGGGATCACTTGGAGGGGAACTCCCTGTGGTAAGGCTTAGCCTCCATTTGCAGCTATCTTTGCTAGGACATCCGCGCGATGGTTCTGGTGTCGAAGCACCTGCTCGATCTTGAATCCCTTGAATCTATCCTTGAGCGACTGAACTAATTTTAGGTAAGCGGCCATGTTATCCTCTTTTGCCTGGTAAATCCTGGAAACCTGATTGACTACGAGCATCGAGTCACTCTTGATTTGTGTGTAGTCGATTTTGAGCTCAATAGCCGCCTTCATCCCAGTAATGAGGGCTTCATATTCAGCCTCATTGTTCGTGGCCTTAAACTCGAATCTAAAGCAGTGATAGAATTCAGTCTCTTATGGGTCTATTAAGACTACGGCAGCTCCTCCCCCAGCTTGCCCAGACGCTCCATCTTTGTAGAGGATCCAGGACTTGCAATCTTCCGGCCAAGTGTCGATCTCTAAAATTTTCTCAAGGGCTGCATTCTTTGCTGCGGTGACCGCTTGGCACGGGAGTGCCGAGAATTCTGCCACGAAGTCTGCCAAAGCCTGAGCTTTGATTGTTGTTATGGGTTTATACTTCAAGTCGAATTGGGTGAGCTCCAATGCCTATAGAACTAGCCTTCCATACACGTCCGGCCTTTGTAAGAACTGGCGGAGAGGCTAGTATGTCACCATTGCTATTAAGTGAGCTTGGAAATAGGGACGGAGCTTTCTTGCGGAGGTCACCAGAGCATAGGCGAGCTTTTCCAAGAGGGTATAATTTTGCTCTGGCTTGGTTAGGGCATGACTCACGTAGTACACGAGCCGTTGAACCCTGTCTCCACACTCCTTAATCAAAGCCTCACACTCCTTGATCAAAGCCCCACTTACTGCAGTTTCTGAGACAATCAAGTAGATTTGCAATTCCTCTCCGGGAATTGGCTTGACTAGCAATGGAGGGCTTGTTAGGTACCTCTTCAAGGCTTGAAAGGCTTGCTCGCTCTCCTGGCTCCATTTCATGTTTTTCCCCTGTTCGATAGCTTTAAAGAAGGGGAGGCATTTATCGGTGGAACGTGAAATGAACCTGTTGAGCGCTGCTACACGCCCTGTCAAGACTTGTACTTGTCCGAGTGATATAAGGGATTACAGGTCCAAGATAGCCTTGATTTTTTCTGGGTTGGCCTCTATGCCTCTTTCATTAACCATGAAACCTAAAAAGTTCCCCGCAGTCACCCCGAAGGCATATTTGGAGGGGTTCAACTGCATCTGGTTTTCTCTTAGGATTAGAAATGTCTTACGAAGGTCTTCCTGATGTCCTTCTGCGGTTGGTGATTTTGTGACCATGTCGTCGATATATACCTCCATCGTCCTTCCAATTTCAAGCCTAAACAGTTTGTTAACCAGCCGCTGGTATGTAGCCCCCGCATTCTTAAGGTCGAATGGCATCACCTGTAGCAGTACAGGCCCTGCCCAGTAATGAAGCTCGTCTTATCTTGGTCAGCTGGGTGCATTTTAATCTGGTTATACCACGAGAACGTGTCCATGAAACTAAGAAGCTTATTTCAGGATGTGGAGTCGACCAACTGATCAATCTTTGGTAGAGGAAAGCTGTCTTTTGAACATGCCCGGTTAAGGTCGGTGTAGTCGACACACATAAGCCATTTCTCATTTGCCTTCGTAACCATGACCACGTTGGCGATCCACTCGGGGTAGCGCACTTCTCTGATAAAACCTGCCCTGGTCAATTTGTCCACTTCCTCTTGAACCCGCAGCGTTTCTATCGATGGACACCGAGAGTTATTTGGTTTGTGTAAAAACGTCTACAGTTGAGAGAGTGCAGCTTCGGGTTTTTAGTGGAATAACACCGAAGTTAATAATCATGAAATATTAATTAAAGAGTTTAATTAATAATTTCTAAGGATTATTGGAGCTCAAAATACTGTGGGTCCATAAGGTCCCCTTGCTAGCCCGATCGATTTAGGTAACAAGGGTCACGATTAATTAATTGGATTGTCCAATTAATTGTGTTACAAAAGTGACACGTATTTATTCGGGAGTTAATTGAATAATGGGATTATTTAATTAATGAATAATGGTGATTAAATAAATTAAATAATAAGATTATTTAATTATGTTATTAATCACTAAATGGAGGGTGTTAGTTGATATTTGATTTTGAACAAAATAAGATAATATGATTATTTTATTTTATTAAATTAAATATTTGAATTTGAATTTAAAATGTTTGAATTCAAAAATAAATATTTAATTAATTTTAAAAGGATATGAGATTTTTTTTTAAAAGTTTTAAAAATCAAATTAGATTTTCGGTTGGTTGTTTTTTGAATATATATGTGATATATATTTAATTAAAAAAAAGAGCAATAACCGAATGACTTTTAAAGAGTAATGTGATTACTTTGAAAGGGTAACAAAATACACTTGAACAGAGAAGACAAAAAAGTGTCGTGACACACAGCAAACATAGAAAGCAAAACAAAAAGAAAAATATTAGAGTGTGGCGACTTCAAGGGCTGCATTTCTAGTTTTTGTTTTTTAGTGTGTGTCTTCTTCTCTTCTTCCTCCATACAGGTCCTGAATATCGTGACGCGCCCACACGTTGTTACCAGTTCCGGGAGATAGCGAGGAAGATCACGTGATTCAAATCAGGAGCAGTTCGTATTAAAGTGAAGGAGCCTCCTACGTAGGTATGAAAATGTTTCATCACTTTATTATTTCATTTGATTATTACTGTACAAATGAGTTAGTTTAATGATTGCATAAAAAATTTTAAAACCTTCCGTTGCGCAATCTGTAACCCTAGGTTCCAACAATTGGTATCGAATCCAATTTTTGTACAGTATAATCGAATTCGATTACTCCTGATATGTATGAATGTGTAGGCACATATTTTTTTGATGAGTGTATGATGTTTTTTTTAATTAAATTGTTTAATTTAAAAAACATGGTTGATCGTAATGTTTTATGGTGTTGTGGATTTAGAGTGTTTCTGGGTTGTATAATGTTTTTTATTTTTTTTTATTTTACTGTTGTATTATTAAAAAAAATGTAAAATCGCAAGAAATTGCACCTGGTGGTTCACGAAGACTGAACGCACACTACCAGTGCACCTACAATCCAGCGTATGCCACCCATCAACGAGCTTGACCAGCGCATCAACCTCCAGCGCACCTGCAGACGAGCGCTTGCCTACCACCTGCGCTCATGCACACCAGAGCGTGCCACCAGCGATGCCCACCAGCGCGCAATCCTTCCAGCGCGCAAGCTTCCAGCGCGCTCCTACCACCTGCGAGCATGCAGACCAGCGCATGTTGACCAGTGATGCGTATTAGCGATGCTACCAGTGCACATGACCTGAAGAGATTGGAAGTCTTGGAAATTACAAGAAGACCAAGGGAGGCTTTGGGAATATTTTTTGTAATTAGATTCCAATTTTTTAGGTTAAATAATCCACAACACTCGGTCAACTCATGTATGTTTTAATTATTTGATGATTAAGCATTGCCATGCATATACATGTCATTTATAATTAGTTGTGCCTACACATATATATATATATATATATATATATATATATGTTGATATATCATACATGCATTATAGCCATCTATATTATGTGTTTAATTTTTTTTAATTTGATTAAAATGGGTTATTCACATAATTAGCTATTTTTAATGGGATTAGTTTTTAGGAGTAAAAACTTGGTAAATCTCATTAATTACTAATCTTTTTATTAAAGAGTTTAAATACTTAGATTAGTGGGGTCCTTAATAAATATATTAGGATTAATTTGATTAAGCTCCTAATAATAATTGGACCTAAATAATGTGTTTAGTTTTAATAGTTAAAACTTGGTAAATACACATTTAATAATAATTCTAGTCTTAGTAAACAGTTTACATATATTTGAATTATCACTAATGAACTAAATTTTTTAAGTGTTAAAAATCAATTTAGTTTATTAGTTATTGGAATAGGATTCTAATAATTTGTGATTAATGCACTTGACGCTTAGATTAAAATTAGCCGTTTAATCTAGTTTAATCTAGGTGCATTAATATTAATAGAAAACCCTTAATATAAAATAGTGAGTGGGAGAGGGATATATGACATTATATCCCGCGGTCTCCATCATTAGTTCAACACCGTGAGATTCGAGTGGGGCCTCGTGACGGCTTTGTTTTCGTCCTCCCTAAGGAGGGTTTCCATAAGAATCAATACCAAGGTTGACTTCCTAACAGATAGGATTTCGGAGGGGATTTCGGGATTGATCGACCCTAAGGCGGCAATTTTCGAGTTAAGCTCCTGAGATCTAAAATGATGGGTTACACTCACAAAGTTTTAATTAAATTGGTTAATTAAAAACCTGACTTAATAAACGATGGTTGAATGATATTGGCATAAGAGTTATTCTGGTATATCCTTTGACTGAGAAGGTCTCGATCCAACATGCAAGAATTTGACCGATCCTAAGGCGGCACTTGCTTGTGGTATGTTGGATTGTTGTGGTATAAAAACATTGTTTTTAGGGTTGTTCTTGCTCATTAAACATTTTCATGCATCATGTTTAATTTTATGCCGAACATTAGCACATGTTTAGAATGTATGATTGAATGAATCTTTAATTTATGTTTTTTCAGCCATGTCATCTGCACTATTACAAATACTTGCAAACGATAAATTAACTGGTGATAACTACACAAAATGGAAACTTAACATTAATGCAATACTGGTCACCAAAGACCTCAAGTTTGTGCTTACGGAGGAATGTCCTCCGGTGCCTACTGCCATGCCACACGAACTGTTCGTGAGGCATACCAGCGATGGATCTCATCTGACGAGAAGGCCCGAATATATCTGTTAGCTTCTATGACAGACGTGCTTGTCACAAAGCACGAAGCAATGACTACAGCATTCGATATTATGGAGTCATTGCAAGCTATGTTCGGGCAACCCTCCGAGCAAAAGCGACACGAAGCTGTTCGTTCCGCTATGCTCGCTCGCATGAAGGAAGGTACATCAGTTCGGGAACATGTCCTGAGCATGATGTCCTACTTCAACACGGCAGAAGTCAATGGCGGGGCCATTGATGAACCAAGTCAAGTGAGCATCATACTGACGACTCTTCCGAAGAGTTTCGATCAGTTTAAGAACACCTACGGGATGAACAAGTTAAGGTTTAGTCTCACACAGTTGCTCAATGAGCTCGCTACTTTTGAGTCCATGACCAAGGACAGCAAAAGTAAGACCGGTGAGGCAAATGTTGCTGAACCATCTTCCTCCAATAACAACAAGAGAAAGAGGTCTGCTGGGAAGGCGAAGGGTAAGCCCAAACCCAAGAAAGCCCAAAGCAAAAAGAAAGGCGCCTCCATCGACAAGAGCAAAGGAAAATGTTTCCATTGCGACAAGGTCGGACACTGGAAGAGGAATTGTCCTCAGTATCTGGAGGAGGTGGCCAAGAAGTATAAAGCGAAAGGTAAATATGATTTATTTGTTCTTGAGTCATGTTTAGTTGAAGATGATTCTTCACCCTGGATAGTTGATTCAGGGGCCACTAACCATGTTTGTTCTTCTTTGCAGTGAACTGATTCTTGGACACAGCTTGAGGAGGGAGCCTTCTCGATGCGAGTGGGGTCAGGGGATGTCGTGTCGGCACGAGCAGTGGGCGTAATTAGATTGAGTTTTTGTAATAATAATTTTATTTTGTTGGACAATGTATTTTTTATTCCTGGATTTACACGGAATTTAATTTCCGTTTCTAAGTTGTTAGAACAATTATATTCTGTTTCTTTTGATAATAAATCAGTTATTATTGCAAAGAATGGTCTAAATATTTGTTCAGGAATTAATGAAAACAATTTGTATGTGTTAAGACCGTTAATGCATACAACACTACTCAACACCGAAATGTTTAAACTTGAAAAACCAAAAACTAAACGACATAAGATTTCTCCAGAAAACGAAACGTATCTCTGGCATCTAAGGCTTGGACATATTAATCTTGACCGGATAAACAGACTAGTAAAAAGCGGATCTTTAAATGAGTTAAAGGTTGGCACCTTACCTGTCTGTGAATCTTGTCTGAAAGGTAAGATGACTAAGAGACATTTTACTTGAAAAGGGCTTAGAGCTAAACAACCACTAGAGCTTATACATTCAGACGTCTGTGGACCAATGAATGTTAAATAAAGGGGTGGTTATGAGTATTATGTCACCTTTATAGATGACTACTCGAGATACGGATATGTCTACCTAATACAACGGAAGTCGGAAACATTTGAAAAGTTCAAAGAATTTCGAGCTGAAGTTGAGAACGAGTTAGGAAAGACTATCAAGTCTCTACGATCAGATCGTGGAGGTGAGTACCTTGACCAAGAGTTTGAAGACTTTATGGTCGAGTATGGGATAGTGTCCCAACTCACAGCTCCTGGTACACCTCAGCAGAATGGTGTCGCGGAGAGAAGAAATAGAACCCTAATGGAAATGGTGAGATCTATGATTAGTTTCTCATCATTTCCAAATTCCTTTTGGGGATATGCGTTACAAACAGCGGCATACATTTTGAATGTAGTGCCATCCAAATCTGTTCCTGAAACTCCCCTAGAGTTGTGGAATGGTCGTAAAGCTAGTTTACGACATTTTCGCGTATGGGGGTGTTCAGCACACGTGCTGAAGAACAGAACTGGAAAGCTAGATCCCAAGTCTGTGGTCTGCTTGTTTGTAGGATATTCCAAGGAGACCAGAGGTGGATACTTCTATAGTCCTGAAGATAACAAAGTATTTGTATCGACAAATGCAACGTTTCTTGAGGATAACTATATAAGTGATCATAAACCTCGTTCTAAAATTGTATTAAATGAGTTGGAGCCTGGTGAGACCAATACTCAGTCAACTAGAGTTGTTAATCCATTAACATTTGAAAGTCAGATAATTCCTAGTCAGGATACACTACCACCTAGACGTAGTGAGAGGGTTGTGAGACAGCCTGAACGCTATTTGGGTGTAAGTGAGGGACAAGATCTTATCTCTGCTGATAGTGTGGATGATCCATTGACATTTAAGAATGCAATGGAAGATCCTGATAAAGAGGATGGCTTAAGGCCATGAATCTCGAGATGGAGTCTATGTACTCTAACTCAGTCTGGGAACTTGTAGACTTACCGAATGGGGTAAAACCCATAGGATGTAAGTGGATCTACAAGAGGAAGAGAGGAGTAGACGGGAAGGTAGAGACCTTCAAGGCAAGGCTAGTGGCCAAGGGTTATACCCAGAAAGAGGGGGTCGATTATGAAGAGACCTTCTCCCCAATAGCCATGTTTAAGTCTATTCGGATTCTCTTATCCATTGCTGCCTATTTAGATTATGAAATTTGGCAAATGGACGTCAAGACTGCATTCTTGAATGGCAATCTTGATGAAAGCATATACATGATGCAACCAGAGGGATTTGTGTCTCCAGATCAAGAGCAAAAGGTTTACAAGTTGCAAAGGTCCATTTATGGACTTAAGCAAGCATCTAGATCTTGGAACATAAGGTTTGATGATGTAATCAAAACCTATGGCTTCGAGCAAAACGTTGATGAGCCTTGTGTCTACAAGCGCATCATTGACAAGAAAGTAGTTTTCTTGGTCCTATACGTAGATGACATCCTACTCATTGGGAATGATGTAGGAGTGTTGTCTGATGTAAAGGGCTGGCTGGCTAGCCAATTCCAAATGAAAGATTTGGGAGAGGCGAGTTATGTTCTAGGGATCCAACTTATAAGGGATCGTAAGAACAAACTCATAGCATTGTCTCAAGCATCATATATCGACAAGATTCTTATGCGATTTTTGATGCAGAACTCCAAGAAAGGTAATTTACCTTCTAGACATGGGGTTCACTTGTCTAAGGAACAGTGTCCTAAGACACCTCAAGAAGTTGAGGAAATGAGACGTGTGCCATATGCATCAGCAGTAGGTAGTCTCATGTATGCTATGTTATGCACGAGACCGGACATCTGCTATGCAGTGGGAGTAGTCAGCAGGTACCAGTCCAACCCAGGATTAGATCATTGGGTTGCTGTCAAGACTATTCTCAAGTATCTTCGGAGAACGAGAAACTATATGCTAGTGTATTCCGGACAGGATTTGATCCTATTAGGATACACAGATTCTGATTTTCAGTCAAACAGGGATTCTAGAAAATCCACGTCTGGATCAGTATTCACCCTAGGTGGTGGAGCCATTATGTGGAGAAGTATAAAGCAATCTTGCATTGCTGACTCCACCATGGAAGCCGAATATGTAGCCGCTTGTGAAGCTGCTAAAGAGGCTGTTTGGCTCCGTAAGTTCTTGAGTGATCTGGAAGTTGTTCCAGATCTGGATAAGCCCATCACACTTTATTGTGATAACAGTGGTGCTGTGGCTAATTCCAAAGAACCAAGAAGCCACAAGAGAAGGAAGCATATAGAGAGAAAGTATCATCTCATTAGAGAGATAGTGCAGAGAGGAGATGTGATCGTCACCAAGATAGCCTCACAAGACAATCATGCTGATCCATTTACGAAGACCTTACCGGCTAAAGTGTTTAAAGGTCACCTAGAAGGTCTAGGGTTACGAGACATGACTCACATGCTTTAGTGCAAGTGGGAGATTGTTGGGGTTTTTGCCCTAAAGCTTGTAATTTGTAAATATAATTTGAACATAAATAAAAGAAGTAGTATATTCATTCATATTGTGTCATACTTTATATAACATGTGCACTTAACATCCAAAATTTTCGGATGTAATTTCGAACTGAGTATATGAGTGTCATATATAGATGGATTCAGTTTGAAACGAGCAATCTAAAGAGTCCGTAGATAGCAAATAAAGCTGGGTACTTTATTTGTGGTTAATCTACAGCTGCGGTCCATTTCGTAGTGTACAGTGATCCTATCCAGGATCATTCATATGTAGATATGAGAATGGAGGCACCTTGTATGATGTGATCATATAGGACTGGGCCATGATCTATATGATTCTCTCACTAAGATCCGTTTAACGATGAGATTCATATATATCAACTAATGATGGCTATATGTGGGTGATCTTAATCCTGAGTGTCTTATCGACTCCTTCAGGTTAGATCGTGGTCTTTGATATACCATGGGTGAGGTCGGAGTTGCATTCCCGATCAATATACTCCGTATGTTGGGATCGCAGTTTGGCTTGTGGCTGGGAAGGTTTGTACACAATAGTGGAATCCACTCCTTCTTGTGAGAAGTAGATGGTAGTTCCTTTGAGGGTTGATTCGGGACTTGAACAATATGAGCGCTCTCCTAATTCCGTAAGGAATGTAGGATTTATTGTTCATTAGAGAATCAATGGTACTTAATGGAAAGATATGATTAGAGGGGTATGACGGACATTATGACCCAGCTCTAATTATGAACTACTTGTGGAGGATTATACCATATGTAATAGCTATATCGATAGACACCGAGAGTTATTTGGTTTGTGTAAAAACGTCTACAGTTGAGAGATTGCAGCTTCGGGTTTTTAGTGGAATAACACCGAAGTTAATAATCATGAAATATTAATTAAAGAGTTTAATTAATAATTTCTAAGGATTATTGGAGCTCAAAATATTGTGGGTCCATAAGGTCCCCTTGCTAGCCCGATCGATTTAGGTAACAAGGGTCACGATTAATTAATTGGATTGTCCAATTAATTGTGTTATGAAAGTGACACGTATTTATTCGGGAGTTAATTGAATAATGGGATTATTTAATTAATGAATAATGGTGATTAAATAAATTAAATAATAAGATTATTTAATTATGTTATTAATCACTAAATGGAGGGTGTTAGTTGATATTTGATTTTGAACAAAATAAGATAATATGATTATTTTATTTTATTAAATTAAATATTTGAATTTGAATTTAAAATGTTTGAATTCAAAAATAAATATTTAATTAATTTTAAAAGGATATGAGATTTTTTTTTTTTTAAGTTTTAAAAATCAAATTAGATTTTCGGTTGGTTGTTTTTTGAATATATATGTGATATATATTTAATTAAAAAAAGAGCAATAACCGAATGACTTTTAAAGAGTAATGTGATTACTTTGAAAGGGTAACAAAATACACTTGAACAGAGAAGACAAAAAAGTGTCGTGACACACAGCAAACATAGAAAGCAAAACAAAAAGAAAAATATTAGAGTGTGGCGACTTCAAGGGCTGCATTTCTAGTTTTTGTTTTTTAGTGTGTGTGTTCTTCTCTTCTTTCTCCATACAGGTCCTGAATATCGTGACGCGCCTACAGGCTGTTACCAGTTCCGGGAGATAGCGAGGAAGATCACGTGGTTCAGATCAGGAGCAGTTCGTATTAAAGTGAAGGAGCCTCCTACGTAGGTATGAAAATGTTTCATCACTTTATTATTTCATTTGATTATTACTGTACAAATGAGTTAGTTTAATGATTGCATAAAAAAATTTAAAACATTCCGCTGCGCAATCTGTAACCCTAGGTTCCAATAGCACCTAGCTTCAAAAGGTCAAGGGAGGCTAGACCTAGCTTCTGGCTAGACGAAACTCCTTAATATCGGGGATAGGACACTGATCGACCTCACTATCTGATGTACCTCACCATAATACATACCATATTCAATGACCCATATGGGGGAACATGCTAGACCTGAAGACACACAGGATCACATCTTAAGACGTTACATACGTACAGAACAAGTAATAAAGTCCAAGTAGGAAACAAATTGATCTCCACCAAGATATCCTCGACTCAGCAATTAACTCAAAGTCAATGACATTTAAATGTAAAATCATGTCCGATAAGGAGGGAAGTGAGGGAGAAAATCAAAGGGGAGAATCAATTAGTTTGATCTATGAAGACAATGTATAAAAGAAGGAATTGAGCCTTCTGAAAGAGGAGACTACTTTTCGACAGGCATACGACAAGTACCCAACTACACCCTAGAGAAAATTGAGAGCAATTTGAGAGAGATTTGTATATCACACACTATCAATAAATAAAGTATTTTTTGATTCTTTCGGGTGGTTAATAGTATCATTGTTCCTTGTCATCTTATTAGGCATTGTTACACATACGTTCAACCTTGGCCATCACCTACGTGGTAGTGGTCTTGAGGGTGCTAACTGAGATTTCTCGTCCTGAGCAAAATTTCTGTTAACATTATGTAAAAACACGTTAAACCTAGGAGAAAAAACGTATCATCTTCGATAAAACCGTGATATCTTGGAGAAAAATATGACATTTTAGATAAAAACATGATAATTAGCCTTTTTAAAAGTGTTAAATAACTAAAACATCCATCCAAACCTTTGTTTTTAAATTTGTTTTATAAAAAATTACGAAACATTCCCCCCTAAGCACCTTCCCCAGGGGCACTATTGTCGATGAAGCACCATGCGATGCTGCCAAACGGCATCATCACCATGCGTGGCCGTCTCCAACGAATGCAAAGTGGGAGAGATGAGAGGAGAGAGGGTGGGCGAAGAGAGAGAGGAGAAAGAGTGGGAAGAGAGGAGAGAGAGTTTAGGGAGTGTTTTTATATGGGATTATATGGGTAATTTCTCAAAACCGTACTTATTCATTTAACTTTCGTATATGATTAAAAACAAATGTTTAATGTTTCTAGGGCTATTTCTAATTTTCAACGTTAAAAAAAATGGTGCCAGAAGCATGATTACATGCATATGAACGATTAGACCCTTCAAATACTGCTAGCAGTTATTGAAACATATTAAAATTAACTATACAATGATTCATTTTCTTACAAAATCCAAATTACTTTGCATTAAAGTTGTGTTCATATGGGATATACATTACATACAAAGTAGGAAAATAGAGATACTGACCCTTATATGAACGATTATTATATGTTATACAAAATATCAACATGACCAGCAACCTTTTTACATCACTAGATAATAAATATACGATTCATCCATATATTAGTCTACTTAAGCATAAAATGTTGCATACATACTAAGAAGATGAAGAATATGAGTGTTTGATCTCTTATTCATTAAGGTTGCGAAGCATCCAAGGGGGCAAGAGTGTATTAGCTCGATTTTGTGGAGTACCATCATCATCATCTCCGCTGCTCCTTGCCATTTGGTAAGTGCTGCTGCATACCTCAGTATCATGTGATTAGTTGTGGCAGCGAAATTAAGGTTAAAATTAAGACGGGAATGGTATAGTTTTCTATTGGTGCTAAGAAGAATCTTAGTAATTGAATTCCCTCAACAATTTTGGTTCAGACATATAGATATTGTGCACACACATGATCTGACATCTCCACCGTAAAAGAGAGAGGGAGGAGGCCACACCTGTTGTTTAAGCACTGCGGCGGCTGCACTAGAAGAATAGAGGATGATGAGTTCGGGTCATGATTTTGCTGCTCCCATTGTGCCTGTTGGGTCACTGTCTTCTCCTTTTCCTTCACCTAGTTTTGGTCCAAAACATATATAATGTACACATTTATCTTATTCACTTTTAAAACTATTGGAACCAGAGCAGAAGATTATATTTGGAAAAACAAAAAATGGGTTTATAATATATGTGAAGCTTTTAAATGTTACCTTTTTAGCAAGCAAGTTATTTTGCTCTTGCAATAACTTGTCCTGAAAATGAAAACAGTTAGGCAACCCCATGGAACAACATTGTATTGTTAAAGTTCACATTTGTCAGAATTCAACAATTTTAGATTGATAAGTCCATAAGACAGTTTCTATACTGCATAATGCATATCAAGCTATATCTGATTGACAGACTGTTGAGCCTTACCTTTTTCTGAAGGTCTGAAATGGATTCAAACATGAGTTGGTTCTGCAATTGAAATCCAATTCAAATTAAATGATTGATTGCATATTAAATTACATTTCAGAAACTTTAAAAAGTTACACTGATTTATTTATTACCTTTCTTGTCCGAATGTGTTTAAGAGCAGAATCAAGCTGCTGCTCCAAACTTTGAAGTTCTTTGAGACTTAGGGAGTCAAGCTCTTCTCCCATGTAATGCCTGCAGCCATTACAAATGTATACATACTTCATATAGCTGTTTCTTTCATTGTCTATGAATTAGAGAACTCGTTCGCATTCATGTCCATACCTTTGATTTCTTTGCAAAACCTCCACCCTAGCTTTTAGCTTTGCATGTTCCATAGTCCAGCTTCCATTCTGCAATATATATGGCATTTACTAATTTATGTTTTTGTACGAATAGGGATTTCGGAGAAAATAAGTTGTAAATTGTCAGGTTAATGGATGAACCTATGACCTCAAAGACAACAAATGATTGTTTTTCAATGTACACAAACAAATAAATAGGCAACGGTTAAAGCAACTATAAAGCCATGGATTCAAGGATGGATATTAATGCATATGTAAATTGAAATAAACAAACAATGAATGTGCTCAGTAGATCAAATGCATGCGTACCTGTGGTTCTACATCATTGGAAATAAGCTGCCTGTCATTATAAGAATATCTCTCATACCTTTCAAGGATTCTTTCCATGCTGAAAACAAAGACAAAATAGCATTATTCTATCGAAATTTAACAATTTGATACAACAAAGAGTTCAGATACTTTAAGGAACAAGCTACCATGAAACATGGCACGATGCTTCAGCAGTACCCTGCAAACAATATTCATTCAAGTTCATTTAAATGATAGTTTTGGGAGGAGGTGATGCTAGCTAATAATACATGTAGTCTATTTTAAATTTGCAACATTATTTGGCTGCCATGCTATGACCAACATGGACTTCGCCATTGTTGCAAACTTTCCCCATAATATCTGAAGATGAAAATTTCAATGTAAACATCGAACCAGAAAGGTCAAAGCCGCCTACGGGGCTGTTTGTGTAATTAGAGACAAATGTTGTATGTGCATGTAATTAGACCTAATAGCAGGAGTGTTTGTGCAATTACCCCAATGGTAAATTCTATGATCAAGCCTCAAACATACTTGGATTTAAAATTGATATATACAGTTGGACACCTTGAATCTTCTATATTAGTAATGACATATTTATTATTTGCTTTACGTTTTAATTAAATTGGCTGCTTTGTATTGCATGATATTGTGGCTTTATTGCTGTGACCAGAAAATACTACTATTTTTTTATTAGGAAATGGAATATTATCATAAAAAAATTAACATTGACAATAAACCTTATTCTTATAGTTGTAAAATTAGTCAAGAGTATTAGATTCCAAACGTATATTACAGTCAAAATAAACGTATGCAATGAAAACTGTCGTAACAAAGAAAATTCAAAAGATTAAAAAAACACAAATTTTTTTAACTGGAATAAAACAGCCCTTAAAGATAAAATTGTTTCCATCCACTTTAGCCTAGTTTTTTATTTTATTTTTTTGTCTTGGTGCATACATGACACAAAAATTCATAAGTGATTCACATATATATTATGTAACCTATAGACTGATACATATTTATGTAAAGCGCGCCAGGCGCCTGCAGGTACAACTTTTGCGTCTAAAGAATGGTCAGGTGCAGCGTTGCAAGGAGGCACGTGCTAGGCCATCGTTGGCGCCAGGGGTCGCCTAGGCATACTCAGTGAAAGACGAAGTTTTTAATGTGAAACGAAACTAATTCAAGCTTCACGTATAACCCAATATGAAGATGCATTGATGATGTTATAAAGTTGGTTTTGTTTGAGTTGGAGATAACCTGGAGCCTAGAAATTAATTTTTTTTTGAAAGTCCTAGAAATTAATTTGAACCTTTTTGTTGTCAGTATGATGATCATAGTTTTAAAATTCGAATCGAGGAGACCGACCCACCCTGCCTCTCACCGGAAACGCACCGATGCGGCCGCACCAGAGGTTTTGGCTTAAAAAACCGCGTCTTAATCGAATCGCTTCGACTCTGCCTAGTCGACTCAGCATATAAAATAAAAAAATAAAAAAAAACCCTAAAAATGCTAATACCCTTTTGGGCGATCAAACCCACATCCGAGAGATCCACGGTCTCCACCTCTCTCAGCCATTATTGCTGGTTACTGCTGCTAATGAAACTTGAAACAAGAGACTAGGGTTTTTGAGGGAGTGAAAAATGCAGGAGGGCCTTGATATAAAGTGTCAAGTGAGGCCGTGAGGGTTTTGATGAGATTGGATCAGCTTTGTTTAAAATTTTAATGGGCCTCAGAGTAGCCATATTTTACTTAAATGGTAATTATTTGTTTCAATGTTAATAAAATTTTACTGCTCAATTTATATAACAAAACATCTTTATCTAGTGTTTATAATTAATTTCTGTTTAAAAAAAATCAAAATCAAAACCTTGTTCAGCTAATTTTGTTTTGTTTTATTTTATTGTTATTCTACTTATTTTTTTTTAACTTTGACATTGGTACTGAAATCTGAAACTTAAATGATATATTTGTTTATTTTTTATAAATAAATTTATTAAAAATTATGGAATATTTTCTACTTAATTAATTTTTATAATTTTTTCTTTCCATTTTCCCTCTGAGGCTGCCGCCTCAATCGCCTCGGGAAGGCTAGACCACCTCACACCGTCTTTCTAGTTCTAAAACTAAAATGATGATTGCATGTTAATTATTTTATAAACTATGCCGTGTTATTGATTGTTTGTAAAGTTCTAAACCTAACATTTAGTTTATTACCTTGAAATTTATTGGGTAAATTAGGTTGCTACAATTTTTATGAATTTTAGCTTATTAACTTGAAATTTATAAGATAAATTAGGTTACTACAAAATTCATAAGAAGTTAATGCACATCTTTTTTCTTTTCTTTTTTAAAGAAAGGTGCGCCTTGCTTCCGTTAGGAGTGCCTCGCCTTGCAAATCGGGCTCCATGGGACCCTTACGCCTTGATGTTCCTAGTGATTTTAATAACTATGGACTGATACATTACTGAATTAAAATAACAGCTATAAAATGATGATGAATGTGTCGAGCAATATTACTCTTTATAATCTGTTACTTCATCACAGACCATAATCTCAAAAGTAAACACAATAATATATGGTTCCCAAAACTGGAGAAGGAAAATGGTTTAAGAGTGTGTGTTTACGAATGTAGTCTCTTTTATTTGTGACTTATGTATGTAATTAATACTTTTCAAACAACCGTCGCATATCCAGCAACGCAGCATACCTTAGAACAACTGAACAAGCCCATTCATGATCTATTTTGATGCATAATTGATCCTTATTTATAATTCCATAATAGTCAGAGAACATATATATATATATATATATATCAACATAATGATATTGCATATAAATATAATTCAACAAGGGACCAGAAGTGTAGTAACTTTTATACACCAATTCAATATTCATACTTTTAACGTTATATATTGAAAAGAAAGGACCCCCTCCCTAATTATTATTTCGTTTGATATACAGGAGTCTGAGTTTATATCTATACGCGCGATCACCTTCCAATCTAAAAGACTAACTTATTTGTATTATAGATGTGGGATTTATTCCAACGAGCTATGGCTTTATGCAAAGTCTCACACAATTTTTGGTTATAAGAGACCATAATTAACATTCAAGGGATATGATATCCATCTATATATAGCACCTCAGGGTCCTCACCACCCAATTCTAATTTCTAAGGCCACAAGTTACTTAATTAGCCAAATATACCATACTAGGTGTATTGACTCTTGAAAGTCATATAGCTATTCATAATGAAAAACAATGTATAGCCAGTTAGCCACCATTACCTTATATGCACAATGCAACAGACTGTAAAGAATAGAAATTGTAAGCGTTTCTGGTTGGAAAACTATTAGAATTTACAGTGACTTTGAAAGTTTAATTTGACTGAGCTATTATTTTTAACCCTTTAATTTGAAATTTGTTGAACTAGTTGTAATGTGATAATATGTGGATGATATAGTGTGCAAAGATGTACGTAAAAATACATTACAATTTAATTACCACTATAATAATTTCTCTCTTATTATCTTGATTTATACCTTACAAAGATTTTATGTTTCTTTGTTATATTTTGCTTCTCTATTCCTAATTTATTGGTTAATCCAAAATATTGTGCAATGTTTTTAAAAATACCTTTTACAACATGGATTGTGCTAAAAGATTAGTGCTGCAGATCCTACAAATACTTTGAATACCATAGGATATCGATGTGTATATAAATAAAATAAGTCTGATTTTAAGAAATGTGCAATGTACTAAGGTTTTATAAATGGTTTCTAATTAAATGATATCTAGCAATTTAATTACCAACTTTCGATTTGGATATATAAGAAACACCAATATAATTCTAATAAGCATGATCATTACACATATAGGCATAAATAAATAATAGACATAAAGAAATCATCTTACCCATACCCATTACCTTTAAACCAAGCTGATCAAATCAAAAGCATTACAATTCATTTCACAATATAGTCAAACATTTAAAATATTTAGATGCTTCTGTTATAAATTCCCGTTCTCATAGTAGAGGGTACTTGGTATATTATGAGTAATACAATATTTTCAAATTATATACGCAAATAATATGACATGTAAGTTGTCGATATTATATAAATCATAAGATGATGGGGATAATTAAACTTGCATGTCACTTCATTTAGTTATGAATTTGGACAAAACATTTAGGCAATCTTGCATAAATCATAAATTAATAGTATTATGAAGCAACATCGCCATCTTAAACAAATGTTTCATGTAAAAGGAGTACGTGGATTTAGCATCATCTACAAACACTAAGAAGAGAGACTCAAAATTAATGTAACTACTACCGTTACCACACACCTAGTGTTCGAAAAAACGGTGTCAGCGGCCTCAGGCTATCCCGATTATGACCGGATTAGGCGGCCAAATAAAAATCTACCTACTTGGCCAATTTTTTACGCAAGTTACCTAAATAACCGGGCTAGACAGGGTCAAAGTCGTTGATCCGCCTAGCCGAATTTTTATATTAAAAGAAATATCTATACCTTTTAAAAACCCCAAAGTGTCTAATTTTTTTCCTCAGAATTCATTCACAGCCCTAATCAAAATGTCAAAAACCAAAAATCAAAATCTTGATGATCCCATGATGATCCTTCCACTTCTTTGTTAGAATTTCAGTGAAATTAGTGAAGAAATTGATTGATTTTGTTTGCTTGCTTTTTCTTGTGAAGAAAAACTGGTGCTTTTGGTGTATTTATATTGGATGTGGTGGTTGAAACATGAATATTCTGGAGAAAGAGATGGAGCATGTAAGGAGGCGATGGTGAATTTGGGATTTCGTAGAAATTTGGGAAATTGGGCGAAGATGAGAAATTTCATGAATGTTCTGTCTTCCGGATTGTTGTGTGGTTTATATAGAGTCAATAAGACAATTTGAGTTTGGAGATTGTGTTGGGTCTTATATCTTAAAAGAGTCTGGGCCGGGTTGTGTGTTTGGGTCAATTGAGCCACTATAGTTTATCATGTTATTTCAATTTTAGTAGTGTAAAGTCTGTTGTAGAGGATCACTCCTCAGGCTAACTAAAACTTTGGTCAATTTTATTTCAATTTCAATTTTATTTCAATTTTATTTCAATTTCAATTCCGTCAGCCTAGACTGCTCAAGCTCTTAAACTTTGGTCTACCGTTCGATTAGCAACTCACGTTTACTTGAACACTGCACCACCTAAGCATATAATAAGGGGAGATCATAAGCAAACAAATTATATTGAATATCAGAATATGCTAATAGTTTGCCAACAAACAAAAGGGTTATGCTCTTATAGAGGATGTATATAGTTACATTTAATAAAAACTAGTCATTTGATTTTAATCTAAGGATCAGCAAAAATCAAAGGTTCAAAAAAAAAAAGAAAAAAAACTAATGAAAATAATTCATTTTCATAACTATTATTTAACAATACAGTATCTATTTTATAGCTATACCCACAAACAAAAGCAAATTTAATGTTTTTAATCAGTCAATCAAGTTCACAGCGAATGACAACTCAAATAAATAAATATATATATATATATATATATATATATGTACATATATATAGTGGTTCTCTCATTAGGGATCCCTTATTTTAATTTCGGTAAGAATGTTGATGAAATCACATCCACTTTTATGAATTTTGATTTCGTCCATTTTCCGATGTCTTCATATTTAATAAAATTGGGATAAATAGTTTTAGTGCTTGAAAAAATCTCAAATTTTATTCATACGTAGATTTCATTGAACATAACATCCACACAAAAATTCATATCAAAATTCATAAAAATGGATGTGATTTTATCAAGCTCCTTACCGAAATTAAAATAAAAGATCTCTTATAAGAAAACCACTATGTATGTATATATATCTTTAAAATTAATTAAGCTAATCTAATTCATACACAAACACATGTGAAAACTCATTTGTTGTCGGCTAAATCTACTGTACCTACTTACTGTTCAATTTCATTATCTGTTCATTAACATTAAATTTAAACTTATAAAATTTAAATACAATGAATTTACTATAAATTTACCAAACATGTACTATGTAATTAATTGTATAATTAGTAAACAAAACATGTGAATTTGTGATCATACTTATAGAATATGATAGTTATACAAATACTAATTCGGTATACAGATCTATAGAAATTAAATACATTCAATTTGTCAACTTATTAAAAATCATCAAAGCTCATGAACAAGCTCAAATTCATAATTAATAAGAAAATATTCGAAAAACTTATTAGCAATCAAGGTGTTAATTTTGAGTGTGCTTTAAATTTAAACAACTCGAGCATTATTTTGGTGAGATCAGAAGATACAAGATAGTTCATGCAGTGACACAGGAAACGAATTCCCAAGTTAGGAAAGGAAATATCGGTCCCTTATCATTGCATTATCAGGACATACATTTAATATATATATACTACAATTTTTGAAGTAACAATGGTGTAAAGCTTTTCGATTTGCGTGCATGTGTTTTCATTTTGTACACCATATTTTCATAGCCGGGTCAATATAATAGTTTGTCTAAAGTATATGTAGTCAAATATATATATATACGTACTTAATTTCCAGTACTGCGCGCAGTAATTTATATAATCTAAAACAACTAGTGATTCTCACCAAAAACAAAAAACCAAGTAATGCAAAAAAAAAGTTTCTCAGGCCGGTCTGTTGCTTGTGAGAAGAAAAGTCAAAGAATCCTAAAAAGATTAACATTAGTTTACAGCCTTACTTGGGCAGTCTCTAGTCTCTACCACACTAGCTGCATCAAAATAAAAATAAACAGTAATAATAAAAAATTCTTGGCAACCAATTACAAAGCCCTAAACTTGGAAGCAATGGGATTGTACCCTATAAAATCTACCGAGGATAAATAAAACTTGAGAGTGAGGAAGAGATGGGGTTTTTGAGTAGTCTATACAAAAACTTGTAACATATAGTTTCATGTAGCATAAAAATAAAATTGAAATCAAAGAAGTGAAGTAGAGAGAATTGAAAGATAAAGAGAAACATACGAAGAATCGGTGGCGTACTCAAAGAGCTTTCCTTTAGTAGAGAAAACGATCAAAGCAACCTCAGCATCACAAAGCACAGAGATCTCATTAGCTTTCTTTAACAACCCAGACCTTCTCTTCGAAAAAGTCACCTGTCTGTTGATTTTGTTCTCTATTCTCTTCAACTGAACCCTACCTCTCCCCATGACTACGACGACGATGATACAAAACTCCCAACTCACAAATTAATGCCAATACACAAATATTCAACTGACTGAGAGTGTGAGACTCTCTATCTGGGTGTTTTGTATTTGTGAATTGTGAGAGAGAGAGAGATTTGTATATATAGAAAGGTGAGAGATATATATAGAAAAAGGTTGAAACAGCTTTGGGAAATAAAAAAGCGGGTTTGATGTGGGAATATAGTGGTTTTGCAAAAGCAGGGGTGGTTTCGTCAAAAACGTTGTCGATATTTTATTGGTCTTAAGGACTGTAACAGTCGTTATTGTCTGCTCTTGAGCCCACACAATCACAGACAAAGTTTTCTTCTATAATCCGTACACATTATATATATAATAATAATAATAATAATAATAATAATAGTAGGATATAATCATTTCCCCTTGTGTTTACCGTATCAGGTTTTTAGAGCAATTCAAATAGCCTATTGGATTGAAGATAGGTCAAAATCTTTGACCCGCTCAAACAAGTGAGTCGGGTACGGGTAAAACCATTATGCCTTGCTTGACCATTTGTTTATATAATTATTTAAAGTTTTGATGAAACACAAACCGACCCACAAAATTATTCGCCTGTGAATTCAAATAGATATCATTTTGAGTTTAGAATTTTAATTTGCGTAAAACGGAATCGTTTGAATTTGAGCTTTTTTAAAAGAATCATGCTAGGTTTTCTACAAAAATTTCTAAATATTTTTTAAAATCTTTTTAAATGATGTTGGCACATAAGGTATCAACTTTTTGTAAATCATGAGATTATACACAGTAGCGGATCCAGAAATTTTAACCAGGTAGGGTACTTGAATATATATAAAAAACAAATAATAAAAAATTAAAATCATAATAAAATGAGATTTTTTAGATAAAATAAAATAAATAGAACACTTACATAGATGAATTAAATAATCTTATATTCAAAAAGAAATAAATAACAAGAAAATTTGTTAAAATTAAATAATAATAAGAAAAACAACATATATAATGGAAAAAAAAACAAAAGAATAAATTACAATCTAATTTTATAATAAGATTTTTTTTTCATTTATAATGAATTCAATTTAAATTTAAATAAAAATAATTTATTCATAAATACTATTATACATGTTTTTAAATTTTTATTCTTCAAATTATTGGTAAATTATTGATTTGTTGATTCTAAATAAATTAAAACTATAAAATAAAGAAAAATAATAAGGATAAAAGAAAATGAATCATAATAATAGATTAACTATTTTAATCAAATAAAGTAAAATTTGAGATTTTATGGCTTATTGATTGGACGTGTTGGCTATGTCAAGTTTAAACTATTAGAAATAATAAAAATCCAAAATAATAAGAAATTGAATTGTTTTGTTTTAGAAGAAATGAAAATTTGAGAAATGAATTGGAAAAAAAATTGTTAAATAAAAACGATGTAAAAAATTACAAGATAATTGAATTAAAAAAAGTACATTGGCTTTAGATAGGACTTGAACTCAGTTCACAAGGGCAAAATAAAAGTCTGCTACCAGCTGTACTAAAGGTAACATTATGATATTATTGTTAATGAATATGTATATATAAAGTATATACAGAATCAAATTTTATATTTTTTTAAATTGAGGTACGGCACGGGCCCCACCTGGTCTATATGTGGATCCGCCCCTGACGGTAAGTGATGTGATGTTAACACCTAACGTGCCAACATCATTTAGAAAAGAATTTAGGAAATTTTTAGAAAAACCTAGCATTACTCTTTTTATAATATTCAGGTTTACGGGTTTAGGATTTTTTCATATCCGACCCACACAATCCAGATTCTGGTGAAATTGAAATCCCTAATAACCCCGACCTAAACGGGTTCGGGTATGGGACAAAAATCAAAAACCAATTTGGAACAAGGTTCAGGTATTGGGCACCATACACCAACTGGGTTTGGGGTACGGGCATAGCGACCCGGGCGATTCATTGTGATCCTTAGTATGGATAAACTCATCCATGTACTTAGAGTTGCATTCCTTATTAGGATTTGCCTATTATATTTACATCCCCGGACGCAGCCACGCGCACCCTTGCCCTGAAATCTCAACCATATGAACATGTTATTGCAATTTCTTTTGTTTTAGAGTTTTTTTGGATCATAAGTTATAATTATGAGAGCAGAGATTTTTAAATGTATGTTTTATGGACCAAAAGTCCAGTTCAATAAACTCATATGTTCCATATAGTTTGAGAGTGTCAATATTTTTACCATTTAAAAAATGTATATATATAATAAATTAGTATGTTTTTGAAAATCCAATAATACCCTTAAGTAAAATTACTAAAAAGACTAAATAGTTTGTAAGTACATTCATTAATCATTGTAATATTTCAAAAAAAAAATTATTAATTCTTTTTTTAAAGTTTCCTATAATGATTTGATATTAACATATATCATTACAAACTCTTACAATTTTCTTAAATACTAGATTCTCTTTTAAATACTAATTTCAAATATATTTCAATTAAGGGCTGTTTGGTATGAGATAATCAAAATAATATAATTCTTGGGAAAATTAAACATGGTAATGTGATTCCTGGGAAACTTGTATATATGTGTTTGGTTGTGTATGCGAATATTATGTCAGAATCCTGGAAATATTAGATAATTGTGTTTTGTTGCACATAGAAATATTATATATATATATATATATATATATATATATATACTATACCTATTTAAATAATTTAGATGAAACATATTAATATATATTATTATATATAATAATGGTATAATATGTATATATATATTAATATATATTATACATACTAATATATATTATGTAATATATATATAATATTATATATATTAATATATAATATATTATATTATATTAATATATATATATATTATATATTATATATTATAATATATTATATATTATTATCTCATATATTACATATATTATACATTATTATCTCATATATTATATATATTAAAATATATTATATATTAGAATATATTATTATTTTATATTATATTTATATATATATTAATATATTATTATTTATATTATATTTATATATATATTAATATATATTATAATATTATATATATATTAATATATATAATATTATATATATTATAATATTATATATATATATTATATATGTGTATTATATAATATATTATTATATATTATTATAAATAATATATATACATTACTATATATATTATTATATATTATTTAATTTATATTCTATATATAATATAATAATATATATTATTTATATATTATAATATATATATTATTTTTATTATTATATATATTCCATTTAATTTATATTAATTAATTAAAAAATATTGAAGGATGGTCCCACGATGGAAATCAGATGGAGGGTAATATTAAACCCACTTGTTAGGATGGGCTTCATGGTAATCATTTTTTCGGGAATCGAAAAACGCAAACTTTCTATCAAAAATGAGAATGCTATCAGAATCTCATTCTCATGCAAAGATTACCTCATACCAAACGGCCACTAAAGGAAATGCAAATTGATTGTTAAGAGCATCTCCAATTCAAAAGTGACTTGTATACCAAAAATCGTTGACATGGCAACAATGTCAAAAGACTTGCTTCCTATGTAGCATAAAAATAGACTTGATAGATAATCAACTTAAAATTTGGTTTCTAATGCTTCTATTTAAAACACACTTATTTTTAATGACATGTTCAATTTTGTTTCCTTTTTTTTATTTCCTTACTAAAAATAGATGAAAAATTAGTGTCAATTTTAAATACTTGCTAAGTCAACCGAAAAAATAGTTGTGCAACATGCCGTCTAAAAGTAGATGGTCTTGTTAGCAATGTATAATTTTTTTTTTTGCTACATCAGCGTGAGGTTGAATATGCATGGTTGCATTGGAGATACATTTTTCAATAGACTGTCTATTTATCCTATGTAGCATTTTTTTTTTCACAAGCCACTCTTGCATTGGAGATGCTCTAAGTATGGAGAATGAATCAAAATAATCCAAAGTTGGTTCTGAAAAGGTAAATTTTTTTTGAAGTATTACACAATTACATATATTCGGGTTTTATTAAACTCTTTTTCCTCCAATACATATCTCTAATTTGCTATCTCTATTCTTTCACAAACAAGACTAATAGTTAAGAAAAAAAAAGTTATGAATAAGCTTGAGTTTTAGGAACTGTATATATGTGTGTATATATATATATATATATATATATATATATATATATATATTAAAAAAAAACTCAAAAAACAAGTATCCCGTTTTTCAAAAAACAAATCAAAATATAAAAATATTTTTTTGTTACTTTTATAGATATGTGATTACCTAGAGAATTTTAATTCTTTCATTAGTCTTAGAAATTATGAATTTCTTCTAATCTAGTTGCAATAAATCAAGTTTTCATATATCTATTTTTTTTAAACAAGGTATTAGTATTGAATTTTTAATACATATATATATATATATATATATTATTTATTACTGTTAGTAAAAAACCAAAATATTCATAAGTTTCTTTTCTTTAACTATTAAAGTATGGAGATAGGAATTTTTTATTTTTGAAAAATGGAGAGAGAGAGAGAGAGAGTAATTAGGAGAGAGTGTTTAATATAATAATAATATTATTAGGAGAGAGAGTTTAATACGTAATATTTAATCTAATGAATTAGGTGAAAGAATTTCTTTTTTTCATAATTCAATTAGTTTGGAGTGCCTTTAAAATTTTTTTTATCTTGTTTAGTAATTTTAATTCAGGATAAAATTGTCATTAATAAAAAAAATTGAATTGGAGTATAAATAGATAATTTATGGATCGTAAGGAGAAGCTCTCAAATTTCTTTTTAAAAAATTTGATAGGTGTGATTACGAAATTGATGTATATACAGTATTTAAGCGGTGTCATTATCGTCATTCTAAAGTTAAATGAACATGTAAAAAAATCATTAAACCTGAAAATCCTAAAACCATATTAAACCAAACTAAATCAAACATGTTCATGTTCATTTCTTTGAATAAAAAATAAATCTTGGTTGACCAATTAGGTTCAACATGCTAATGCGATCAATATTAAAAAATATATATATATGAAAATCGGATATTTCGTGGTTCAATATGTTTTTCCCCAAAATCAAACCAAATTGAACAACACCCGATCACCGTAGTAATTACGATCCGTACTAAATTACTGATTATCAATATTTATGGTATGGTTTATAAATCGATTCTACCCATAATGGAAAATCAGCAAATACATTAAGTGATTGAACCTATACCAAACTCATCAAATTTTGATGAGTAAGATTTAACTAGAACACATCTTGTACGATTGTAATAGATCTCATGAACTAAATTGGTTTGTATCCACCTTCTAAGAAAATTCCAACGTTGCTCCATTTTAGCTCACGTCCCACTTACCGAAAAAAAAAAATTGTGTTTTGTAAACACTGTCGTGTTAATATTCATCGAGCTTTAAATTTTTATTTTTAAATTTTTAATTATCAAATCAATCTGATCAAATCTTTAACTTTTTTAAATTCCTAATTTAACTCTTTTAAACTTAATTAAAATAATATGTATTTCAAAAATTATATCGTTGAGATCTTTAAAATAATACCAATATATATATATATATATATTTAATTTCTTTTATTTACTTATTAATTAATGTTAAGTTTTTATAATAAATCTTGGAAGAATATTGTTTAAGGATGTTTTGTGATGTAAAATTTGGCGCGGATTGAAATTGGAGTGAAAAAATAATTTGTGTAAGAATATTCCTCGATTAGTAAAAACTTTAGTGTTGTACATTGGAGCTGACCTAATAAATATTAACATGGTGCATATATTGACACTCATAAAACTTATTAGTACATCCATTTTTATAAGTACATCATGTATAAAATTTAAAAAATAAATATTACTATAAACACACATCCTAATGTCAATAGTACCCTCATTGAAATAAATATATTCATTTTAATACATATTATTTATAAACACTCTTAAATTATTATCACATCCAATATATATATAAAAAAATCATATTATTTTTGGAATCAAATCATTTTTTAATGATGGTCTAATTTACTTTTGGAAATATCTCGAATGTAGGAGTCTTATAGAAGGGAATATGTAGAACATATATGGGGTCAAGAGATTTTCAATATGGAATTATCTTGTTTATACATCTATCTTAAAAAGAAAAACATATTGATATCTATGGGTATCTTAAAAAAAATATTGATATCTACAACTATCGTTAAAAAAAATGTTGTTTAATGATAGAGTTCATAACTATACATAAAAGAAAGACAAAAACAATATGATAATCATGTGATGATGAGAAAGTTTGATACTTGAAATAAATTAGAATTTAATTAGGGTTTATCATATAGAGCATCTCCAATGCAAATATGTATTTTTGGGTTTCTAACTAGTGACACATCGGCATATATATTCAATATGGATCCATTTTATTAAAAAAATTTAAGAAATGCATATTCTCATCTCCAATGCAATTATCTAAAATCAAATATGTATCTCATCTTGACCAATCATCTTAAAACATTTATTTCACTATCTATTCTCTTTTATTTTAAAATTAAATATGTATTATTTTTGACCAATCATCTTACAACATTTATCTCATTCTATCTCCACTTTTATTTTACCATTAAATGAGATGTAATATTATTGGTGGGAAAAAATTAGAAATCATAGTCAGCATTTCTAGGAGAGTTTCTAATTCTAGAAACTTAACTCCATATTCTCTCACTTTTTTTTTGCCACATCACCTTCATAATCAAGTTAGATAATTGCATTAGAGAAGTTTTTTCTACTTCATTATCTAACTATCCTATGTGACATTCAATTTTCTCCAAATGCATAATAGCATTGAAGATGCTCTTAGGGTTTATTATAAGTTTTTTTTTTAAAAGGTAAGTTTTTTTTTAATAAATAAATATAGTTGAAGATATGAATGTAATTAATGAGTATTAATTAAAGTAACTTGTCCTTATTAGTAAATTTCTATTAAGATTTTATTTTAATTAATTTTTTTAATAAAATATTGATGTGCTAATAAATTTTATGGGTGTTAATAACGGTATCCATAATAACATTTGAATTGATCCCCGGATTGAAATCGTAAACTGATGGTTGAAATTGTACTATGGATGGGTACAATATGATCTTAAGAAAGTAGGGCCCACTATTTAAGGTGTTAAATAAAGACTTGGTACTTGAACAATGTTAAATTAATCAAATACGAAAAGTAGGTGGGGGCTATGGTAATGTATTGATGTTAATAAGGAGTAAGGACCCTTTATCCCAGTTCTTCTTGTGCCTAAAACAGTAAAACTTCAATCACACTAGTTTCATTTTTAATTGGTATTTTACATGAATTCACACACATCTAACACAATACCTTTTTAGAAAAAGACTCTTCTTGTTAATTTGTTATAATGCAAACAAATTATGACTCACTACATACAATACTCATATGTTTTTTTTTTAACTTTATTAAACAAAAAACTAAAGTTTATTATGAATTCAGTTTGATTTCTATTATACTTTTCAAACTCTTTAGATTACCAACATCAAGTTAAAATATACATGAAGCAAAAGCGATACCATTTTATTCCATAAACATTAGTGTGCAAAAACATCTTCCCTATAGATTATTTGTATTTTCATTTGTTTTTATGTTTATGAGAAGTTGTATATATTGTTAAGTCTTGAAGTCTGAATCAGTAATATTGCACTACGTTAGTGCATTGGGTGGTCGATTCCGTCCGGTCAACTTGTAGGGGTAAGGGGTAGCACCCCCAGAGCAAAAATTTAGTTTACTGTCTAAATCTAGAGTGGTTAATTTCTTGTTTTATTTCGGACTGACTATTTTAACCTCATGACTTTATTATTTACTCTTATTATTAAGGAGTGATTTCTTGTTTTTTTTTTTTCATCATTGTAAACATCGATTTAATAGTAAAAGTTGAGTGATGGTGTAAACCGCGGATGAAGGTTTAAACGGAATTATGTAAAATCTCATGCCTATCTTTATTGTTTTATTATTCAGTAACAATTGTATTTAGGGGGGATAATTTTACAATTCAAAAGACTAATGTTGAGTTGTGACATCTATTAGTATATATAATACTAATATTTTTTTTTTATCTTTTCATCGTAAGATTCATCTCATCTTTTTCAACTTCATATGTGAATTCTTTAACATTCACTCGCACATTTGAGAGATGATTAACTTGGTGTTTTTAATGTCAGATTCATCTCATTTTCTTTTAGTTTTAAATATGGATTCTTTAATATTCATAAACTCAAGATCTCATGTGAATGCTTGTATCCAAATGCATATGATTAATTTTGAAATTCAACAAAACCTAAATATAAAGTTGATGGAATTCTCTCACAAAAGAAAGAAAACGTGGGAAGCAATAAAGATATAAATAGTGGAGAATTTGAATGCGGTCCAGGTCCGACTGGTTTGGGCAACATATGGCAGAAAATCTAAACATAACAATGAAAAAGAAAAAGAAAAATAGAAAGTTATGGGAAATGTGTGCTTCACTGGTTTAGTGTAATATCTGCCTCACCTGGACTATTATTGAGGTCATTCACGTGGGGGCTCTGGCCCATCTCAAATATAATTAGATTTATTTATTTATTTTTCCAATTTCATTATAAAATGTTAGGCGTTGTCTTTTTCTTTTCATCTCTGACCATTTGATTGACAGAATTAGGAATGATAGAAATCACTGAAAATGAAAGCTTGTCTCAACCTCTCCAGCTCCAAACAACGTGCCTTGCTTTTTAAGGTCCAAGGTTTTTTCATCAAAACATTATCTTCTTGCTCTCTCTCTCTCTCTCTCTCTCTCTCTCTCTCTCTCTCTCTCTCTCTCTCTTCTCTCTCTATATATATATATATTGTTTCTTTCTCTACTTTCTTTCACTTTTTCTTACAAACAATAATCTTATCACTTTACATATCTAGTCAACAATCATGCAAACAATATGTACAATACTTGACAATAATATAGGTCACATAGACAAATTTCGATACTTGTATTGTTTTTTTCACTTCTGTTGTTTTGTTTTTTTTGTCTCTATCATCCTTACTAAATGAATAATGTTAATAATTCTTAACAACTTATGAATTTAACTGACTTCACTTGTGATAAGTAAAATATTTAAATGTTTCTTCATCTAAATTTGAATTTGTTTGGGTTAATTTCATTCAGTTCAACACATCAGCATGGGGCCTGAAATTCAGGGAATCAGATCAACATGACATCAGGCCACGTCAGCTTCACAGGCTACACAAGGCAGTGGCGAACTGACAAGCGAAGAGCAATTTGCCCATTAAAGGAACCTGCTTGCCGGAAGAACACCAAACATGACAAATCGACTCAAACTCGCCGCCCACATATTAATTGTGAAGCACCATTAACAAAACATGATTTCAGCATATCGTCCAAGAAACTCGGTTTCATATTAGGCAAGGCAATCACCTGAAATCCAGCAGTTGACAGATTCAACAATAAATGCAGGAATACTCCCACAAGGAGTGAAAAACCTCGCACCATAAATGCATGAAGACTCAATTCATCAAGAATATTGCCAAGATACGGTCCTTCTAGGATCACGCCTATTAATAACCTTTGCTTGCATGACAAGGGCTAGGGCAACACCCTAACCCCTATATACACACAACAAGCAATACATCACTTGAAAACTGTAGTCTCTCTTACATGGTGTAGGAGGAGATTTGCCTCATAGGATTCCACCTTCCATTAGGCAAGATATCACAACCTCTACCGATGCAGCCCTTGGTATCTCCCCAAATGCTTTTCGACAGGTTCAAAAGTCCCTACGGAGAGTCATTGAAGACGCCGCTAGACAGAAAATCAATATAACTGCCACCATAAACTTGACCTCACCATTCCAGCTATCTATACCTGTGGTGGCTCGTGACTCCACATTACTATCTAAGATAGCAATTCCAACCCCCAACGCTCTGCAGAAAACTGGTAAGGATAAGGCGAATCGCCTATGAAAAGAGGAAGCGACCCCAAAATAAAGACGATCGTCAAGACTACCAGGATCACAGGAAGAATGGGGACCATGCCAGCCAGGGAAGAAGGGAACCCAGTCCGTATGACGATGCTGCAAGAGGTTATGGACAGGGAACACGTTATGATCGAAGTGACAGATATGGCGGACACAGGAGGAGGTCCCGATCACCCTTAACTGACAGAAATGAACCCCTAAGGAGGAGAAGAGAGACAACTCTCGCGCCAAAATATAATATTCGTGACACCCAGATCACATGACGAACTTCAAAAGACCCCTATGGTCTTATCATCCGTTTGAAAGTTCGATGAACGTGGTGAACCAAAGAGAGAGCGAGAGGTTCTGCTAAGAAAGATAGAAGCATTGAAATGTAGACAAGGACGTGGGGACCTGCTGATCATTAATTCCAGTAGTCCATTCACAGCATCCATAAGACAAGTCCATTTCTCAGAAAAATTCAGAATGCTGCATGTTGAGAAGTTCAAGACCAACACCAACCCCTAGGAGAATGTTAGAAGGTACCAGAGTGCTATGGCACAGTACGATTATAATGATGCACTCTTATGTAGGATGTTCCCTCAAACGTTAGGGGATTAGGGGTCTAGATTGTTTGGTGGCCTTGCAGGCAGATCGATCAGGAATTTCGAGGAACTGATACAGGTTTTCATCAAACAGTTCATGGGAAATATCCAGCGTAGGAAGTCGATATCCGTCCTTTCAACCTTGAGACAAAGAAAAGACGAGAAGCTGAAAGACTACCTTACCAGGTTCTCGCAGGAAGTCTCGGAAGTTTAGGACCCTAATGATAACGGGGTTGTAGCTGCATTTATCAACAGTTTGTAGCATAGCCAATTATCACTCGGTCTAAGGCAAAAGGGCCCGATCACTTATGCTAATTTGGTAGACGATGTGGATGAGAGGATATGCGATGGCTGAAGAAGAACAAATAGCCCATGGAGGGGAGTTGATACATGGCGACTGACCAAGAGAAAGTCAAAAGCCCAAAGATAATGGCCCGAAGGGAAATCCCAAAGGAGACCAAAAGAATAACTTTGGGAAAGGCAAGGAAGGCCGTAAAGAAGATGATCATAAAAGCAACAGGACATATAAGAGGTAGTGCACAAACTATACTCCCCTAGCTCAGAAGTAAAAAGAAATTCTGAATGTAATCGAGGATAAGAACTTATATAAGAAGCCTCCAAAGCAATCTAGTTTTGCACGAAGAGACACTTCTAAGTATTGCAAGGTTTCATCGGGAGAATGGTCATAAAACTTCCAAATGATACCAGTTAAGAGATTACATTGAGAAGCTAATCAGAGATGGACACTTGAAGGATTTGGTTCTCAAAGGGGGTGGTGATCGGCAGAGTGACATTACCAAAACAGATCATGACAGAAAGGGCAGTCCAAGGGGAAATTCAGACGTCGGGGCTATCAACACCATTTTCGGTGGGCCGTGTACATGGAGAAGTAGTAGAGAGAGAATGTATGAAGTTCATGAAACAGTAGATGGCCAAAGAAACTTAGAGGTAAATTCAGTGGGTCCCGACCAGAAGGAGCTTAAGCAAGGTTAGGATCCGATCATTTTCTCCGAAGCTGATGCCCACGGACTTGAGGTTAAACCAAATGATGCGATCATTGTGTCAGTTCGCATCGGCCATCGGGAAGTAAGGAGAGTGTTGATCGACAATGGAAGCTCAACGGATATCCTGAGCACGAGGGTATTTGATCAATTAAAGCTTCAAAAGAAAGATCTGCAACCATTGGCAATCTCGCTTAGAGGATTCGGGGGAGCAAAAGTGAGATCTCTGGGAACAGTCAAATTGCCGGTCGAGATAAGGAATTTTCCATGTTAGAAAACAATACTGCTCGATTTCGTGGTTGTTGACTCCGAGAATTGGCTATACAATGCCTTGCTAGGTAGACCATTCTTGAACAAAACGAAAGCAGTTACAGCAACTTATGCCCTGACCGTCAAGTTCCCGACTGAGGCTGGAGTTGGAGTATTGAAGGGTTCCCAAGAATGGGCGAGGAAAGCCAACCTGACGGTTTATAGAGAGAAAGCTGAGCCAGATGTAATGCATGTAGATTTTGCTGAGCAGAAAAAGTGCTTGAAAGATGATGAATGTGAAGAAGAAGCGGAAACGCCAACTCGTTTTGACCTAGATCCAAAGGAGTCATCTCCAAAAAATAAGAAAGACCAGGAAAAGGAACCAACTATTAAAGTCGTGATGGACCACAAGAATCTTGAACAAACAGTAAGTTAGGGGCACAACTTACCAAACAGGTACAAGATTAACTAATTAACATGTTAAAAGAATACAAGGATGTGTTTGCTTGGAAACATGAAGACATGATTGGAATCGATGCCAAAATAATCTCCCACGCTCTGACTGTTGACCTCGAGCACAAGCTAGTAATACAGAAGATGCAATGATTCAACCCTGAAAGGAGCCAAACAATTAAAGAGGAAGTCCACAAGTTATTGGCAGCATGATCGATCAGGGAAGTTCAATATCCCGAATGGGCCACCGACGTGGTTCTCGTAAAGAAGAAAAATGGGCAGAGGAGAATGTGTGTAGACTTCACAGATCTGAATAAAGCATGCTCAAAAGATAGTTTCCCTATGTTCCTAATAGATCAGTTTGTTGATGCGACTGTGGGGCACTAGCTGCTGCGCTTCATGGACGCGTACTCAGGTTATAACCAGATCAGGATGTTCGGTTCTGATGAAGAAAATACTGCTTTTATAACAGATAAAAGGCTTTACTGCTACAAAGTAATGACTTTTGGTCTCAAAAATACCGGGGCAACTTACCAAAGACTGGTAAATAAGATGTTCTCCCGACAGATCTGCAGAAACATGACCAGAAACATGGAAGTCTGCATAGATGACATGTTAACAAATAGCATCACAGCACATCCTGAAACCAAGCCAATTTTGGGGCAGCTTTGTGATAATGGAACCAACCAGCAAAAAGCATTAAGGCTGCAAAGATCAATGCGCCAATTGCGGTACAATAGAGTTGTAATTCACTAGTTATTCCAGACGCTCGCCAAATCTGAAAAAAACCAGAGGTTATTTGTATTCCTCGGAAACCCCCGCCCACGTCACCGTTCAATATTTCTTGGCCCACGATTGGCCAAACCACTTGGGCACTAGGTCCAATGTGAGTAGGATCGCTTAGCCAGGCTTCATAATTGGAAAAACGAGCACCGTGGAAATACATGCCACTTAGCCAAAGAAAAATGATGGAGAGTTGTCCGAAATGGGCACTAAATACTTTTCGAGAGATCTCTTCCAAATCACTGGTATGGCTATCGAAGTCGTGAGCATCAGCATGTAAGTTCCAGATCCAAGTGGTAGTATCAGGTCCCTTAGCTATTGTTCTTGAGAAATGACCCGGTCTGGCCCATTCCTCGAAAGAAGTTTTTATGGGATCCCTATCTACCAAAATTTTTACTTCTGGTTCCGGCGAACGAATAATCATTGAGTCCTCCTCTTTCCGGACAACACATACAAAGAAACCCGCCAACAGTTAGTCAAGTCATTAGTGAACCTATGAGAGATGCTTATAATTAGTCTCTTTTTCTTCTACTCTTTTTCTCGTCTACTTCTATCTCCCATCTATTTATTTTCTTTAGTTATTCACTAGAGCAATTATGATCTGGAAGTCGATCCAGGGCAAGTGTTCGGATCTATTATGACATATCCATGAGGTGCTCAACGGACCTTATTAATCTTTTTTAGTTTTAGAAAACCCTTTCCCGGTGTCAAAAACAAATTTTTTTACATAGTGTATTCATATCTCAATTAGAAATCCCTAAACGGAGCTACTTTCTGTCTTACATAGAACATATTACTTTATTCCAAATTCCAAATAACGTGAGCAGTCATTAGTCATTACTAAGATAAGAGACATTCCAGGATCTATATCTATAATATTTGGTCATTCGAGGGTCGCTTTTATTAGTTTTAATAGAATAGGAGAAAAAAAAAATGAATTCTCTACCGTATCTATGTATCCTTTCTCCCTACGAAATACCAGACGAAATAGAACGGTCTTAGAAAAGATATAATGAAATTCTTTGATTGGGTCTTCCCAGAAAAAGGATCTTATTATTAAAAACTGATGAGGCCAACAAACAATTAATTATAATTATAACAAAAAAATAGATATATAAATTCTAACGAAATAAATAAACAGAGAGTTCTTATTCGAAACGCCCCGTGATCTTCAACCAATTCTGCGCTTCAATATAATTACCAGGAGTGAGCGCGATAGCTTGTTTCCAATACTCGGCGGCTTGATTGAACCAAGCCTCCGCAATTTCAGAATCTCCCTGTCGAATGGCCTGTTCTCCCCGGTTGGAATAGGCGGGTCAATTCCTTTCCTTAGAACCGTACTTGAGAGTTTCCCACCTCATACGGCTCGGCAATCAATTTTTTGGTGTCCCCTTTTTTTAATCGACTATATCGAATTGAATGAGATTTCTTATCCTAACCAAAAGAGGTTAATTTCATGAGCATGAGTTTCAAACTTGACTTTTGATTAAATTAATAATCAGCTTTCATTTTATCTTTTCTCCCACCGTCAGAATAATAACATAAAAGAAAAGCATTTCTACTATCGTTATAATTTTCTGAAAGGTACCTATCTCGGTTTCGTCTAAAAATTTATATAGAATCTTTGAAAAAGTCTTTTCTTCCTAAGAAAGAAAAGACTTACTGTCTTTGGGATCTGATGCTACACCGCTGCTCAATACCTTAGGGGATCCACTTTATTACAGAAGTTGATTCCTAATTTTGATTTCATATCATGGACATAAATAAGCAGTTCTTATTGGATCGGCATCGGCCCAAAACCTCGCGAATTGGTCTTTACGGTGCTTCCTCTATCAATTAGATCCTTTATCCATAGAATAAAGTATCTAGGCATATCTATTTCTTCATATTTCGACTCTATGAAGTTTCTTTCTTTGCTACAGCTGATAAAAATCGTTTTTTGCACGATGCATATGTAGAAAGCCTATTTTTTTTTTTCTAGTATTTATTAGTGTATTTGCTCTTTCTTCCTTCTATAGTAGAGATAGTCGCACGTAATGACAGATCACAGCCATATTATTAAAAGCTTGGGGTAAGAACGGGTTTCGTTCTAGTGCCCGAAAATAATATTCTAAAGCTTTTGTATGCTCTCCGTTACTTGTGTGGATAAGGCCTATGTTATAGAGTATATAGCTTCGATCATAGGGATCAATTTCTAGTCGCATAGCTTCATAATAATTCTGTAAAGCTTCCGCATAATTTCCTTCCGATTGAGCTGACATCCGTTACGGTCGTCATTCGATTCAAAGAATTCTCCGTTCCAGAAACGTACATGAGATTTTCATCTCATACGGCTCCTCCCCTATGTGCATAATGAAAATAATACATGGAATCAAAAAAGATTGAAATATTCTCATTATGAATTCAGTGGGGCTAACGTTTTTACAAGAAATCTCTAGCCAACCTTTCTGCAAAAGATATTTTCTTAACATCACGCGTGTTGATACTGGTACTAGATAAAAATGTAAACTCCAACAATTTCTTTGTTCTCAACGCCCTTTAATTTCCAGGAATTAATCACTTCAACAGTCTTCGATGGTTCTAAGGGTATCCAAAGTACCAACGAGATGGATGTTTGTTATCCCAACCATTCTTTTTAGTCCCGATCCCGATAAGGAAAAGCGGTAATTTTAAACAAAGTTTTCGTGTTGTTGATTCCTAGGCGTAGCGCCTCTTCCCCTATGCGGCCTATTGGTACTAGTCTAGTATGGTAGGGTCGGCCTGTAATATAGAACCCATAGGTGTAACCTTTCGCTCAATACTCGAATCGACAATTGAAGCATCTGAGGCTGCATTAATCGGGGATACACGACAGAAGGAATTGTTTTATCTAGAAACTTCACCTTCAACAAGCGTAGATTTTTTCACGTTCTTTTCTATCCCGAATCTTCCGTCTTTCTCCTAAGACCGAGGCGGTAAATAAAAAAATAATCAAATCACACCATCTCTATAATAGGTAAATGCCTCTTTTTCTCCTGAAGTTGTCGGAATTATTCGTAATAAGATATTGGCCACAATTGAAAAGGTCTTATCAATAAAATTTTCATTTATCCGCGATCTAGGCATAGGTAGAAATCCATTCTATAATTCTTTTCATTAACTCTCGTGAGAAAATGATCCCACAAGTAAAGGAATTTTACAGTACGAAATAACATAAAAGCAGACTCATATCCAATTTTTTCTTTTTGAAAGGGGTCGATAAAAAATAAGAAATATTAGAATCCGATTCGATTTCATCCAAATGTAGTAGTAAAAATGTAGTAGTATAAGAATGAAAGGAACTATTCCGATTTGATCAAAGTAGAAGAATCAAAGAATTTATCTTGCGGATTAGGATAATTCGAGAAGTTTTTCTGAAATTCTGATCCAAAGATCCAAAGAAGAAAAAAATCGAATAATTCTTCAATAATCCTTCTATAATGAAAATAGAATAACCCTCCATTTTGTGTTTTGTGCATAGCGGGTAGACGCTTATACACTATACAATCAAATCGAAAAGGATGATTTATTAATTTGGAATAGATTTACGGGTTAAGGGGTTGTTGTTAAGCGACCTAAAATTGGAAAGAAATTTTCAAATTCTTATGGAAATTGAATTCGAATTAAAAGATAATTATGATCTAAAGGTATCCATTAACCATAGTCTAACAA